>JAKEPQ010000044.1:4080000-4680000 GCA_024500445.1 Entomyzon cyanotis
CTGTTCACTCCTCACACACTTTAATATACTTCTGCAGGTAAAAGGGCTCACTCTGGATTCTCAGGGGCACAACTGGCCTCACCCTTGCCTCAGGATTCAGCCCTCCTCCAACATAAATGAGAATTTAAATGATAATTTAAACAATAATTTAACCTCTGCATTCACTTCATGGGTATCAGACAACCTGAACAAGACCAGAGAGATCTTTCCCTCAGCTGAAAGGCTTTGTCTCAAGGCAGACATCCCAGCTTTGCTCAGTAACAACAAGGTGACAAAGTGGCCACACACCGTATAAAATGAAAGTTATGCCTTTCCAACCTAACCAACCCCAGTTTAACAAACTTTTTTGACTCGTCTCTGCTCCCTCATTCTTTTATTTGTTCCACAAATTTCTCTCTCAGACCTGTAAACACTCCTAAAATCACTCCTATATCCTGGCCTGCTTTGTTGTCTGGAAAGGCTCTGTTTTTTATAAAAACTATACTGAGTATTTATTTACTGGAGAACACAAGGATTAGGTTGTTGGTGCTTCTTACTTCCCCATTTATTTACTCCTCTGGGTTTTTCCAGCATGTCAGTTGTCTCCCCACAGTCACACATCAATTTTTGTACCTCACCCCTTTTGTTGAACTGTTCCTGCTAATTTCCAGTTATCATTCTCTGGGCTTTTCCAATCTTCTTCTCATACAACAAAAAGCCATCCAGACAGAACTTCTGACCCAGAAGTGAATCCTTGTTTAATTCCCCATAGGGAATGGCACTGTGGCAGGTTTAGACATTATTTTTCTACCCTGCTGCCAATCCCAGTGCCCTGATGGAGAGACATTCTACCACAGAAATGGAGCAATTTGGGTCAAAGCAATGACCCCGCAGCATCTCTGCCTGTGGTGACCTCACCCCAGAGAGTACAAGAACACCACCTGTCAGATAGATAAGCCCAGGACACAGAGTAGAGGTCTCACTGTCCCCAAGCTGGCTGTGAAAGGAGGCATAACAAGTGATTAGGAATAAAGCTCACAGAATAAGAGATAATATCTCATCTGGCCTGGAGCTCGCTGGTACAAAGTCATCCTGTCAAAGCAGTTTGTTCCACCTCAATCCAGAAGAGTGAGCTTATACAAAAGAGCAAGACTGCGTCTTCTGGGATCACAGGATTTCTAACAATGCTCTTGGGTCCTCAAATCTAAGTTTAGAGTATAGCTATGCCACAGTCTCACTGCAAATAAACATTTTTTTTCATACAGGTATTGAGACAGAGATATTATTTTTGTCCGCATCCATGGAATAGACAATACAATTACAAATACAACAAGTTCCCCAGAGACTTAACCAGCCATATGGACATTTGCAAATTCCATCAGACATTCCCTAAGCATAAACCAAGCTGTGAAACTGTAGGTGTAAATGATACCAGGAACACAAAAAAAATTATAGCGTAAGGTATTGTGGTTGAGAAAGTCATTACGCTTAGCCTGGAATCTGCCATTGCAAATAATTCTCCATCCATCAGTGCCTTCAAATCATAGTGGGTTGCCTGTCAAAAAGGTACTCACAGTTTGATTTGCTTCTCCTTGCTCAATGACAATTTGCAGTGCTGAACTGGAGGGAATTTTGCAGCCTGCCTTTGTGCAGTTGTGATGGCCCCTCCTGGTCTTACAGCTCTGTGAATGTTTGAAACAATAACAAAGGTAATGGAATAAAAAATAAAGGTTTTGCCTACCCCTTTGCTGGAGGACATCTAAATCATCACGAAATGTATCAGCACATTGGGACATTCCCAATTATAAAGCCCACAGAGGTGAAAGAAATTAGGTCCATAAGGAAAACGAGACAGAAAACAAATTGCTACGATTGCTGAAATGATATTTTTGGACTAGTCAGTTCTACACCCATAAAATGTGTTGCTCCTAGTAACAGAAAAGCAAACATCCTCCAGAGACTGCAAGTGCAATTTGGGTGGGATTTTTTAAAAGTAGTGAAGGTACTCTACAACCCAACTTCCACTGACTTCCAGGTGTGTTTGAAAATTTCCACACTTGTGTTCCACCCTCCCTTCTCAGACTGCAATTTGCCATCCCAGAGCAGAATCCTCAGCACAACACTGAAACTAATATTGAAGGAGGATTTCAACAGAAGAAAGCTTAGCTTGCTTGTACCTTGAAAGTGTCAATAAGACAATCTTCATCAGCTGAATATCTCCACCAACACCACCGATAAAAAGAACACAGTGGGAGATTTTAGGAGCTCAAGTTGGTATTTTTCCCCCAAAATATTGCCTTATTTTTCAGGAAGGTGATTTTCAACCTATCTGGTAACACTTCTAGGTGACCACAGAGATGCATATATTCAGTTCATGACAGCCAAGAGAAATTTTGCATATCAAATGGTAAGATAAAAATACCATTATGTCTGAAATTTCATTACATGGACATACTATACTTTCTGTATATATGGCCGAAAAGTTGCTCAGCTAAAAATGTTTCATGGCAGATTTTAATGGGCAAACAAAGAAACAGAGGAAGCCTGGATGACAAATATGCATTGAAAACCAGCTTCTCAGCGCAGATGTCAATGCTTGGAAGCCACAGGAGCAGATAAAAAGAGTTCAAGCTAAAGCTCCATCTGACATAGAAATTCTGGAAGAAAATTCCTCTGAAAACAACAAGAAAACATTTTTTAATTGAACATGACTTGCAGGAAAATTTTTCAACCTTGTTTCCTCACCTTATTTAGGAGAAAGTCCAGAAAATTAGCAGCGAGACTCAGTAACCACCAAGCTGCATTGAAAAGAGGAAAGGTTTTGGCATCCTTCACACAGAGGATGTTCCTTGATACTGTTTAATATTAGAGTTGAAAGTAAGTAAGCAGTGGGGTCTCTCTGGCTTTCACAGAAATTTTTACTTTCACAGCACTTGGGATTGAAATAATCCTGTATCTTAGAACTTTCCAGGGTGATCATCCTCCCATAAGGAGAAAATATTTAACGCAGGCAAGAATGCTATAACAAAACTTCAGTTGATCTCCCTGCCACGTTTTCTTAATTTGAAAAAGGAAACGAGCATTAAATCAACAGCAACAATAACAAAACCTCCTGTCATAATTTTTTTTGAGCATGTTAATTTGATGAAAACTTTTTAGATTTGACATTACATATTTTGTACTTTTAACAGGTTTATATATGTATATCAAACTCCTGGTTTTTCAACTGGTTTAATTAATTTTTCATTTCCTGGTGATCCTACTAAGGAAGGCAGAAAGAATAGAGAGGTATGGTGACAAAGTATTCTTTTCTTTCTTCCTTTCTTCTTTATACCATTTCTTACTTCCTGCCTGCAGCTACAGAAAAGCTCAGTGATTTACCTATAAAAAATTATTCATGTGTCACTTTTAAAATACATGTTCTCTATGCAATGTGCCTGGTTTAACCTTCATTCTGATTGACACTTAAAGACTGTAAAATACTGCATAAAATACTCCTCCTCCCCAGAATTTATTGCTACCTGTCACAGGAGTGTGAGGTGGGGGTGAAAGAGTATTTTTGGCACACTTTGGCCAAAAAAGGGTAAAGATGCTTGCCCAGAGCTGTCCCAAACAAAGCTTCTCAGGCTTACCAAGGGTTTCAGATGTCAGATGAAGGCTGCTGGTAGAAAATTGTTGCTTTAACAATCGATTGATGCTATCAGAGAGACGGGAGAAACAGGTTGTTCTGTCCCAGTTCCATCACGCCTGGCAGCCTCCAGAGCCTTGTCCAAGATCTCCTGAGAACACGCAGCTTCTCCAGCAGCTCCTGGCCCTCTGCAGGCACAGGTTTTGCTGTATTTATGGGTGACTTCTCAGAAAAAGGAGGTGAAGCACAAGGAGTTGAAGCGTTGCTTCTTCTCCAAAGCAACACTCAGGATGGAGTTCTTCTTTTTGGACTTTTCTGTGAGGCATTTGCTTTTTGAAGGTGCTGTTTTGGCAAGCAAAGTCACAAGAATTGATTAAAAAGAAAGCAAGAAATCAGAATATTTTAAAATTTTCTAATGTACATCAAGCTTATTATAGCCTATATGTAGCCTATATGGCTTTTTATTATAGCTTGTTTATAGTGGTCTTGAGCCACAACCATTTTCTGGCTTTACTAAGGTCAAGGAAATGGGTGATATTTAAAAAGTGCAGCTCTGAATGGAAGACCTGGATCTCTCCTGGATATCTGTTCTTGTTTTATGAATGCTGGGGCTGTGTCTCCATGAGCTGCTCTGAAAGCTGGGAATAACTTCTGATTTTTGTATTTATATTAAAAACCCAGGAATTACTTGTAGATATCACAAGACAATCTGGACTAAGGGGTTACCTGTGTCAGCCCTTCACAAAATCCCCTCCCCAGAGAGAGGTGAGAAGGTTTTATGAACATGGGATGAACTGCAGAAGGACAAATCATATATGTGCCTCTGAAACATTCCTGTGCCTCTCACTGCAGACTCAAATTGGTCTCTTGCTCCTCTTCCTTTTCTACAACTAACTCTGCACCTCCATGCAGACCAGACTTCTGTAAGACATAGAAAAATAGATCCAGCAGGCCACTGAGGGGCAAGGTCAGAGAGCTTTAAATGCTTCTGCATCCCCAGAAAAAGTTCCAGAGATATAAAATCATTTGTATTGTAGAACTTTGTCACAAGAGCATGAAACACAGCAGGAAATTAAAAAAAAAAAATTAAAAAAAGGAAAAAAAAAAGAAAAGAAAAGATTCTGTGGTCACTAAAACAAAGTAAATTTTAATATTAAATATCCATTATACTAGTATCCATATTAGTATCCATATACATAAATATATATATAATTCATGTATATATTATACATTATACTGCAAGGACAACATCCACTTTTCAATAAAGTAGTTAAACAAGCACAAAAATACACATAGTTGAATATCTTTCATGCCTTTCAAAGTTTTTAAGAAACAGAATTTGTTTCATCCACATTAATGTGGGAACAAAAATAGGGAGGAGATTGGTTGCCATTGGATTTTCTCTCTTGATCTTGTTAGGAAAACAAAAAATTGATCATACTGCCCACAGAACTGAAAATACTGCAAGCAAATAAATCATGTTTTAAAAGAAACTTGAATACATATGAGGTCTAGGTTATTCACAATCTGATCCAAAAATATTTTATCAGCTCTACTATACTGTCCTCATTTAACACACTCTTAAGTGCAAAAACCAAAAAAATAAAGAGAATTATTTGGAATTGGACATCAAAATTGCCTCTAAAATAGAAATTTTAAGAACTATTCTCATGGTGCTATGGAACACAATTTTAAAGACAGCAATTTGTTTAGCATTAGACAACAAATCGTGGCTTAGAAAATGTATGTTTGTGGAAACAAAGTATTTTGAAACCAACTTGTCACATATCTTACTGAAATCACATTGAGCTGTGGAGGAGACTTCTAGCTCCAGAAGTGCCACTTTAATATTTGCTGACTCTGTAAAGCAGATTTTATTAAAACATCTCTGTTTTCTTCCCACTGAAATATGAATGAGCACCCAAGAAAACCCCAGGTGAGAGGTTGAGCTCATCTGAGATTCTGGAAGCCATCAGCAAACCCCTCATTGACATCAGCAGTGGTGGAACTTCTCCCTGACGTGTTTGTGGCTTGGGCTCTGAGTGAGAAGTTGATAAATTGATGTTTCAGCCACTGTAACCCATATTTCCAGTCTTTGGTTCTACTAAACTGCTGTGTTCATGTGATGCATTAAGGGATACCAACAGCTTTAAAACTATATTATAATGCTGTGTAAATTAATGATGAGGTATTACCCTTTGATGTGGCCTTCATGTGTGTTAATATTGTTGGAAAAAAACACAGGGAAAGGATATTTCTCGCTTATCATTTGTCATCACACAGGGATGGGAAGGCTGGGAAAGCTTCAAATCTCCCATGATCACAGGACCAGACAAGAGATTTTGGGGGAATGGAGATTGAGGCAGCTTTTCTTTCAAAGGACATTTATGGCTAAATTATCAAAAATTATGTGTCTTCCATAGCAGAGACAAGTAAATATCCTACTGGAATTGGTGGATACCTCCATTTGCATCCACAGGTCAAGTATTAGGAAAGAGAGAATTTTCACTGAAAAAAGATGTGTCATAGAGCCCTGGCAGCTCCCTGGTTCACTTATATGTGATGTTCTGAAGGTGAAGGATCTCTAGATCAGTGTGAAAGTGGGAAATGGAGAGGTCTTTGCCTCTGAATTCACACAACACCCCACTGCCACAGTTCTTTCCTCCACGAAAGCGAACACTAACTCACAAAGCAAAAAAAAAAGTGGAGACATCTTGACCTCTTATTCTTCCTATCTGCTTTGCAATGCCCTGCTTTCAGTGTAAGTTGTACCAACATCGAGCTGCAGTGTTATCAGGCCAGGCTGGTACTGTTCTCAGCCCAACCAGCCGTGAATGTCTGACTATTTGTTCCTTACTGATACCCCATTCTATTGGTATAATACAGGCCAACTTCTCTAATATTTACCTTGTTATCACCTATGTACATCTCTTGACTTCTTTGTTTGCCTTCCTCCCAGCAAATTTGTTCAGTGTTCCCGTGGCTCCCAGCCCTGCCCCTGCTGAAAGCACACCAGGACCTCAGCCTGTCCCACAGGAGCTCCACAAACCTCACCGTGGGCCTCTCACCTCCTTCCCCACAGCCCTGACACAACACTTCCCACTAAGTGATTTTTTTCAAGTCCCAAATGTTCTTAAATCTCGCTCCACCACAATGTTTTTTGGAAGAATACCCGGTGGGTTGGATGACACGATGCACTTTGGGCTAGCAGTGAAGCACCAAGGGAATGGGGAGAGATAAACCTGCTCTGTCCCCATGGTGCTATCAACCAGGAACATTTCCTATCATGAACCACTCCACACCCAGCCTCCCTCTCAAAAGTAGCTAGCTGCTTTTTTTCAGAGTCCGTGAGTGTGTTTACATTACATTTATATTAGTTACCAAGGGCCTGGGACCCAGTAAAGTAATAAGATAACCAGGTTATCTGGTGGAGAGTTGTTAAATAGAATGTATGGCTATACAGAGGACGTAAGTGGTTCATGATTCATCGTGGCAATATCTTTTCTCAGCTTGTGTGGGATTAGAGTCTTCAGGAATCACAAAATTTCCCTATCAGATGCACATAACACCCGGATTCTGACATATTTTAGGGTAAGCTGCAGGTGGAGGTCAAAGAGAAGTGTGGAGTTATAATAGCTGCAGACAAAACCCAAAGCAGCTAATTCTCAGCTATATACCATTTAAAACACTGTGTAAAATTAAAGAATGAAAATTAATGCTAGTTCAGCACATTTATGCAGTAAAATGTGGCTGGATCAGCTGCATTCATTCAAAATACTGAATCATCTAATTGCAAGTAGAGAGAGGAAGTATTAAAAAAAAAAACCTAAATTCAAACAGTCCTTGAGATCACTGGAATACATACTAGAGATGGATGGTCCAATTCAGGAAAACTTAAAATAAAAGCCTTTTCCCTTTGAAGATTAGCTGATGATCCGAAAAACTTTACTAAGACTCCAAAATATACTACAAATTAGCATTTATTTTCAAGTGGGGGATTCTGTCTATACATTCTTGGAATGTGGCCATTTACTGGCAAAGGGGTTGGCAAGAGAAAAGTAGCTCTTGTGACAGAAACTGTTTTGCTGCATCAGGGAAATCAGACAACAAAGCTGAGTGCATGATTTTTGCTGCTAGTTAGAGCTGACTTGTCACGTGTTGGGTGTTCATCAATTGCTAACAGAACCCCAGGCACTTCTGAGAGGAAAATGCTTGCTTTCTATAAAGAAAAATGGATGTTTATGTCAACTGTTATTTTCTTCTTTGATGGTCTGATTCAACTGCTCCCACTGAGGAAGCAGCTTATTTTGATAAAGCACAATTCTGGGACAATCTCCATGTGTTACTGGTCAGGGAAAAGTCCTAAGCATGCACCTCAGTGCTTCCTTTGAAAGAATTCCTTCCCAAATCAAAGCCTCCAGGAATGAGGGAGCAGGGAGGTGTTGAGCACTTCTGGAAACCCAGCTGGCTGGGCACAGGCTCAGCAAAGCCCCAAAGCACATGTGCAGATCCAAGCCTGTTCAGCAGTCGATTCCTATTCCCTGAAAGGCTCAAATAGAGTGGACTTGGGGGAAAAAAAGGGTGGACTTGATTCTACATGAATAGCCAGGAATATAATTAAGTGGCTTGATGAATTTTAGGCATAATCAGGTGTCTAAATAGTCCCAGGTGGGGTGAAGTATTGTATTGCTGGCATTTTGCCATTTTTATCTGGTCCAGAAACACCACAAAGAATCCTGAAGTTGGGTCACTTGTTATTTCAACAGAGTGTTTGGGCTCCAGATTAAGACACATACACAATGAAGGAGGCACATCCACAGGAGACTTGGGTCTGTCCCATGCACTTTCCCAGAGGAAATCTTCACAACTCCCTCTATTTCATTCTCCCACAGCAATTTAACCCATTTCTCTTCAAATTCAGCCAACAAAGAGGGAGTTCCTTTACACTGAGTCAAAAGCAATATTTGCTGGACCACAGCTGGGCAAGGGAGTTGTTCTTCTGCCTCACATTTTCTATCTAAAGCAGTTTTGTGGGGGCCAGGTGCTTTCAAATGAAAAAAAAAAAAAAAAAACAACCAAAAAACCCCAAAAGAAACTAGTCTTTCTTTTGGTTTTCAGTCCATGAGGAGAGACAGCACACCTTGAAAAGGAGTTAGCGCTAATTAGCAACTAAAAAAACCCAAAGTCTTGTTTCCAATTAACTTCATTATAAGGCAAATGTTTAGAGACATGGGCAGCTGTGAATTTGCAGATGTATTCAATATATATGGTGAATAAAAGTCTTGAAATATCCTCTGGTTATGGATTCATGAAGCCATTTTTATGCATATTTTTACTAGTCCTGTCCCAGATCCCTTCATGTCTACTAGAAACTCTCAGACTTGGTGTTGCTTAAGGTTTCTGTGATCTTCTGTTAAATTTCCATGCAAGTAAATCTATTTTGCTGATGTTTGTAAAGTTGTGTTTTAGACCGGAGATCTTTCAGAGCTCTGTCTTCAATAAAAAGGGGTAGAAGCAGAACTACTAATTTGGTTTCTTTAAAAGGCATCCATTTTCATGCACATTAAATCCATCTGTTTCTGAAATGGACGTCTTTCTTCAGTGTGTAATTTGATAAAACCCAAAAGAAAGCCTTGGATTTGAAGCAGAAAGGGAGAGAAAGTGAACCACCAAGAGCATAACATGGCCAGGAACTTCACCAAAGAAATTTAAAAAAAAAAAAGGCCACTGTATTTTTAGAATGCAAAAACACTAACAAACCACTCAGGGGATCTTGTCACAAATCCTCCATGCATTTTTAAACTTCTAGGAAAAGAAGAAAATTATCCCATAGGTCTGCAATCTGGACAATGTTGCTGCAATCCAAAGGAGGCATGGGTCTGTATTAATGAAATACTCTGCTCTGTTTGTATTTCTGAGCTATGCTAAGGCCACTTGTAACATGTTTAAATTCATCTTTATTTCAAGGGAGCTTTTATTTCAACACACTTCAAAACCAGAACCTCTGCTTCATGCAGTTGGAGAAGTTTTGGGTCTCAATGGCAGCTTTACACAAGGAGGGACATCATCAGTGTGACTACACTGAGCTGCCTATATCACTTCCATCCTTCTGAGTGATCTGCCTTTTAACAAGTCTGTGTAAAACACTCAATCCTAATTAATTTGGATTTTTTTCTTCTTTTTTTCCTTCTTTTTTTGGAACACTTTAAGCACCCCTACCCTAAAACTCTTTCACAGAGCACGGAAATCATTAACTATGACCACAATGAGAGTAGGCAGGGCTGTATTACAGATCTACTGTTGCCATAAATTATTCCACAGATGCAAACAACTGAAACCCCCAAATGGTAATTTCTAATTAAAATATAGAAGGATTGATCTGACTTCACAGGCATCCCTTTCACTGTTTTCAAGAGGAAGTGGAAGATATGTACACAAATTAGAAAATCTTCAAAGCACACCGAGCAGGAGCCTGTAATTCAAAATTTACGTTACTTGGAAGATGTGCTGTGGTTTCATGTTTCTATATATAGGGAGCCACAATTAGGGCTAAATATAAGAGCTACAACATGACTTTTATAGCACACTTTTTCTTCATGGCTGAGTTAAAACCAAAATCCAGCAACTGTCTTGTACTTGCTACACACATGTAGGAAAATAATTCCAATTATACCCTTTAAGGTTCCTTCAAGTGGCTTATTTTGTTCACCCCTGAGCAAAAATACATGCTGGGAGATGCTTAGATGCATCTGGGGACATGTATGGTAGGAGATCACAGTGTCAGCCCTTGGCATTCTGCTCCTTGGTTCACTTGTGCTGATTGAAGCTCTCCTGTTTTCCTTACTTGCCCTTTCTGCAGGGAAAGGTTCTTCTGGCTCTGGAGATCCTTTTAAAGCTTCTGCATCTCCCCCAGTGGTGTTCCTTGGAAGAGATCCCCTCACTCCCACCTGAAATTCCCTTTTGCTGACATCTGAACACTCACAGATCAGGTATGTTGTCAGGAAATGCTTCCTGCAGGGAAATAAATAAACAGTGGATGCAATTGGATCATAATGGCTGTAGACTTGCTTTGGCATGAAACCCCCCCAACACTGTGAAAACCTCCTAACACCAAGGAAACTTAAATAGAGAATTCTTATATGTGCCCCACAGGAAGGATCTAATGTTCTACCACCATGATTTTATCAGTGGGGCTGGGAAAACTGGAGAAACTCTCCCTGAAAGTCCTTTAATGCCATAAATTTTGATCTGTCTTTTAAGTGTAAATGCTGGTTTTGCTGTGGGTGTTTTGATTTTAGCCACTTTAACACATTTCTCACACCATTTGCCACGCAAACTGGCCCAGGCTGCAGCCTGGACAGAGTAGGAGATGACCCCAACACCTTTATTATCTGCACAGCACACTGGGTACCACAAATAGACAGGTCTGCAAGGCATCAAATGTTGGTTTTCCAAGCAAGACCTGCAAATATTATAAGTAGGAAAGATCACACATGTCTCTAGCAAATGCAGAGGTAGAGGCAAACAACCCATTTTATAATTCTCTTATTGTCTGCAGGGTGACTACAAAATAAAGATCTCCTTTTACATTGCAAGTGTCCATTTCAGTTTAAATTTGCTTTTATCTGATGTCAATAGACTGATCTCTGGAATAAGAGTAGAAGGGATTATTTAAAACTACATTTCTCATGAAACTATTTCAGCTTCTGTGCTTCTTTTGCTATTCAGTCTTGGAAGAAAGGATGGTTGAATGCCTGAACGTAAAAAGCAAGGAAAAGACATCATACTGCAAGATGATGTCACAGCCTCTCTCTAAGTGGAAATTTCTTCCTTGCTTCCCCCCTTTCTGAATGAGACAGGCACAACACATGCAAATCACACCTACCAATATTATTACCCCACACAATTTCCTATGTCCAGCTCATTTGGAAGACCCCATTCCAAATGCCTTTCTTAGGCTGAGGTAGGTGTGTTGGAAAAACTTAATGGGAGAATGTCACCAAAAGGAAAATAGTCCAGCCATTTGCAGACAGGAAATCTGCAGTCATGTGAAATTAAGTGTGACCATATATATATTGTGAAATATATCTGATACCCTCAAGAAGTGTGGAAGATTCCTCTGGCATTGCTGCAGATCATTCTTTGTACAATGAACGTTTATTAAACATTCATTCCCAGCCTGCCTATAGCAAAAAGTCAATTATTTAACCAATGCAGAGACAAATATCTCAAAGAATGGCATTGTAAAACATCCTGCTTATGCAAATATTTGAAGAAAGATGGCACAATGCTCTAAGCAACACAAAGAGGATCAGACCAGCAATAAGGATATAACATGGAAAAACATCTCCTGTCCATGTGGATGTCACAAGTGGCACTTAGAAGAGCTTCTGTCTCTCATTTTTGCATGAAGAACAATGTCTTTGTGATGACTCTTTTCCCCTCACCATCTTTCACCAGTCCTTAGAAATGCTTAAGCAGAGCTTCCTCCTGTTTTTTCCACCTAGCAGAAAGGTTGCCATTTCTGATAAGAAATGATGAGTCAGAGAGTAAAAAATTCATCCTTCCTCCAGGTATTATGCTGTCTTTGCAAGTTCTCTGGTGCAAAGACCATCCTGATGGGCCTTTCTGTAGTAACCTAACCATTTTGATCTTCCCCTCAGACTCCCACAGCCACTGTAACTCTGACTACATTGCCCTAATTTTCTCAAAAGAAATCACTTATCCTTCTACTTTCATTCCCAGAAGGAAAAAAAAAGGCCTGATGAGTATTCTGTTTCATTCAGACTCTAATCAGAGTTGGCTCTAGTTTTTAAAATATGTAAATACAGGCAGAGATTTGCTTGCACTTCATATCTTTTCCTACCTCTGACAGAACAAACTTTTTTCCAAGTGCATGAAATAATTCAAACCCTATGGTACCTTTTTTCTCTTTGCCAGGAGCATAAACCCATCCAGTTCCTCCAAGAAGAAAAGACAAACTAAACAACTAACCAAAAACTAAAAAATCAAAATATAAAAACTAAATCAGGCCATGAGTCCTTTATCTCTATCCACATGATCATCTGGGGCTGCTGCTTTTAACAATCATTTTCTCTGTGAACACAAATTGATTGCAAAGTTTTTCCACATCACTTTCACGATATGAAAGCACACAAATGTGTTTTGCTTAGAGCTGCCTGCAAAGCTGAGTGCCAGGAAGTTACAACTCCAATGCTCCCTCCACACATATAAAATCTCCTCCTTGGCAAGCACATCTTAGGAGGACAGGCAGATTCAAACACAGAACAGCCACTGCTGTTAGCAGGGATGATTCCCAGGGAAAAGTGGGAATCATCATTCTCACAATGCCACAAACGTCCTCTGTGAGCAAGTGGGATCACAGATGGGACATGTGGGGAACCTCACAGAAGAGAAAAATCTTTACATCATAGGAAACATCACCCTTGGGACTGAAATGTGGATATGGGAAACCTTTTCAAGGGAAGGATTTACAGCCCCATATTTATGAGAAAGCGTTATGCTGCTTTGAAAATATTCTGTGTTAAAAAACAACTAGGGCAAGTTCCTAGTTCAGCAGCTTTACTTACACTTCTAATGCTGTAGCAACAAAATCTTGGGAATGAGGCATTTTATGCAGGTCTTTTGGTACATCCTCAGGAGCAGAGCATCCAAGCATGTCCATGTCCACACACAACCATGGATCCCGCCTGCCAGCCCCTTGGGACTTCATCTTCCCTCTAAGTGGTGTCCTTGCAGAGGGAACTGTCATATCTCCTAGGCAGGGACTGCTTTTAAACCATGTTTTCACAGGCCCTAATGTATTACAGATTTTCATTGTCAGATAACGTTGTGATTACATAATTCAAAAACGCCCAGGACTTTGATCATAAAGAAGAGCCAACTTACTTGAAAAGTAAACCGTAGCTCACAGGAAATGATAAATATTAAGCTGTTGGAAAGGTTTAAATGTTGAAACACAGTTTTCTTCCCAACATGAGAAGAGTCCAACTTCAATCGAGTGCTGAAAAAACCAATTGCTCCTGACCTGCACAGGCAGATCTAGGGTAAAAGGAAAGAAAAATCAGAAATCAAAACTCCTGAGAGCAGGTGAGGCAATTAATCACAGAACACTTTCTCTTGTTCTGTGGTTCCATGTGTTCTCCCACCACCACTCCTCCCCCCTTACAAATATCTAATTAAGAGATGGCAGAGGCTTCAGACTAAGCCAAGTAAAGCAAATATGATACAATCTCTGACTTAAACCTTGAATTGTTTAGAGGAAAAAGTACAAAAAAAGAAGAAGGAAGAAGAGGAAAAAAAGAAGGAAAAAATGTGACAAATAGACCCAAAGTAGGTCTGAGGAAACCTCAGACATCTTAGGTCACCCTCAAGTACTTCTTTTTGTTTAAGGAATCTACAAAATAAGTATGATATATTTTATTAATAGCTGTCTAAATTAAAATGGAGGGTCTGAGTAATAGTTTATTTTTTTTTTTTTTATTTTTATTTTATTTTATTTTAATAAATACTTGCAATTAACTACTCATTTACATCCTCATACCAGAGGTCAATGCTTCCTGATCTTGCTTACAGGTTTCCCCTACCATCACCTTCCAACAAAACCTTTTACATTATCTTTTGTTACATTCAATTTTGTTCATGTTGAACAACAATGTAGCCACCAAGTCACCAAGAGGTTTGGACTTTGGCTTTTTGTAATGAAAGGAGAAAATTAAAAAGGTTGCATTTTATTGTAAAGACTCAAACAACATGGGAGGGAGAAGAGAAAGATTTCATAAGGTAAAATGACATCAGTGATTAATGAAACCTCCTATTTTTTGAAAAGGAATAACTGTGCAGGAGTTAGGTCCTACAAACAGGTCTTCCTGCAAAATAGTGGCAAGATGAGAAAAACTCTGTGGACATAAAATTTCTTTTTCCTTATCCAGCATATAAACACAGTAATATGTTGGCTTGATACTTCTAGATGACCAGCAAACACAAGACAGACACCATCCTGACTTCACAGTGCAGCTGCACCCGACAGTCCTAATAGTCGTAGAGCTCCCCAAGGCAGATGGTGTGAAAGTGGTGCAAAAGTGCTATCACTTTCCAGATAGCTCATTGATCAAGAAATACTTGGTGGAACAAGTGGTTCCTGCAAGGAAGCAACCTTGTCTCCTTAGGGAAACAACCTGAGCCCATGGAAGTGGCACAAACACGTAAAAAAGAAGGACTTTTCCTGCAGTGCTGTAGAAAACACAGCCACATCAAAGGTAGTAAGGTGAGAATTCACTCCTGGGCCTGTGCTTGGTAGCCAGCAAAGAGCTCCACAGCTGGCCCAGCCACAGGACAAGGCAGGAGATGTCAGGAGCCTTGCTCATCCACAGAGTGTCTGCTCTGGCACAAGCACAGAGCTGAGCTGCCACTGTGGGTGGTTTTGCCTGTGCACGTTCCAGGGAGGAATGTGAGAGTGATTCCATCTGCATTGTCATAGTCTGGGCAGCAGGCCAGCCCTTCCTGCACAGGGTTGCACTTCACCAAGGCTGGTCCAGCCTGCTGTGCTGTGGAAACAGCAGTGCCAGGGTGAAACTGGTGGCACGTGGCAGTCTCTGGTCCATCCTCTTGTCCATCAGCATCCTCAATTCACACAATGCTTGTGTGGAAGGTGGTCTCTTGCTGGAACAATTGGTGATAACTCAGCATGAAGAAGTCAAAGCTGAAGGGATGAAACAAGAGCTGATGCAGAGCTGTGTGCATTTCGAGTTGTGCTCTTCCTAAAGAGTCAGCATGAACATTTGATTAAAGTGCTGATTGGGAATTGAAAATTATTTTCCCTGCAAATTCCACAAATACCCTCTGGATGAAGACTCGAGGAATTTAGCAGCCTTCATTTTCTGGGAAAAAACTTAATTTGGTGTGTTTCTCTGTAACTCACACTCCTGACTCCTTCTGGACTGGAAAATGAAGGAAAATAGGGGAGCAGGTGGGGGTAAAGGAATCCAAATGTCAGAGACTTATTTTACATTTTCCTCAAACTAGCATGTTCACATCAAAAATTTGGTTTAGAAGTTTGGAGGAGAGAAAAGGTGTAAACCCCCTTCCCTGTAAAGAAAAAAAAACTTGACAAAAATGAACTATTTCTTTGGGAAATTGCTTTGGGATAGCAATTAACTTTGTATTAGACACTTTTATGTTTCCATTTATAAAAGGACAATGTGGAAGTGAAGGAAACTGGAGCATATCAGCACAGTGATGACAGCTAGAGTAAAAAGGTATTTATGGCAGATCAAGTATACGCAGAAATTAGGTGCCCAATAACTTTTGGCTGCTAACATTTTAACTTTATAACTGTTTTGTCCAAACAGAAATGCTTTTGTACCTCTGTCACCACCCCCATTTCCATCATAAGCCCATCTCCAAAGCCAATTAAGCTGTTTGGGCCATTCTTTGATTTAGAGGATTTCTCTCAGAAGAGCAGGAGCTCTGGCAAATGATGCACACCTGATCTGTGGAGTGAGGAGGGATAAACAAATATCTCTACCTCTGACAGCAGCAGCCTCAGTTTGAATGGATTGAGACAATTTGATTCTAAAGTGTAATGTTTTTGCCAGCCCCTGCAAGGACCATCAGTGACACACAGCAGCAGCAGCTGGGCAGGACACCCTGCTCCAAACCCTACAATGCTAAACTGTGGGAAAGAAGTGGGGGAATGGAAGAAAAGGGAAGCACTGAATTAGAGTAATAACCCATGGTATTCATAAAGCAAATCACAACTCGACTCTATCAACATCATTTTAATGTGGGGGGGCACTTCCTCCTCAGTCCAGCCCTGTTTGCTGAAGCACAGAAATGCACTTGATTGAAATAAGGACAGTATATTTGTAAATATCTTGCTCTGGGGAAAAAAAAAAAAGAAAGAAATATTTTTTTTAGTTGTTTCTTTGTTCATTTTGATGGGGATCATAGGAAAAACAGAACAAAGCATAAGCAGGCATTTATGTTTTGCCTTCAAGCCTTCTCTTATTTGACTGAGCTTGTTCCAGTCCCTTTCAGCATCACTGTCACATTTATCAGTTTATTCAGCTGTATCTAAAGCCCTCTGAAAGAGTAAGGAGAGAGAAGAAGTCAATGCAGTTAAAGAGAAAAGTTAAGAATTCCAAGGCTGAAATTGTTTCCAGGAAAAGAAGGTAAAGGGGAAATTAACTGTGGCGCAAAAGGCAGAAATATAGGCAGAAAAGAGGACAAATCATCAAAAGATCTTCTGTGATTTATTACATCCTCTTTCTGCACGATGAGGGCAGAAAGCTCAGCAGAGTCAGTAGGTCTGACTGACAGCCAGGGTGTGGGAGGAGAGCTGAGCTCAGGGGAAAGTGTGATGTGGAGGGTAAATGAGTGCTGGGCACCAGCATGGAAGGCTGAAAACCAGGGTGATGTCCTCAAGAAAACTCTGTTTTTCTGGGGAAAAAGGAAGGAGTGAAAGGGGAAACTCACCAGAGCATCTCTCCAAGGCTGAAGTTGCTGTGGAAGAATTTACGGGTTGATGAAATTGACAGCAAAGTGTCAGCAAAGCAGTGGGCATGCACCAAGAAATACAAAGGATGGAACAGCTGAATCATGACCAGCATGTGTAACCTCTCACTTCAAACACCTTTGGTACTGGAGGACTGAAGGCTGACTTTTTTTATTTATGTATTTTTTTAAGATTGAAGGAAACTGCAGGCTCGTTTGCCTGACAATACCAAAACACAGAGACTGAATTAAAGCACAGAACCAGAGGGCACCTGGATAAATAAAATCTAATTGAGACGTGTTAGCATGACTTCTGCAAAGAAAAGCCCCTTCTTGCAAGCCTCTTACAGGCCTTTGAAAAGGTGAACAAACATTTGCATAAGGGTCTTTCACATGATATCATCTGCTCGGATTTCTTACAGCTCCTGACAAATCCCTTCACCTGAGGCCTCTAAGCACCCATGGCACAGCTGGGATAGTCTTGGCAGGTATGGATAGTTCATAAAAGGAAGCAGGAGCATTTTGCAGCTGTGTTTGAACCTTTTTGGCTGGGTAACTGCAGTGGCCTCCTATATCTCTCTGAACTTTCAGGCCTGCTGGATGTACAAGAAATTTTCCACTAAAAAAGGAAAAGAAATAACAACTACTCCTTCTTAATGCTGTACAAAGGACATCTAGAATAAGAAGCGTTTCAATAATATTTGTTGATTCTTTTTCGTCAGAAACTTAAAGAAAACAAACTTAACCTTTTTTTTTTCCTTTTGCTTTTTCTTCAAACAGAAAATTGGGAGAGAGGACAGGAAAGTAATAATGATCTTGAGAAAACTTAAAATGCTTTAAATAGTTTTGCCCAGTGGAAAAAAAAACCTTTGTCAGATGGTTCTTATATCAACAATGTTGTGCATTCTGCAAATAACTGCAAATACTGTAGAATTAATGTTCTGGAGAGATGCTGGAAAACCAGAGGCAGAAACAAGCCAAGCAAAGCATCACACAGTTGTCATCAGTTTTCAGATTCCAAATCAGAACTTTGAGGTATGATTGCCATGCAATTGATGCAACTTCACAGCAACTGAAAAAAGCACCATGAAGACATATTAGCTTGTGAAATATCTCCTAGGGAGAGACAGTGTGAATTTCATTGCTTTTACTGCATTTAAAAATGGATTGTGGAAGCACTGGAAAACAAAAGAGTTGTGCATCATCTCATGACCTTGTGAAGATGACCTTAGGAATGTTAAGATTTCAGAACTGGCAGCCACATTTGATAACATTTTATAGTAAAAGTGTCAGTGGTCAAGCGTCTGTCTTGTTTTCTAGCTACCAGAAGGAAAGGAAATCTGAAGGAAATCTGTAAGATAAGATTAAAAAAACAGCTTAGCTACTAGTATTGGCTAAAAATTGAAATAATTCTTAATTTATCTAATGGCATATAATTAAAAAGATTGTCAAAAACCACATGGGATCTTGCCACAAAATTGTGGTTCTGTGGTTGGTTTAACTTTCTCTTTGCTCCTCAGCCATAACAAACCTAATTCCAAATGGGATTTAGGTGCCTGGCTTTAAGGCTGGCTTATAGGTTTGTACTTTAATTCAATTTAAACCTATTCCCTGGTGGACCAAGCACAGGCTTCCTCAGTGCCTCCTCCCACGCTGTCTTCATTTTTAAAGGATCACCTGTGTTTCTTCCTTTCCCTGTTCTCACAACCTCAGCTGACAAAGCTTCGGGGCTGTTCAGTGTGTGGCTTCCTTTGCAATCAGTGGAATTTTGCAATCAGTGTGTGTGGAGGACAAAATTAAATGCAATTTTATTATATGAAAACACAGTGTCCAGGATGATCCTGTGATGATCATGATGGTGATGATGGAGCTGCTGTTTCTGTCAGAAACACAAAGCAGGCTTTTTTTCCCTTCTGCAAAACTCAAGAGAAAATAGTGCCTGATACAACCCCATATGCAATCCCAGGAATATAAATTTCCACACCATTCATCTTTAAGCCAAATTTTCAAAGGTTAAAGGCCATAAATTCCAATCTGCCCCTTGCCCTTCTCCACACAGCTCTGGTAGGTGTAGGCCCTTCACGGCCTGCACGGATCAGTGTCTTTAAAAAGAAAGTTGGAGAAAAAAAAAAAAAAAAAAATCTTTGTAAAGGATGTTGTCTTTTCTCCGGAAGTGAAGTGACTAAAGCAACAGGCATCTTGGGCATATTCACCACTTTCCCTGGGACACGTGAGGCTGCTGGAAACTCTGTGTCAGTCACCGCATCAGGCAGCAGATGCAATGCCAAGCATTTGTAAATGCCAGCATTCTCACCCCTGCTTTAACTATTTCCTTGCCCCTCTCTGTTTTTTCCTCTTTTTCACAGGCCACTCCCCAGCAGGGCTTTTCCTTTCTCTCTCCTTGCTGGCTGCAGGAAGATCCACAGGATCCATCGGTGTCTCTCTCTCTCCGGCTGGCACCAGGCCCAGGGAGCCACTCAGCCCTCCAGCAAACCCAGGACCCTCTTGTTGGGGGCAACAAGGAAAGAAACAGCCAAAAGCAAACAGAAAATAAACAGTCCCAGCTCATGAGGGCAATCCCCCCTCACCACCCACCTTGGCCATGCTCCCCCTTCAGCCCCCAAGGCCTTTTTCCTGGCACAGATTTGGCGTGCCAGACCAGCAGGCCCACATGCATCCCTTCCCTTGGGCACACATTGAACACAAAAGCGTTTCCCTGCATTCATACTGTATGTGGAGCTGCTTGGAGAGACTGAATGCACACGAGACCACGTGCTTTTCACCTGCTCTCCATGAAATGGGGTCACTTCTGTCTGACAGAGCCAAATGTGGGGTTTATTCCACGCTTCAGTTTTCGAGAAAACAGAGAGAGCAGTGTGAGGTGTGAGGCAGCCTCACACCAAGGTCAGCCCTGCTATCACAGATGTGCTCTGAGGCCACAGGAGGAAGATTGCACCACCATTTATCTCCTTGAACACGTGCAGGAAATACAATTTATCTCAAGAAGAGCTGGACTCTGTCACAGGGACAGAAAAGCAGCACCAAGGAGACATCTCCACCCAGGTCAAGTCCTGGGAAGCCCAGCAGCCTTGTGGGTGAGGCAAGATATGTTCTCCTTCCTTCCACATGGTTAAATACCACGCTGTGTCTTCCCTCTGGGGACAACTGAGGTGTCACCCATGCGGCAGAGACAGCCTGGATGTTATTGGGAGGATACCACAGCTGAGAGAGATGCTGTGGCATTACTGGTTGCAAACAGGGGACAGAGCAGTGTCACCACCCTTTAGAGAGGGAGGAGACAATGAAAAGAAGACACAGATCCTCACCAAGAGCTCGTTGTGGGAGTTGGTATATAATGGAAATGAAAGGCTGTGGTTTCTGGAAATGGGAATAAAATGCCTTCCCCCATTGTTATGGGCAGTTGATAAACAGAAGGACTAACAGGTCCTGAGTCCATGGGATGAGCAGGGTCAAGTGGCTCATAGAGAAAATACATGTTTTGAAAGAATTCCTCAGAAGAACAACTTATATAGAGATTCAGAAATTTATTTGTGCATACCAGGATATACCCTGAGAACTGAATCTCAAGTAAACATCAGATAAGAGATTAAACCCGCTCCTCCAAAGCCATGCAGATCTTTTTCTTTCCTCCAAATTCAGTTTCAAAGCCCTGGAAATTGGAGTGCCTGATCTAAAGGCAGGGGGAGAGATCAGAGCTCTGCCACTTCTGCTGCTGTTTCACGAGGCAGCAAAAATTTCTGTGATTCTGTAGGCAAGAGCAGATGGAGGCAAGCCTTTTTGTTCTGGAGGGGACATTAAAACAACATTTCTATTTCTCATTTACTGCTGGAGTAGTGGTCCATCATCTAGGCTCGCCTCAGGATACCAGTGGGAATGAGACTGTCCCTTGTTTGGTTTCTAAACCAGTACCTTAGTATCTCCAGCAGCCTGGAAGCAGCACAAGTAATCCCATCCTGGCTTGGAAGGGAGAGAAATCTCGCATGCAACACTGAATGAACGTCCCAGAGAAGCAGTGACCAGTGATTCACTTTGAGTAATGCTGACTCACTTCAAGGTACTTTCCATGTACACACGCACACGCTGAGAGAGTAAGCGAGAATAAATGCCTGATCTCAGGAAAGTTCAAACTAAATATTGTTGTAACCTTTTACTATACCCAGAGAGAAAAATCAGTCTCCTTTTTATGGAGAGAGACTGTTTGGCAGAGCAGCCAAAACCAGTTGTTTTTGTTTTTACAGGAGTTTCAAGTCCAGAGATAACTGCTAAAGACAAGTTTTTAGGGTGTGTGGGGCAGGCCACAAAATTGCAAGTGCTTAAAGCTTTGGGATGTGTAAACAAAGGCTTGCAAATGCTGCAGGGTCTCTCTTGGGGAGTGGGATAAGACTGAGTGCAATGGCAAAGGCTGACAGCAATATTTGCAAACCTTACAGAATACTGGAGGTACTTTGCTTGTTGAGGCTGAATTCCCAAGCCAGTTCTGCTCTACCTGTCCTACGAAATATGCCCCCAGTGAAACCTTCCCCATCCATGAGGTGCAGGGGCTGGGATGAAGGAGCAGTGAGATGCTGCCCTGATGCTTCTGCTTCCCCTTGCTGGTGTCTAGCTCTGTCCTGGCAAGTGCTCTGCTTAGCTCCACTTTTTACTCATCCCCAGCTTCTGCAGCCCTGCCAATCATTTTCCACTTTTTGTCTTCAATTCTCTGCAATTTGACATGCACAAACAGACACACACACACTGCTGTTTGGGCACACATCTCACAGTCACAGCCATGACACCACTTTCTCTGCTACACAAACTCTTGCTGTCCCAAGACAAAGCACTCCTTGGAAATACCTTCTGGGCCTGGGATACATCTTTGGCCAACTCACCAGGCTTGTGGGATCTCTGTGCTGCTGCTGAGCAGGTCTGAACACCTGCTGCCTGTGCCATCACTGCCAAAACCAGCAGGAAGAGATAGGATAGTCCTTTCGGCTCCCTTGCAGGATCAGGTTGCCCACAGAGTGAGTGCCACTGCTTGGTGGAATATACTCACAGCTGCTCTCATGGTTTTGGGATGTGGTGGGGGTTGGTGAGGTGGTGCTGCCTCTTTTCCTGTGTTTCATTAATCCAAATTTAATCTGTTGTGGACTAGAAGATTGAGGGAGCAGAAGCAATGCCTTGAGGATCCCCAGTACAGGCACTGATCTATGCCAAGTTGGTCTCAGGAAGGTGCTGGGAGGCTGATGGGATGGCACAGAAGGCACCATTTATGGCTAGAAAGAAACCAGCCAGGTTTTAGGCAAGAGCATTGAGGCTAAACATCCCCTACAGGTCTAATTTAGGAAGCAGATTTCCCCACAGTGGTACCACTGCCCCTGCAGTGCCCTTCCCTTCATCCACAGGCAATGGATCAGAGATAATAATTATCTCTGGTCAGAGATAACCCTGTGCACCTGCAGGGGAGCAGAGTGAATCCCAGCAGCCCTGAATCACCACCATTTTCCAAGAGGCTGCTGTGGTGCCTGGAGCTCAGCACAGGTACTCCCTGCCAAAGAGGAGGATGTGGAACACCTGCTCCAAATCAGGAACCAGCAGGCTCTTCATTAATTTAATCAGAGAGCAATAAATAATGCCAGGAATAATAGTAAGGAGAAAGAGTGGTTCCAGATTATTAATATCAAAACAGATCCAAACTGCTGATACACAAAAACTGCCCCACTCCCCTCCCTTTCCCTGATTTTGTTGTGAAACTTCTTTGCTGCCACATGTTATTAAACAGCTTTCCACCTCAAGCTCTTTGTGGTATCCAAAATGTAATTCTTTTTTTCCTTTCCCCCCACCCTTTTCTAAAGGAGAGTCTGGCACTCTGGCATTGTACAAAGGAAACTGAGGCACGGGAACAGAAGGCTGCAGGGGCCATGCTGACCTCCCCCATGCCTCCACAGAGTGGCACAGGCAGCAGATGTGATACTCCAGTGGGAGACTTTCTAAGGTGAGGATTTAGTCAAGGATTTTGCAGAGGTCCTCTTTGGAAAAAATGTGCTGTGCCTGAGCTCCCTGCAGTTAATTTGGCTCAGAAGGCACCTTCTGTGCTGGATTGTGCTTCTCATCCCATTCCCTCTGTGCTTTTGGCCTTGCCTGTGAAGAAAAACAGCAATTCAACTAGTTCCCCTCCTGAGAAGTGACGATTTTTGGGAGAGGATGAGGGGGAAGGTGCTCATGGTGGCCTCTGACAGTGTGGCAGGACTGAGCAGCCCCACACATCCAGCATCCCTGGATCTGACATTGGATCAGGATGGTGCTGATCCAGTGTCAGAGGCACCTACAGCTGCAGAGAAAGGAAAACTCATATATGTATAATCTTTGCAGGCACCATCAACACTAAGAGGCAAAACAGCTTTGAAAACACTTGCTCATGTTTCCAGCCACTCCCAGTCCTGGAAACATCACCAGTGATAAATGATATCTTTTAATCAGCCTTGATTTCTCCTCTTTCTTCAGCACAAATCTAGCCAAGCTTTTATCACATTACAAATGTCTGTGTATTTTTGCCATCTATTCCTCCTCCCCTTTTATTTTTTTTTCCTTTGGTATATCGCCTACTTCTTTGAATGACTTGAGGAAGAGCACTGACACTTCCCAGGAAATTCAGCATCAAAGGCTTCCACACAGACAGAGAGCACAGGGCTACGTTGATATCATGTCTTGTCAACACCTGTCCTGCTCAGAGTTTAAGTTTCCGATTCTCTTGTTCTTGGTGACTGCTGCTGTTACCTCTCAGTATCAGCAGAGGGGTGAGAATGGCAAGTTCTCACTGAGCCACTAAGCTGAGAAGTAAAAGAGATCAGTTTAATACACAGCCTTCTCTCCCACCCCACTGAAATTCTGGCCATTTCATTTAGACTCAGAAATCCCTTGGACCCCAACTCTATGTGGAAATACTCCCTGATTTTCTAATTATATTTGTATATGCAGAATCAACAAACTGGAAACAATAGGGTCCTTTTCAGTACAGTGGGACTTTCCTTGTTTTGAAAAATCTTTAAAACTACCCCTCTGGTTTTACATCCTAAGTGTCTCATATGTGTCACCTACACAACTGTCTCCCTAATCCTCCTTTATGTGGGATTTTAGGCAATTTTTTCAACATTTATCTGTGTCCAAACATCCAAAGATATTTAAGATCCAACCCTAATATTGAATAGGCTTTAAATCCCTGTGACATCTATTCTTCAGATACAACAGGCTTAACAACAGCTCCACATCTTCTTTACATGATTGCCCAATAAATAATACACTCCAGCCTTGACTGGGACCCTCACACAGACAATAATGGATTATCCATCTCTTTTGCGTAGTCTAAGTCTAATTTTTTCCTCCAGGAAAACATCACCCATTCAATGGACCAGCTTAACACCAACAAGAAGGATTCCACCTCTCCTCCCTCACTAACACCTGAAGAACCTTCACAAGACCAATCCATTCATCTTGGGAACCTTCAATATCCATTTCCTTGTGACCCTCAGCTGTGGTCACCTGAATTAACTCCAGCCTGAGGGCCATGCTCAAATTACAGCCCCAACAGGATGGTTTCCACCAGAGCATGGCTGCACCCCTGTAGTCCCTGCTAGTTTCCAGCATATTCACGGAGAACAACTGGAATTTTGGCATCCTTTCCTGCAGGGCATATGTTTGGCAGTGATTGGCCTCCTTAAATGCTAGGTTGAGATTTGCTGAGCACAACTTTCCATGACTTCAGAGACAGCTGTTTCACTATAAAGCACAGAAATTGAGTTTAAGCTTTCTAATTCCCCTACAAAGCCAAAATTTGAAGTAAAAAGTAGGCTGGAGAGCATGGGAAGTGATTTCACTGTGTTTAAAGAGTTGTTCAGCCATTCAGCTGTGAAAGGGAAAGCACTGAAGATGAAAAAATAGCACAGCTGTAGTTTACAGGTGAACATCCAGTAACGTACAGATGACACAAGATGTAGTCCTAACCCACGGTCCTCTGGGCTGAAGGACTTTTCCCCCATCCAAAATCCCCTCATAAATGCTAAACAGCATGACTATGATGTGTGCATTGCCCCAGGCTAGAACTTGCCCAAAGGCATCAAGGTGCCCATGAACAGAAGAATTTTTTCCTAATATGTAAAGCGGAAATCTAAACCTAATATGTAAAGAGAATCTAAACCTATTCTCTTTCAGTTTGCAGCCATTCCACTTTGTCCCGTCACTCCATCCCTTGTCAATAGTCCCACTTCATCTTTCTTCCAGGGCTCCTTCAGGTGTTGAAAGGTTGCAATCAGCTCACTCCGAAGCCTTCTTCTCCAGGCTGAACAATCCCAGATCTCCCAGCCTCTTCTCCCAGCAGAGCTGCTCCATCCCTCTGCTCATCCTGGTGCCTCCTCTGGACTCTCTCCAGCAGCTCCAGGTCCTTCCTGTCCTGGGAATCCCAGACTTCAGGACTTCAGCTGCTCACCCCATCCCATCAGAGACACAACACCACTTCAGCCACATCAGGGAGCCTGGTGCCACCACGGAATTTCTATGTGTCCTCCAGGGAAGTCAGAATCTGACTGTTAGGATTTTGGCTCATCCTTCCTTTCTCACCTCTCATGCTTCCTGCTCCCGAATGTTTGCTGCTAACTCACTTTTAAGCAGGGTGCCTTCAACCTGACTCTGATGAAATCAGGTGGTTTTGACTTTGAGAGCTTCTTCATCTTATTTCCTCCTCCTGTCCCACTGAAGTGGACGAGTGAGAGAGAAGCTGAGTAGGGGTCCAGCAGCCAGTCAAGGTGGAGTGATGGTATTTATAGTTTTTCTTGTGTTTTTACCTAAGGAAACAAAAATACTAATTCAAAACTGTTCAAATTCTTTTTTTCTTTAATCTGTATTTCATACACTGGTAATGTTTTCCTCCTTTTCTGTACAAGCCTCTTTATTCTGATTGACTGCACTTATATTCAGAGAAAATTATTATTTGATGAAAGATAAATGCAATCTTCTTAAATGCTTTGGCAAAAGGCATGCAGTTTTTCCTTTCCTCTTTTGTAGGTTGGCAAAATAGGAAAAGCCAATGGGGCTTTGGCACTTTTCCCAAAAGAGATATTTCTGGTTTTGTTAAGAATGCTCAGAATGCTTAGATCCAATCATTCATCTTTTATTTCAAGAAATGCTTCTCTATTGCACACCAGCCAGGAGCTATGAGTGTGTTAAAGTAAGCTTAAAAAATGTTTCCCAGATTTTGAATAAGAAATATGAAATCCAATTCACTCTTGCAAGAGCTACCCAGGCACTTGACTAACCACTTGAACATCAAGATATGTATTTCCACTCGAGCAATTGAGAACTTATATTTAAAACTGAAACAGCCCTCCAAATGCAAGTTAACTACATATTCTAGAAGTATTCCTGTTCAGACTGTATAAACTGAATGCTTCCAGGACTTCCAGTTCAAACAAAACTTCACTGGAGTCTGAGGACTGGATGTGTCTCAGCCAATTTTTTTCTTCAAGTCAGTAAGATTTATTATTTATTTTAAGACAGGGATGTGCCCACATAGAGGTTAAAGATAGTTGCAAAGCAGAATTTGTTTCTTTTAGTTTCCAGTGATTTTTGAAATTAAAATGTTTTCCCAAGATTTTTTGGAAAATGAAATTTTAAAGATGCTCAGCTAATTTGTGGCAGTTCTAGTAATTTCAAACAGAAATTTCCCACTAAATTTTAAAGAACCTGGCACTGTCCTGCAAAGCACTGGCTTTAATTCAATCTATGTCTTCCTACAGGGCACCCTGTAGGAAAATTTTTTGTTTCACAGCATTAACAGGCTTCTTTCTCTTCAAGGGCTCAGTACTGCTGCTTCTCCCTGCTGGAGGATGAAAATGCCTTTCCCCTACATTCAGTGGGTCACACTTGATAAATCCTTTAATGTTATCTATTGCCAGTAAAAATAATTCCAATTTATCCAGTAACAATATTTTCAAAAATCTACACATTCACATGGAGGCAAGCACAGGAGTGAAAACTCTCTACCCTAATTATAAAAGACTACAGAGGATTCCCCATTTTATGCTATTTCCATCGGTGCAGACACCAGTTTGGCTTGGAGGGTGCCTGCTTTAGGCAGGGTTAGGGTGGTGAGGAGCACAACTGGAGCACTCCATGTGCTGTGTGTGACAAAACAGGGGCTGTCAGAGCAGCAGTGCCTGCCAGCCCTGAGCTTTGAGGGCAGATCTGAGCTGTGACTGAGCCTGGTGTCAATCACGGTGCTCCAAAGACAGAGATGTTGCAACTGGAGGGAGGGGGAGACGGGTGAAGAGCTTGGCAGGACTTCAGCCTGCTCCTAGTCCTGGTAAGGACAAAGAGTTTCCACAGCCCAGTGGTTTTCTCAGGCATCAGGCTTGGGTTTCTGATTGAAAAAGTCATCTCCTGACCTAAGTGTCCTTCTTGGGAATGCAGGTTCATCAGTGAGACACAGTCTGAGCTGTGAGCTTCATGCTAAAACAATTTGATGACTTCCATCTGAAGGTTAGATCCTTGAGCTATGAAGATCTCTTTAATTAGATGATGTTCATTTCATTAACTCTGCTTTCAGAATATAAGGGTTTAACAGCAGGGACTGATTATTCTTTTCAGTGCAATGTAGATTTTTTTTCTTTTTTTTTTTTTTTTTTACGATCCAGTTGGGAAATACTTTTGGGAAACACTTGTTCAAAACAAGACAAAAAGGAGGATTTCTCTGAGCCAAGAAATAATACTCCTAAAGAAATATTTTGGCTAGAGAGGGCTATGTAGGGGTGGTACAAAAGATGTACCTTTGTTGCTGGTCTGAATTCAGGACAATGAAAAGTGCAACAAACTGAAATAAATCACTGCACACCATGGGGTAATTAGGACACGAACACCAGGGGCTATTTGCATACACCCTCCCTTATTTGCCCCTTTGAACTGATGGCAAACTTTCCATTGACACACAGGCTGTGGACCAGATCCTGCAGGCTTGCAGTGTTGCCCATTCAGCAGGTTGAAGTGAAAACAGGCAGAGGCAGAAGGGTGCAGACATCAAAACCCCAACCTCTGCTGGTAATTTGAGGTATTGTTCTTTATTACCAAAAAACTCAACCCCAAAAACAAAACCAACAACAAAAAATTAAAAACAAAAATCCAAGAAAACAGCACCCACCTTTTCCTGAAGGGCCTTACAGTCAATGTAAGCTGTGATTTTATAACCTGGGCCAAATGCAAAAGCTGTCCAGGAGACTTAATTTTTAATTCCTATTCTTTTTGGGTCTTCTGTTTTTCAGTATGTGTTTCATTATGTTATACAGTGCCTTGGCTCTAGGGGAGCTGTAAAAATAAAAGTGCTGTTATATTATGTTATTATGGGTTCTGCTTTTCAGCAATGCTCCAATTAACAAAGATTTTCTCTGATAATCTGTGTGACTGATAGCACTGTGATAGTCAGGACAGTGAGGAGAATGGGATCACACTACACCACACAGTGAAAACCTGGCAGCTTTTGCCACTGGAATTTGTGGAGCCAAGATTCTGTCCTATAAACCTCAGGAGTGCCTCCAGCTGTAAGAGCACCAGCAAGAAGGCTGACAGTCCCTGAGATGCAATAAACCTGGATGAAATGTGAACATTGCAATGAATGAGGTTGTCAAATACCATGCATATCTTTGTTTCTTCTGCTGGAGAGCGTGCAGGAAAAGAAAAATCAGGTTGCATTAATGTGTCATGGATGAAGGACCTCAATGTTGCCACGAAGGAAGAGGTTGTAGGAGCCCTGAGTGAGGCTGCACAGGTCACCCCTGCTAGTTCTTCACTCACAGCCTTTATTTTATCACTCACATCAAATGAAGAGCTTACAGAGGTATGAGTTTTAGTTGTATGCTGTGCTGTCTGTTGCTTTGAGTGATGAAAATAACCAGATCCTACCTATCTCACACCAGGCACCTAAAACTCAGGTGTGCTTCTTGCCCATAGGATCTTCCCCTATTCTTCACTTGCTGAGGAGGACAGACACAGATGTGACACTCTGTGATGTCCTGATGAATCATGGGCAGCAGGAAGTGAAGAAAACTCGCACTGCTGACTCTGCATGGGGTTTGTGTGCTATAAATATGGTGTGAGGGGTGTTTCTCCTCTGTAAACAGGAGAAAACTTTGGATAATGTCCCATTAAATGAGCGCAGATGGTCCCCTGTACCAAACCAGCTAGGATTCTCACACAGAATAAATACTTGTGATTATAGCTGTGTTAAATGAAGATATGATGTAGAGCTAAATTTGGCCCAAACTACAAACACAGTCTCAGTTTATACCAAGGCTTTGTGTTACCCTGTCCACCCAGGCCAACGGATCAGCATTTGGCATGGCCACCCAGCTGGATTTTTATAGGGGCAGCTCACATTCCTGGAATGAAGTGCACGACCACTGAGTGTTTTTAATCCAGCTGCAGGAAGCCAAGCCACAAACAACCTGCCACGGGGTGCCAGGAGGACAGAATAACACAACACCACTTGCCCAGGAGTCATGGCCTGAACCTGGGAGCACTGAGGCTGGATATGCTGGGCCACTGCTGGGTTGATCCCATGCTCAGCTCCTCCAGCCTCCCAGATTAGGGCCCTTTAGGAGGAATGGGCATTTCTCCACGTGTGCACACCTAGGGATGTGGTGATGGGAGATAAGAGACGCCTTTATCCCAAGGAGGGAGATGGGGGGTGATTTCCACCCACACTCAGAGGAGGGGAGGTCAAACCTCATCAGAACCATGCTGTTTGGTTTCCCTGGCCCATACCAACAAGGCTGTGCCAAGAAAGGTCTTTCGCGGGGCAGGGAGGGAGAAATCATCACCCCATGTAGACTAAGCCTGGGCATTCACTCTTTATCTCATCCAAAAAGGTGCCAGACTTCAGGAGACCCCAGAGCACCTCAACAGCTCCTCCTGATGAAAGGTAAAGCCCTGCAACATGATGTTTTCCTCTCCTCAAATCTTTTCCTCTGGAGAGACTGTGGTCAAGGTTTGGACTGAGAGTGGCTCTTCTTTTGTGATCAGTTCTCACTATGTGGCCTCCAGTGCTCTTTTATGATGTTCTTGTCCTCTATTCTTCTCTGCACTTTGAAGTGCTTTTGCATGAAACAGCACGACATAAAATAAAATGACACTCATTATTAACACAAATGAAACATTTGGTTTCAATTATCTCCCCTCTCCCCAGTTGTGAGGAGTGAGAAATCACTCATAAGCCAGGCAGCATTTTAAGAAATTGCAGACTTTACAGAGCAAGAGAAAGAAGAAAAACAGGCCTTGAGATACTGAGGTTGTCACAGCACAGTAAATGGTAAGAGAGAAAAAGAGCCTGGCCTGGGGTGCTTCCAGCTTGCATGGACAGAGCTGCATGGGCTGAAAATAAGAACAAAATCAAACACCAAACAACAGCCAATTAAGCCTTTAACTCAGAGCTGGCCATGCCACCAACTTACAGTGACCTCTGGAAAGCCACTTTGCCTCCTTCTGGTTTCCCACAGGATGTCCACTTGGCCTGTCAAAGAGGAACTGAAGGAGGAAAGAGTCTCCTGGTGAAGGATTTCTTCCTGACCTATCTCTATACTGCTCCCAGGTTTCTCCCATATTTCTAGGCAGAATTTCTCTAACTCCTCCACAAAAAGGAAGAAGGGCACAATTAATAAAAAAGAACAAAACAATCCAAAACCAATCCAATATTTGTCCGTTTATTAATTCTGCTAATTTTACTATAACTTTGTCCCCTTTTTATTCTGACAGATAATAAAAAGGAATAAACAGCATGCACGGACTCTTGAACGAAGAGCAATAAAAAGGCTTTACAGTATGCAAAACAGGATTCCATCCAACCTCAGGGCAGTACAGTCCCAATATCCCAGCCTGTTCCATAAAACAGCTGCCTTGACAGCCCATGTCAGTATGGAATGCAGTCAGCTCTGGATTTTTTCATCCCTGCTTAAAAACCATCCCCTCTAACCTAGGCTGTGATGCACTGCAACTGGCATTCCTAGGGCTTGCACACATCTTGAGAGGAGGACCTCAGCAAAAGCCTCTCCAGAGGCCATGGGACTCAGCAGAAAGGTGCCCTTTCTCCCCTTTTTTCCCTTGAAATAGACTCAATCCACCTCAAAACTCTGCAGGACCAGGGTCAGATGTAGCTGGGCTGATGCTGTGTGCAGGCTGTACCAGTGAGAAAAGGGTTGGCTAACAGATGATTTTCAGATCCTTGAAAGGTCCCTGGTCTCTCCCCAGCCACGGCACAGCTGCTGCTTGGAAGTGCACAGCACCACAGCACATGGATGTAAGAAAGGGAGGGAAGGAAAATACAGCATGTGCTGCAGAGGAAACTTTAAGTAAGCTGAAGGCTATTACTCATATGAGAACTAGAACCTCCACCCAAGATCCCCTAGTTTTCTCCAGAAGTGCAAAAGGGACTACTACTACTACTACTAAACAAAATAATATAATTAAATAGTGATTTTTTTTCTGAAAGAATCTTTAAGGAAATTGTCCAGTGGCAGAAAGATGGTATGAGACAGCTGTTTCTTTTTTCTTTCGAAGAGGGATTTTTTTATAAGAAAACCAAGAAACTTTATGAAAATCAAGTAATTCTATGGGAAAAGTAAACATTTCTTTCCAGCTTTCTTTTTTTAAAAATTTCTTTTTTCTTTTTTTTTTTTTTGGGGGGGGGGAGTGTGATGATAAAAGAACCTATTTCTTCTGCCACACAACTGCAGCAAGGATCCCACAGAGCAGTGAAAAGCAGAGGCTCAGAGGGAGAAGTGCATTTGCTGTTCTTACATTTGGTGTCAACTTGCAGCGTTGAAAAGCAGAAAAAAGCCCAAGGGTGGGACAACAACACATCCGATTTTTTTTTTTTTTTTACCTTGCTCATCGCTCCAGAAGGAGATACTGTGACATTCTCACTACCAATTTCCTAGAAGTGGGAGGAGCAGTGGGACCAATCTTTGGATTGGTAGGGTTTATTATTTTGTTGTGTAGGGTGAGAGAATGTGCCCTGTGAAATGGGGAGAGCTGATCTTCCTCAATTATAAAGCAAAAAACTCTCCACAGAGTGGACAATGAGCCAAAAGCTTTGGAAGGGTGTTTCACTTAGGTTTTCACATTATTAATACAACTATAACACATGACATTAAATGCAGCTGACCTTTCTCTTTTATTTGTTTTTCATTAGTAAATCTCCCAAGACAGACTTTCCTGAATATGTTATACTCCTGTATTTGGTTTCTTAAAAGGGTTGAATAACCCATGTTTTTCATTAGAGAGAGACCCATAATCCTTATCCTTGCTTGCCTCCCCTTGCACAAGGAGCAGAATCAGAGCTGCACCATCTCCTTTCTCCCAGAAAATCACCTTCTTTCCTCTCTCATCTCTTCACTCCTAGCTTGGGTTTCCACCACCAAGGAGCTGCCCAGAGCTCCAGATTTTCCTCTCAGCCCAAATTGTTCCAGACCTCCCTCCTCTGGAGGCTGCAAGGCTTCGTTTCCCTGCCTCTAATTGGCTCTGTCACGCAGCTATGCGATGCAGAGGGCTGCACAAATACACACCAGGGCATGGCCAGTGAGCTCCCCGTGGACAACAAGCTGTCACCTTTGCTGTGGCCAAGTCCCCAGAACACGGCACACGCACCACCCCCAGGAATTTGGCCCCGCGGCTTCGCCATCCTGTGCAGCTGGGGAATAAGAGGCTTCTATTGAATGTCAGCTCTTATTTATTAGAACTCGCAGTCAAACAATAGGCCACACACAGGGAGTGTCTGACAGACCAAAAAATATGCGTGCAGCTCCGTAAACACCTCGGCCTTGTTTGTGTGTGTGTGAAGGCAGGGGACACTCTCTCCTTCATGCTTCACAAGCTGCTTCTGGACTTCTGGACAGCCACTTTGATCCTCTGTTTAGATACATACTCTCCCTCTTCTCTGAGAGCCACAAAAGCAGAAATAAAGCCTGTGCTGAGTGGCCAAAATCCTGCAGAAGGTTTCTCTGTCAAGCAGATGCTTTCTCCCAGCACCACAACAGCTGCTCCTCATCCCCTCTTGTCACCAGCCCAGGGCAGATGTGCCATGGGCTGCCAGTGGGTAACAAGAGATAACTGACCTCATGTTGGCTTTCATGTTGTGAAGTAAAAAGCAGCAACAAGCCCATATGACCATGGTTGGGGCAGTGTTGGGGAAGACTCACCAAATTTATCTAGCTTGAAAGCAGAAAAAATTGTAAGAAGGCATATCATTTTCCTTGGATGCAACTTTCTTTTGAAGTTTTGTGGACATTCTCATGTCAATGTTTCTAGATCTACTTCTGTAGGACGTGTGAAAATGAGATAAATTACCTACAGTGCTTTACAGCACTGAAATGCAGCTTTGATGGAGGTAGTTGTAATTTTTTTAGAAAATCCAGAAAGAATGAGAGTGACAATCACCTCCCAACTTTTGCAATGGCCTTAGAGTGCTTGCCAGCAATTCTGCCTTCCCAGAGCCACCTTTAAAGGTGACTAAAGGAAGGCTAAAGGAAAAGGAAATGCAGGAGAGTTTCTACCATGCTGAGCATTACCTGCTGAAGAGAGTCCAGCAGCAGGGTAGATAATTGCCCTTAGTGATGCCACTGAAAAGCCACACTCATTTACTTTAACTCTTCACTCCCTTTCTTAACCTAGGGTCACTAAATCCACAAAAGGAAGTTAAAACCCAGGGAAATTGCATATCTAAGGATGGGTCAACACATTCTTTATTCCACAGAGAAATGGAGCCACACTGAACAGCAAATAAAGTGCTCAGGATCTTGACTAGAGCATGGGGAAATGGCCAGGATCTTGTGCTGCCAGGCATTTATTTGCCTATTTCTACCATGTCTCCAAATTCCTTTGACCATAATTTCACCTTATGTTTTCTTCAGAGCTGTTCACTGCTCATGAGCATGGGCTGGGCTGTGAAGACAGTCACCTACTATTACTGTCATGCTCCCTGCAGCATTTATTCATGCTTTGCAAACAGCTGGTGATTTTCAAACAACTGCTTGCTTGTGTGTGAAAATCTCATCCCCAGAACCAGAGGAGCATCAGGAATCACTCCTGTGCCTCTTGAAGGAGGGATCTGTGGAGATCTAATGTGCTACAAGACAAGAGAGGCCCAAATTAAACATTAAAATGAAAGCCAAGGAAGGGCATTTGAAATTAATACAGGCGTACGTATGATTTGAAGCCACACAATTTTCTGTAAAGTCCACTGACTATGACAAGTGCCTCCAGGAATGCATCCAACACCATCCCAGATAATGGGAAAGGAGGATTTTTGTAGATGTGTTTGTAAACATCTTGGGGAATTGCTTAAGTAGTAATCTCATGAGGAACCTCTGTTGCTCATTCCATTATATAGACAGCCTGATTGAAAACCTAAATTCTGAGTTGCATTCATTTTCCCTCTTCTTCTGCACTTATTGTTTTAAGATTTTTTTTCTAGTTAGCTGATTCAAAGCCTCTCCAAATAAAAGTTTATATGACATTGTTGCCACAAGGATTCTTGCCAAGACAATGAGCAGGGCAGATGCTGGCTGACTTGTTGATTCACTCACTCAGCAAAAAGCTATGTGGATGATTTTGTTTTCCTCTGAGGTGCAGACTCCCTCTTCCCTCTGTGCTTTCTTGGGCCTGCATGGACCACATGTCTAATACAAGCTGTTGTTGGATTTCTGTTAACCTGCTCCTGTCTGGAAGTCAAGGAGTGGATTATCATAGACTTCAAGAGTTCCAACCATTCTCTCTTCTTCTCTAACTCAGTTATTATCTAGCTTACATCCTTCTATCTCTGTTTCCCACTAATCTCTTATCATATCCTGATTCCACTCAGGAAAATAAAAAAAGAAAAGGAATATAACAAATTCAAGGGCTGGCTGTAAAGCAAATATTTATTTTTCTTTTTAGATGGGAAGATTAGGTGTTGAATTCAATCAACATTTTTGTGCAGCATGCTGCTCTCAGTTTGTTTTGCTGTTTCATGTGAAAGTGAAAAATTGAGAGGAATATGTAATTTTTACAAAAGAAGGTTTTCCTGAAAATGAGGAAGACAATCACTGTCAAATATTCTGCAGAGGTACAGAAAATTACTTTCCAACCACTTGTGATAGACACTTGAAAGACCTTTCAGGAGGAAAAAGTGAGCCTAGATCATTGGGAGGTTCTGCTTCTGATCCTCTCCTTCTAATCCACACAAACAACCCTAAACTCTGTCATAGATTATATCTTCAAATTTGGACAGTATTTGGGGTGTGGCCAACATTTTCTGCCTATAGCAGGATTCGTTCCAATTGCCCACAGCAAAATGCTTTATTTACTTGCATTTCAATGCAGACTTCTGGAGTTACTTGACTAAAGGGGACAAATCTCAGCTGTTTCATATCCAGTGGCATTTCGTTCATAGGTTGAGACAACTGGTGACAAAATTGCATCATTGCATGACTTAGTACCACTTGTTGCTGTTCTGTATCATAGTTTTTTATGTTACTGATTTTGTAAAACTCATTTTTGTAAAGTCTGTCTCTACAGCCATATGTCAGCTGTAGAAAAAGAAAAGAATGTCATTTAGTTTGGTGGGTTCTTTTTGGTTGTTGTTGGTTGTTGTTGTTGTTTTTTGTAGAAATTGCACCACTTTCATTTTTCATAAATGAATATGTTTTGGGTTAAGTTCAATTACTAAGGAATCTCTTGAATCTTACCTTTAGGCAAAAACCACGTGCTTAAAAGACCAAGAGTGAGAATTCTGTTTTCTGGGTTTCATCTGAATTCATCCTGGAATTACTATGGAAAAAACATAACTTGATGTGTTAGATCATAAATCACAATTTGTATGTTCAGAGATTAATTTCTTACATCATTCTCTTCATTCCCTTTGATTTCAGCCATTTTAAAACTCTCCACCTTAATGCAAAGGACAACAGCTTTCTCTTTCTGTCAAAATGGTATAAAGAGCAAAATATCTGGTGGAATTAAACAGTGATGTCATTCCAAGGGGGAAACACATATCAGCTGTGAAACTTTCTGTTTCTCACTCCACCTTGGAAATATTTGGGTACTCCTGAGAAAATAAATATGTATTTGATGGCAACTTGGACAGAATTAACAGTGCTGCACAGAAACACAAGGGAATGAAACATAACACACCCTGGGTACACTGAAAATATTTCTCAGCATAAACAATGCTATGTAATGTTCGAATTCCCTTTTATTTTAGTAAGAGAAGAAAATCAGATTTATAAACTCAAGATGTGCTTCCTCTGATGTGTCTGGCTCAATCTGAAAAAGACACTGATAAGCCAGGCTTTCTCATGATATCCTAGCTAGGACATTCATATCTCTGAATTTCAAACTCACGCTAAACTGCTCGGATTTTTCCAAACACATTGCCTTGTGGCATGAACTCTGACAGCTAGGAGAAGGAAAACAGGTGGACTGAAAAGCCAAGACCAAGGCCTGAAGTCTGGGAAAGGTGAGTTTGAGTGCTGTTTTCATCCCAGCTGTGAAACCAGTGCTACAATTTGGTTTCAAAGCTCATTTTCCACACCTCAGCCTTTCCCCATTGCTAAGGAAACTGACCATAATTTAAGGACTTCAACAAGTTTCTTATTGCAAAAATTAGCCCACCTAGCAAGGATGAGGTTGGACTGGCTGGAGCAGAGGGATTCCTCACTCCATCCAGATGAAGAATGACTGTGCCTCACTGGTGGCTTATCAGAAACTAGAGTCCCTAACAGGCAATTTGACCTGAGTTTCTAACGTGGAACACCAGCCCAATCTATCCTTCCTGCCTACAAACAAATCAGCACAGCAGAACTTGGCCTTTTAGTTTTATGAGCTCCATGTAGACAGATAGGACCCAATGTCTGTTCACTCAGTTTCAAGCTGTGTTTTTCAGAGCCCCGTAAAAATTTTAAGTAGACAGCCTGACCCTGGAGCTGAGTATCTAAAAGTAACACCCATAAATACATAGAAAAAGTCAGATGAGAGGCAGAAAGTGTTTCAGTGTGTCTTGTCACAGAATCATGTGTGGAAGAGCCCTTCACCCTATTCAGCTTTGCTCAGAGTGGGTCCCACAAGACCAGATTGCAAAGATGCTGACATGGGAGAACAGTGGCTCCTCCTGGATCCTTTTCATCCCCCAAGGGCAGTTTTCCATGCAACTGTGACAAGCAGGCTCCCTGCTAGGGGTAAATCTGTTCTTTTGAAGTCCAGGATTGTCCTGCCTTGCTCTCACTCCTCTTAAACACCACAGTCTCACAGTCCCTGCAGCTGAGGCTGCCCTCATGCGCGCCTGTTCTTCATGGTGAGGATCAAGTCTAAGAAAGCATCTCTAATCCATTCATGAATTGCGTGCATCATGAAGCTACCCTCCATAAGCTCCAGAAATCTCCTGGCTTCACTGAAATTTTGCCAGCTGCCTTTGCCACACTGCAACCTGCCTTTCAAGCCAGTGGTCACACAAAAAAACCCCAACAAACAAAACAAACAAACAAACAAACCCAAACAAAACACAAACCCTAATGAGCTTTTGTCCACCAGCTGCAAAGCCAGACTGAATTTTGTTACCTTCAAATGCAAAAGTGCATTGATGAATCCTGCTTAATTCTTTCCGGTGACACATAAAGGACACACTGTGGGGTGTGATGATTCTCATCCAGCAGACCTTTCCATTCAATTAAAAGATCAGAGAATCACAGAGCCAATACAATAATCTGAATTGGAAGGGAACCACAAGGATCATGGAACCCAATTCCTGGCCCTACAAAGGACAACCCTGAGAATCACAATATGAGCTGGAGAGCATTGTCCAAATTCTTCTTGAACTCAGAGCCCTGGGGATCCTGCTCCAGTGGATGAAACCCTCTGGATGAAAAACCTTTTCCTCATATCCAACCTAAAGCTCCCATGGCACAGCCTCAGGCCATTCCCTTGGATTTCCTGTGACCATGTTCTCCCACTGGGAATGAACAGCCACCTGACACTGCTGTGATGCCAGCAGAACTGCATTACTGCAGCACACTGAATTCACAGCCACTGTGACTTCTCCTTAACTCCTCTGGATCCCTGAACACGGCAGGGAGCACTCCGTCAGACAGAGCTACCATGTGGCAGAGCAGAATTAAATACTGAAAAGCACAAATTAAGCACTACTCAGTTGCCCTGTGACTTTGCCAAAAGAAGCAAACCAAATGTAGGAAGGCAAAGCTTACAAATAAAGGCCCTGTGAGCCAAATGCCCAGGACTAGCCTTAACAACTTAATGCAGAAACTCTTCATCCACTTCAGCTTGCATGCAGGAGCAATTCCTAGAGAGAACTGTAAAGTCTGCCCTTTTTCCCCTGGTTGCTGCCTGCTGCCTGCTTGATTTGGAGTCTGAGGGCCTTTTGCAGAGCTTGGCTGGTGCACAGTCCCCAGGAATGGGAGAAAGCTTTTGTCCATGCCTGTGGAAACACAGACAGCTCAGGTCAGGACCTCATGGTTCATCTGTGCTGCATCCTGCCAACAGAGCTGGAAACTCCAGATACCATTTTTTGTTGCTTCTGTGGACCAGATAAACAGTGTAAGAAGGTGAAGAGAGACCTGGTCTCAGGAAAGTTGGGTCCATTTTTTGCCCTTCCATAGCTGTGAAGTCCCAGCCAAGGCACTGAGAAGTGTCTAAGCCTCTTAGTTTGGCAGCAACAAGAGTTTGGTGCCAAGGTAAGTATTAGGATGGGAGCTTTATCCATGTGTATAACCTCCATGGGATGATGTTCATATGCAAACAGGATTGTGAACAGGGGAAATATTGAAAAGGATCTGTCAGAGGAATATGACTGAAGACAGATATATAGAACTAGTTGCAGCCTGCTGCCTAAGAAAGCAAGCTGTATCCTCTGATGGCAAAAGTCCACCAAATTGTTCAAAGAGGGTTTAATAAAAAACCTTCTACCAGGATGAACGAATTCACTTTGCTGAAGAGATCCTTTGATGAGAACCCAAAGATCTGCCAAATACTCCTTCATATTCTCCAACAAGTTTCCTCCTTTTCTCCCACACACAGCAGAGAGATCTTTGGGGCTTCTTCCTCTCCTCTCTCCCAAACACTCCAAACCCTTAGTGTTGGGCTTTATAAGCTCAGGTTTGAGGCTGAAAGAACCTTCAAAGACCTTGAAGTGACTTTATAAGACAGAGGGCTAATTTAGTGCCTGGGTAAGGGGATTGCAGCATCCCTTGATGAATGGGAAGATGAAAATGAAAAAAATAAAAATGAAAAAAGATGAAAAACACGGCCATAGGAAAGGACTGGTGATACATCTTTGGCTCCCCACTGGGGCATGGACAACTCCTTTCAATGAATCACAGCTTTCCTCTTCCTGCTCTGACCAGGTCAGGAGGTGAATCACCAAAATGACGAGAGGGGAAAAAATAAAATCATTGCTCATCCATACGTTTGGTTGCTGGTTTTCCAGAGGCAGCGGGATGGGTAGTGGAGGTTTGGGAGTGAAGACCAGACTTGCTTTCAAGTTCTGGAGCCTAACACAAAGAACACAAGGGATTTCTGCAGGAAAAAAACCCAGTTCCTTGTGAGATTTAAACCTCAAGGCTGCAGTGCTGATCCTTCCCTGCCTCCCATGACTGTTGCCATACAAAGTGTGCCCTCTGAGTCAGCCAAGGCTTGGGAGAATGGTAGGGCATAGCCCTCAGAGGGGAAGAGCAGAAGGGCAAGAGTTAATGTTTGACAGTGCCTGGAGGCAGTCTGGTTATGCTGTTATCCCAGCACATGACAGGAGGAAAAGAGAAGAGGGCAGACTGTGCCAAAGTTGCATCACGGACAAAGCAAAAGCTGGCTCCTCTACCAGGTTTGAAAGAGACCTGATAAATGGAGCTGATAGATGGTCTCCTCACCCATCTGAAAATCCCTTTTCCTTTCTTGTCTGTCAGTCCCTCTCTTCTTTCAGAGCTGGTGAGTCACTGTGCTCCTCACTGAAGGTTTAGTTCTTTGGCAGACAGTACCATTCACTCACGAGAGGTTTCTCAGGCAAGAGCATCATCTCATCAGCCTGTTTGCCTCTCTTCCCCTTTCATCTGTTGTTTGTTTTCCATTCATACACAGAGAACTCACCCCCTTGCCAGACCATTTGCATGTTTTGTAAGAGGTGACGGTGATGCAAATGTCAGGAAGTGCATGTTGTCTATTATTTGTGCAACACGTATTTTACCTCTGGGTTATTTACCTTATATTATGTATTTAGCTCTTCCCTATTCAGAACTTGGCCCAGAAATAAACTCAAAGGGAAAATCTAAGTTTAAGAGCTGCAGGTGTGCCTGTGAATAGCTGGGGCAGAAGAAAGGACTGAGCTGGTCTGGTTCTTGCTTTGCCACCGGCCCATCAGTGTTTTGGACAAACCCCTCTGTCCCCAAGAGGCAGTGGGGGAGAGGTGTGTTTGTACAGCTGCATGCACAGCGAAGGGCTGTGCTCTGCTCTCATCAGGAAAGCACTCATTCCACGGTGTAAGAGATTTTCCTGCCCCTTGGTGAAGGATTCCCCCTCAGGGTGCTACTGCAGGAAGATGAGCATCCCTCAGCACCTTTCTAGACCTGAGTGTCCATCAGAAAGGGTTGTGGCAGTTTCCAGAAGGAATTCAGAGATATCCCTACCTAAATGTTTCAGGTCAAGTTCACAGCTGAGGCTGAGGATGCTGCTGGAGGCTGTTATGGAAACAATCAGCACAGCTCCAGCGCCCTGGTCAAAGTGAGCAAACAGGAAAAATACAGCAGTCATCTGAATGAAGAGGTGAATTCCCATTGAAAGATGATATATTAAACACCCAGTTAATGTTAATGACATCTGTTGGGTGTATATTAGCCCTTATCCAGCCGTCTTTAAATGGGACTACAGTGTGCAGTATGGCTGAAATGAATGGGGAAAAGCAGTTTTGGCCTGTAAGATCCACTGGCACAGAGATTTTTGTTGCTGTCCCTGCAAGCCATCAAACAAAACAAGTCTTGCAACCCTGTGTCACACCACTGAAATCACAGAAGGCCACAGTGAGTGGTTTACAGATCAACTCATCAAAGATCTTCAATGAAGAAATCTATGAACAATTTGCAAATTTGGTTAATTTACTGCTGATTATCTCAAGCAAATTTGGAGATGAGGATATGTCAGCAGAGTGGGAAAACAAAATTCCCTACACCAGTCTGAAAAGTAAATGAGTGCCTGTCAATAAGTCACCAGGCATTGGTGACAGTGCAGGGAAAATTGTCACATTGGGGAAAAGAAATAACAAACCTTGTGCTACAGGATCCGATAAAGTAAGGCTTTTTTTTTTTTTTTTTAACACTAATTGACAGTGCAATTTTCAGTTTTCCTTGATTATCTTCCATTTCTACTTAACTTCCTGAGGGCCCAAAGTTACTAGTACCCGAATTTAAAGACCTGCTTTCCTTTAGGAAGAGCCCCATCATTCATGCTGCTACACTGGGAACTTAATCTTCTTCACTATAAACTTGGCCCATCCTTCAGAACAACAAAAAAACACCCAACCCTCAACGTATAAAAAGACGAACTGCCATGTCCTTTAAAGCAGTGAATGGCCTTAAGATCATCCATCTTAATCCAAGAATAATTTTTCTGTGGGAGAGCGTGAAATACAGTTTTATCTCCCAAACAAAATGAATATGCCAAGATTTTCAGTAATGTAGGCTGGTGGGATTTTTGCATAGGCTGCATTCTAAACTCAATTTTCAGCTTCTTTAATTTTTTTTAGCACATATTGACTTTGACTGCTGCAGAGTACCATCCTGATAATAATGATTTGTAGGGAATTTTTGCCAAAAATGCAATGCAACCATCTTAAAACACTCCACAGATCCAGCAAAGTTATATACAAGTCATGTGCAAGGATGATATTGCATCATCTACTAGGACACAGCAAGCATCTCAGTGATGATGGAGTGCAACAGTTTGAACAATGCACACTAATATTACCCAACAGTTCAGAAAAGGAAGTGAAAATTTAATGATTGCATCTAATTGAAACTGCAGGAAGAATTTTGAGCAACAGAATTCAATTACCCAAGCTGGAACTTAATCAGAAGCTAAACAGAATGTGCTACCTGCTACACAAGCATTCCAAATTTGGACTGACTTAAAATGCGAAATATCAAGGTTAATCTTGCAAACTTAATGGGAATTATGATTTTGTTTTCTTTTTTTTTTCTTCCTGTTTTATTTTCTATTAAGCCCGCACTGCTCCACAAAGATATAAGGGTATATACAACAGAAATGTTTAAAGAGTCAGGAAAATTGTGTTGACTGATACCAAGGTCTGTCTGGTGAGGGATGAAGCTGAGAAGGTTGCTGGGATGATGGAGCACTGAGATGAACAAATCCTGCCAGGGAATGGAGTTTTTTATGACAAGAAATATGAGTTTTTATTACAAGAGACACAGTGATGAGTCTCTGCTATATGTGAAACTATAAACTCTCCTTGGCTGAATATCCAACCCTTCACAGGCTCTGGCTATTCCCAAGACAGAATTTCAGTGCTGAAAATGCAAGCATGCTATTTTTGTGGAAGAGAACCCCTCCAGACTGGGAGAATACCATTCACGGCCTGGAGAAGGAGTGCCTATTAGATTGTTGTTCAATCTACCTTTTTTTTTTTTTTCTGGAAAACCCTGACAAGACATGGTTAAGCCATTCAGGTGCAAAATAAACAGGGTGAGTTCAGCTGAGGCAGCTCATCCACAGCAGTCAAAGCCCTGGAAAGATATTTCTGTGCAGCCTGCACTCAGAGTCAGGTATGAGAGCTGAGGTCTCAGAGTTCACAGGGGACTAGAGGGACAAATTGCTCCTATTTTTTAAGAACCTGTGCCTGCATCCTCAGCAGAAGTTTATGCACCTGGTGAGCTTATGCTCACTGATCAAGACTACAAAGCCCAGCGCTGGGAGAGGAAAAAGAGTCAGGGAAAAATGGAAACAATGGGTACACCTGCACAGGCATACACATGTAGTACATAAAAACTACAGGAGCCTTTTCCTTTTACAGGAGGAGTTTCTGAAGCTTTTAACACCAGTTGCTCACAGAGCATTTATTGAAACACTATGGCCAAGGACACTTCCTTATCACATCACGAGTGATGTGATAATACCTGTGTTTGCCTGTACCTTGCTGTAACTGGCTGGTAACAACCCCTTTGCATTATTACAAGCTGCTGTAGCCTCTGCCTTGTCCTGCTGTCACCAGCTGTGCCTGGCTGGCTGCTGCAAATGAGAAAATACCAATGTTTTTATTGACTGAGCACCATCCCTAGCTCCCAAGGATGGGGCTCACCCTGTCCCACGTGCTGTCAAGCTGTGGTCAGTCAGTTATCTGCCCACAGCATCAGATTGTGCAAGAGGCACAGATGGGCCTTGCAGAAAACCAGTCACAAGTTTCATTTCCATTGCCCAAAGTGGGGAGCCTTTCTCCTTTTCAACTAGTTTTTCTTCCCTCCCCCACGCTGGGGTTGTCCCTTCTGAAATCCAGAGTGATGGGGAGTTAATCTACTGCTTCTCCAGATATTTGGGAAGTGCCTGTGCTGGACAGGGTGGATGAGCAGGTAGCTCTGTGAGAGATGGTGATATAGAATTTATCCAGCCCTGATTTGGTTTGGTTCAGCAGTTTGGGCATTTGTTTGGAGTCAAGACAACCCTGAGTTGTCTCAGGGTGGAATCCTGGCACCTGCTGCCTTTGGGAGGAAAAGCTGGGAGGGTTTTCTCTCCTCAGCCCCTCAGCATCCTGCAGTATTTACAGACTCTGCCCCCTGGCCATTGAGCAGCTTCTTCTTTCCTTGGCGTTGTGAAATCTGCCCCTTGTCAGTGCTGGAAATAGGCTCTAGTGTGGAGCTGCCAGCTCTTGCAGTTTTTTATCACAAGCTTCATAATAGCCGATATTTTGTTTAAAGTTCCAATTCCTGTCAGCTAGCAGTTACAAAACAATATCAAAGGTTTCTTGGTTGGGTTATTTTGGTTGGTTTTTTTTAAATTTCAATATGAAATTTTTCTCTTTCTCTCAGAGCTGCAGAGAAAAGCCTGGAAACATGGCCCAGGGCTCTAGACAAACAAATAAATCTTCATATTTATACTCTATTTGCATGTCATTTGTAAGACAACCTCACCAGCATTTCAAGACTGGCAGAGCCACAGTGTTTTCACCTCTGGCTGGGAAGCACAAAGGCCAACTCTCCAATAAGATTATAGCCCTAGTATTTTCTCAAGGTCACATTCTGCATGATGGTTCAACCACCACGGACACCTCAGGGCACTTTGTGTCCAGCTGATTTTCATGGAGTGGGAACACTTTTAGGGCTGGACCACTTGAGTGCCCATGGATCTCTTGGGAAGTTTTCCTTCCACACCACTTGCTCAGGTTTCTTTCAAGAGAAACCCAGGACAAAGCCATGTCAGGGGAGACAGGGGACACTGCTGCAGAGTGGACAGCATGCCCACTTCAGAGAGGGCAGGACAGCAAGCATTCCGGAACAAATTAATAGAGCTAGTAACATGCTCTCCATGTCTGTGGCAGGCTGTCTAGGAATCCATGGTTTAAATTTTAAATTTATAGGTTGGATGATCTCAGAGGTCTTTTCCAGCCTAGCTAATTCTGTGATTTTAGTGAGGAAGAAGCCTTGAAGGATCTCTCTGGGGTGGGCTTACTCACACAGTGCAAAAGATCATCAGGAATATCCACCTGTGGAAGGCAGCAGGAGCAGATCAGATAAACATCTGCAGGAATGGCATAGAGAGTTAATCTTGCCACAATGACACTTAAAAAATTGGTATTATCCACATCCTGCTGCTCCATGAGTCCCATTGCAGCAAGGTGTTCCCTCCTAGGAATCCACATCCCCCAGAACATCAGCCAGAACTGCCTTTGAAAGATCCAGATCTTCTGTGGGCATAAGGAGCCAGCCTGGAAGGAAACAAAACCCATGGAAACAAAATTCTGCCTCTCCAGAGCCAAGACAGAACTTTGCAATGCCACATCCCGCAAGTATTCAACAATCAATTTTGTTTCTAAAGCTCTTGATCTCATATGTCCCCAGTGAGCTGGAGTCTAGGTGGGAGGTCTAAGAGCCACACTGTCTTCAAAAAGCAGAGAAAAGAGCACATTGAATGGCCTTGTTACAGCCCTGGTTTTAATAAAGCATCAGGTATACTGGAAAGAACTTCTCCAGGCTTACCTGCCAAAAATATGCAGCAATTGGAAAAAATTAAATACCTTTTACAAATTAAAAAAAGAAATACATAAAATCAGCCTCCCAAACTGCAAACCATAAAGAGAAACAAGAATCTGAGCTGTTAAATAAGAAAGGGGAGGTTTGGATGAAAATAAACAATGACTGGCATTTAGGGAACTTAAACTGCATCAGAAAAAAAAGAAAAAAACCCTCCTCATTTGCTCTGGCTTCTAATTTTTTCCATATTTTTGTCATTAGATGTTATTAAAGTACTACTGTTCCAGGGCTGGGTGATGAAAGGCTGAGATATGATTCAGCCCCCTACGTTACATAAACAAACCCGGGTCGTTATGACATCCGCTGAGATTTTTTGGTTTTTTTCCCCTCATTCTTTCGAGTCCTGCCCGGTACCACACCGTTGGCCGCGCTGTGGAAGCCCTTTCAGGTGCTCAGAGGGAGCTTCAGGCCAGCTCTTGAGCTCCTCATGGGACACAACAGGCCTGCAGCCAGCTGTCCCCTCCCAAAACAGCCTCCCCCTGAGTGGGCCAGGGTGAAACTGCAATTTAGGAACCATTTGGAATGGGGTTTGGACAGCAAACCAGGAAGTGCCAGTTTAAAGTTAGCTGTGACCCATTAATCAGCACTGGAGACAATGACGCCGGTGTGACCGGATGGGCTGACTTATGGTTAGTTCAGATTTATCTGAGATATAACAAAAGGGTGTTCTGCTGGTTTAAAGAGCCTCTTTCCCTTTTCCTCTGGCGAAATCAAGACATTGTTTAGAAAGCCAAGCAGAATGCCGTTCAAAATTCTGAGGTCACTTCCAGAGACAAATTTAGTAGGGGGGTATGACAAAACAAGGACCAAAAATTGAGTCTCTTCCATCATGGAAAAGTCTGGCACTTAGAAATGAACCAAAGCCAGCTGAAATCAAGAGGAGGGTGACCACTGAGGGTTGTTTGGGACATCATGGTGGCATTGGTGTTGGTTTAAGGGCAGATAAGTTCCCCAGACCCTTCAAACACAGATATTTGAGTGTTAACTCACATGTCTGTTACTACATAAAGCTATCACCACACAGTGAGAAATGTGAAAAGTGAGAAATCCATATAAAATATTACCCCAAAGCCACCAGGCTATTTCATGTGACTTGTAAGAGTGACATTTCCATGGCAGCTTGGCACATGGAGCTGTGCAGGGAAGGATGAGGGCAGCATTCCTGCTAGTGGGACAGTCAGTCAGTCTATTCCTGACATCCCTGAATGCAAAATCAGATCAGCAATGTTTCCTCTGGAGTACAGGTGTGGCAAACAGTGGAGCTCTCCATGAAAGTGGCAGCAGAAGCCTCACCTTGTCACAAAGTGCCTCCTCTTTAGGGTAATACTGTGGTGCAAGAAATTAAATACCCCCCTCCAACTTTAATTATTATATTTATTGCAATGATAACAAAAGAGGGGTAGCACAGATAAAAATAAGTCAAAACCTCAGCTAATGTAACAGCACAAAAATGGTCATCTGGCTGCATAATTGATGGGTTGATATGTATATGTATGTGTGTGTGTGTGTAACCACATTAAGGGATTCACTTTTCATTTTAATTTGATGGCCTGCTTATAATATGCATGGCTGTTGGCAGTCTATCAGATAGCATCAAAAGCTGTTTAATTTTGTGCCACTCTTAGTTTGCAGGAACAGTCTTCTGCAGCCTTTCAGCAGTTATGACTTCCAGGCCCTCAAACTGTTCTCTGAGCAGAAATAACAATAACAAAAACAACAGAAAAAAAGCCTAAAAGGTCTTGCTGACTGCAAAATGTTGCAAAATGTTAAGATCTTTTGGAGGCACTCAGTGTCAGAGTAGATCCCCTTGTGCAGGGTTTTGAGGGAACAGCAAAATGTGGAAACGTCCCACCTTACCCAGGCTCTCCAGCCTGCAGAAAGGGATGTGGCTCTCAGACTGCCTTAGACTGTGGGTGGGCCACACTGCCCTCTGGAAGTGTCAAAATCTCTCCCTGGATGACAAATGGAGCAGAGCCCAGCACTGAGCTGTTCTTTGAAATATCTGACTTTGAGTTACTTGAACTTGGAACAGCTCTTGCACAGTTCCTCTTCCAGCGTCAGCTCACAGTGTGTATTGACTTTCAGGCAGCAGACTCCTGACTTCCAAACAACATTTCACTCTTCCTCCTGAGGGCTCAATTCATCTCTTGTTGGCAGCAATAATCCTCTTTGACTCTCTGGCAGCTGCCCCAGACACTGAGAGGACTGCAGAGGTTGCAGCAGGGCCTAAGCAGTGACAACTTCCTGTGGCCATCCTGTGGCATTGACTTTTCACCAAGCATTAAGCCAGTTCTAGATGGAGATACATTTCTCAGCCTTCATCCTTGCCCTGTCAGCATCACCACCAGCCTCTGACTGCTGCCCAGTTTGACCCACGCTTGTTTTTTCCACCTTCTCACAACAGCATTTGAAAGTCTCACAGTTTTCAGCAGATGGAGGAACAGATGAGCTGTGGGGTTGTTTGAAGTGTATTAAGGGTTTGCCTGCTGACACAGCACAGCTGGATGCAGAAAACTGATCAGAAGATGCAGGAAACAGCAAAACTTCACTGGTTTCCAGCAAACAGACCCATGCACACCACAGCCAGGTGAAAAGCAGCTTATGCTGGGTTTTGGTTGGAAATTGCTTTTCTTCCACAGCCATGCAGAACACCAGACCAGCAGCACCCAAAGGGCAATTCCCCCTCTGGAAAACACTGAGGAAAAAGCAGGCAGGGTCGTCCAGGTAGCCCAGAGCAGGGAACCCCAGTTTGTGGCTGGAAGACCTGCACAAATCACCAAGACTTCAGCTCTGCCCATGCGTGTAGGTTCTTTCTTCTTGCTTCCAGCTCAATTTCTGCATATACACTTCTGGTTGTACCTTTGTTTCTCACACTTTTTTCTGCAAGTCAGTGGATTTGCAGACTTGCACCTCGGGAGGTACTGACAGAAGGAGTACAACTCCAGTGGCCAGCAGCTCCTGGGAGATGGGACACCCAGATGGCATCCGGAGGTACAGCTGTGAGAAGGAGACTTTCCCCACACCATCCCATGTCAGACTGGCTTAAATCCCTCAATGCCATGACTTCCCCTCTGTGTCTGGAGCTTCCCCTGGTCTGTCTCACCAGGGTTTTGCACCTCCCTCCACCTGCACAGCCACAGGGCCATGTCCTGGGCAGAACCTGCTCTCAAGAACTGCTCCTCCAAGGATGGGCAGCCACAGAGCCACATCTGTTCTGCTTTTGCAAGCAGTCTGGAAACATCTGCAGCGTCCCTGCCGAAGGAGAGCAGAGACAAGCCCGAGGACAATGCAGGCTGGCTTTGTGGCGGCGGCTCTGTCTGGGGACACCCATATTCCAATTCCTGCCCCGGCGACACCCGCTTCCAGGAGAAGCCGCTGGGCTGGTCTGCGCCTTTGTTATTCCAGTGGTAATGATATTCACGTCGCAGGAAGGGTTTGGATGGTTCAATTAGTGCGAGGAGCGCTCTGATATCCCCGCTGCTCGCTCCCCCTGCCCTCCCGCAGCCCCCTCCCCACCCTGCATCCCAAAGTGCCTTTCCTCGGGAAGGGCTTGCCTAGCACCGTTTGTTTTTTAAGGGAGTTGCTAGAAAACTCTCCTGCTTTTTTTCTTTCTTTTTTTTTTTTTTTAACTTAATAACTATATCATGTCTGGTATTGTATTTCTGTTTTCCCCTGGGGAAAGAAGCCAACAGAAGTAGGAAAAACAAATAATGTGTGGGAGAGTGTTTTTCTTTTCTCTCTTTTTTTTTTTTTTTTTTTTTTTTTACCTCTGTTCAAAGCCTCTTTCTGTTTGGCTCCAGCAGTTTTGCGACTACAATTCCCTTCTTTCCAATCTTTTTTTTTTTTTCTATTATAATTCTATTGACTTGTAATGAGCTTGCTGAACCCCTCAATATTTTCATATTTGTATCCTAAAAGCACTGCTTTTCTTCTGTCAGACTCATTTTTTTCACAACATTTTTCTTTTCTGTCTTTTTTCCTTTAATTTCTATGTTTATTCTTTTTTCTATTTATATATTTTTTCTTTTCTCTTTTTCTGTCTTGTTTGTTTTTACTTTTCTCTTTTTGTTTATTCTTGTTTCCTTCCTTCTTTACACTCACTTGCCTTGCCTTGCCTTCCCTCCCTTTTTTTTGTTTTTATCTTCCTCCCTTTCTCTCTTTCTCTTCCCCTTCTTTAATTCTTCTGAAAATAAAACTACCAGAGAATTAAGCAAATCCTCTGTAGCAATTAAGGAGACATCCCTGGGAAAATGCTCACTGTGGAGCACATTTGGTTCCTTAAGCACTCTCCTCAGACACCTTGGCACATATTTATTTGGGAGAGGGGCAAAAAAAGGTGCAATGCAGGCCTTTTGATTGTTGCTGTCATCAGTGGCAAATTCGTCTTCCTTGTCCTAAGTCCCCACAGGTTTATAAACCATTATGGTATGTGGTTTCCAACGAGGGATGAGAGATTGCTGAGGAAAAATACCCTGGTCTGCTAAAAATTAAAAACGAAGTATTATCTTTTCCTCATGCATCAGGAACAGGAGGGAGCAGAATTTTCTGTTGGGGCTTCTCGGTAGGAAAGCATTGTTTGGGACTGGAAATCGGTCACAAGTCTCAGTCACTGAAGGGACAACCTCGAGTGCTTGCTGCCATCCAAACTCAGGGCTTCCCTGGTTTGAAAAGTGATTGTTTTTTCCCCCCTCAAGGGGTGCTGAAGTGATATTCATCCCAGTCCCTTCAAACAGTACAGTTCGGTGTAAACCAGAGAGAAGGGATTTGTACTTTCCCTCAGCAAGAAGTACCTGGCATTTAGGACCCCTTTCTCTGAAATCAGCTTATCCCAAGGAGGAGTTGTTCTAGTCATTAATTCATCCCACAAAATAAAACATCATCTCGAAATTCTCTCCATTTCTCCACAAAGCTGGTAGGGGGAAAGGGGGGAAGATAAAACTTTCCTAGCACTCTATTCCCACAGACAGAGAAAATACAATGCACTAGTTTCAAGAGACTTTCACTTTGAAGAGTGGCCATGGCTTCCTCTGTCCCTAATAGAGAAAGTTATTTAATAAACAGCAAGGCATTTGCATGCTCCATCTTTCTGTGAGCACTTCACAACCATGTGCAGAACTTTGGGGAGCACAGAAAACTGACTTCAGAGCTGTCAGAAACCTCTCAAGCCAGAGGAGCAGTGTGAACACACCGCAGCCAAAAAATCTGCCGCCCTAGCCTGTGCAGACTGTGTGTGCTTTCACTTTTTGGGGTGTTTAAACTTCTTAAAGGATTGCTGGAGGAAAAGAAACAATTATTCCAGCATGTAATTAGAGGACAAGTTTTGCGTTTTCTCACCCTGCTTGCTTTCTCTCTCCCACCAGCGAACTTGGAGCTGTTTAAGTTACTTTTTTAGGCAAAACTCATCCTCCTCAGCTCCTTCCCCGGTGAAGAGCTGCTGCGTTTTTCGCAGGCAGCTCTGTGCTCGGGAGCTTTTAAAGGGTTTCTAATCCTGGAAGGCCGTCTGACATCACCCTGCTTCTTGTCTGCTGATGTTTCATACAAGCCTCACATTTCCTTAATGTTTTTCAGAGCCACCAATTACTGCAGCAATCTTGTGTTTATGTTCTGGTTTTGTGCTTTTTTTTTTCCTTTCCCCTGATGCTTTCCTGGCTGGCGTCCCAACAGGCTGCTCTCTCTTAGGCGTGTTTTGTGCCAAGGGTTAAGCTGGACCAGCTTGTTACAAAAGAAGGAAAAAAAAAAAAGAAGTGGGAGGGAGGAGGTTGGTTGGTTGGTTAGTTGGGTTTTTCTCCCCCCCCTAATTTTCTTCATTGACTTCAGGCACCATGTGATCAGGAAGCCTGGACTCTTTCCATTTCCCTTCCCGACTAAAGGGAAACATTGTGTAGCTTTGCCCTGCCACCAGTGGGACGGGCTCTGGCCGTGTTACGTAGGAGGATAAAAATAACCGGGATATTTAAGGCCGGCTGCGGAATCCCAGTGCAGGCAGAGCGAGCTTGGTCAGCGGCCGAGCTCCACCGGCCCCGTAATCTGCTGCGTATGATGCAACTGCAAATATATGCCTGGCAGCGCTGGGGAAAAAGTTAGACCTTGGGGAGGCCCAGAGCAGAAAACAAAAAAAAAATTAAAAAAGGGAAAGAAGACCAGAGAGGAGGTTTTTGTCCTCTTCTAACGCATTGTTTCTAGCACAGTTTTCAAAAAGTGGTTTTTCCCCGCATATTTTGTGCTTGCTCGGCTTCAGGTGTGAGGCAGCAGGACGTGGCTTTGCCCTGGGGTTTTGTAGGGGATAACATCACTTTCCTCCCGAGAAGGAGAGGCTGGAACAGCACCGTGTTCCCTCACAGTCTCATTAGGCTCTTTTCTCCAAATCTCAAGCGTGGCTGAGTGCAATCCACATCTTTCCTGTTGAGTAAAGTTAATTAGGTTAAAAGGGCAGCCGACCCACAAGGCTCAAGCACAAAGCAGAAATGGCAGACTCCATTTTTGGTTCTTTCACAACTGTCAGAAACCTTTAAAGGTGGTTTGGTTTGTTTTTTTTCCTCTTTCTTAAGCTTGTTTTCACACTGTACACCAGCTCTAAACTTCCTGAAGTGTGACACAGGACAACGTCTGCCACAACTGCAGTGCTGAGAAGAGTCTGGCATTGCCAGGACAGCAGCCTTTTCTTTAAAACTGTTCTGACAATCAGAGCAGTGCAACTTCAACTTTCCTTTGCCCATCTGTGCTTCTCACTGCAAGTGAGAAGCAGAAAATATCATAGTTTCGATATTCTTACAATTTGGAGGAGAACATCCTCACCAGCATCAGCACATGTCACCCTTCCTTCGGTCAGGGTTATCAAAAGAGAGAAAGGGACTGAGGGACATGACACCTCAGTTACCTCCTGTCATCTGGAGAGAAATCAGCTGTAAACCTTGATGAGGGACAGAGGTTGATCCTGAGGTTATTTCTGCTCCAGTGCTCTGTTAAATGTTAGCCGGAGTATAAAATCACTGTATTGGGTTTACCTTGGAATTTCCCATTGCACAGTCTGTAGGACCCAATGCAATAAGAATGCAGTTTAGGGAAGTTGTGACAATTGTTGGGCGCAAACTTAAGCTTTGTTTGTTGCTGATGCAATCCTGTGGGTTTGTTTCAAGGAATTAAGAAGAGGAGGGGGGTCGAATTTAAGGGCATTTGTGAGGGATTACACCTGCCTGGACTTTCTGTTTGTTTTTGCAAGTGCTCATGGTTTTACTGTTTCGTGTTCTAAGTTCATTCTTTCAAGCTGAGTGAAACACTGGAACCAGACAGAAAATTAGTTTTCAGCCTCACCAGCAGCCTTCTATGTAGTACCCTTATAATCACTCATATTTAACTGAACAGTGTTTGAGAGCCACTGAGACCAAATGGACTATGATCTAATAAATTCTTTACTACACTGGGAAATATTATCCCCACTTTATATAAATATGGAGCTGCACAGGAGGAACAACAAAGGCCCAGTGCCCAATTATCCACTTTAAATCCCTCCAGTTTCACTAGGGAAATAATTTTACACATGTGGGTATAAGCAGCAGAGCTGGGGTGTCACCCTGCCCTGATGTTTGTCACTTTGCTCCCCATCACTAGAGGAGCATCTGCCAAGTCTCTTTCACATGTCTAAGTACAAATCTGCTGGATGGAATGTGATTCCTTCCTTCCTTCCTTCCTTCCTTGTTGATTTGCTTGGGGAGGAGAGGCAACTGTGCAACACCAACTCTTCCTGCACAAGGAGGAGGCTGAAATGTTCCTCAGCTGGGAGGAGCCGTGGGAGACAGCTCGATAATTCAGCCTGCCAGGTGCATCTAAAAACCTCAATTTTTAGATGTTTGGCACCCACGTCCCGAAGCATTTCCCAACTTTTCTGGAAACTGGCTAAACCTCTGGGTTTGTCCAGCCACATGGAGTATACAGTGCTGACATTTCAGGTGCTGCTGTCAGGGGAGCAGGACATGTGGCCAGGGAAATCCACATGTCCTTGACTTCTCCAGCAGGAGAAGCAAGCTTGACCATGTAAAACCAACTCATCAGTGCAGCAGGACAACTGTCATCCTCCTCTGGTGCTGGCAGGTATTTCCTGGTGAATTTTCCAGGGATTCAGCCTCAGGCTCCCTCCCTTCTTGCTGCCACAAGGGAAACAGGAGATGCACAAAGTGTGGCAGACAAGCCCATTGCTCCCAGTTATCCCTTTACTGGAGGAAGGGTTTCAGCCTTCCTGGGGGATGAAGAACTGCCTAGATCATCCCAGCAGATTTAGCAGATGAAACCTACCTGCCTCAAAGTCCTCCCAGGTGACAGTGACCTGCACAGGCAGACTGGGGTTTGCAGGCACCCAGCCCTTGCGCCACTGGCATATTTCCATCCCTTGCAGCTTGAATAACCCACCTGCCATGCTATCACCCCATGGGACCACTTGGCAATTAAAAACTTCACCCTGGGCTGCCACGGCCCTGCAAAAGTGGATGGCAGGCAGGGATATGTGTGTTTGGGTGCTGTCATGCAGCCAAACCTTCCCTGCAGCGAACACAACCCGGCAAGTTTCACATGCTTCGGAGTTTTAGAACAAAAGTTTAACACAAACTTAATTAGGCCCAGGTTTTTAACAGTAGTAAGCAGTTATAAAGTCTCAAAAAGAGCTAATTCTCATTGACCGTTTCCCACTGATACATTTTCCATTTGGCACTCCCATCACACCTTTATTAAATAGACAAGAACTCCAAAGCCCTCAACGGCTTGAGCCATTTCTCTTTTCTTTTCTTTCACATGTAGTGTGCCATGCTGTTATAATTAAATTTCAAAGCTCAAGTTGCTGCAGTTGTTTCCTTTTTCTGGCATTGTTTTCTAGCCAGTAGCCAGCACAGTTTAGCACAAACCAAAGTCACCCCCCCCCGGAGGTTAACAGGCCTCCCTTCTTCCCATCAGGTGTCCTGCTCTGCTGCTGAAAGATAAAACTCAGTGGTTTTGTGTCATGTGGACTTGACTGTCTGCCTAAAAGGGCCTTCATTTCTTTTTACCCTGGTGCTCTGTTTGCCCTGATATGGTAAATGTCAGGATATTGTCTGCTTCTAATCACCTACATGGCTTTGGTCATGACAAAAACTCCTGTGATTTGTCTTTGGCCATGCTTGTGGTCATCTCCAGGCAGCAGAATCCGTGGAAGGGATTCTCTCATGATCTCTCTCCCTCTGGATGTGCACACCAGCACAAGAAAGTCAAATCCCATGGAGGAACTCCTGTTGCCATGGTCAGTCATGGTGTGGAGCCGAGGTCAGCTGTCCAGAAGGAAGCACCCCTTATTACAGAGTGGAAAAACCTCTGCTTCCCCTCAGCCTTTTTTAAGGAAGTTGCATCTTGGAGCTTTTTTCCTGGCATCACTGTGATTTCTCCCTCTTTGGCTTTGAGGCAGAGCCCAGCCTCCTCAGCACCTCACCTTGAGAGAAATAAATGTTCTTTGGCATGAAAGGGACTTGATGTGCTAAGTCTTCCATAAAACTTTCCAGCTGAAAGCAGGCTCAAACACATCTAGGCATTTCAGTGTATCCCCCAAAGGTGGCAATCAAGCAGAGAAAACTCCCAGTCCTTGCACATCCATGTCCTGTGAGGAACGGCCTTCAACCACTGTAAATAAAACAAAGGTACGATCTTCAGCTGATCTCAATTACTGGAGCTCCATTGAATTGAACAGCCCTAGGATAATTTACACCAGATGAGCATCTGCCCTCAACATATGTTACATTATGGTCCAACAGGATGGTCTCAGGTTGCCTTGGGGGTGGAGCTGCTGGAGTGGAGAGTTAGGTTTGCTCATGTCTAGGAACGATGGGCTGCAAAATCCCCGAGAGTGAGGAGATAAATAGGGAAAAGAAGGCATTTGGTTATTAGGCATTCTTATTTCCAGTGATTAGGGTGGGAAAGAGCAGACTGTGTGGGAAACAGGCTTCCCTACACCCATTTTTGGCAGCTTTTGATTGGCTCCTGACCAGACATTTATTAAAACAGCCTCATAAGTTGCGGTCTCACTAAAGAACAATACAAAACCAACCAAATGTTAATGTATTCAATCTGTTCCTGCTGAGATTTCTGCCTCCCCGCCTCCCTGATTACTAGAGAAGGGGAGGTGGGGGCGAGGCGTGGAGGAAGAAAGAGGAGGGGGGGAAAAGAAAAAGAAGCGTTTGTATTCCCAGCCTCAGCTGACAGATCTGCTGTAGCCTCCTGGAGTTTTTGTAATTAGAACAAAGGCTTCTCGGTACAGGAACTGTAATTGGTTTTGAGTGTTCATACATTTTAACTCAGCCCAGGTTAGGCATCCAAGCAAACTCAAAGTACTGGCAGAGCTAGAATCCTAAGAGGAAAACTCCGAGGGAGGATAAAGGGTCTTCAAAAGAGGGTAGTGCATCACATCTGACACCAGAAACAAAAACCCACTCCAGATTGCTCTCCTCAGGAATCCAGAGGAAAAACTGTGCTGCAAACACTTGTCGGCCAGAGGTCTAGGATAATCTGGGCTCCAGCTACAGGAGCAGGGAACAGGGAGGGAACAAATATTCCGGCAAACAAAAACCCCAGGGCAGGATATGTGACGGAGCTCCTGCACGCTGACGGGGAGGTGGGAGGGATCTAAATCTAAATCTAAATCCCGTCTCGCTGAAATTTACAAGGGCGGTGCATCCACAGCCTGCTGCCAGAGCAGGTTTTGTGATTCAGCTTCTCCAAGAGCCTGAACCTTCTCCGGACACAGCGGCAACTCCAAGCGGCCTGGGCCTTCCCTTCATGCCCACACATCCAGACATGTCCTCGTCCCTCAGAGAGCCTTCCAGACAAATCTGTGCCCAGGCATTGTCTGGAGAGGCTGCCTGGCATTGAGCCCACGCCGTGCCAGGGCATGTGCTGGCAATTAAAGAGCAGAGATGATCATGACAAGTGCTCGGGCCCACGCTGGGCCTGTGCTGGGTTTACCAGCACGGGCAGATGCAGCAGCACCAGCTGCGAGCAGCATTTCCCTGGGAAAAGGATGAGGCCAGGAACACACAGGGAGAAGAATGTACTTGCAGCCAGTGTCTCTGGTAACAGTCTGGGGCTCTTTTCTCTAAGGTTAACATTCGCTTGCTCGGGGAAAACAATGCTGCCGGAGCTCTGCAGGCGAGATGTGGTTGTGGTGGGTCAGCCGGATCCACAAACAACAGTCCCTTTTTGGGTGGGATTTTCACATCTGTTCTTCCCTGCCCTGAAAGAGATTTCACTGGGACAAAGCTCAGACAGCACTGAGTGCTTTCAGAAGAAGTCTTCCAGCACTTCCCAGCTCCAGGGGCAGCAATGAGGTCCTTGCATGGAGAGCACATGAGTGATGAGGAGCGTGCAGCACTGGGGCCTACCTCCATTTTGTCACGAAGAGCTACTTTTCTGGGAGTTGTGGAGGGTTTTCTTAAGTAATTTCTTTTCTTTTTTTTAGATATTACTGAAAAATTTCTAAAAGCAAATCCACGTGGTGGAGTTTGATGCTGGGCTGATGGCAGGAGCAGTGTCTGTGATCATGTAGCTCTGGAGAGGGGTGCTGAGTGTTCCTCTGCCTTTCAGTTTGGAAAAATTCCCCAGCTCAATCAGCCAGACTCATCGTTTATGCCAGTTTAGTGGCTGATAGGAACTTCCAGGTTCATAGTGGCTTGTTTATGAAGAGCGTCTGATCTTGAAAAATGGGACACACCAACAATTTCACCCTTGGTGTGAGGTGGGAGTAAACAAAAGGAAGCAACTGGAGCAAACTCCTTGGTGGTTCATCCACTTCTACCTTGATCCCTTTGTACCTGTTTCAAGGAGCTTTTCAGCCTGAAGAAAGTGGTGTCTTTTTTTGGTCATTAGGGAACAGCACCTAGAAATAGACATCAGACTCATCGAGCAACTGCAGTTGGCCTTTGCTCACCAGATCCCACAGCCCGGCATCTGATGTGAGTCCAATACTTTGGGGGCTTCTTCCTTGGAAAGCACCAGTTTGGGTTGTGGTCAAGGGTGGAAAACAAGGCAAGAAAGGCTTTGGGTTTTGCCCATAATTCCCAGTCTCATAATTCCTGACAATCTTTCCATTCTCCATCCATTTTACTCTCTCCCTCCTTAGAAGAGTGCATTTCAGGATTTTTCCGGCATCCTCCAAGGTTTTTCTTGGCAGCAGCAGCAGGAAAGAGTTCTCACTGTTTGCATTTGAGGCACAACAGGGTGCCCCAAACCAGAAAGCTGGAACAGGCCACACCAGCACCTCCAGCCGTGGAGGTCTTCTTGGATGACCTGTGGAAGCATCTGACGGCAGACCATGGCTTCAGAATTTTGGGACCACCTTTGCTGAATTCAACCATTTGAGCCAGTGTTTGCACCTCAGATGAATTTCTGAGTTATCAAGAACCAGCAGATTGTTTCTCAGAAGAATGTTTTCCTCAGAATCCTCTCTTTGTTTGCCCAAGGGTATTGGCCCCTCTTGAAGAACCGGACATATAATTAGAAATTAATGTCTATTCGCTTTGATGGATTTTGCCTCTTTTCTGAATCCTGAATTATCCACAAAGCTGTTACAAACAGAATAGAATGTATTTGTTCATCAAAAAAAAAAAAAAAAAAATTATTCACCCGTTTCTTTAGGGATTAATTCTCAAGTTTTTTTCGTGAGTGGCTTGTTGCAAATAGTCATAAATTCTACCATGTTGGGTTCCAACCCCGGAGTGATCTTTGTCTGGACTTCAATGGGGCTTTGCATGGGGGGGGCCTGGCCACACAGATCTCATTGCAGGATTGGGCAATGGTTAGTTACATAAGTCATATGATGTTGTTTCTGTCCTCTGACTGGCTGGCTTATGTAACTGCAGAACAATAGCGTGCATTTGAATATAAAGGCAAAAATCGTGCCTCGTATTTGTTCTTCGTGAGAGTCTGTTCAAGGGCTGGATTCTGCTGTCTGTGCAAGCTATAAAGATATTTTCTTTGACAGTCTGTTGGTTTGGGGAGGACATATGGAGTAGGTGACATTAGCAGAGCTACTGAGATGCTCTCTGCGGGTTTATCTGAGGACTCTTTGCACAGTTCTCCCCAGAAGCAGCTGAAAAAAAACAAACCCAAAGAGAGCAGCTCATGAAACCAGGCCATTCAGTGACCTGAGTGCTGGACGGCAATGCAACTGCACTGGTTTACACCCTATAAATATCTAGCCATCGAGTTTAATGTTCCTCTTATTCCATTTTAGGGGAATAAAAATGTTTGAAAGCATGGCCAAGGGTAAAGGTATACAGCTTAGGGCAAAACATTAAGTTAATGTCTGTGTGCTTGTTCTTAAACATATTTTCCCACCTTTTATTTTTTCTACTATCTCAATGTGATTTCTATTCAGAGAGGGAAAATAGGAATTCACAACTTCTGTTTTCACTTGATGGCTTATTTTTGTTCATCTGGACAATTCATCTCCAGATTTTATCACAGTCTCCTGGAGACAGTATCATAGCTTTTCAGTTCTAGTCTTGTTTTGGTTTTTGGGTTTTTTTTTCACTCCTAAGGTCCTACTTCTTGGGGTCATGTGATTACACAAACATTCTCTATTTCCAGTGTTTTAAAAGTAAGTTTCTAGTCTGCATTGTTGCAAAGACTGAAAACATAAACCCTCAAGGCTGAGAAAAAGAACAGACAACTTACCATTTTTTTTTAAACCTCATGATTTCTCAATCTTATGTTTTTTGAGGATAGTCTGAGTAATAAGTTTTAAAAGCCGAGGGCTGACACTATTGAAGCAGAATCAGGAGGAGACCATTGCTTAAGTTCATAGAACATGACCTGATAGTCTTCCAGAGTCTTGGGAGATGTCACCATGCAGCAGACAGGTACTTTTCCTAAGTCTTTTGTGGCAGTACAAAACCATTTTAAAACATTCAAAGTAATTTTGTTCCTTATACATGTAGAATTTTAGCAAAGCCCCAAAGCACACATTATTTTGCATAGCAAGCCTCAGCAGCTCAGACAGCATTGTTGCAATCCACAGTGTAAATACCTGTTCCTGTCCTTTGCAGTCTCCAGCGTAAGCATGGGTTTTGGAGAGGACACTGAACTCCTCAAACTAAAACTCAAGAGGTCGCAGATGATGCTGGCATGCCATCCTCAAGCCTTTTTGGATCTGCTTTTAAAATAATTCCCAACCCAGTGAGTTCCCAAGTTTTCAGTTTCCAACCTGGAATCACAAAGCTAGTTTGCAGCAGGTTTTACCTAGCATTGTGCAACACCGGAGTGGAAGCATTGCCCTTAATCTCCTTAATTTTTAGCACACCTTGGGAGCATTGTCATGTTCTAGGACTTGGAATTGCCAAGAACTTGCCTTTTTATCATATTTTTGTTCAGATGCCACAAACACAGATCTGCTCAAGCCACTCTGCTGGCAGCCGAAAGGGCAATTCTGGTAGAAGTTGTTCCCCTTCCTCATGGCTTAAAGGAAGTTTGCACCAGCCAGGGGCAGAGTGAACTCTGTGCATTGTGGTGGCAGGACAAATATAAATAGGGCCATTCCTGGAGCCCCTAAAAGCTGCTGGAAGCCAGGACAGGGAGCAAACAAGAACATCCCAGGGGTGATATGCCTGCTCCTTTGAGGATTCTCCCATGTAATCCCTCCCAGAAACAGCACCTCTCACCCTGGCAGAAGAGAGGAAAGCCTTTCCCAGGTACCATGGGACCCCCATGCTAAAAACTGTAATTTTGATGACAGCATGGCTATGTAAATAGGTGAAGAACCAGCAAAAAGCATTTCTTCCCTGTTTAGACATACAATCAAGCCTTTGCATCTCTAGCAGCTGCCCTGTCCCAGCTGGCTGCTTGCACACATATTCTCCGAAGCAAATGAGAGGCAAATCATGTCACCTGAAACCTTTCATTACAACCAAGGTAATTTTGTGAGGATGTCTGCTAACGCCTCACCCTCTGTGAAGCCACGGTAAGTTATGGAGACAAAGTCCCAGGGACAGAGAGCTGCAAGAGACGCACAGACAGCACTGTTTTAAGGACAATACTATGTGTTTTGGGACTAGGAGGAGTGTTGGTGGCAGGGGAGCTGGATAGTGCATCATTCCTGGGCACTTGTGAGACACTCCACAGAAGAATGAATGGCTTTCCCCACCTGAATGCTGTTTCAATAACTTTGAAATGTCTTCTTTAGATGTCTCATCATTATTCCCATAGTTAGAAGCTGATTAATGGCATGCCCCTCGAACACATATCTGGGCACATGTACAAAGACTTTTTAATAGTCCTTAACAATGGCCAACAGCTGGCCACAAAACCAGATGATCCTCCACCCTTGTAAACTCATGCTCGCCAACAATAAAAAACCCTTCTGGCTACTAAAAAAGCCTGGTGGAACAGATGAATCTTGTTATGGACTGGATTTTATAAATAAAAATTAAAAAGAGGCAAACATTTTAGCATGTGCATTCATGGGCTGAAAACAGACATAGGTTTTACATTCCGGGAGGGTCAACTGCAAAAGTCACTTTCAGAGCTAAACTTCATCTTCTATGGACTTCTTTAAATACATTGCTTGGTTGGGTTGTTAGGGGGACAGGGGGTGGTTTTGGTTGATTTTTTTTCCCGCAAATTTTGCTGCAGACCCAGTAAAGCACTTCCTCTGTCCTTTGAGGCAGGAATTTCGTGTTGGTGCCACTTGCAGGCTGAAATCTTGGGAATGGCCTGGGAGGCTCTGCTCTTCAGGCCCTGCCAATCCTACATCCTGCCCACACCCTACAGAAGGTCTGTGCTTGCTACAACTTGGAACCCAAGGAGAGGAGCAGTGACAGAGGCATTTGGGGGTGAGCAAAATCACCAAGAAATAGATATGAAAGACGGAAAAAAAAAAAAAAAAGAAAAGACAACTCAAACCTCTAAAGAAGCCCTTTTTGTTTGTTGTTAACAACTATTTAATGTCAGGGCTAATTCACAAGTTTAATAAAATCAGACTTTGTTGAAGATTCAACACCTTCAATTATGGCATTAAGAACTCACAGTAATTGCTCCTGAGACCTTCCAAAAATCCTTCAACAAAATGTGCGTGTGAAGAGGGGGAGGCCAGCCTTCAGTCTAAATCTAATGTCTTAAAGAATTTTTTTTTTTTTAAATAAACAAAGCAAGCAGAAAAGCTCTAATTCTAATAATGATGACTACTATGGTGTCAGGCCCTCATTATACAAGAAGAAGCAGCAAATGAAAGAGCCCAGCCAAATTCTTAGTTAGTCACCTTAAATGTGAGTCCTTTGTTAGTGGATTTCTGCAGGGATAAACAAGGAATTTTCACAGCCTAGGTATGCCCAAAACAAGATTTCTAGGAGTCAGGAAGCAAGGAAATTGACTGAAATCTTAGAACAGGCTTTATTTTTACTGCCCTGGGCAGGATTTAGAGAAACATCAGCCTCCGCTTCATCAAGCCCTGACATAGCTGAGCCTAGCACCTCATTACACTGAAAAGGATCCTTATTGATACAGAAAATGGCTGATTATTCACATTCCTGATGACCACGCAGGAAGCTGATATGGTGAGGAGTGAAGATTGGGGGAAGAAGACTTTGTTCCTGTGGAGAAGGCTTCCTCCTCCTCCGAGGACCGGTCAGGTTGATTTTTTTTTCAAGCAATAAAAATGGACAGGAAACACTTCAGCAGCATTAAGGCACGGGTAAGATCGAGCAGAGCCACATTCCTGCTTCCTGCCAAAACAAGGGGAATTTTGTCCTTTGCAACTGGAGAGACCAGGTTTGGATTCCTTTCCCTCAATACACCCCTTGTAGTTCCTTGAAAGATACATCCAAGGCTCATTTCCCTTCAACTCAACCAAGGAAGAGATTTCTCCTTCCCAAAGAATGGGATTCCTCCCCTGTCTTTAGGGTGAGCAGCATGGCTTGCCTGAGCATTTCAGAAAAGCCTGGCACACCCCAGAGCAGCCCTGGGATCACTCGGAATTACAGCAGGGACATTGTCAACCTCTGCCAAAGCCTGTGGCCTCAGCAGCTCCAATTCTTATGTCAGAACACATTTGCTCCCTCCTGCAATGGATTGCAGTTCCCCAGAGTTTAATTTAGTTTGGTGAAAGGTACCTTAGGACAAATTTTATATCACAAGATACATCCTAGAGATGAGAGCACTTCAGAGTTGGATAGCCAACGTAAAACACCTCATGTGTACTTAAAACTGCTGAGAAGGAGTTTTCAGTGAAAACAGTTGTTTGGATTTTCTGTATTGTTGGGGTTTTGGGTTCTTTTCACCAAGCAATCCTGCACAGCTACACTGGTGGAATTTTGTCCAGTGTTTTTCTGCTGTCACTGACTTCTGTAAAGAGATCTTTTTCAGTTAATTACTGAGTGACACCTCCAGGCATTTGGCTTCATCCTCCAGCTCTAGCAATGGCCCCACAGTGGCATTTGAAGTACCTCCTCAAGGCAGCATCCTCTGGAGTGCCCTCATCCCTACCTCATGTGGAAATTGCTGGGAATTAGGCACCTCCATGATATTTAGATGATTACCCTTGCAGGATTCTCACTCTCATGTAGTTTCAAACCTGAGAAATGGGGGTGGTGGTGCACTGTTTGACACTCTCATCGTCCTCGTCACCCTTCATTCGGATTTACACCAGTGAGGGACTGGTTCCACACTTGGCCTCTGATGCCCCAAAGAGAGGAGGAGGAGGAGGAGGCAGAGGAGAAGGAAGCCAGGGTAGAGCTTTTCTGATGTGACCTCACATGGGCTGGTTTACAGCCAAGTCATGAACACCAAATTAAAGAGTCAGATAGCTGCACCTGCAGGTACAGTTGGAGTTCAGCACATGCTCGTTGGACCTTTGCATCACTTAAAATCAACTGCTGGTGCATTTTATTTACACTGATTTTAACTTAATGCGCTTGCTTGCTTACTTCCTGCTTATCTGGATACCACATAAGCATATGCCCAATCCAATTACAAGAAGAATGAGAAATACAGTGAATGCTACAGATTTTAAGCAAGCATAATAAATTCCCAGAGCTGTGGCATGTACCTGTGCATGTGAGGGAAAAAAAGAACAAACAAACAAAAAAAAAAAAGAAAAAAAAAAAGAAAAAAACTTTCACCAACCAAAAAAATAAAGCTGATTTCCCACAGCCTTTTAATTAGAAGTAACAGCATCTCCCTTGCAAGACTCACAAAGGCCTTCCAAGGTGAAACTCATCCTTTAACAGCAGATGGAACTTCTTGCCACACTGCGAAAGGGAGAACTCTGTTACAGAGGAGTGGAAAGAAATGTGGAAATATTAGCAATAAGCAGGCTCCTGGGGGGTGTGCTGGGTATTGAACAGCTAGCTGAAAGGCAGTGCAAACTATAATAAGCAACTGCAGCTCCCAGGTCTCCTGAAGGAAAGAAAGGAAGAAAAAAAAGTTCTAGTGGACAGTGTCACGGTTTTCCACCACGTGAATAAACTGTTTTGGATAGTAGTGAGGCAATGCTGCTTGTATGAGATTGGGAGTGGTGGCTCTACGTGTCTCCAGTGAAAGGAAGAGGGTGAACTCAGAGGCCTGAGTGATTCCATGGCTAAATGAATCAGAACCTGAGGGAAGAGAAAAGGTATGTGAAGGAAAAAAAAAGCATTGAGGCAGAGTCAGGGAAGATCGAGAGGGAGTATGAATAAAACAGAAGAGGGGAATGTGTGATTCAGACTGTTACTTATTGCTTCTTTTAACCACCAGAAACAATCACGAACATGGGTGTGTTTCTCATAAATACGCATGTATATGTGTAAATAGACATATATTTCTGATAGATAGATAGATAGATAGATAGATAGATAGATAGATAGATGGATGATAGATAGATTTGGGCATAAAGGGGACCTTATTCCTGAGTGTCCCTGTGTGCAGGGAGGGCTCAGAGCAGGGCCAGGCTCTGCTCCATGGGGAGCAATGGCACAAAGGAACAGTCTGGAACTGATGCCTGGGAAGCTCCATCTGAACATGAGGAAAAACTTCTTCCCTGTGCAGTGACCAAGCACTGAAAAGATTGCCCAGAGAGGCTGTGGAGTCTCCTCACTGGAGATATTCCAGAACCATCTGGATACAATCCTGTGCCATTTGCTTTGGGATGACCCTGCTTGAGCAGGAATATTAGGACAGATAACCCACTGTGGTTCCTTCCAACCTGAGCCATCCTGGGACTCTGTGACAAGCAGAATCTCTTATCCATGAGGGGTTTTACCACCTATAAACCAAATAAATTCCATGGAGGTGCTGCCTTGCGGATGAAGTTGCTCTGACTGGGGCATGGAGATGGGCTTTGTCCACTGCCACCCGTGAGGCTGCATTCCCCCGTGAAACAGCCTGTCCTGGAGAGGCTTGCCATGTTTTTCAGCCAGAGGAGGGATTTCCTGGTGTGGGGAAGCAGCTGGGAAGGCAGATCAGCCTTGTTGTGACAGCCTTTCACAGAGAGATCTGTTTGCAGAGAGGTTAATAAGACACTTGTAAGAGCGAGACACCCACTGCTCACAGCGATTTCACCTCCTCCTCCCCTCACGCCTCAAGATCAACACCAGCAGAGCTGCCAAGCCTCTAATTACGTTTTTAAAGCCCTGTCAGGTCGCGAGGATGTGATGAGCTCTAATTGTGGAAGAGCGTTTAGGGAGACTGGTAATTACACAGTCATTAAGCCGGTTAAACACACCACGGTCGCTTTTCCAACGCGGGGCTGGTTGGCTCCCTCCCAGCAGTGACACAAACTTAGGTTAGGCTGGCAATTAGCAATCAGCAGGTACCAAATAATAACTCCCCACTCCACTGATGACCAGCGAGGCTCCTCCTGGCCTGTCGTGGCTTTCCCAGCTGGGAGGTAGGAGAATGCAGGGCAGAAATGGGATCTGCAGGTAGTTCTCACCCTGCTTGCCCATGTGGCCTCCTGTCTCAACCCTCACCCGACACAATCCTGCTGCCAGACTTTGCTGGAAATCACTTTTAGCCTTAAAATCACCCTAGGTTGACTAAAAATGGCTTTTTGTATTCTTTCCCTTTCTACCAGGAAATATTCCCCAGCCTTTTTTTTTCCTTTTCTTGTTTTCTTTTTTTAATCACCTTGTTTGCTAAATGAAAGTACTCTAGAGGAAAACAAACAAAGCAGAACTTCTCCTGCCTGCGTGGGAGGAGTGGGGAGTAGAGGTCATTAAACCAAACTCTCCTCTGCCTACATCCCGGGCCTTGTGACATGTCAAACCACAGCCCTCGGGCTTTTATTCAGCTTTCTCAGTTTCTTTGACGTCCACTTTTATAACTGATCCCCTCAAAAAGGTCAGTTATGTATATAGGGAATTTTTCCAGATTCAAACTAGGATGGAGGGTGACCTATCAGGATGCAAATCTTGAGGACAGTAAAAGCTGCACAGGGGGAAACTCCAGCAACGAGCAGCTGAGGAGGATTTTTCCAAGACAGACCTGGTCCCAAAACTAGATGATTTAATACTGTCCAATAAGAAAAATAGTGGTACTTACATAAAGGGAAAAAGTGGAATAAGATCAGTTCAGATGCCTGAATTAGCCCCAAAGATTTGTACTAAAGGCGTTCCAAGCAAATTGTTGGCTTCCAGCTCCACATCCTAGAGGAAGGGAATGCCTTGGCAGCTCCTGCATCCCAAGCACTCAGCCTAGGAAGTGAATTTAACTCTGAGGAGCCTGCTTTTCTGTCTCCTTCACAAAATTACAGGGCAAAGCTGCTGCAGCATCATGGGCTCAGCAGGTGAAGGAGGATGTCCCCAGGTCTGACATCCCCCAGCCACCTCTGGGAAGATAGATGGTCATGTGTTGTCCTCTCTACACCACAGCGGTGTAAGTAATTTTATTTGTTTTCTCTGTTATCATCAGAGCTGCCTCACTGAGCCCTACCAGGAGGAAAGCCCTACTTTTGATGTAAACCTGTTATGAGTGGGAGTAGGCAGCTTCTAAAAAAAAAAAAAAAAGCTGACTGGGACCAATCCAAACTCACATGACAGAAAGGGAAAAAATAAAACATCAAAAAAAAAGGAGACACGCATAATTCCCACGTGTGTAAGAGGGCATTAAATCGAGTAGTGACAAACTTTAACCAGAACCAGAGCATTACTCAGAGCAGCTTGTCCAAGCATGCAGGAATGATGGTCAGAGAGTCTTCCAACTGGTGCAGGTGGACAGGGGGTGCCAAGAAAGACAAGTCCTTGCTGGTACTGCTTTGTGTGGAGGATCCTCTCATGAACGGTTTTAATAAAGACTTAATTGATTGTTCTGGAGTCTGCCAGGCTAATAAACATTTACGGCCCTGAGTCAGCCATCTAGAACACATTCCATGAGGCAGTTAGAGGCAGCTCTGAGAGCAGCCAGACGCACGTCTGTCATGTGCTGGTGACGTCCATTAATCATGCACTAGTCATGCACAAGCCAAACCTTCAGAGAAAGTGGAATCTCTGCATCTTTTTCACCAGCCAGGAGGTGGAATAACCACTTTGTCCCCCAGGCTGGCTGTTCTACAGAGGCCTGGTTCTGCAGCAGGTTCCCATGAGAGCCCTGGAGTAAATCACTCGGGGATGTCAGCACAGCACCACTCAGACCTTTCAGCTCTCCTGTGCTCTGGGCACAGACAGAAGCAGAGGCAAATACGAGGAAGACACGGCCATAAAAACACAAATTAAGATAAAGCTAGATTCTCCTGCTGCTTAATCATGTAAATGTACAAATAGAGCCTGACGACAGTGACTCAAGGGAAACAATGACCTTATCAGCAGTCTTAGATAGGCTTGAGCCATAAATGAAAATAAATGATCTACTGACATGCCTTATCGTCTCCCTAGAGTCTACTGGAGAACTCAATTCACCTCTACATATCTACATCCTCCAGCACACTCAGCATCACGAAGGTCTGGTGTCCCTTCTTTTGTTCCTCCAGCAGAATTTCCAGCCTGACCTCACATGGGCTTTCAGGTGGCAGCTCCAGCTCTGCAGTACCTGGCAGAGTGTGGTCAGCATGGAAAACCACCTCTCCCTCCTTTTTTGCCTCCAGAGTCACAGCCTGACCTCCTTTTTCCATCAACCTGCCACTCGTTTGTGTGAGCCCCCCAAGAAGCAGCTCCGTGGGATTTTAATCAGTCAGGTCCCCAAACCCACCGAGGAAGATCTCTTCGCAATAATGGATTGAGAACTCAAAGGAGCCACCCAAAATCTCTTTGCACACTCACATTGGCCCAGAATCTGCTGATCCTGGCACGAGCATCTGCAGGTGGTCAGGGAACACAGATGCAGAGGGGAAATCCACTGTGAGGGGAAAACTGCTGGCACAGGAGGGGCTTTAGATCTCCAGCTCATGCGTGTTTGAAGCCAAGCCAGAGGGCTTAAGGGGCTGCTTTTCCTCTCAATGTAGGGTGATTATTTCACATTTACAGGCAGGTAGTTCTTGAAATCGATTCTTGGAGGGGAGAAAAGAAGGATAGCTCTTCTAATTGCTTGGCAACTTGTGCTGAACTAATCACAGGCTTCCTAGTTCACTGGAAGTTCAAGTATTTGGTATCTGCCTTCAGTTTCATTTGGAAGTGAGGCAAGCATTTTAGTTTCCTGAGAAAGGCTAATCCTAAAAATTACTATCAAGAATTAGAAGATTTGTTTAAAAACAAAAGGGGTACCTTGGGAACTTTTCCAGGATGAAAATTTCTTTTTTTCCTTCCTCTTTCCAAGGAATAAGTTATTTAGAGTCAAGACATTTAAAAAATATTTTTATTTCAAGAGAAACAAAAATTGACCCAACATTTCATGCTAGCCCTATTAATAATTATAAACATGAGACCATGAAAACTTGCAGGGGAATTTTAAAAAAGAGGTATCAGGAAAAGAATTACTTGCTTTCTAAATGGTAAAACAAGGAGGGGAAAAAGGAGTTCTGTACCATTCTTAGAGGAAAAATTAACAGGAAGGAGAAAAGAAATTATCTGGAACAACATGCATAATAAATATTAATAAAATATCCATAAAATATCAATGACATATTAATAAAATATAAATAAAAACTGTGCAGGACATGTCAGACTTTATCAGTCACAACACACCTGAGCTGCTGAGGCTGTCAAGGCTTTAACCCTCATCCTTCTGGAATGGGACACAGCTGAATGGAGCAGGCAGCTCCTCCCCAGTGCCCTGGTCCGAGTGTGGACAGAGTGTCCGAGGGGTGTTGTGTCTCCCACAAGCAGACAGAAGGTTGGGCTGCCCCTTGAGAAGGCACAGGGTGACTTTTGTGACTTTTCTAGCAGTTCAGCAGCACTGAAGTCATGGTAGACACAACAGGGTTGGGGTTTTTTGTCCCTCCATGGCCATCAGCTGCATCCACAGTGCTGCTGTAACCCTGGGGCATCTGCTTTTTCTTGCTGGCACAGCTGATGCACCTTACACCCAGTCCAGGCATTACTCAGCACTCTGCCAGGGCTGTTTGACCTCTGCAGGGATGTCCACCACAACCAGAAACTCTAAGACTCATGGCAGTGCATTCCAGGAGCTCAGAGACTGTGGGGCTAAACATCCAGGTAGGAGATTTCAGGAGCAGAGGAAAGGGCTGCCTTCTCTGGGTTTGGCTCCTGGTGAGACACCAACAGGGTATTTCAACCAGAAAATGAAGTGGTGGGCAGAGTGGCCAGAGGGGTGAGACTCCATCTTTCCAAAATTTCTGATCTCCCACCCCTCCCTGCCCTCTGCACTTAGCTGTGTTTTCCCCTCAAATTCCTCTTGTGTCCAGCAAAACCTGTGCTTTGCAGAGAGCAGAGGCAATGACAAATTGTGGAGCACACATCTTGGGCTGTAAGGCCAGCTTTTCCCAGGCATTTCCCCCTCTGTAATACTCAAGGAGAATTAGGAATTTATACCCCCTCAGACGTACAAGCCCCAGCTCCTGCTCATCAGCTGCACATAAAGTGCTCTTTGGAGAGGCAGACAGGCAGCAGAACTCCTGAAAGTTTGTGTTGAAAGGAAAAGCCTTTCCCCAAACTGGCTACTGCATGGAATGTGTGTCTGGCATCACTTTATCCATGTCCTGGTGGTACCTGCAGGATTTGTTCCAGCTGCATTTGGGCACCATGAGAAGCAGACAAGGATAGGAGATGGTTGGAGAGCAGACTGTGGTGTTCAGTGCTGTCCCTGCCTACCTGTCCAACATCCCCCAAACTCTAACAGAGAAGCTGGGTTGGGATGGCTGTTGTTGAATATCCCCACTCGAGTCCTACAGCTTTTGCTCAATTGCAGCTTTTGCAATGTCCAGAGCACAGAGAAAAATTCAGGTGCTGCTTCCACTCACTCTGTGTGCTCCTTCCCCCTCAGTCCTGCTCTGTCCCTCCACTCACTCATGCCTGGCTGTAGCTGTCAGGGAGAAAATAAGATGAGTAGACGCTTGCAAATAGAGAGAAGGTAAAGGAAACGCCCTGAAGACAGAAGTCTGTGTGTCTGCTGCCAATCACTATGACAATAATGACCATCAAACACAGACACATATTACTCTGCTGTCTCCTGCCTGGCTGCCCACACAGGCAGGACTTTAGTCCAGCACAGTTAGAGACTCAAAGACATTGAACTTGGGACCTGTTTGTCTGATAAGGAGAAAGTGAGACAGCCTGACCAAGAGCTGGGAGCCTGATAACTTTTACACACTGAGAGTAAGCCCAGCTTCGTGCTGATATTTTAAAGATCTTTGCCCTCTAGCTTGAACAGGAAATGTTAAAATGGAAAATATGCAGCTTAAAGGAAGGGGCGAGGCTCACTTGAAATGTAAGAATGTACATAAGTATAGGAAATAACAGGTTGTTAAGAAAACTACAGTTCAGCTGTTAAAAAAAAAAAATCGAGGCCAAATATAGATTATATTTCCCCTCATTAGGGATCAAGAAAATTTTTTTGTTTGTTTGTTGTTTGGTTTGGGTTTTTTTTAAAGATTTTGCCATGAGCAGAGGGAATTCTTTCTATCCCCTGGAGCATTACCTAGTTTTGCTGTCCACCACAAGCAGAGAGGGTGAAGAAACCCTTCCCCAAGCACAGGGAAGGCAGCAGGAGGGCAATGCTGAGAGAGAAGTGAGGTAACCATCCTCTGACAGAGCTGCTGGGCCACCAGCACCTCATTTTCAGGTGACAGGCATGCCAGCAAGCGGAGCACAGCCAAGGCATGAGCCAAACGACTTTGCTGAGACAGCAAAAGAGTACATGCAGGTCACTGCAAGACCTCATGAAGGGTGAAGGCAGGGATTTTCAGATCCTCAGAGGCTTCCCAACTTGGGTTCCCTACAGCTGAAGCCAAGGTGGTTGTGGGTACAGAAGAAATTAAACTTTTACTGCATGCATGGCTCTGAGATTTGGTGCCTTGGTGATTTGGTAGCAGCAGAGCAGGCTGATGCTTTAGCAGCAAGTCCTGGATTAGGGCACCTAGTTTCCTTCCAAGCCCTGTCCTGGCATCCCAGGTCTGTTTTATGCAGCCAGAGCTGCTGGTGTAAATCACCAGCTGCTCTCACACACACAGATTTCCTCTGACCATTTCTGGGCTGGGATTCCAGTCCAAATGCCAGCCCAAGACATATGCAGAGATCAGCCTGCATTTTCTGTCACGCAGCCACTCGGTAGCTTTAATGCCACACGTGTCCCAGAGAGCATCACCGATGTAAACTTACCTGCCCCACTTCCTTGCTTGGCAAACATTTACTTTCTTTATTATATGCCCGGTGCCAGATAGCAAGAGAGGGGGAAATTAAGTCAGTGTTATTAACAGACTACAGCCTTGCCCTTTCAGTCTAATTAGAGGTAGAGAGTTCCTGCCAAGGTATACAGAGCCCAAGAGCCAGCTGGGCTCACTCTGGAAGGACAGGACCACTGGTGCAGTGGAGAATTTCCTTCTCCAGCCCCCAGCATGACACTGGACCTGCAGGTGACTTCTCTGAGCTACTCAGCCTCTGCCTTGAAAACAGCACTGATGGATCAGTGCCAGCAGGGCAGGGCCGCTGCTGCACAGACTCTTCTTTCCTTCACCTGGATGAATATCTGCCTGGGGATACAAGTGGTTTCTTTTTTCATTCCCTCCATCCCATCATCCTGGCAGTAGAAAGAGCTTTATGGACTCCCAGGTATTGTCCCAGGCTCTCTCCAGAACACTGAATTTTCACAGCTTTATCAGTTCCCAGGAAAAGCCCTGGAGTTTGCACTGCACAAGAGCAGGCAGCTCTGACCTTTGAACAGGGGCATGGAAACTGAAACAGGGATGTGACTTTCACTGCATTTCCTGCACCTTCTGATGCGACCTGATACTATTTCCAAGTGCCTAATCCTAAAGTAAGACCAGTTTTACTTCTGCTTACCCATGATAGGCACTGGTGGAATTCAAACAGTGCCCAGGGAATGACCTTTTTGGCAACTCTTATGGCCAAGAAAAACCCCACAACTGAAGTGAGGGTGTTCTGGGGTGTTCAGCTAAGTGGCTGAGCAGAGCCAGCTGTGGTGCCAAGGAGACATGGGAAGATGTCTCCACTCAGGGCTGTCAGGAGGAAAATCCTGCTCTTGATTTAAAATGCTCACCCTCTTTTACCAGGGAGCATATATGGATGAAAGTTCTGCAGGTTCATTTTCTCCCTGAGTTTTTGATTTGCTGTTATTCCTTCACTTGTTAAAAAAATATGCAGCCTAAGAGGGCTGAGGCACAAATCCTGAGCAGCATCCTCAGGCTGGAGAAGAATGCTCTGTGTGGGAGGATTTAGTCCTGGATACTATTTTAAACTGTTTTCATAGAAGGAGTTTCACAACAAAGTTCATTCACATATCTACATCTTCTAATAGGCATTAGAGAGAGTTTGGTGAACATAACAGCAAAGTCATGAAACCGATCCGTTTTGTCAAGCAAAACTGTTTCCTTGGAGGGGAAATTAAAAAAAACTGGTAGCAATTTCCCCAAAGCAAATCTTTAATTCAAATTTGACTCCCTGCTGGTGGTATTAATCTGTAAATTTCCCAGAATGCCAATCCATGATCCCACAGTCATCAGTACCAGGTAACCACAGAGCCAACCTGGATCAGCCTCAACTGTGCCCAATCACTCCTCTATTTATGGAGCCAACACACCCAACAGAAAATACAGCCCCATTTTGGATGTTTGTGACACCAGGTGCAGTGGGAAAGACTGTACCTTAAAGCTTCACCTACAGCTTAAACTCACCAGCCTTTCCTGACAGATATGAGCAGCAGGAAGGTTTGTGCTGGATCAACACATTGTGTTGTGCAGCCTCAGCACTTTTGAACTGATACTGGGAAACCAAAAGAGCTGAATTTGCTGCATCAAAACACTGCCTTGGAGCTGGTCTTATTAATTTGGCAGTGAGTGGATTTTCTATAATTGCATCTCTTTGTCTTAGAGGAATCACAGAATCATGGAATGGTCAAGGTTTGAAGGGACCACAGGAGCTTAATGCCTGATTATTTCTCCCCTTGCACATACTCTCTCCGTTGACTTTTCCTTCTGCTTGTGCAACATATTTTTTCAGCTAATTTAGTCTGATAAAACAGATTATCTCTCACCACAGCCTTTCCTAATTTACATTTTTAGACCTGCACAGCTATAGCCCAACAGTTAGAATAAGCAACACAACCAGACCTGAGCTTTCACTGCAAAGTATCCCAATACCAAATCAGCCCAGCATGTTTGAGTGTTGCCTGTCTTTGCAATGAGCCCTTTCTGGTTAGAGTAATGGCACAGCTGCCCAGGAATGACCAGTTTCATTTCTCACTCCTGGGCAGGTGTGTGCTCGTTGTTATAAAATGACTTACAAGCAGGATTCTGCTTGTGTTTTGTTTTGCCTTCTGACCTGCACCAGTACAGAACAGGAGAGAACTGTTCTTCTGCCACCCCCTTCCAATTTGCTCCAGTTTGCCCCAGATGAAAGGTGGGGCAGAGCTGAATTTGCTCTCTTTAACTTTTGGCTTCTTGCTAGAGTTTTATTGCAACTCCAATTGACTAATTTTAACAATTTTTACATCACTGAATGTTTCTGCTTACTGTAAAGAGCCTTTCCATTTTTTGGGCATGTGACCTAAGCTTACCAAAGTACCATCTTGCTTTTCAGACTGAAAATGCCAGTATTTTATTTTTCCCCTGTTGAAATTAACGAGGAGATCCCACTTACGGCAGGCAGACTCAGCAGGAGCAGAGCCAGGAGCAGAGGCTACACCAGCACTCTGACATGCAGAAACACCAGGGTGAGTTCCAGCAAGGCATCCACACTTCCACCTGTGGCAATGAGACCTTCCTGGGTGACAAAAGATGAGCTCTGCTTGTGCTGGAGCAGGATAAATTGGGTCACCCACGTCCACTCATGCCTGGCTCTCACAGGTGCTGTGCTCTAAGCCATGCCTGAGCTCCCATCTCCACTGTCTCCAAGGAATAATGAAATTTTTCTGGCTGTTTTCTCATCACCTCGACCATCATCAGTGTTCTCAGGCCAGTCTATCAGCTGTGAGCCTTGCACATTAGAGAAAAACCATAACAGAAGGAGCCTCTGGGGACACTGCACCAAACCTGGCTGCTCCCATAGCCCATCCTGGAGCTGGCAATGTGTGGAGCAGTCCCATCCTTTCATAAACTCACTGTTTCCACAGAAAAGAGGGATACAGGGTTTTCAGCAACCTCTCCATCTGCCTGCTTTTCTGGAAGACCCCAGGAAGTCTTTCCTCCAGATGAAGGAGTAGGACTCCACAAACAGTAGCTTTCCCAGACAGCTGCAGCCCGACCTTCGTTTCTCAGGGGACAGCACTGCCTGTTATTTATTCAGACATTTTGTTCCCAGCTTTTATTGCTCTGTTTTATATGGTAGGCGAGGTCAGAGCCTTTGTAATATAGGAACAGCATCGCCAAGTTTTCTCTCCAAAGGACAATCAGTGTGGTGCACGAGTGTCAGATATGGTGTGCCAAGGAAAAGAATGTTGTGTTTTTCACCTGGTCACTTATTTCAGCCATGGGGAGACTAATAAAATTGGGAGAGGATGGGGGAAAATGTTTCTACTTTCAGTCTTTTTTCCCTATTTTTAACAACATAAAAAGCAACATTATATTGATGGTGAATCAGTGGTCTCTAGGCTGCTGTGCGGATTAGTATCAATCTGCAGTTTCTCAGAGATTAAAAGCCTGTAGAACAAGCTGAATCAAAAGCCATCAATATTGTTTACATAAGAAGTGAGGCACTTGAAGAGCTGCTCAATTTTAGCTCACTTAACTTGCTTCAACTCACACAACTCCCCCTCTGGTAAGCACATTTATATCTCTTTTATCTTCTTTTATCTAACTGGTTTGGCCAAAGGAAGGAAATGTATAGATTGAAGGCAAAGAAAAAGAATGAAGAAAAAGAAAAAGAAAGAAGAAAAAGAAAGAAAAAGAAAGAAGAAGAAGATGAAGAAGAAGAAGATGAAGAAGAAGAAGACGAAGAAGAAGAAGAGGAAAATTAAAAGGAAAAGAAAAAGAAAATGAAAAGGAAAATGAAAAGGAAAAAAAGAAAAAGAAAGAAAGAAAAAGAAAAAAAGAAAAAGAGAAAAAGAAAAAGAAAAAGAAAAAGAAAAAGAAAAAGAAAAAGAAAAAGAAAAAAGAAAAAGAAAAAGAAAAAGAGAAAAAGAAAAAGAAAAAGAGAAAAAGAAAAAGAAAAAGAAAAAGAAAAAGAAAAAGAAAAAGAAAAAGAAAAAGAAAAAGAAAAAAGACCCCTCCCTCATCAACTCAATGAAGTTATCTTTCCTCCCAAGCTCTAGCATGTTTGAAACCAGAATCTGACCTAGAAAGGTACAGTCCTCACATTTTGTCCCATCCTGGGGTGACACACGTGACACCACAAATATCTTAACATTTGTTTCCTTGTTTTCCTCTAGTACCAAGATAAAGTGGCACCAAACTCTGTCGTGTTCCTGTTTTATGGTGAGACAATAAATCACTAGTGAGTCTTTATTACAAGATTAATCAATCACTTATGTTCTTGCAGAACTCCAGAAATTAATGTATTATTGATTACCATGTTTTAAAACCACTTACACTTCCTTCTCTTGATAATACAACTTCAGTATACAGAGTAACCTACATTCCATTTATGGTACGAGCTGCTTTGCAAATTTACAAACTACCTAAAATTTTGGAAATGAGAAAGGTGATTCATAAATTCAGATTCCAGGGACAAGACTTTGAAATACAGCATTCCATATAAGATGTCAAAACGTTCTGGCTAATGAAATTTGTTTTGTTTCTAAGGGGAGGGAAGTTTCAGAAACAATAGTCCCTCTTGCCTCAAAGACAGGCCATTCTCTATGAAACGCTATAGCTGTGCCATGCTCAAGAACAGCACTGCAGTAGCAAATCATTTTACTCACAACAGAAGAGAAAAACAAGTTTTACAAAGCATTTCGCACTGGAAGGCTCTGTTTTAACTCATCTTCAAAGAAAATTGACAGCATTTCTAGTCATTCAGACTGACTCAGCAGGCTGTGAACGCTACCCACCAAGCTCAGAGGTAAAGGTTTTCACTGCTGTGAGACTTCCCAAGTTTTGTGTAAGGAAGAGCTGCAGGAACAGGCTTGCAGTGCAGCTCTTCCATAAGTTCATATATTCAAAATGACATGCTGTCCTTGGCAACCATTCAGCATTTGACTTCAGCTGTGAGCCTTCAGCAATAAACCAGCAGCAGCGAGGTGACTTGAGGACAAATCAACTGCTTTGGCTTTGACTCCAAGGTATGACCCAAAACATGACTGCCCTCATCCTATTCACTGGGCTGGATTTCACACATCTGTGCCCCGGGCACAGGTGGAAAAAGAGCTTTTACCACAACCCCAGAGGCCACGCAAGCCTGAATTAATCAGTCAGGATAACATTTGTTCAGGGATTGTACTTGGCCTTGCACTTGATCTTGCTGAATTTCGTGAGGTTTGCGGGGTCTGTCAAGGATTCCTGCCCTGCTGTGTGCTGACCACACAGCTCAGGGTCACCACCAGCTTTGATCCCACTGTCCATTTTCCCCACAGAGATGTTAAAAAAGCACCACAAAGCACCAGTCCCAACACCAATCCCTAAGGAGCCACTCATAATGCATCATAATGCAGTGTCAGGAGAGGAATAAGAAACTTGTGGGGAATTTCAGTATCTGTTCTCCTCTGCTCCGTGTAAGAATTAATTATGTTTCTAAAAAAGTTGCTGGCAGTACTCACTGTGTTAAATGTCTCAAATGATGTGGAATTCCCCACAAGCACGTTGCACTAAGAAAGCTCAAAACCACAGTTTGGGATAGAGGATAAAGTTTTGCACAAGAATCAATTCTCGAATACGTGAGTGAGGCTTCTTTCTATGGCACAGAGCAGGGAAGCACTACAGTCCAGCACTATCCTTTCCTGTCCAGCCACTAAAAATGAAAGGACAAGTCATTTCATACAGTGTGGATTTCAGAAAGCCTTTTAGTTAAACCAGTCCTAGCCATGAGTACAAAAGGCAAGTCGTGCTCAGCCCTGTTTCTGTCTGAGCCTTGATTTGCAGACATGGAACTACCAGTAATGTGCATCTCAGCTAATGGGATTCTGCCTCCTCTGCCCATAAACCACGTAATTTTGTAGGATTAAGAGTCCCTGGGTATTTTGGCACTGTATTTTGGCACCTGCTAGTCCTGGTGGTTTTCCCCTGGTAAATACTCAGCTAACCCAGTGAGTATTTTTCAGTGAGGATGAGGAATTACTCCTTATTCCAAGACACTTTGGCAAATACTCTGACCTGTCCATCTGCAATAGACAGAAGACAAAGGAAGACAAGAAGTGAGTCAGAGCCAGGATCCACCTAGATCCATGTCATTTCTGAGAACAGGCAGTACAGAACACCTGGAGAGAGAGAGAAAACAGCAAGCAAACCCCTGAAAAACCCTTCCTGTGAGCTTGGCAAAGCTGTACTTTCAAAAGCACACTTTCAATGCTGCTGCTTGGTGGGTGTAAAAAATCATTAGGGAAAAAAAACAAGAAGTTTTTAATTTCTGTGAGAGTTGCATCTAGATCAGGTGCAGCACACAGAGACTTTCTAAGACAAACAGCAGTGTGTTGTACAAACACAGGTGGAAAGCGGATACTTTGGAAAAAAAAGAAGATGGAAAAAGAAGAACACTCCCAAAGAAAATGTCAGCAGGCAAACCAAGAGCTAACCAGGAGATTAGCAGTGATTTTCTGGTGTTAACTAACTTGCACACGTGCCTATCACGGAGGCAATCTCACGTGTGAGAGGCTCTGTGTGCGGTAGGTAATGAGCTGGTGCTGGTTCCTGTGCAGCAGGGAGTTTACCTCCAGGCCATTGGTGAGCTAATGAAGGAGTTCCCTTGCTGTCCAGCTGCCAGAAAGAAAGGAGGGAGTGGGAAGGCAGGGACAAGGCCAACAAGAGGCCCAGCCCCCTCGGGAGGTCTGTGTGAGGAGCACGTTTTGCACAATCATAGAGAAAACACTGCTTTCCCAAAGCTGGGAAGCCCAGGGCCACCCTGGCCAGGGGACGTCCCTCAGTCCAAACCACAAAAGGTCACCCACACAGGTCAGCTTGGAACAGCAGGACGTGGCACCTGGGGACATCCACTGATCCTGCAGCTATTTTCTCATGGACTTTTACCTGAGAGGGAAAAGCAACTTTGAGCTCTTCCTTGCTGTAAAGACTCCAGCTGAGAAAGTCCCCTGGACCTGCACCACCAGCTCACTTCCCTGAAATCCCTCCTATTGTCTCAAAGAGCAGATTTGGCTTGGCTCAAGGGAAGCTTCTCCGTCTTATCTAAACAGTGCGTTAAAATCTTCCCGGCAAATGCCAGGCATGCACCAAAGCAGAAGGAAACAAATCCTTGTTTGTTCTTCACATGGAAGGTGGATTTTTTACTGTGGTTGGCAGGATGAAAACGTCACTATGCTCCAGGCACGTGCACCATGGGTGGTCACACTTCAGGAGCTGCCTGTCCCTTGCCCAGAGATCGGAGAGAAAAACCATAGGTGACCTGACTGATTCCTCATGGATGCAGGGAATGGATGGATAACCATCCTGGCTGCTCAACAGTGCCACTGCTACTGCATCTCTGACCAAAGCAGACACAGAGGGATGAAGAAAATAAAAGATGCTACATCTTGAGGAAATTAACTTCACTAATTTCCTGCATCAAAACCCAACATCTATTGGAAGAACTTCAGCCCTGTTATCGTGCTCAGCAGCAGCAACAAGTGTGTGGCAGTTCATCTCCTGTTCTTGCCTGGCTGCTTCTCATTAAGCAAATCCAGAAACTCAGGTCCTCATCAGGCACTACCTGCTACTCAGTACTCACGACAGGACTCAGAGACTTCCAGACACCATCCCGAAAAAGAGAGTTCTGAAGTGTTTTTGTCTTCATTCCTCCTGAGGCATCCTCAGAAAGTAATGCCAGAAAGCTCCCAAGCTTTGTTTGTATTTTTTCCAGAGGTATCTGAGGGGTTTTTTCCCCGTGTGGATGAATTGGAGTACTGTGAGGATTTCTCCATGGATTTAGAGCTATCTTCCAGAGAGATATACAGCACAATGAGGATCATGACTCATAAAGCAATGTCCATCCCCAGCAAGTCCAGAATGACAGCAGAGAGAAAGTATCTCAGCAAGGACAACAGGCACACCCAAGAAGGGGACCACTGTCTCAAACATGAACCCCACTTCTAAATAAAAGGGGTCTTGCACAAAATTCCGCCGTTTTCCTAAGCTTTGGATACTGAAGTTAGGTTAGGCAGCCATCTGAACCCCCAGCTCTCTTATCCCATGCAAGAGGAACATGTCACTGCTGGGGACAGGGTGGAGGGAGAGGGGAAAGCTGCTGGAGACCGTGGGGGATTCTGTGACATCTCCTCTGCTTCTCTCATGTAGCTCTTGCCATGGTGGTGCTTGAGGGCTCTGACAAGAATGATGCTACACACCACAAAAAATGCACAAAGAGAAAGTTTTTGGCTTTGTGCAGCTTGGAGTGTCTGCTAGAGATGAGTTGGGTGGGACTAGAGACACGTGGGGAAGTGAAGCGTGCTGCCACATGGCCAGTGGCAGGACAAGGACATTCCCAGGGACTGGTGAAGACTACAGAACAGACTTGTGTTCTTGCCCTTTTGACCAAAGGGAGTGAAAAAAACCACATTCCCAGCCAGGAAAATGCCATTTCTGCTCTGAAGCTGAAATGTTTTGGGGCTGTCAGCTTAGTTTCACTGCCTAGTCCCACCTCAGGCCCCTCCAGGGGTCTCTCCAGCCTGAGCACCCCTCCAATCCCCAGCCAAACACGTCCTGGCATTGCAGCTTTCCCACAGCAGAGAATCCCGTGGAAAACAACCAAGCCACCTGAAAATCCACTTTTGCTCAGCAGCTACTGCTAGACTCGACTGCAATCTGGGGCTTGGAAAACACGGCTTTACTCGTTTTAATTAAAACCAAGTCCCTCCACCCAGACTTGCCTCTCTGTCACTCTCGCTTTCGCTCCCCAGCCCTCTGACGCATTTCAGCAGACATGTCATCAGACTCTGGTTCAAGGGAGGGGAGCAGCCATCTAATGCAGCCTCTTGCATCAGTATCCCACCCTTCTCTGGGGAGCTGAGGCGCTGGGCTTGGCAGGCAGGGGGGAGATTGCCGTGTGAGCAAGAAGGAATAGGCGTACGTGTCGGCGTGTTTGTGCTTCGGTGGGAAAGTGGAGGGTGCATAAAAACCACAGCTTCATCCCCTGCTCCTGGCCCAGGCTCCCCAGCCACCAGTGGGTACTGCTCCAAAGAGTGGTGCAGGGCTGAGACAACATCCTCCTTCCTGATAGCATCACCAGCCACAGCCAACTCTCCATGTGAAAGCAAACGGGAATCTCTAAGGGCGCCATAAAACCGTAGAATAAATCTGAATGCATGAGGATTTTAAAACTGGAAGCAGAAACATATGTTTCCCCATCTTAAATGCATCCAGCTTCCAGTCTCCCTGTGCCTCCTCTGCTCATCATGCTGGCTCCACACTTTCAGGAGAGCCGTGTCAGCACTCAGAGGCCCAGGGATACCTGGCTGTGGATATTCAGACCTAAACCCTTGCTGGGAAATCAGCAGAGCTTGGTGCTGTCTTTCAGTGATCACAGAAGTGTTCAAATCTCTCTTTCGTGCTCCTGCCTGGCAGCTAATGGGTGCTCAGCCTTAGAAAAACCTTGTTGTTTATTTAGCTTTCTAACTGTGTCTTTAAGACCTAATTTTAGATCCCTACTTCTGGAAATGTATCTCGCCAGCCTCACCACATGTAACTAAACATGTATTTTGACATTCACCTCCTACTCAAGAATTTAATTTCAAAACATCGCTGTTTTATTTTAAGATGTGGGGAAATAGCAATTTTTAGGCTACCCATTAATTATCAGAGTCATTAGTAAGGATTTAATCATTACAACAAATAATCTGAAGGTGTATAGGTCTAATTAAGTGTATGTGCCTAACAATTTCCAGGGAATGACACATGCATGTGCCTTGCAAAGTATATCTGTACATCTCACTGAAGCAAAACGTGAGAGTTTAACTGGGGCCAAACTCGTTTCAGGGCCAAACTGGCCCAGGACCAGAGACTTCAGTGTAATAAATGAAAGGACCTCACCCAAATTTCTTCCTCAAAAGAGTTCTGGGTTTCCATTTTTACCTTAACGTGGCATACAGATATTTGCCGTTGGTCAGAGCTAATTCTATCCCCGTATAAAATACTTGGTGCAATTAGTGCACAGTGCCATCTTCTCCACTAAGTTCATTTTAAGCTGTTGCTACGTCCCCACAAGTTAAACAAGATACAGGTTAGACTGTAATGGGGTGATCTTCCAGCCTGAGTGAGGCTCAGACTCAGTGCACCACAAGCATCCTTACAATCCCTTGCCTGTTTTTCCCTGCTGACCTGCATTTTGAGGCGAGAAGAATACATTTCTGGATGTTTGACCACCACACAGCATTGCAGGACCCTGCATTCAGCAGCAGCTTTCGAAAGCCACCTCTGCACTCATGGCATATTTTCCATTTTGCCTCCTTCTCCCACTCAAGGCTTTTGTGAGGGCTCAGAAATCTGCTCCTGGTCCAGGAATCATTTTGCACCAAAAGGGTTCAAGTGATTCACTGAACTTCCAAGCAGTTTGAAGCTTACTCACCACTAGACATAATAAACCATCACAACAGGGCTCGGTAACTCACCAGAGAGGACTGTGTGTCACTGCCCTGTGGAAGGAGAGCACACAGCCTTTTGCCAAGCACGCCATGGCATCTGGATGTCTGTGAGAGCCGAGAGCAATCAGACCAGCCAGCCCTCCTCACTGGCACGAGGAGGGAAAGTTCACACTTCAGCAAGTTTGTGCTGCCTGGTAAATATCCCAGACAAGGACTGGGCACACCAAAACACCAGGGACTGGCATCTCTTCAGGTGGAGAATGTGGTGCCAACTCACAGCCTCACATCTCTGCTGCCAGAGCTTCCACAGAGACACTTTTTCTTTAATTTTTTTAAATACTTCAGTGCTGCCCCTGGAAAATTTGTAAGCAGAAATGGAGATGCTGCCCCAAGAAAGCGTGGAGTAAAGTAGAACCATGCAAAAGGCTGAAAATTCTTCTTGGAAGCCCAGAGCTGCCAGCTGAAGAGGCAAATAACCTACAACACTACCAAGGGGCAAATCCTCTGGCTTCCTTTCAGGTGACCTTGCACAGTCAGCCCTGCTACAGATGGGGAACAAAAGGGAAAGCAACCCTCCCACATTTTGGCAGGAGGAAAAGCTGTTCCCTGCAGCACTTGCTCTTGGGGATGTATAATTCAGAATATGGCACAAAGCTACTTTTCACTTCTGTCTCTGCCTCCAGGACCCAGGAACAGCTCAGGGGTTTCCTCTTCCCTGGTGTCTGGGGTCTTCAGCTGTGCTTGGAGGGCAACAGGAATGAGAGATGCTGGCAATGAGAGTGAGGGTGGTGCTTGCAAGATGATTTTGGCTTCATGCAAACCTCACCGAAGGAGTTTCCATGAAGATTGCAGGCGATTTTTTCCTTTAGTAGGAAAATTATGAAGTACCCGGAGTACTTTGAGCTTTGAAGTACCTGGAATGAGCTTTTCCAGCACAGAAGCTTGATTATCTGTTTTAGTGGTCAAAATTGATGCACAGATTAAAAACAAGGCTTTCAATCTGAAATTTCTGATTTGTGGATTAAAAAAAAAAAGTGTAAAGAATGAAGGAGAATTTAGATAAAGAGAAGTCAAAAGAAACAGGAGACCTGGAAGCAGGATCCATCACCTTGTAGAAAATATTAGACAGAGCAGAGCAACACAAAAACTAAGACTATGTAAGCAATGGCAAAAGAAACCACCTCTTTTTTTTTATTATTGAACCTCTTCAAGGATTCCATAAAACCAAGGCATGCTGCCTCTGATGTCACAGCACTGGTCCAGCTGAGAATACAGTGCCTCTCCCCTTCCCTGATCATCCCACTGCCCTGTGCCTCTGTTTCTCCCCTTGCAACAGAAGGATCATTGTCTAGAGCAGAAGACTTGGTCATCTGCAGTCCTCTCCCACCAGCAGATGTACAGGGCTGCAGTAAACACAACTGCACTATTAATTACCGAAATTAAGCCTGTAAATGAATGCCGTGACGACAACGAGCATGACATTGCAAAAATATTATTCATGTGCCGGGCAGGTAATTGCAGATGTGCAGCAGTCTGGGAGCATTTTATTTGGTGGTGATAAGATAGCAGCCACAATAAAGTTAACTGTGTCTCCACTGGCTGTTAAAAGGAGAAGCAGGGGCTCTTTGACCTCTGGCATTCCAGACATCTCTCGAGATTATCAGAATAGTCTTTTCCAGCCTTTAAACCTTTGCCTGATTCTACAGATCTGCCACACATGGTGCAAGTGTAAAGCTTAAGGATCCTTCTCCTTGTGTGAGGAAAGTAGCCTTCTCCATCAGAATGTATTTAGGAACATGATTTAAACACATGCCTGACAGTGAGGATGTCCTTCAGGGTCTTCCTAAGAGAGTCCTCATAAATGACCTGTGGTTTGCCACACCAACACATCGCCCACAGCACTGAAAACTAGATTTCAAAAGGGTTACAGCTAGATTTGAAAATCCTGCCCATGAAAGACAGAGAGGCACAGCACAGACCTGTCCATGAAACCACACTGAATATTTCATAGCTTTCCCTGAGGAGATCAGGGCTGGACCAATACAAAGGTGGAGGGGAAATAAAAGAAACAAACGCTAAAAGGAGAAAATAGGAAAAATAGGATGAGACAGTAAAACAAAATTGAAAAAAAATAATAACAAGAGGTGAAAGAGAAAGAGAAAGAATTAGGAAATGGTCAGGCACAGCCAAGGAAGGGTGTTGGCTCAGGAAAAGAAAACAGCTGAGGAAAGTGTATATGGTGCTGTGTCAGGAAGGAAAAAAAAATAAAAGTAGATAGGCTGGTCCTTGTTTCAGGAAATGAAAGAAAGACTGGGGAGATTTAAGCTCCATTTCTTCCAGAAGCTGGACAAATTTATTTACCCTGGTAAATACCCTGGTAATTACCCTAGTTAATGAGCATCTCAGATATCCCATGAGCCCTAAAGCAATTAACGCTTAAGCATCCGTAAAGCATCTGTTGCCCCTGTCCCAAAGGATTGAGTACAGAGGAAAGTGGTTTTTTCACCCCACAGGGATTTCAGGAAGATAAATGCCTACCTAAGTGAGGCACAAGTGGCTTGTGCAGGTACTGGGTGACAGAGGGGACACATCACCGTGGGAAAGTGCCACTGTAGTGGCAAAACTGATCTGCAGTGACAGGACAAAGAGCAATGGACACAAATTGACAGAGAGCAAGTTTAGGTCTGATATTAGGAAGAAATATTTTACTGTGAGAGTGGTGAGACACTGGCACAGGTTGCAGAGGTGTCTTGTGTTTGATAAGGGACTCCTGTTCTCTTGAAGACTTTCTTTTCTTGAAGACTTTCACAGGTAACATCCAGCTAGAGACTTTTAGTTCTGATAGGATCAAAATGGTCACAACGTTTATGAAAAAACAGCTTCAGCCCCTATCCAAGACATTCTCAGAAATGAGCAAGAATTTGCAAAGAGATTGCAGAGAGAAACATTACACTCCAGCAGAACATATTTCTTATCCTTCTCTTGTAATAATCCTGGAGAGTTCTTCATTCAGAGCTGGTCTGTTTCTCATCATTTCTGGGCTGCCCTGTGAAGAAGGCAAAGGACAGAGGACAACAGGACAGAGGATGGGCTGAGAAGTCTGAAGGACGTGCTTTTCTTTGAATCCCAAGTGCTGGTGCAGTCCAAACTGGATGATATTTAAGTAGGAAACCTTCCTCAAGGAGATGCAGCTTTATGTTATTTTCTTTATTGTGGTCACCTACATATTCCCTCCTTCCTAGCTCAGACCCCAGCTCTCTGTTTTGTGGCCACTCCAGATTCAAAATGCTTCTGTTTCAAGTTCAGTGAAACGACCCTGGACAAATCATATTTTCTCTCATTTTTCCTCCATCTCTTTGTCCATCTCTCCTTCAAGCTTCCAGCTTCACATGCCAGATGACTTCATGCAAGGGAGTGCTGGCAGCAAATCACTCATGCCTAAAAGGTAGAACTTGCTCCCAGGGAGAGGTGACTGTCAGAACCAGGCTTCACAGCACAACAGATGTGCCATCCCAGCACCACCCCTCACTGCTTCTTTCTCTGAAGCATCCCTTTAAAGCTGGGTGCTGAGGATAAGTGCTTTTGGCTACTTTTCTTTGCTGCAGCTAAATTTCCTGATACTGTAGTGCCTTTGCCCCTCCTGTGGCTCCTCCAGTCTTGCAAGGATCCCACAATCTCCAGCCTAATTTTCCTTCTACCTGACCTTAGATGATGACCCTTTCAGCCTGGCTCCCCCTGAGGAATTGGTGAAAAGGGTTAAATAATTACTGTACAGCACTGTGTGGAAGTATCTGTGTCCCCTGGTGACAATGAGCCCACAAAATCTGCCTCACCCAGAGAAAGAAGGTGCAAATCCCTGCCCTCCTAAAGTGGCATAACCCTGATTTTTCCCCTCAGCCAGACAAGGTTACGCTGCCACAGCTTGCACTGCAGCTTGAGAAGCATGCTTGGAGTGTTTGCAGAGCTCCTGGGTAAAGATACAGAAGCTTCCAAGCCCTGTGTCATTTATATGCAAAAGACATTCTCAACCATGCAGGAGAATTTAGTGACATCAGTTTCTTGTGCTTTCTAGCATCAAGTTTCTTGTGCCCATTGCTGTTGGAGGTAGATTTGCCATCCATATTTCTTACTACAGACATTAATGGTGTTCTAAAGCTTTCCATCCTCTCCCTGTGATAATGCTTGAAGACATTTCTACATTTCTTCCCTGAGTGTGTGTGCCTGTTGATGCAGTGCTGAATCAAACAGCACAGAAATGCTCCCATCACCATGTTGTGATCAGGTATCACAGATCTAACAGCTCACAAATCTTGATATACCTGACAGCCTCATGCTTACATTTTCTGGGAGACGAAACTGTTTTCCAAAAGGCTTTAACAAGTCACTGTTTGGGCTTGGTGTTGAGGGTCAGATGGAATTTAGAGACTATCGGCAGGGAGGAAAAGAGTTTTGTCTGCTGTGATCTGCAAAGCTGAATGCAAAAACTTTCAAAGGGTTTGGTCTGCATTTCCAACTTTGCTTATTGCAAGAAGCACATTCATTTCTCTATAGAAAAGTTATCTCCAAGCCTATAATAAAGAGAGAGAAACATGAACTACACAAAGCTTCTGTGGAGAGTCCAGAGCAAAGCTGCCTGAAAATCTGGAGTAGTTCAAAACAAGTGCCTGAAACGAATTGTTAAAAATCAAAGCTCAAATGGGAAGGTTGGGTCCAAGTCCAAACACCCCTGAAGTTCTGCAGCTTCTCAACCCATGACGTGTTTGGGAGGAGATCATCTTTGCAGGCTGTCAGCTATTGAAAACAGGACCTGAGCGTTTGTTCAGCCGTGCAGCTTGGAATACAGACTGGCCATTCTCCACCAAATGCACTGAGCCATGCTCACACCCTGTGCATCCTGCAGGGCCTTTCCTGAATCAGGACCAAGAATTAGACCTCAACGTGAAGGAAGACATCAAATCTGCCTTGCAGATAATTTTATTTTTTCCTCCTTCTCTCCTCATCCCGTGCTTTCCTAAAAGCAACAGAAAAACAGTTGTGTATGCGTACAAGCAGCCTAGCCTGGAATCAGAGCTCTTCTGCTGGGTTCTTATGTTACATTCTTTTGTGCTACATACAATTTCCACTAGGACATTTTGTCCCCCAGGCTTCATCAGCCAGTCTATTACATCCACCCCCTGCACCCCCGCCTCCCTCTGGTTGCATAACTTTAGCCAGGATGTTAAATTAACTCTCTTCCAGATGAGTTTGACATAATCTTATTTATTTTCATAGAGCATATGCCAGTATGCAAATACATTACTCAGCACTATCGACTCTGCACTTTCACCAAAATATTACTCTTTGTTTTTTTAGTGATGGTTCACTCGATACCAGACAGGAACATTGCTGTGCCAAACAGCAGGACATTCATGTCTAGCAGGACAAACTAACACTAAAAACTGAGTCTGGCTGGCATTTGTGAAGGTTCACAGCTAAGGAAGGAAAACAACCCTTTTCCCACCTCAGCACTGCACTCCTGCTCCTTTAGGTCGTGGGTTTGACTTCTGAAGGAATTCTGAACCAGCTCCTCCAGATCTCAAGGACATTTGAGGCAAAGAAATCACAAAAAATGGTGGAGAAATTGCATCAAAGCAGACTTCCTGCAGTCTTGCTTGGTGGCTACTGTGGCCTACCATGGACTTCCAGGAGACAAAACTGCACTTGGAGCTACATTTTCCACACGATCAGAACACAGCTAAATGCACAAACAGGCATAAAAGGACTTGGAAACAGCATTTCCAGACAAACAAAGGCACAGCAAGTGAACACGAGGAAGTGAGAAGTTCAGCTGAAATGCCAAAGCAGCACATTGGGTTGCCTTTCTGGCTGCTGTGGTGGGTCTGGGGATGGTCCTGCTGGGCTGCCTGTCCTCTTGCAGGGGCTGATCCACATTCATGTCAAAGTTTTGGGAAAAAACAAAGACATGAAGCAGAGGGCAGGTGTCCAGAGCTGCTCTCAGGCCTGGGCAGCTCTACGACTATTCAAGGGAAAAAAGCTCATGCTGTCCTTATTTCTGTTGCTAACACCTCAAGGTGGAACCACCAACGTGTGAGTAGAAAAGAGGCTCTTTGATTCAGTAAGAAACACCACTCCAGCTGCCCAATAAATACCCTCATTTTAATAGGGCTCTGGCCTTGCTAACCACATCCTACACCGGTCTATTTACGGCACAGTTAAAAATAGCACAGACCTTTCACATGGAATTAGTGCTTCTACTGGTTTTAATTGTTAACCAGCTTGGAACTACATTTTGAATCCAGAACCTGAGAGCGTTTTTTCTTAAAGTAAGGGAAATCTTCTGCAGGCTCACTTTTCTGCCCCTCTTTGTTTCAGGTCTGATTACATTTAGCATGGATGTTTCTGATATAGTAACATGCCAAGAAAAAGTATTACTTTCTTTCATCCTTGAACAGCCCAAACTCATATTTAATAACTGAAACTTGGCATGCTGATCAGTTTTCAATAAAGACTACATATGCTTTGCCAGGGAAGTATATTTAACCGGGGCTGAACTATCTGTTCCTGAAAAATTATCAGAATTGTGTGGTGTGTTCTCTTCATCAAGTAAAGAGCCTTCATTTTGCTGGCAGCTTTTCTGTGAATGACTTGAAAAGATAAATTTAGTCAAACAAACAAATAAACAAACAAACAAACAAAAATTTTTTGTCCCAGCTCACAATCACTCTTGCACTGGCAACCCCACCGAGCAGGAAAAGTGTGGAAGGAAAGCACCACAAGCTTCACTCTTTTCCAAGATAATCTATGATGCCAGTCTATGAAATGAGGAGGGAGGACTGTCAGAGAACAGGGGAATGGTTGGCAGAACCCACAGGATTCCTGCAGGATGCAGAAATGGAAGAGCAACTGCTAATCTCCAGTTTTTCCCTGGCCTTTTGTCAGAAAAAAAAGAAAATAGCACTACCAGTGAAGTCAGTGTCACCAAGTCTCACCACCTCTTACTAATCACCAGTTCAGCTTCACTGAATTCAGATTATCTCAGCCAAAGATCCACCAGGCCAAGCAACATCTCATTACTATCTCATGTCTTTTGCTTAATTCATTTCCTGTGGATTCCCTACATAGCTCCAAGGAAAAAAAAAAAAAAAAAAAGGTAGTAGTAAGGCTGTGAGACAGGATATTGATAAGGCTGCACAAGAAAGGATATACATGGGTTAAAAAAGATGCAGAACCTTCTTTACAACCCATTTTTTAGCTTTTCCCTGCCACTGCTGGAAATTGGCAACTACCTGAGTATCTTCTGCCCTCTACAAGTGCCCCATTCCTGGAGTGAAGTCATAGGTCTGTGCTTACTCCACGGGAGATGACTCTGACTCACAGGTTTGACACTGTGACTTGACTGCTGTGTGACAGGCTGTTAATTTTCCTTTTCTCCAGAACGTCAGTAAAAAATACTTATTCACATCACAGCTAATATGTTCATTGCTGTCTGTTTTACTCTACACTTAAAACTGCTCTAGGCAGTGCCATTCAATAATTTTCTTACAACAATGAAAGCTTGCCTCTTTTCCTCACAATGCCACACCTAGCACAACATAATTCTGGGGCTAAAAATCATCCTCCATTCCCAAACAACACTACCAACTGAGCCTTTACCTTAAATTAAATACAAATATTTCAATGTTTCATTCACAGTATTTAAATTTTCCGTGTGGTGTTTTGAACTACTGCTCCAGGTGCTTCCAGCACACTGTGGCCTTGACCACTGTTAAGCATCTGGCCATGGAATTAAATATTTGTCCTTTAGGGCCATGCTTTTGGTGTGTCTGCATAACCCTGTGGGACACAAAAGCTAGGTATGTGTCTTCCACATTTGCATGGACTGTGCAGAAGGAAGTCACAGATGGCTGAGAAAACCTCCTGTGAAATACGAGTGCTTAGGAGAGAAGTGATGAGCACACAGAGAGCAGGAGGAGGGTGGGCAGTGAAAAACTGCTGTGATAAACACCTGCAGCAGCCAGGGGCTGTCAATATCAGCACCCAGGAGTGGGGTGGGATGATGCAAAGGATATAACACAGCAACAGAAGGAAACTGAGTCAAGAAAAGCTCAGAATCACTGTCTGGAGACATCTCTCTGTCACATCCTCTCTTGGGCTGCTGGACATTCAAGCAACCCACAGCTTTTGAGTCATTGTAAAGCAGACCCACGAACTGGGACAGGGAGAGATCTTATGTACCCTGATACAAATTCTTTACTCTGCAGTCTTTCTGCATGTTTTTCCACCATAATCAAGAAGACAGCTGACCAGGTACCAGTGCTCCAGGCTGCTCTTGAGAAACATCATGTGCAGCTTTATGGAGGCTTGAAACACACCGGGTTTGTCCCAAGTGTCATCCTGTTCAACTACTTCTGGCTTCCAAAAACTTGGGCATGGATGGAGATGTTGCCACTCCTTTCCTGGGCACAGGAATCTCTGGTTGCTGAAAGTCAGGCCAGCCTTTCCCCAAAAGGAAATGTGAGTGAATTCAGTCAGCAATCCTTGGCAGGGTACATGTTGGGCAGCTCTGTCCCAAGGCTTCATCAGGCAGTTGAGGAGGCTCCTCTCACCTAAATTATGACAGATTTGAGATAAAAGAGGGGGAAAGCTTTTTTTCTAATAGGAATATCTCTTTCAAACAGATCAGGCCAGGCAGGATGGAGCTCTGAGCAACCAGGTCAAGCAGAAGGTGTCCCTGCCCGTGGCAGGATGGTTGGAACAAGATGATCTTTAAGGTCCTGTCCAACACAATCCATTCCATGACTCTGTGATTCTATGTTTAGCTATCTAAAGAAGAGAAAATTGAAGAAAATGGGGGGAAATGGTGTTGGGGGGGGAATGAACCTAAAGAAAATGTAGACCTGGGACAACCTGGGAGAGTCAAAACAACAAAACAATATGAGCAATATCTGCAAAGGAGACACAGTGCATAGGAGGCTCAGAGACCAGAGCAGCCAGGAGAAAGAGAGCTCACAGAGAAGCTGCAAATATTTCAAGGAACAAATGTGCAATGATGAGGTTTCTGCAATTTGGGTCTTGAATTAAAGGCGTCTCTTCTCTCTGTAATCTCAAATACACCACATACACTAACTTCCAAGAGATCTCTACCTATCAGCACCTCATGCCCATCTAAAAGATGGCAGCCAGCTGATTATCCACCTTACAGAGAAGAAATATTATTTGGATTTTCACAGTTCTCATGTCTGGGTCTTGTTAGTACCTCACCAAGTGAATTAATACTCCATTAAATTAAGAGACATCTTCCTTTCCTTTACAGACCAATCATCCCATAATATTTCCCTGGTTCATGACCAAGGCAGAGTGGGAGATTTAGGATCTCACTGTACCCTGTGACAAAAATGTAAGCATTCAGAGGAGCCACAGGACTCAAATATCCTTTCTGACTGCCAAAGTTGCAACATAATACAGAGCAGGACAAGTTCCTTTTTAGGTGATGGAGCCACAGCTGCACACACATGGATTTGGGTGTAAAGAAAGTGTCACCTGTCTGGCTGAGAAGTTTTCAGTCACAACAAAATCTACTTTAAATTTTAAAATCATGTCTGGCACTGAAGGCCAGAGCTGCCAGTGTTGTGGTAAGTCCTGCAGCACTGTCCAGATACAGATTTTTGGAGATATCCATACAAACTCCTCTTCCCCACCCTCAGCTCACCAAAAGCTCACCCTCACAGAGGTGATTTAGTACTTCAAATAGATTTCCAGGCTCACTCATTCTCTCTCCCTCCCTCTGGAGGCAGATCTACAAGCTAGGTGTCCTCCCCTGAGTCCCTACTGCCTGTTGTGTAAGACAATGGATTTGTAAAGCAAAGTAGAAGATTTTATTGATAGAAACACGCCTTGGCAACCAGTGTTCTGAGGATAAAAATCACGGATTCATCTGACAATGAGTATGTCTTCACTCATGGGATGCCAGCATCCAAAATTATTAACTGGTGCAAATACTCTATCTTAATTACTTGCACATTTATTCATAGCCTTGGCTGCACTGGTTCTCTTAAGTCCCAAATCTATGCCACAAAGAGCCTAGCTAATTTACCCGAGGAGACTTTAAAGGAGTTCAGAAGCAAATACTTTTTTTTTAAGTTCAGCTGTATAATTTCTCCACAAATGGGTGGTATTCTGCCTCCTATTAAAATTAAAAAAAAAAAAAAACTTGTGAAAAAATTAATGTTGCAAAACCAGGCACACAACATTTGTGTGCTAACAAACTGGATGTGCCAGGACTGAAGTTGCCCATGCCGCCGTCTCTTGGCCCTTTTCTCACACTGCAAGATCACAAGCTGCTCTCCAGAGAAGCTCTGCGTCACTGATTGATTGCTCAAGGTAGGTGTTGCTCGGTGTCAGACAGATTTATCCTGCACTAAATTCCACCTAGGGCTTCCCATTGACTCGGCATCCCCGAAGGCCCAGTGCCTGCCAGTAGGAAGCACTTGGCACAAAGGCTTAGGTGGAATTTAGACTGGCTGAATCTGGAGCCTAATGAGCAGCTATTCCTTATTTTGTTTCTTCCTCATTGTGCAGAGTGTGGCCCCAGGCCTCAATTACTGCATGCTATTCAAACCCTGCTCAGAATGCACCATTATTAATTTCCCCATGTTTTCTCATTGCTGATTTCCTATGGCACTTCTTGTCCCCATCCCAGAGCCCTGCAAGTACAATCTGCTGGTGGTATACCATGAAATGAGCAGTGAACCTCACATCCAGCAAGGATGGAGAGCTCAAACACTTCTCCTGGTGCAGTAGAAGTGCTGAGGTGTCTCCCAGAGCAGGGAGAATTTTGTGTCACCAGCCTCTTGTGTGCCTCTTGGCTGGGCAGCATCCTGGCTGTTCCTCTGTCCCTAGCAAAGCTTCTCTGGAAGCAATGGAGCCACCAAAACTGTCCTTCAGCAATGTCATCCTTACGCAGTGGATATGTTAAAAATCTGAGAGCAGCTGCCATATTGCTCTCATTAAGTGAGCAAAGCACTGTTATCATAGAGTAATGGGCTCCTGCTGGTCCATTAGTGTTGGAGCAAAGCTGGAGGCATTTATGGAAACAATGTGGAAAGCCTGGTATTTATTCTCAGAGCAGGCAGTGCTGGTCCTTTCTACCAGCGTTCTCCTACAATGTCTTTATTCCTGTCCAAATGAGGAATATTTATCTAATAATTTCCTCTGCTGGATGCTGGTGCAGGGAACCAACAGATGTTCCTGACTTCAGCCTAGCAAGTAGTTTAGAAAGACATCTTGGGTGAATCAGCTGTCCAGGTCAATTTATCCACAACACTGAGTGGGAGGAACCACTGAAAGATGGCAGAGGTGTTGTTTACTGTCCTGTGTTTATCCAGCTCATTAGCACAAATCTAATTGCAAATACTCCTGGTTAAACTCGGGAGCACTTTGCTGCTAAGCTCTCTCTCACTCATGCAAATTCAAAAGCATTACACACAAAAAGCAGCTATTTAATGTATTTTCTATTTTTCTCCTATCAGGCACCTTAATTCTTTGTTAGGAAGCGTGTTACCGATTCAGATTACCTTCCTCAGAAGCACCACTTTTACTCAAACAAAAGAAACTCGGGGCTTAACCAGGGAGAAAGGTTTGAAAAATCCTTGAGAAGTGGCAGCCGACTTTTCCTTGGTGGATGTTGAAACCTGAATTTCTGAGGTATTAGAACTTCCGTGGCAGCAAAATGTTGCCAGTTTTTCCACATGCAAAAGAAACACTGAACATCAGAGCAGTCTCCCCTGCTCCCATCAGCTTCAGCAACCAGGAGAAAAATTAAATGAGTGAGGACAACACTCCATTTCGGAATTTCACAGGCAAGAGAGGGATGAACTGATTTTATACTGCTTGGGAATGTTCTCGGAATCCAAATCTGTAGTGAGACACTTCATTTTTATTAACAGAGATTATTAGTTTAAAATTGCTACTTAAAAGATGAGAAATACAGAGAAAGAAGGGCCTGAGACACAGAGGATGAGGAAGAGCTCTTACGCATAGTTTTTCCACAGTGGGAGAGGATCAAAGAATAAAACAGAAAAGAAAAGGGATTCTTCCAGGAACACTGATAAATTAGAAGTTCCAGAGCCTATTGAACAGCAGTGCCTTAAATATGTCACACAGATAATAATGAGAGAATCTGGTCCCAAAAAAGGGTGCAGAAAGGTGAATCAATGGTAATCCCTGCTCCTGACTTCTTCAGAGGCAGCTCCACAGAGGTACTTTGTCCTAACAAATACACTTCCCAGCATCTTCTAGGATATGCCAAACCTACCACCCATCAGTGGGGACCATCTGGTTAGCTAGCAGCCGGTAATTTCTGAAGCTTTTTCTATTTTTCTCTGATTCCTCCATTGGGTCTGGAAAAAATACAATGCATCGGCCTCATGCATGCAAAAAAAAAAAAAAAAAATCACAAACAAACAAATAAATAAACAAGAATTCATCCTCTTCGCTGTGTGTGAGTGTCCCCACATTACATTCAGGACTTTGAAAAAGATGCTTATTGTGGAGTTCTTGTTTGCACCAGTCCCACTGTGGGAGCCACTCATTTAAGTCATTGTTAGAGTTTGGGGAACATCTAAATTCAAAGATGGGGCAAATCCATTAAAAACAATGACAGATGGGGCTAGCCCATCAAAGCAAGGATGCCTATGCTTGACTAAAAAAAGGAAAAAAGAAAAGCTCTTGGTTTTCCATATGCAACTCAAGGCATTTTTGCCTCTTAGAGGAATTCAACAACCTTTGGATTGTTAGAAAGCAGAAAGTTGCTGCATGCAAGCAATCCTGGGTGGCACTAAATTGTGTGAGGGCAGTGGTTGCCTCTGCCAGGGGCTGGTAAGGTTGAGTGGATGGTACTCTGTGGGGGAATCAGCACCTCTGGAATCTCAGGCAGGAGTTATCACCCTGGGGGAAACTCAGTGGGAATCACAACCTGACCTCTCAACTCAGCACTCCCACCACTAAACCATGACCCACATCCACATGCCTTTTAAGAACCTCCTGGAAAAGTAAAATAGCTATCACCAAGATATGGTGGGGCTTTCAAAAGGCAGGTGAGAATAGATCTGACCATGGGCACAGCTGACATCCTCAGCATAAACATTTATGGCCCTAAGTGTGCATGTGCCATCTGTGTATGTGAGCACTTTCTACTGCTCGAAACCTGCCTGGAACTGCTCACACTCTTTGGAGATGTGCCCTTTGCACTGTACCAATAATCCACAAGGATAACTGCCAGCTGAGCAGGGGTTTATTCCTGTTTAACAAAAACAAAGCAACCCAGGCAGGAACAGATAAACAAAGCTTGAGTCGCACTTGGTGAGGAATACACAACACACAGCAAACAACAGATCCCCAAGGACAGGTCTCCCTGAAGTAAAGCCCAGTTTGGTGGCCATGGCTCTGGACTGTCTCATCCTCCTTGGTGAGCAGAGATCCTGTGGGAAGAGGGTGAGTCCTCAGCACCACACCAACCCTTCCCAGAGCAGGTGTATGTGTGAGCTCCCACACCTTCCCTCTCTCTTGGCTGCAGTGTAGCTAGTTTGGGTTGCAAGAGATGTAAGAAACTCTCCAGATGCTGAGTCTCCTTGAATTTCACCTGCTCTCCAGCAACCTTGTTAGGGTAAAATGGAGCATAGCACCAAGGGTTATGGAATCACTGCTTTTGCTGAACCAGCAACAGGGATTTTATTGGATGTAACCCAGCATTATGAGTTTGTTCCCAGTTGTCCATTATGTTGTGCCAGGACTGGAGCAGGGGCCCTGGCAGCTCCTGGCCCTGTAGCCTGTCTGCTGCAGCCTTCTGCAGGGATAACACACTGCCATCCCAAAGATGGCATCTTGAAAAAGAAAATGCCATCCCAAGAAAGCATCTTGTTGTCTGACCCTAACAACACTGTGACACAATCTTTCCCAAAGTCTGCAGTCCCTGATGCCATCAGCTGCCACCACAGACAACCAAATCAAAGGGGATAAGCTGTGGTTCCTGAGAGGCAGTCTGTTGAAAACCCAGTTCCAAACTTAAGCTTTAAAATAAACATATCAAGATAAACAGATTGCTCTTTGTTTCAGGCACAATCGGCTCGACTGTTTTTTCTTCTTGTTGATGTTCTTAATGTTTTTTAATGTGTGATGCCATTTCCTGAGGACTGTCTCTGCTCCAGAAACCTGTGCTCTTCCTTGGCTTCTTTCTGTCTTTTGTGGTTTGTACACAAAGGTGACCAGTTTAGCACTGACTCAAGCTGGACACTAAGGCCTTTCACTTGGTCATTTCTACTCTGCCCAGCAGTTTGGCCACTGATACGAGTTGTCTGCATCAGGTAACGATTCCTGTGCCAAAATGGGTGAGCAGCACCACTGGCAAGTCCAGGGCAACCCCACTCCCACAGTGAGATGTGGTAGATGTGGAAGAAACAGCCTCCTTCCACCTAGGGAGGGAGAGAAACACACAAATCCACAGCAGTCTGGCACAGCGAGTGCTGCAGCAGACTCCTTTCTGTCCCAGCACAGCATCATCTGGAAAAATGTCATTGCACATCCCAAGGCAAGAGGGACACAAATTCTGTGCAATTCTCTATCTGGGTTAGGCAATCCCTAAAGTTGGCTTTGAACAGCACAGAAACATGCTGTGTTCTGAGTTAGTGGAAGGAAAGTTTTAGAGAAAATTGGGAAATTTGGAGCAAACTGAGACTTGGAGAAATGGTCAGCTGGCGACGGAAGGCATGTTAAAATAAATCTGTCCTAAGAAAACAGTGTTTAGGTTGTTATGTAGGCTGGGAAAGCATTAGCTGTGAGCAGTTGCAGACTTAATGTATTTAATTTCCACACTCGGGACCATTAAATCACAGTCCCTATCATCTGAGGGAGGAAATCACTAATGTGCTTCATTAGTGAAAAAAAGAGAATGTGTTGATCTTTATGTGGGATGTTTAAATGCAGGTGTCATTGGACTTAACAATGCCTGCAAACATCCACTTTATTAAGCACCCCACCAACATTTACACAATCCAAAATCAAGACTCAGATGAAAGTGGGCCACATCTTTTTAACATGAATTTACACATACCTCACATGTGTCTGCCTGAATTATCCAGAAACATGGCAATCAAGTCTATTTTAGGGGAAGATTGTGAAAGCAAACCTGTATTATTTCAGTCCACAATATTCAAGCCTTCTCTTCCTGGAACCCATGAAGTTCTGGCATTTATTTCAAAGATATCAGATCACTTATCTGCTTTTGAAGCATTCTTGTTCTCCTGTTTCTAATAAGGGATGTGATTTTAATTTTGATGTTGGCCTCAAGTGATCCTGAGTTTGAAATTTGGACCTGGGAAATGCTGTGCTGCTTAGGAGATCTGTAAATTAACAAATTTACAGTGAGAGGCAACAAAAGAAAAACAACTGATGGGGAAGAAATGTTCAGAAAACTGCAAATTTCTGCATCAAGGGCTTTCTTCCGAGACTGAGTTAGAAAGGTTTAGACCTAAAACGGTTGGCATTCTGTCTGGATGCTCAGAGTGGGTGTCAGAGAGACTTAGAGCACAAGCCCTGGCTGGGAGTCACAGCTGGGATTTGGTCCAAGGGGGCTGTGCTCTCCCCCAGCCCTGCACCTCTGAACAGGGAAGGTGCCTCCCTTCCCTTTTTGGGCATCGTCCTATATTTCACCAGCCTTCATCTCCCCACACTAATCCTTTTTGTACCGCTGGTTCCTGGCACATCCTCTGCCAAGACACGGACTTTGTGCAGGGAAAGAAAAAAAACGGTCTGCTTTTTAGTGCCAAAGTTATTAATAATTAACATTCATAACACAAAACCGGTAAAACCAGTTCGGCAAAATAAAGCCCGCCGTTTTATTATTATTTTAGGGTTTAATTTAGTCATCGTAAGTTGCTCAGGCTCATGTTTGCAAATCACGCAGAGCTGGGACTTCACCCCTCCGGCCCGACCAGTTCTGGGGAGCTGCCGGCGGCGCCGGGGGCAGCGGGGGGATCGCCAGCAGACCCCGCTGCAGCGAGCGGGGCACCACCGGGGGCAGCGGGACACAGCCCACCGGGGCTCCCCGCCGCACCGGGAGCGGCACGGAGCCCATCGGGGAGCACTGGGACAGCGCCCGTCGGGGCTGCGCGGCGCCGGGGCGAGGCGCCGGCTCGGCATTGCCCTCTGGAGGAGCCGGGCAGCCTCCCGCCGGCCAGCCCGCTCCGTTCTCTGCGGTTCCCCGCGGGCTTCTGCTCTGCTTTGAGATTGTTTTGTAATTTTTTTTTAATTTATCTTTTTTTTTTTTCTTTTTTCGCGGAGTATTCCCAGCCTCGCACCCACCGCGCCTCAGGCATCACCGGCACCAGCCGCGGCTCCCCGGACCGCGGGGTCCCGGCGACGGAGGAGGCAAGAACAGCTCAGGGCTAGCATGGGCCGTGTGAAGGACCGCGCCGTCGGGGCGGTTCGGAAAATTAACAAAAAATTAACAAAAAGCGGAAAGAAAAAAGAAAGGGAGGGGAAAAAAGAAGGGGGGGGGGGAGAAAAAGTAGGGAAGAAATAAAGAAAAAAGAAAAAATTAAAGATAAAAAACTGAAGAAAACCAAAAGTAAGAAAAAAAGAGAAACGTGAGGTTAGGGGGAAGGACGGAGAGGCGGAGAGGCACCGCCGGCCGCTCGGGATGCTCTGTTGCACCTCCTTCCCTTCCACGCGGGGCCGACGGTTCCCGACGGGAGTTCCCACCCCGCCGCCAGTGCGGAGCCCCCACAGCGCCCGGGCATCCCCGGCGTGTGTCCCGCGTCCCGCCCGCCTCGCCCGCGTCACGGGGCGGAGCTCCCGCTCTCCCTGCGCTCCCCGGGCCCGTCCCGCCCCGGCCGCCCTGCCCGGCCCCCCTGCCCGGCCCCCCTTCTCCCCACATGTCCGTTTGTTGTCGCCGTCGCCATGGCGGCGGGGGCGGTGCGACCAAGAAGTGAGGTGATAAGAGGGAGCGGCGGCGACAGGACCGCGCAGTGCCGAGCGGGGCGCGGCGGCGGCGGCAGCGGAGCGCGCCCGGCGCATCCCTCCTTCCATCCATCCCTCCTTCCCCACTGGCACCACCGCGCCCCGTCCGTCCTGCCCGGCTCCCCACATGGCCGCGGCTCCTCGGGAAACGCCTCGCGCCGCCGCCCTGCCGGTGCCGGAGCCGCGTTGCCGGGCGGCGGCCGCCGCCTCCTCCTCCTCGTCCCCGCGGCGCCGCTAGCGCCCCGCGCCCCGCTCCGCGCAGCGCCGAGGAAGAAGAAGAAAAAGAAGAAGAAGCAGCAGCAGCAGGGCGCTCCCGCGGCACCGCCCCGGCGGCGGAGCTGCGCCGGCTCCGCGCGGCTGGACGGCGCGTCCGTGCCGCCTTCCCTCCCTCTGCTCCGCGGCGGCGCTTGGGACCACGGCGGCGGCGGCGGCTCGGCGGGACGCCCCGGCACGGATGCGGTGGGTGCCGGGCGCAGCATCGCCGGGGGGAGCGGGGGATACAGCCCGCCGGGGCTGCCTCCCTCCACGGGTCACCTCCCCGCCCGGCCGCCGGCTGACCCCGCTGTGTCTCCCCACCGCAGGCAGCCCCCCGGCGAGTGCGAGATGGCGCTCAGCGGCACGCTCCTTCCCTCCATCGCCACCTTCGCGGCGGGCGCCGCGGGCCGCGAGAAGGCGGCGCGGCCCGCGGGCCCCGGCAACGTGAGTATCGGCGCCGCGGCGCCGCGACACGCACGGGGCCGGACGGGACGGGACGGGACGGGACGGGCCGGGCGGGGCGGGGGCCGTCGGGGCGGGCGCGGCGCGGCCGGGGCTGAGCCGTGCGAATGTCCCCGCAGCGCTGGCGGGAGGAGCTGTCGCAGCTGAAGCGGCCGCCGCCGGCGCTGTCGGCGCGGCCGGTGGAGACGCCGCCGTCGGAGCTGGAAGGTGCCGCCGCTCTGGGGCCCCGCCGTGACGCCGAGGAGTTCAACGAGCTGCTGGACTTCGACTTCATCCTCTCCAACTCGCTGATGCACCAGGAGCCCGCCGCCGCCGCCGTGGTGGTGGCCCCCGCCGCCACCCCGGCCCCCACCGCCAGCCCCTGCCCCGCCGGGCCCTTCGCCTACCCGCTGCCCCGGCCCGAGCCCGCCGGTCTCCTCTACGGCGGCGGCGGCAGCTGTGACGGGGCGCCCGCCGCCGGGTCCGCCGCGCCCTTCAACCTGGCCGACATCACCGACGTGTCCCCCTCGGGAGGCTTCGTGGCCGAGCTGATGCGGCCAGACCTGGACGCGGTGTACCTGCCGGCGCCGGCCGCGCTGCCGCCCCTGGGCAGCCTGCAGGGCAAGTTCGTGGTGAAGGCGGTGGGCGAGTACAGCCACCCGGGGCTTAGCCCCAAGAGCGGCCCCGCCGCCCCTCCGCCCGGCGCCGACGGCCCCGGGGCACCCTACACCTCCCTGCCGCGGATGTGCCCCAAAATCAAGCAGGAGGCCGCCCCGCCGTGCACCCTGGCCCCGCCGCCGCCGCACGGCAGCAGCCCCCGAGGAGCCCCCCAGCACGACTTCGCCTTGGGCAGCCGCCCGCTGCCGGCCCGGAGTACGCCTTCGCTGGGGCCCGAGGAGATGCTGAGCGGCAGAGACTGTCTCCCCGCCACGCCGGGGCTGAGCCACCCACCGCTGCCGCTGCCCCCGGGGTACCCCCCGGCCCCTGGCTACCCCGCCTTCCTGCCCGAGCAGCTCCCTCCTGGCACGCTCCAGTACCAAGGTGAGTCCCCGTGGTGCTGGGGCAGCGGATGTCCCCCCTTTGGCGCTGGCCGCGGCCGTGCTCACTCCTCCCTGTCCGCCCCTAGAGCTGATGCCACCGGGGAGCTGCCTGCCCGAGGAGACCAAGCCCAAGAGGGGACGCCGGTCGTGGCCTAGGAAAAGGACGGCCACACACACCTGTGACTATGCGGGCTGCGGCAAAACCTACACCAAGAGCTCTCATCTCAAGGCGCATCTGAGAACCCACACAGGTTAGTGCCGGTGCGGGCTCAGGGGGATGTCTTCCCCTCGACCAGTGGAAGGGCGTGAGCACAGGGGGAGGGCTAAAAGCAACAAGATGTAACTTTTCTGTGCTGGGTTTCCGGGCTTTTTTTCCTCCCCCTTGGCTACGTGAAGTCCTGTGCAGTCTTTGCTTATTGGCTTGACATTTTGCTTAATGTTTCAGAGTGACTCAGATGTGGGAGCGGGTGGGTTTCTTGCCAAGTCAGAGTTTGTTACTTCTCTTTTGCTGTGTGGCTAGGTAATTAGCAGGTAGCTGGGAAGCCGGCTGGGATTTGTTGCTCTGGATGGTGTTGGCCCACTTCTGAGAAGGGGGCAGACCTCCCTCAAAGACAACTGCTTTCTTTGCTGGTGGTTCAGCGTTTCACAGACGCCCCCCTCTCTTGGCTGGCTGTAGGGTGAGAGGCTGTGCACCTCTGCAAACTGTTGCTCCCTTTTTGGGAAAACTGAGAAAGCAGGGGCTTTCAGCTGAGCTAGCAGCTCTCATGGGGTGCCTCGCCTACCTGAGGGAGGACATCTCCCCCTGCACCAGCAGGGTTTCGATGTTGATTGTCTGCTGCTAGAATTGGGATAAAATCCACCCAAAGTGTGTGTCTGAGCTCAGTTTCAAATTTTACCTTTGGTGCAGAGTGCAGAGTTGCAGTAACTGAGCTTGTGAAAGCAGGTACAGCACACGGGTTTCGCCAGCGTGGGCATTCCGTAACAGTGATTAAATAACCTGGGAGCTTGCATAATTTGAATCCCTGGGTTGTGAACCTAATTCAAAACTTTCTCCTGAAGAGCAGATGGGAGAGGGAACATATACTGGCACTGCAGTAGTTAGGCTACATCTTCAGCTAATGGCAGCAGGGGGAAAAAAATCAGGCAAGTGAGCATCTGCCCCAAGCCAGTCAGTACCATCCCCAGGATGTGTAGGACAGGGAGTTTGTAATTGTTAGGGAAGCTCATCTTGCCATCAACAGTGGTTTTTGTGTAATGAAGACACTAGTAAGACTGAGTCCTTAATCAGGCTGAGCTAATGAAAACAGTTTCCGGCTGTTTTTTAATACCTGAGACCTACAATTATATAAATACGTTGTCTACTGAGCTATTTCTGGTTGCTATTTGATTGTGTAACACTGCCAGCAAAAATACACACTTGGGTGCTCTGAAATCTTGTGTGCAAGGCAGCAAAAACGAGCATTTTAGTGAAGATTGAAGTGACACCAACATTTCCTAGCACCTGTACATCTTGAAAAGACAGCATTGCTCTTTTAGTCTTTGTAGTTTGTTTGCAACTGCTTTGAGAAGTCCGTCGTGTTTGACCCCCCTTTGTTTTATCCAGAGCAACTGCTAGAAGGAATGTACTACAAGTGGTGGCCACAAAAAAACCCAAAAAAATATTCCCTCACTGATGTGTTTCATTGCTTGGTTTTTTTAACAGGTGAGAAGCCTTATCACTGTGACTGGGAAGGCTGTGGATGGAAGTTTGCCCGATCGGATGAACTCACTCGTCACTACAGAAAACACACAGGCCACCGCCCTTTCCAGTGCCAGCGGTGTGACAGAGCCTTTTCCAGGTCGGACCACCTTGCCTTACACATGAAGAGGCACTTTTGATTGGGAAAGCAGTGGATCTTTCCCCCGACTGCCACAGAGATTCAGTATTTACAGCACAAGGACTGTCTTCCACAAGATGGGGAGAACTCATTTTAAGCACTACAGATAATCGAGGTGAAGTCTTCCAAAGAGTGGAAAAGAGGGATAACTGCATACGGACATTGCAACTTTCTTTTTTTTTTTTAATAGTTATACACTTAAGAGAACCAAAGACGTTGGGGTCAATGACTGGATCTTCTATCATTCCATTTGTAAATCCAACTTGAATTATTTCTGGACTACAGAATGCCAAGGAGTGACTGGAAGTCACGGATATCAGGGTTAAACAGACTGCATGTAGTTCGGAGGGTGGGGATATTACACAGGGAAATGACATTCCCTTAATTTCCTTTCAATGCAATATTAGATGTACATGTCGTCTTGTACTTACTTTTTTTTTTTCCTTCTAAAAGCCATTACAATGTTAAAAGAGGAGGAAAAGTTCAGGTACAGAATTATATTTTAAAAGCCTATTTCATGGTGCTTAGTGACTGTTGGTTCTAGAGGTACCAAAAACAGGAAGCCAAAGTTCTCAAACTGCTGCATATCTGACAAGGAAATATTTTTTGTCTTCCGATTGCCAATTATGACCTAAATCAGGTGAATAACCCTGGTTTAACTTTTTTATTAAGAAAATAACTTTATGCAGACAGTCTGTAATGCACTGTGGTTTCGATGTGCAATAGTTTGTACAATGGTTTATTCCCAAATATGCCTTAAGCAGAACAAATGTTTTCTATGTAGTTCTTTACATAATAAATATGTAATATAAATTTAAGCAAACTTCTATTTTGTATATTTGTAAACTACGAAGTAATAATGAACATTTTGTTGGAATTTGTATTTTGCATATTCAAGGTGAAAATAAGTTTTAAATAAACCTATAATATTTTATCTGAATGGTTGCTCTAGTTTTTTTCTGTGCATGGACATGGCCAAAGAGAGTTTGTTAGGTATTTGTTGGCTGTTGAGTTTACCAAAGCAAGGAGTAGGTGGTGGCAAACACTTGTAGTCTTAAGACTCTGAAAGACAGGATTGTGTAAGTGCAGTGCTGATGTAACATCTCTTTTTAGGGAAAAAGAAAGTTTTTGGTCGGAATATTGAATTGCCACTTATCTCACCTGCGTGGTGAAACTGTAATTTACCATTTTTAAAGTAATTCATGTTTATTTTTTTAGGGGACACACTTCTGTTGGGGATACAGGACTTTGTGCATTTGATGATAACAAATTCTAGAATTTTAATTTTTTTTTTTTTTGGTAGCAATCTTTCCAGCAATGAAGGATTCCCAGCTTCATTGCCTTGGATTTCTTAGGCAAGTCGGTGTAACCACATTAGTGTGAGCAAAGGAAAACCCACTGAGTAATGTTGAGCAAAGAATAAACCTGACTCGGAGAATAAAGAGCGTGTGCACCAAACACTGCTTAACCATCACCTGCACACAGTTTTCTTTTGAAACCGACTCTGTCCTGGGAATCCAGTCAGCTACCTTACAGAATGTGTAGCAAACAGGCGATTTCCACATGAATGCTGGGTGAATAGGACCTGTTTTTTCACTACTCTTCTTTAAAGGGAAAAAACGATTCCTCTTCAGCTAGTTTGAAATGTCTGTCAGATAGGAATTTGGGTGTATGTAGTGTCCAATAAAGCTGAGGAAAAAAATAGCAGGCAGGAGGCTTTTGTATCTTTGCAGCCGTTAAAACAAAGTGGCAATATCAAATTTTTGTGTCTGAATGTGCCTTCGGAATGCTACTAAAGTTCACATTTTAATGTGGTGTTTGTGTGGGGACTGATTCCATTTCTCCCTAAGTTTGTGCAAGTAATATAACGATGCAGAAAATATTTCTCACCCCTTATCGCCTAGGCATGCTTTGTTCAACTGAAAGCTATCTTTGTTGATTTGGTTTATAGGTAACACAGGGAGTAGGGAATGTCTTGTTTGGTTTGCAAATAGCGAGTATTTAAAGCTAAATTAAAGTTATGAGTCATCCTTTATCTGGAGCTCTTTCCATGTGAAAACTTTTTTTACAATTAAACCAGTCATTTTTTTACCTCCTCTGCTGCTCTGCCTGTGGATTCTGGATGAGAGATCCAAGGTCAGCATTGAAGTTGGCATGTGCTGAGGGCCTGAAGTGTTGTCCCATCCGATAATTCCGGGGCATGCTTGGTAGGTGTAGAATCTCCTTTGTAATGCTGCCGTTCAGAACCTGTGCAAGGTCTATGTTCTAGCACATCTGTAAGTACTGAAACCTGAAGATTTCATCTGAGAAACTGGTTTCTTTTGCTTTTCAAGCATTCTGTCATTATGCAGCCTTAGGAATTTTGTAAGACACTCCAGCATTTAGTAAGGCATTATCTGCTTCAGCCAACTTCAGTTTCTTGCTTGATGTTTTTATGGACCCTAGGTTTCTAGTTGCATGAACAATGGCATTCTTGAAACAGGGCATTGTTCCCCACTTCGCTTGATTTTTTTTTTTTTTTTTAATTCCCTTTTTTTTCCCTGATCCTAACCAAGCTGGCCTCATGTATGAATTTCCAGACTGAAAGGGATGAGATTGTAATTTCGTATTTAAAAGGAAATGCTGCTGCGTCTTTAACCATTTCCAAATTGCTAGTCCTATACTTTTTTGGGACAGGAGCCAGTGCTCACTTTTTTGCCGTACAGCATGCAACCCATGAGAGGCAGTCCTTACTCTTAAGGAGATCTCTGGGGGAAAACACTGAAATGAGCAATGCTCTGGTAAGTAGAGCTGGAAACAGCACGCTGTGTTTTGCCACTTGTTTCGTTGTGTCTGTCATCCTGGAGTTGCACTTAGGTGCAGGATTGCACATGGATGCAGGGAAACAACACATGTATCAAAAAGCGTATCTCGTAAAAACATATGTAAAACACCGAGCAGTCTTGTAAGTATGTCTTGAAAAACAAGATTTGCTTAGCGTTGCTAAAGCTGTACTCATGTGCCACTTTGCTGGGGCATCTAAAGTCAGGGTTTGAGGTTCTTAGGGTAGCCTCTCTGACATGGGGTGAGCACCTCCAGAGCTGCCCCAGAGCACTATTTCAGCTACTGAAGGCAAAAGCTCTTGCGGCAGGGAGTTATCTCTGCAGTCAAACTACAGCCGTCCTTAATCCTGCTCACCCCTAGCCCAAATCTCTCCGGAGTACACTTAGCATGTGTAGATGGAGCTGTTTAAAACAAGATGGCACATGCCTGCCTGCTGAGTGCCAAGTATTCAAAAGTGGCATCAGAGTGAAAATCTTCTCAGAGCCACAACTCTTCTGTGCACTTGTCTGCTGCACAGCATGGGCTGGGAGTCTGGGTTTGACTGTGACCCAGCAGAAATGGCTTCAGCCACCCCCTGCCACGTGGAGGGGTATTCTCAAGAGAGTTTTCTTTTCCCCCATGGTGGTTACCAGATCCTGCCGCAGCTAAGCTGCGAATCTCACAAGGATTTATATTAAGCTGATATGAATCAGTGAATTTCATTCTCCTTCTCTTTAATAAGGAAAGATCAGAGACTCCTGCGGTTAATCACCCCGAGTGCTAACGGTTCGACAGAATTAGTTTACACAGGTTTCCTATGGGAGTGTGCTGGATCTGGGAGCTAGCCTGCTTTCACTGGAGTCCCTGGCAAGCGCTTTTAACTGCATTTGAGTGCAAGAATTTCCAAATTAACCTGTGTTTGTCCCTGGGCTTTCCTCCCCTGAGTGGGATTGGATTGTGTGCTCTGAGGCTTCAGGAGAATAGGAATGGGTTGCAAATGGGGATGAACAGACCAGTAGTTATGCTGTAGGATTCTGGCAGCAATCTGGATCTGGTAGAAATGCTGGTAGGAGGAAGTAAACCCAAGGTATGGTGAACAAAACTGATATGGAGAGGAAGAGGAACACCACCACCACCACCACCAGTGCTGCCACGTGTTGGCTCAGGCTTGCCAGAAGAGCTCCCCAGATTAAATAGCTGTGTTTAGGTTCAGTGGGTATATCTCTGGAGACCAAGGAGATGAGTATGTGCTTAGAAGAGGGGAAGGCCCATCATTCACTGAAATTTAATTGAGGTCACATTGGCTGGGAGCCACAGGGTAACACACCCACATTCCCCTGTCTGCCGTACACCTGGATGACTCACGTTTCGTCTGCCCTTCGCTCTTGCCGTGACTTTACCGGGGGAACATTTTCATTACTGCTGAAGGCATTGCCACCGAGCGCAGAAATTGTCTCTGCGGCGTGGAAGTGGGCGGTGGTGGTGTTTCTGCAGCCTTGTTCTCCACCCTGGATGCGTATAGGTATCTGTTAGTCTCTTTTTCACCTTTGGATGCATACCTGTGAGCCCTCAAGGCTAGAGCCTTAATGGTGTGAAAGACAGGAGGGGAAAAAGTGGCTTGTGCTTTATTAATGTTTGTTCTATATTTAGAGCATGTGTTCCCAGAGTTTTACAGGAGACAGGCGGCCCTAATAGCTACTCACAACAGGCATTAGGCAGCTGCACCTTTTCCCTTCAGTAATGTTTTCCGTACTCTTGGAGTTGTGACTTCTTTTGTAACCGAGATGGTGATTTTCACACAGACCTGGCTAGCTTGGGGTCAACCTCATGACTTGCTAATTAAGAAGAAGATGTTTTAGGGAACATGGAACACGCCAGACTGCTTTCACTGTGAAACCTGGGTGAGCAGAAGGGTAATCATGTGCTGCTATCACCGCAGCCATCTTGCTGCAACCCTGAAAAGTTTTGCATGGTTTTGCTTTGGGTACAGCGCGCTTGTTTATCAAGCACAAGCTAAGGCTTGCTTAAATCTTGCCATTCAAGTTCTACACTGTTAAACTTTCAGGCTTTATTCAACAAAATAATCCAGCTTCCCTGTATTATTTGGTTGAAGGCCTTTAATTTTGAAAACAGGTATCCCACAGTAATCCAGAGCAATTTACCCCACTGCCACAGCAGTTAGAAATGATCTCTCAGGAGGTGCCACACCACCAGCAGGCAGGGGTTCAGTTACTGGGAGGCTCCTCTACAGTGCTCAGAGTCTCTTTGTGCATGTCCCAGTGGCACAGAATCACAGAGCCACAGAATCCCAGAATCCCAGAATCCCAGAATCACAGAGCCACAGAATCACAGAATCACAGAATCAAAGAGCTACAGAATCACAGAATCAAAGAGCTACAGAATCACAGAATCACAGAGCTACAGAATCACAGAATCCCAGAGCCACGGAATCACAGAGCCACAGAACCACAGAATCACACATTCACAGAGCCACAGAATCACAGAATAAGCTGAGTTGGAAGGGACCCGCAAGGACCATCAAGTCCAACTCCTGGCCCTGCACAGGACCATCCCTGAGTCCCACTACGCACCCAAGGGCATTGTCCAAATTCTTCTCTAACTCTGTCAGGCTGGTGCTGTGACCATTCCCTGGGGAGCTGTTCCAGTGCCCAGCCACCCTGTGGGGGAAGAACATTTCCTAATATCCAACCTAAACCTCCCTGACACAACTTGAGGCCATTCCCTGGGTCCCTGGTGCCCAGAGAGCAGAGCTCAGTCCCTGTCCCTCCTCTCCCCTCACCAGAAGCTGTAACTGCAGTGAGGTTTCCCCTCAGTCTCCTCCAGCTGAACACACCAAGTGCCCTCAGCTGCTCCTCACAAAGCTTCCCCTGCAGGCCCTTCCCCATCCCCACGGCCTCCTTTGCACACTGTCTGACAGTTCAATGTCTGTTTTACACTGTGCTGCCCAGGACTGCACACAACATTCAGCTGAGGCCTCCCCAGCCCAGAGCACAGCAGGACAATCCCTCCCTGGCCCGGCCGGCCATGCTGGGCCTGAGCGCCCAGGACAGGGCTGTCCCTGCTGGCTGCAGGGCACTGCTGCCTCATGTCCAGCTGCCTGCTGACCAGCACCCCCAGGTCCACCCCAGGTTCAGAATCCAGCACTTTCCCTATTTAGACTCCATACAGTTGGTGATTTCCCAGTCCATTTGTCAAGGTCTCTGTGCAGGGCCTACCTGCCTCTGAGGGACTCAACAACTCCTCTCAATTTTGTATCATCTGTGGCCTTGCTCAGTTTCCCTTCCAGTTCCATGTCCAGGTCATTTATGAAGATGCTGAGGAGCACAGGGGTGACAATGGAGCCCTGTGGAACCCTACAGGGATAGCAGGAGCAGAGTCTTGGGTGTGCTTTGCCCTTATACCCCACAAAGGCATGGGAAAGCTCTCTGATTTTGCTGGCCTCAGGAACCAGGCCTGCAGTTGCCACATGAGAAAACCTGACTCCCCAGGCTTTTGCCACCCTGCGCTTCCTGCCGTGTAGAAATTCTGCAGAGTGTTTTTTTCATGTGTGAAAAACTGCTTGTCGAGGTTCGTGCATGAGTTTGATTCACACACAAGGCCTCTGGGAGGATGCCATGGAATCAGCACTGTTTGGTGTCCAAATTTCATCTAGGGTCTTCCAGTTTGGGAGATGTCCTGCGGGCTTAGCATCCATCGTTTGTTCCTCTTTTCTGATAATAATTAATATGTTGGTATAATATGTTGGTGGCAATTATTGAAGCATGTTGGAATTTACTTTCTAAGCTCTGGACGAGGTTTTATCCTGTGTTTAGACTTGAAACGTACTGATTCGATAATACAGTTGGCAACCTAAGAGGGCTACCCAAAGGGATGCACTGGTATGTACAAGGTTTGGCTACCCATTCTCCATTCCCACAGCACACTGTTTCAGCAGCAGACTCCCCTGGCTGACAAGGGGTGGCTGAACTTGTTAGCTGTGCAGCAGATTATTATTTGTGTTTCAAAACATCAAAATGCTTTCCAGTGGAAAGCAAAATTATTTCACTGCTTTCAGCCTTCCTGCCTCCCCAGTAACTGTTCGTGCTCTCTTCAGCTTCGGAGAACATTACAATGCTGCTGTCACCTGTACAAGATGTTTGACTACCTTCCTTCTGCAAACACCTTCTGAACAGCATTTGGTTTGACAAGGTTCTCATGTTCACAATGTAAAACTCACTGCCAAGGCTCCCTATGCAAAGAGAACAACTTGTAATCATGGTGCAGTGGAGGAGCAGAGGAGCACAGGGCAGGACAGTGGTCACTTTTGTCTGGCCACAGGCGTTCTGTCCCAGCCACCGGCCAGAAATGGGTCTGTAAGGCACAAGTAGCCCTGTGATGGGCGTCTCTGGGGTGATCCCACTTGGCTATCCCTGGAAAACTCCCTTCCAGGGAGGCCTGATGATTACAGGTTTGTTCAAGCTCAGGAGCCTGAGGAGCACAGATGCCTTTCCAACCTGTGTTTATTTTATGCTGTAGCTCTGCAGATTCCACTTACTCAATAAATATTTGATCCTCTTTGGTGCCTTCCTGAGCTTCTGGCTTCTGAGGGACCTTGTGGCAAGGAATTCCGTGATTAATTATGACCTAGCCTAAAAATATAGGTGGGGGGAGAAGAAAAAAAAGTATCTCTTTCCTGTAGTTTCTGAGTCTGCTGCCTTCCAGACTCCTGCTGTTTCCCCTTTCCTACATACAGCAGAGAAGGAAAAGATCAAACCTCCAGCTCTAAATCAACCTTGGTTTCATTGTGTACTACCAAAGTCTGGAAGAATTTGACTTTGGTTGTGTTTTTTAATGAATTTTTGAAGAGAAAGTAAATATGAGATTTGTGCATATGGATGAGTTAATCTAGTCTACTGTAGACTGGAAGAATGCCAGGATATTTAGCATAATATTATATTTCAGTCAATATTTACATTATGTTTTGGTTTACTGGGTTGTTTTTTTTATTATTTCCAGGATATCTGAGAAGCCCCTTCCCATCAATCCTTTTTTGTTTAAGGGTGGGTATTTCTCCACATTTTTTTCAAAACTGAAAAAAATACTTTTCAGAATTTTCTTTGTTACATCTTGTAAAGATTCATGAGTACACTGTTTGTCAAAATGTTTTCCAGCTCATGTACCTAAACATCCACACAGGCTGGAATAGCTCATTATTTATTTGTACACCTTCATTACTGAGGCGTTATTAATAATTGTGGGGTTTGTGTATTTGCTACTGTTATGTTTACTGTTACGTGTAGAGGGAAGCTGACCACAGCAATGTTTATTGGCCCAAACCGAACTCCAGATTTTTCTCCTTGATTACACATTCAAAACCCTGTTTCTGCACATCTTTCCCTGCTGTTGTGTCCTAGGTTTTGCGCACCAAGTGTCAAAAATGCAGTGTCCTTTTGTACTGGGTACTGAAATTCATTCCAGGTGAGAGAAATCTCTTTCTAAGAAGTGATCAAGGTGTATCAGGGCTGTCTGGGAATCCGACTACTTCATTACCAAACCAAATTCATTTGGTTGCAGGTAAATCCCCTTGGTAAGATGAGGTTAGGGTTTATGCTGATTTGAGGCTATACAAATGAACTGCATAAGCAAATCCAAAGCATTATATATAAATAGGTAGCACTTTGAAAAAGTTTAAGATCTGAATCTTAGGGGTCCAGCACTGGAAGCTGTGTGTGAACGAGGCAAAGGAGGGGGGAAGGGAGGCAGGGGGAAGGGAGGTATGGGAGAATACAGAGCAAAGGAATGATTCAAGCATTGGCCAAACCGCTGTGTTAAGTCAGAGGTTTTCTCTGACTGACTTCTCCCAGCATCTTATTTTGCACTAAACATAAGGTGCCACAGTTTACATTTAATAACTCTGCCCAAGTTAGTAATTGAAATAAATACTGACTGCCCATGACCACATCCCACTAGGCAGCACAGAAGCACAATACAGAAATCTCTTCCTGTGCAGATGTATATCATATATAAAACTAGGTGCATGAATTTCCTCAGGGAAGGAAGCACAGGGAAGTCACTCAGCAGATTTTTTTCAGTCTTTCCTGCCTGTTGCTTTTCCCTGCCTGGCTACTGAGCTGGGTGACAGCAGAAAGACAAACCTCCCAGGATAAGTGCTGTGACTCTCTTTTCCCAGGCAGGACTAACAGCCAGCACTTGGAGGCACACAGGGTCCACTCTGCCACTGCCTGCGTGGCTCCCGAGACAGGGATGTAAAAACAGGAGGTTGGTAGGAGGAAAATTTACAGGCAGACAAAATGGCTCAGCAGTGTTCGATGGAGTAACAGCTGCCCTGATTTCCTCCCCCTTCATATACAAATGTCTCAAACACACAGCTGTTTTGGGTTACAGCAGATGATAGTTCTTTGAAGTGTGGTAGGTCTGATGTCTCTCCTCTCCTCTCCTCTCCTCTCCTCTCCTCTCCTCTCCTCTCCTCTCCTCTCCTCTCCTCTCCTCTCCTCTCCTCTCCTCTCCTCTCCTCTCCTCTCCTCTCCCTCTCCTCTCCTCTCCTCTCCTCTCCTCTCCTCTCCTCTCCTCTCCTCTCCTCTCCCTCTCCTCTCCTCTCCTCTCCTCTCCTCTCCTCTCCTCTCCTCTCCTCTCCTCTCCTCTCCTCTCCTCTCCTCTCCTCTCCTCTCCCTCTTTTTCTTTCCCTCTTTCACAGAATCACAGAATCATTAAGGTTGGAAAAGATCTCTGAGATCGAGTCCAACCTTGCTTTCCCTTCCTCTCTTCCTCTCTCCCCCATGCTGTGATTATGATGACAGCTTTAACGTTACCAGTTCAGTGCAAGGTAATTTGCAGTTGTGCTGTGGAATAATTTTATTTGGGAGATGGAACTCTCACTTTGTGCCTCAGTGCTGTTCATGAAGATCCAGTCCTTGGATCCTTGTGGTGGGAGCAAAATGACAAAACACTTTGCTGAACAGAGAAGTTGTCAAAATTTGTCAAAAACCTGACAAAAGGAATCAAAAATCAAGAGAAAAGAGGGCCTCACTCAGCAGCTTGGCAAGTACTCTTCATGTCTGTGGGATGCAATGAAAAAGAAAGCCACACATCACCATTCAGGCCCTGTAGGTCCTCATCTCATTTCCTTTATTACAATGAAGAAAATGTATAACATGGTCAGGGTTTTCAACCTGGGAGGTGTGTGAAAGCTCTTTTTTTTTTCTCCGAATTCAAATGACATAAAAGTTCATGAGGTTCCCAGCAATGCTCATTATTCAGTATGCACAAATATGTTCTCAGGTGATGAGCAGGTGATGAGAAGCAGCAGGAAGGAGACATTGAGGAATGCAAATAAAGATGTGCCCACCTTGTGACTTTTGACTTGAGTGAGCCCAAATGAGCACTGGGTCCTGTGTCAAAAAGAGGTGGTGGTGATCTCTTCTTTCTTTAAAATGAGGGGGTGAGTAGAAAATTCCAGACAGGGCTTTTTTGATTCTTTGGGTTTGTTTGGTTTTCAGGCTTTTTTCACCCTTATACTCCATTGAAGATGTCTGGGTTTGCTCTGTGTTTTTGTTCACTTATTGGCATTTCTGTGGCACTCATCACCATAATATCTGGGCAAATCTTTCCTGTCCTGTATCATATAATTAAATCTATACAAAATACATATGTTCTTGGCAGAGAAAGTTAAACTCTGCTTTTGGAAGGGATTTGTGCCTTACAATTAAACACTGCTTTTGCAATGCTGTATGTTTCCATGCACGTGTGAGTGAGGAAAATAGAGCCCTATCAAGTCTGTACCCTCACACACCTGCTGCCCTGGAGTGTGGGGTCATTGCAGTCCAGTGGCTTTTTTGGGATCTTTGGGTTTGACACCTTTCTGGGGTCCCTGAGGCATTCCTCGCTATTTCAGGCACCACCTGGGCTGAAAGGGCACTAACACACACTGACCCTAAATGGGGAAGTCCACTTGAGACTCTTTTAGAGAGGGTATCTTGCTACTTTTATTCCATCTGTGTGAAAGAGGCTTCTGGAACAGCCAGGAGCCAAACCTTCAGCCTAAAGTTTACAGGAGGAAAAGCAGCTAGTGCTGGGGGGAGGCTGGATCTTTCTGAGGAGCCAGCATGAGCTAGCACTGGTCATATACCCTCTGTGTCTGGCCTTGTGCCCCATCCTCCAAAGGAATGTGACTTTAACCTTCACTTTTGTGGAGTATTTCACAGTGAAATGCCCTTCTGGTGTCTTGTGCAATGGTCATGGGTGTCCTGCAGGGCTGGTCTGGAGGACTCTGAGGACAAGCTGACAATGTCTCGAGGACAGTTTTGAGCTGGAAGTTGTAGCAAAGATCTGCCTGAGAACAGTCAGTTCTGTCTCAGCAGGAGCCTGAAGGCAGCAGGTCCCAGGCCAGCACAGATGGCTTTCCACAGCGCCAGGTGAGAGAACACTCTGCTTTCTTATGAAAACACAAACAGGTCTGAGGTGGCTGTGCATCAGCTCTGGTGAGGGTCCATGTTGTTCCATGGCTCAGATGGGTGACCAGCCAGTGATGCCTGGTATGCCAGTGTTTGGTGGACCATATTCACACCCGGATGAACAGGGGAAAATGTTTAAATATAAGAGTTGACTCTCAGAGACTGCTTGTCTCCAGCAGAGGAGTCAACTGCCCACCCAGGACTGACTGATATGCCTCTTAGGTAGCAACTGTAAGATGTGTGGTGGTCTGAGTCCCATGGCTGTGCCAGCATGAACACACTGGAGGAAATAAATCTGTCCCTTCCGTCTTTGACAGTATGTCAAATGTTTTGCCCATTTCAGAAAAAAAAAGAAAGAAAAAGTGATAGCTGCACTAACTTATTGCTTGAGGATCATCTTTTAAAGAGGCTTCATTCTCAGAGGCAGAACAACCAGCTGCCCTCATACCTGCACATTCCTTGTTGCATCCTCAGTCACTTGTGAAAACCTCTCTGTGTGTTTGTGTTCCTCCTCGTGTTCTGTTTTTGGCAGACACTCATATAATAGAGGGCTTCTTCATTACCTTTCAGGTACTACTCACAGGTTTTATGACCTGGCTGAATCAGATCTTACAGAGACACTGTTGCCCCTGGTTTGTCAAGGCCACGTGAGCAGAATTTGGCTTGTCTGAATCTCCAGCAATAAATATGGAAAGGTTACTGCCTTTTTTTCCTAGGTGGGAAAACTCATACACTGATTTTCAGGAGCAAAGAACCACAGTACTAATTGAATGCAGAGAATAATCATGTTTCCAGATGTTTGAGCCGTTGGGCTGTGCCTTGGTGGTGGTTTGGCTTTTTTCCCCCCTTTCCTTTTATTTCTAGAGTTTTATATAAGGCAAATAAGGTGAGGTGTTGATGCTGGAACGTGAAAGAAGGCATTAACATGAGGTACCTCTCGCTGGTGCTTGGAGGCTGCATGAGAAGTCTTTTGCCAAGCATTAAGACATCAGGCACCATCCGTATCTTCCTAGCTGAGTAATATTGAGGGGGTATTCCAGAAGTGTTTTTGGAGTAAGTTCAGACGTCCCCTTTATAGTTTTCTGCAGACCGAGGAAGGCAGCGCTACCGGAGCGCACATGAGGAGCTCGCCGGGCTGCAGCACCAGCAGCAGATGGTCCTGTGGAGCTGTGATTAATTGTTTTCTAGTGCCACCGTGAGGACTGCCAGCCCCGGGTGTTCCTGGTGAGACGAGAGCTCCCATCCAACCCGAGAGCCAGAGGCTGCCAGGAGGGAGCCTCGGTGCCCTTGCCAAAATGTTCAGAGAATATCGGCACTTTGGGCAGCCCTGCTAAGCACTGCCTGTTTATGGGGGGGAATGGAGGGTGAGATTTGCCAGGAGTTTAGGCTGGCAGCATTGGTTTAGGTCAGGATTGAGCAGAGTGAATAAATCGATGTGCAGAGCTGGCTGCATGGAGCCACTGAAGGAAATCTCTGAGCAATCCCAGCGGCACAGCCGTGCCTTCCAGCTTTGGAAACCTAGGAGAAAGCTCAATATAGCATCTGACTGCCTACATAAACCAGTGCCATGCCAAATCTCTTGTCTTTTAGTTGTGTGGTTCACTGATACATCAGCACAGTGGTTCTGCAGTGATGTACATCACACACCGCAGTCCTCCACGAGCATGCACCGAGGCTGGTTGGTTTGTTTGTTTGTTTGTTTGTTTGTTTGTTTGTGTCATATTCAAACATCACTCAGAAGATTAAATGAAAGCTGTGTATTTCATCTCACCTTCCAAACCTGCCCAAAACAAGCGACAGGCTTACTGTGATGCCAGGATATCTGGTGTATCTAAGAATGTCCAATGATGTTTTGGGAGGAAGTGTGCAGTAAGTTAAAAACAGGTTAAGGCACTAGTTTGGGACTCCAGAAACCTGGCGTCAATTCCCAGCTCTGCCACAGACTCCCAGTGTGACCTGAGGCAAGCAATTTCCCTCCCAAAATGCTTTCATAGTCAGAGAAGGCAAAATCCCACTTCATGTGAGTTTTGCCTTTGACTCGATGGAGCCAGCTCCCACCCACGCATTTCAGAGCTTAAAAATTAAATGCAGGCTTAAGCACCCTGCTGAAATAGTGCCAGAACTTACCTGCATTTCAGCTTCCTACACCTAGAAGAGGAACAAAGATCACTTCCCTGTTCCCACTGACTTTGCATGCCATGGCTGAAGTCTGTTTGTCGTAGGACTGAGTGTAATTATGGGGCCATGCTGACCTGTTCCCCTGATAAAATGCACCTCAAGCAAGAACCAGACTTGTTGGAGGCCTTGTGTTTGTCTGCCTTTGCTTGCACTTGGATGTTTTCATACCTTACCAAGGCTCTCTGCACTGAGTGGGGCTTTCTCCACTACTTACTGGGAAAAAACCATTCACAGCCCATACTACTGGAGAAAAATCACTGTTTCTGCTTGGGCTAGTGGTGAGGTTTCTAGTGAGGTTCCTCTGCCTCTCCGGTTTTCCGTGGCATGGTCTGCTGCAGCAGCATACAGCTAAGTTTATATAACTGGCTCCTCGGAGCGCTCCAGGAGCGCTGAACAGGATATTCCTGTTGGCGAAGGGCTGTGCATTTGCTTAAACCAACAGTTGTAAGTCTCAGCAGCCCCTGACAGGCACAAACAAGGAACCACAGCGAGGGCTGAGGGCAGGAGGGATTACTGTGCTTAGCAAGAAATAGGCTCTGGCATTTACATGCATATCGCGGATGCACTCTACAAGGTAAACAAATATGGCATAAAAGCATATTTGGCTATTCAAATGGCCCAATTGTTCCTATTACGATGATGTCTTCCCAGCAGGTATTTAGTAACACGCTAATTGACTTTGCATGCATCAGGAAGAAAGCTTTTCACTATCTGTTTCAGGATGGTTTCTGATGACATTTTCTTTTAAAGTTTTATTTATTTATTTCCGAGGACTGTTTGAAATGAAAATAGATCCTGGCTCCTGCTGGCACGCCAGGCTGCCAGAGCCAGGGCTGACGTTGGCCTGCTGTGAGCAGGGATGGATGGATGGATGGATGGAAAGGTTTCTGCAGGTCCCTCCTCCAGCTCCAGGTCCTCCTCTTGCCCTGACAGTGGATTTGCCAGTGGTGGTTTTGCTCACACACCAGTGACTCCTGAGCTGCCTCCACTTACAGCCTGAATATGCAAAGCAGTAACCAAAGACAGCCTCGGTGAGATCTGGGCTGTTTAAGCCTCAAGTACATTTGCACGGCTCCAGCCTAATGGTCACAGACAATGAGCACCACCGAGGCCCTCCAGGACATTTATCAAACTGCTCGCCCTCCACACCAGGGTTTTGATTTTAGTGTTAAATGCATCAACTAGTTTGTTCAGCTCTTCTGAAGGAGAAGTTAAAGAGCCCATGGGGGAAGCAGAAGACAAACAGGCCATTCAGTTCAGCAGCTCTCCATACTGGGGATGTGCATTAGAACAGTAAACAAGATTTTTAAACGTCTGACTGATAAAATGGTTCTTAATGCTTCTCCAGTCGGAGGATACATTTGTTCTGGTCATACAGAAACAGTTGGCAAGCTGAATCGTAGCCAGCAAGATAAACACTTGTGACAAAGTAATCTTTGCCCCTACATTTGAGTGGGTAAAGAGAATCTAGTCAGTCATTTTGTTTTAGCATTATTGCATCTGCAAAACTTCTGGCATCTGGCACAAAATCTCCCCTAGTTTAATGTGGTTTGAGGGTTATCTTCACGGGGACAGTCAGACAGGTAGGTGCTGTGTGAGGGTTCAAAAAGCCCAGGGTTTGCTGGCTGTGGGGTGACAGGGACACCAGGGCCAGACTCCTACAGCTGCCATGCCCTGCCTGCTGCAGCAGGGGAGGGAAAACAGCAAACAGCTTGGAATTCCATCAGCTGGTGGTCCTTCCCCCACAGATGACAACATTTTTGTAGGTGATGGTGCCAGCAGAGCCTGGCACCCCACAACAAGCAGATTTCAGAGACACATGAACTGAAAACCTGGACAGCACTTGGTGTCAAACCCTTGTTTCAGCCCCAGTGTACTCTGAGGAGCTTGGAAAAAATTCAGCCCTGCTTTGGGGATGCGACAATATCTTGCCTTTTGTTAACAGACCAGAGTTCTTGCAGCCTCTGGAGGCATAACCCATTTTTACCCGTGACCAGGGGTGCTCCTGAGAGCCCAGACTGTCCTCAGGGTTAAAGCAGTGCCACAACTACAGCAGTACAGAAACCAAAAACTGGGATCTGACACTGCTCCTCTCCTGCTGCTCCACCATAGGCCTGGAAGCATGTTGAGGGAAAATGCATTTAGAAAGAAACTGTGCAGGAAAAAAGGAAAAAAGGTATGGAGGAAGGAGCCAGTCAGTGTCCCAGAGTGGTCCTCTTCTCATGTCACTGCAGCCCAGCTTTAAAACATGCACTGAGCTGGCATTTTTGGAAGCACAGCCTTGACTCTTTCAGTGGCAGGAGCTGTGCATGGTCAGTGGGGCCTTAATTTTTGTCTAGGCTTGAAGGCATGGCCATCATATAAATAACCACCAAACATTTCAAAGCATTTGAAAACATTTCATTTAATTTAACATTTTAATGCTAGGAATGGGCCAGGGTTTAGGTGTGGTGGTTTCACATATTTTTGGAACCTGTTTATCCATCTTTTATTAAGACTTTAAGAAGGCAGCTCAAAATACCTCAGTGACTCCAGTGATGCTGTAATTTCTGCTTCTTTGTTTTCTGCATGTGATTAAGCTAAATTCATGTCTCCATCTCGAGCTGCTTCCTGGAGAGACACTTAGAGGCCATCACAAGGCTTTGTTTGGTTTCGATTGCTTCCAGATCGATGGCTGAGCTGGTGAGCAAAGACATGAAAACCTGTTTTGTACCTGGCATTGTCTTACACTTACCCTAACAACCTACCTTCCAGCTAAATTTCATGTTTTGTCTTCTTTTAATAAAGGTGACAAGTGAGTAATTGCTAATAAAGTGTATCCTGTCCCCACAGTGTTTGCTGTCCTTTCACTGACGGACATCCTTCAGGGGTGGAAAATTAGGAATGGAAACATCACTCCAGCCAGCAAACTCTCAGCTCACATCTCATTACAAGCACCTTCCCAAGTGTCTTTGGCCACTTTTATCCCACCTGCAGCAGCCTGAAGCACTTTAGCATTGAGATACTTGGGTTTTCTTCCCTGCCCTGCTGCTTTGTCCAAAACAAAGTGTAAGTGACCCCTTCACAGATTTATTTGCCATCTCAGCAACCACAGAATGTGTGACTGAAGGGATGGTGCTGTCACCACATCTCTGACCAGTTGTTGGGAATATGGATTGGTGTGCACAATGGAAGATTTGTTCCTGAAGCATCAGGAGTGACTTTGTGTGCTGCACAGCACAAGGAAAGGTTTAATGAAAATTCTGCGCACACAAAGAACTTGAGTCTGGACAAAATCTCCATCTACTAAGCAATTTTTGTGCAAATGTTAGCATAGAACATGAGTATCCAGACATTCCCCAGCCATGGAGGCTCCTGCCCACATCAGAGACCCAGTCCTGTTTTCCTGGTCCTGGACACAAACCACCACCACACAGGAATTTAGGATTTTCAGCTGTCCTGTGCCTCATTGTTTCGCAGGAACTCATCCCAGGTCAGCTGCTGAATGGATATGGTCCCTCCTGCCATACACACCACAGACTGGTTTCCATAACATGGTAAATGGCCTTCAGGTGTTACTGAGGATGTTTCTCAGCAAAATACTGAACACAGGGCATCACCAACTCACAGAAACTTTTCCTCCTGTCTGAGGAGGGATATACATAAAACTGAGATACTCAGAAGCCAAGTTTAAGTACTGTCCTCTTATGAACTTGGACTTTTGATTCCCTAATTTCTTTGATTCCTTGCCTACCTAAAGGTTTGCCAGTAGAGTCTTTATTTTTTTTTTTAAGCAAATTACATCCATTATACTAAATGGACAAGGCAGCTCACGAACCCCTAACTGCAGGTTTACAAAACTCTGCACCCAGCAGAGACCATTCTGAACAAGACCTGGCATTTACAAATACTGAATGAGGCAGAGCACATCTCCAATTTCCTCCACAAAATAAGAGTGTTTTGCTCCCTGCATGCGTCACCATAATGAGAATCAGTGCAGATGGTCTCAACACATTTGATCTGCATTTTTATATTTTTATGTTCCCCTCTCTGGGACGTAAGCAGGGCTGAGTGGAAGAATCTTATCTTCTGTACCACTCCTTGGAGCAACAGCGAGTGTTCTGTGCATCTTTGTATCTCTCCCTGTCTTAGCTCCAGAAAGTGACAAACGAGTTGATACCCAGGGAGAAGTCACCCTCAGCACTGCACAAGGGAAATCTTCCTCCTTACTGGGACAAACAGGACATTTTCCAGCTCCCCAGCACAGCACAGATTGACTTCTGCAAGGGCTGTTGATTTTCTGCTGATTTTTTCCTGCCCTCTGTTGATTTTCTTTCCTCCCACCTGCTCATCTCTTCCTGGTCCCTGGAGCAAGAAGGCATTTAAACTTTCTCATTCGGAGCTGTGAGCTTGGGGAAGGGAACACTACCACCTTCAGAGGGCTGCTGGAAGAGCAGCTGGAAGTGCACATGGGCTGTCTCCAAACCTCACTACCAGAGCTGGAATTGAAACACCCGTGGCTGCAGCTCCTTCTTCTGCTCCTGGGGGACTTTATCTGCTCCCCACACCAACTGCAGCAGATCTCTGTGTTCAAATGCACTACCAGATACAATCTAGGGATTTTTTTTATTATTATTTTTAATATCCTATTGGTTTTGTTTGTTTTGTTTGTTTTTTTTAGTTTGCTGAAATGCTCAAATGCAGTTTGAAGAGTCTTGGCTTTCCACAGAATGTTAGAACCAGCCATGAAAACAGCCTAAGATAATGTAGTCCTGCAGCAGCAGTCTCATGAAAATCAGATTCCTCTTTGCAGAACTCAGTTTTCAAGGTGAAATTTCATATTCAGTCCAGCCACTTGTTTGCTCTTGCCTGCATAGCAGTATCTTTGCACCAGGAGGAGCTGGTCCATCACATTTCCTCCAAGCAGGGCTCTCTGTCGAGTGTCATTTTACATGGTTTTTATTAAAGCTAACGCTGTGGGGAAAGAAAGAGGGCTGCAGGTAATGTTTCATCCCTTCCAAGGCTGACAGCCCTGCGTTGTGCAGCACCTGATTATCCAGCCCTTGTGCAGATGGGGTGACAGGTCCTTGTCCATCCCATTTTGCATGAGACACCACAGAATCTTCTCAGGGGCAATCAGCTCTATTCACCCCTCCCACTGCCAAACAAAGATGATGTTCCAATAAGAGCTTCTTGCAGCAGTTTTAGATTAAGGCAAAGCATGAGGGAGTTGTAATTCTGGCACAGAATGGGAGTTCTTTTCCCCATCACAGGGGGCTGCCCCACAGCTGAGGGATACCTGCACAGCCTGAAGGAGAGGTGCCACTAAAATGTCCTTGTGCTCTGAGGTTTCTGAGAAGCCTCAACCTCAGCCACTGCCTCTCAAAATCACACAGGAGGATTAGTGAGGAGAAAGCATCCAAATTTTGTTTCGTCTTGCTGGCTGATCTAAAACATAGAGGCAAGAGGGCTGCTAAGCTGGCATGTCTGCTCTAGAGACAACCAGGGTCATGGCTGGATCACCTCACCCTCTGCTCAGGGAGCTCCTCCCTGGCTTGAAGAGGGTTGTCACCCGACTGTGACAACCTGTGGATGACATTTCAGCAGCTGGAAAAAGGCAAGGATGGCTTGGCCAGCCCACAGCTGGCCTTGGAGCAGCAGCCCAGCTAGAAACGTGGCCATTCCAGGGCACGCCATGATATTTCAAGAGCATGAACCTGTCAGCCAAGAAGGGATGACACCATCCAGTGATCCAAAAGCAATTTTAGAAAAGAGCTGTCAGGCTAAGGCACAATCTGCCCTGGAGCAGAGATCTCGCACCAAATTACTGCCTCATGCCTGCTGCAGCAGGGATTTCTGTAGGAAAACCACAGGAGGGCTGTTAATCAAAGAAAATCAGTGCCAGTCTGGCTGCAGTGGAACGTTCCCAGTGTGATGTCAGTGTCCCAGAGCCCCATGCCAGGAACGGTGGCCTGTTTTGGATGCTGCTGTGTGTGCATAATTTGGACATGCCTGATCCAGGCAGGCTTGCCAAGACCCTGGTGAGGTCTGCAAATTCGTTTGGCAAAAAGTGTGCCAGGAAGAGCTGCTGAGCCTAAATGCCCTGAAGTTCCACCTCTTCTGGGAAATCCTTCTCTGGCATGTACAGCAGCCCCCTGAGCAGCCAGAGTCAGAGGGCTGTGGGTGGAAAAGGTCAGCAAATCTCACATTTTCTTCTTAAGAGGTGCTTCAGGTACATAAAGCAAACAAAATTCCCGAATCCAATGCTATTTGAATCAACAGCTTTTATGTATCAGTGCAAGGAATAAATGCCCATCAACCCAGAGAAAATTTTAGGTGCAGGAAGATGACTTCAGTTTCTCAGCTCCTGGAGAAGAGAGCCTGATATTTCTCATTATAGTTATGACTAGCTGATGACTAGACATCCGGGAGAGAGACATCTAGGAATGCATTGCCTCCCAGCTTCTGGCCCCTGCTTTTCCTAGAAAGGCAAAAAACAACTGTGCAGCAGTGACTCACCCTGGTCAGTTCTCCTCCCTTCAGGGTCAGCTGGTTGCTCCTATCGCTTTGCTTCAAACGTTAACAAGGAGATTTACACTTTCTAAGAACGAAAAATGTCATTACGGATTCCTGTTGTCAACAGAAGTCTCTGTATGCAATTCTTTTTTTGTATAACAGCCAGGGCAGACCCCAGACACGAACTTTCCTGCCCCCTCTTTAAACAATCAAAACATTTCATACTCCTCCCTTGGAAATGCGCAGAGCACCCCAGAGCTGATAGAGAAAGCAAAGCTACACCTCAGCATCAATCCCAAACTCAGGATTTTGCAGGATGCTCAGGCTGCCACCGCACCATATTCTGTTCCAAGGGTGCTCTGGCAATGCCTGGCAAGGACAGCAAAGATGGAATTTGCTGCTCCAGGTCCAGCTGGCTTTTCTCAATTCTACCAAAAACCCCCCTGAGGGGTTTAAAGGATTGCTTTTCAATGGCTGTGGTGAATGGCTTCAGCTGTTTGTTTTCAGTGTATCTTACCAGAGACTGGAATTCAGATTTTGGTTCTAGATTTGATCCTGAAAGTTCTGCATCCTGGAATTTTCTTCAGGCAAGGTCCACGTTTGGCTGTGAAACCAAAAACCTCCCAGATGGCTCCTTTCTACCCAGTGTTTGAGCATGTTTCAGCTTGTTGTTTAGCACAGGGGGAAGGCACGACAAAACAAAACAGACCCACTCTTTCATCAGATTTATCTGAAATCTGTATCCAGGATTTATAAAAAAAAAAAAAACAACTTTTTTTTCATTTTTCCCAGACTGTTTTCCTGGGCGAAGTGCAGGAAATGTCACCAGGAACATCACCTCCCTGTGATTCCAATCCCATTATCCCATTAATCCCTTTTATCCACATCCCATTACTCCAATCCCATTTTTCTCCCATATTCCCATGATCCTAATCCCATAATCCCATAATCCCATCATCCTAAATCCCATTTTTCTCCCATAACTCCCCAATTATTTCTCATTATTCCCCCACTATTTCTCCAATTTTTCTCCCATAACTCCCCAATTATTTCCCTTTATTCCACCCATTACTTCTCATTATTCCCCCATTACTTCCCCCATTTTTCTTCCATAACTCCCAGATTATTTCCCATAATTTGCCCCATTTTTTCCTCACAATCTCACAATCCCAAATCATGAAATCGAAAATACTCAGTAGGGATGAGACAGGAAACCACAAAGAGACTGCAGAGCACAAATGCAACAGCCAGAAAAGCCTAAGATTTCTCAGGAGAGGCCCAGGCTGTTTTTTTGCAGTGCAGGACACAGAGCTGGAGAGATTCTTGCATGGAGAGCACTTTCCCAGTGGGAAAAGACAGAAAACAAGCTTTTTCTCCAAGTTTTCAACACAACCTCCATGGTGCTGTTGGAGCCACAGCAGCTCAGGATTGGCACATGATGTGGCAGCCAGGACCATAGAAATCTGGGGAAAGCCAAACCAGGTATTTCACATTGCACAATGGTGACTTCAAGGGAAGGCAGCAAAGCATTTCAGGGTTCTCGCTGCTGAGAACATAGCATTAACATAAAATGGCATTTTATGCTGCATTTTTGGAGATGTGGAGCAAAAGGGATAAAGTGAGGGTGACATCCTTAGCTGGCACACGAGGATGTCTGTGAAAATCCCAGAATTTCTATTTTTTGAGACAAAATCACTGAATCCAGTTCTGCAGCCAGGGCGCCAAGACAGAGAAAAGTACTGATTAATTGTATTGCAAGGCAATGATTGGGAAAAAAGCAGCCCAGCACACAAGAATAAATCAGTCCAAGAGCGCATGTCATTCCCCATGTGCTTCCTTCCACTGTGACCAACACCATCTGCTTCAAAAAAAAAGGCATATGCTGCTATATTGAGACTTCTCTGAAACCCAGATTTGCTCATTTGGAGTCTTTGGGTATCTGCAGTAGAGCACAATGCAGAAAGAATCCATTTTAAAGAGCAGGACATGCCACATGCCGCAGTGTCTAACTCCTAGAAGAGAAAGGCACAGGAGGAACTAACAGGAGCTGGAATCTGGAGCTGGAATCTGGAGCTGGGTGGACACTTTCAAAGTGGCAACGAGGACTTTTAAATGTCCATTTAATGGGATTGGGCAGTGATGCTGTAGCCAACAGCAGAGGGAAGCACAGAGCCACGGTCCCTGGGCACAGTGTCAGCCAAGGAACAAATGCACACTTTAAAAACGGTTATTGATCTTGCAGCAGCTGCAAGACAGCTGGTGATTATCAGGGCCAGAAGACCTGTTGGTCCTCCGTTCCAAATTCAGTGGAAGGTGATCTGTATTCCAAGAACATCCTCTCTCTTCCCTTACTTTTTAAATTTACCTTCCAGCTGGATCTCCACTCGGTGTAATGTGTTTTTTGCTGCAGCAAAGGCTCTCCAGGAGAGGGAGGCTGGCATGCCTTTGGAGTGTGGTGTGCATATGAACTTTATCTGAAGTAGAATTGTCTGTTTGCATCGAAAAACCAGAGTTATTTCACCATTCAGAGTCCTCACAGTGGTGGCACAGCTGCGACCAGGACCAAACTCCTGGATTACCATGCAAACACACAGCTGGCTGCTGTAGCATTTCATTTTTATTTATTCATATCTCACATCAGTCCTTTGGATGGGGAGACCACTTGCAAGCTTTGGGATTTTGTCAAGGATGCCAGGTAAGGGAACCTTTCTATTACCATTGGTCACACATTCCACAACTAGGAAAAAAACATCAGTGACAGGGTGCTTGAGCTGGCATGGGTGTGGAGGGACAGGATCTGTGAGAGCAGGCAGAAATATAAGGTAAAAAAATCCTCTTTTATGGAAAAATATATAGAAGAATGTTGTTTTTATTGTATTTGTGAGACCCTCCTTGGGGATTGCCAGACACTTTACCAGCAAACACATCAAAAGCCACGTGAGTACCAGATGTGGTACCAGAACCCGGATCTTTTCTTCAGGTTCATCTTTTGGATATTCAAAGAAAAAAAAAAAAGAAAAAAAAGAATTAGTATATTTTCAGCTTTGCTTTCTGGAACAAAACAAGTTCTTGCTTTCTGTAACAAAGATATATATTTTTATATCAAGTATATTCAGCTTAAAATTTCCACTCTAACCACATATGTGCTCAGTGAAACTTGGGAATGGGAATTCACTGAAGGGCAAAGTTTTGACCCATGCCATCCAGTCTCTGCTCCAGTGTCACAGCATGAGGTGCCCATGTCTGTTTTTATAGGAGAAGATGTAAAGGTGCCACAGATATCCCCGTGGGATGCTCTCTTTAGGACCTCCTCACCACTGAGGGTGTCAGAGCCTCCATCAGTCCTAGAAGAAAGATCAGAGCAGGGCTGATCTGACCTGAATTATTTCTCCCCTGCCTCCAGCTCCCTTCTGCTGTGACACCAACCTCTTCCTCACACTCCTTCACCCTCTGGGTTGGGCAAGCAGAGGCTGATTCACACCAGGAGTGTTGATTCACTCTCTGGTGGTTAAGGGATTGTTTCACTGGGCCTTCCACCTCCCTGTGTGAAAAGCCAGCAGAGTTCACATGCTCTGAGGCTGTTTGCTGCTGGGTCACCTGTGGTTAGCAAATGGATCCAGGAGTTATCCAGGGGTGAGCCCTCAAGGACAGAGACAGGCAGAGAGGGACTGCCTGATCCCTGATTTCCTTTGGAAACCAGTTTCAAAGCAACTTTGCATCTAAATAAGTACTTTGGTTTCCCAAAGAGCTAAGGTCCTGGGAGAATTTGGCCCAAGGTGCTGCCAAGTGCTGATCTCTGCAAGCAGCCAGGAAGAAGATACTGGAAGTCCTTGGGTATCACCACCTACCTTTGCCCTTAATTATGTGTTTTACATCACCTGCTCCTTGATGCAAGGTCATTACAAGTTAAAGGAAGTCTGCAAAAAGTGCACATTTACGTTATGCAGACTTCTTTCTCTGTGGCTTGGCTAATTGATGTGTGTCATGTTGATATCTCACAGGACTGCAAAAGAGGTTCACTAAGCATTACCTATGAATCACAGCATTTTTTCCCCTACAGTGGGGCTGGGAAGAACAACTGTTGGAGAACAACTGGAAAACAAAGCAGCACAAAAAGCAGCACCACGCAGGCAGCAGAGGAGCCCAGAGTCTGTGTGCTCAGTGAATTTCAAATGTGGCAACGCTGGCAGAATTAAGCAGGGTTTGGCAACCCCTGTGACCCTGCAAACTCACACACAGCCAGCCCCTGCAGCCAGACAACGCCTGCAAAAGCCTGCCACTGATAATCCCACACATTCCACAGCCAAAATTTGGGATTGCCAAGGCTCTTCTCACTCAGGGACGGTGCTGGCAGGAGTGACAGCCAGCCTAGGAGGGTGCTGGAGCATGGATGGACATTGGGATGTCCTCCCCCAGTCATCTGTAGCTGAACCAGGGGCTTTTGCAGCAGAAGGAGTGCCTGGTGTGGGGATATTCGTGCTTGAAAGGAGTTACAAACATTGTCTGATTCTGTAAGGATCTGCAAAACTCCTTTCTGGAACGCTTCAGAGCAGTGCCTCCCTCGGGGAGCAAAGCAACAGTGGTGTCTGGGACATCCTGGCAGAGCCTAAACTGATAAAATAAAACTAGCCAGCACACCTGATGAAACAAACATTTTATTCCAACAAGGCTACTGCATTGTCTTCACACACTCGAATTTTCCGAGGTGTTTTACCCCCACAGCCTGTTGCAATATCTCGTGTTATGTAAGTTTCAGAGAGGGAAGATGTGAACAAACACTCTGCCCCGGAGGTGGCAGGTCTTCCAGGTTCTGCGGCTGCTAATGAGATCATGAGAAACCTGTGGGTCTGTTTTACCAACGCCCCCGGATAGGATCCTTGCTGCGATGTTGTTTTGTTTGACTGCCCTTGCCCGCTACCTCGGCAGCGACATCAGATCTCCCCAGGCAGGCTCAGGGCGTGACTCACCGGCTGTGGGGGAGGAAAACCTGAGCAGGATGGGTCATCTGTGGGGGATGAGCTGAAGCAACCGGTTGGTGGTCACAAGGCAACGAAAACATGTCATTGCAGGGCTAAAAAAATGGGCACAGAGCATAAGTCAGCACAGGATGCTGTCTGGTGCCTCTTTACAGCTATTTTCACATTTTCAAAAGTGATAAATGATTTTCAGGAAGCTAAACACATGTGGCTTCAGATTTTCTACAAGTGTGTCTGGTACCTCCTGGTAAAGTCCATCCAAACAAGTTTCTAAATGTCTCACTCACAGTCCAAGTATCTCAAGAGACAAAGGAAGATGAGCAAAGAGGGCTTGGGAGTTGTAGGAAAGCTGTGGGAAAAACGTGCAGAGCGAGAATGGGAGCCAGTGTGGCTGAGACAGAGCTCAGCACAGACAGTGGCACATGAAAGAGACGTCAGATGCCATAAAACATCTCCTACCTGCCAACAGGGACAGCTGCTGAAGTGGCTAGCAGGCAAAACTGGGCAATTCTTATGATTTGCATGTTGTCAGCCAAAGATACCAGCCTGTTTTACCCCATAATTCTGAATAAACAACACAAATTTATTTTTTTCCCCTACACACCTTCCAATTCCTTCACCAGCATTTAGTGCTTGAGTTCAGATAAGCACAGATGAAGTTAACACCAGCCAGGGCTTGGTGGTGAGAAGAAATGTGTCCTCATTATACTCTGAGAAGCAAAAAAACTCCACAGACTAATTATACATGTGAAGAAGAAATTACTTTCCTGCAGCAGGTCAGGTTGGCATGGACACAGTAACATGAGATGTTTGACTCCTGCAATAAATTATGTGGATTGACAGCAAGGATCCCATGTCTGTCTCAGAAATCAAGTACCTGGGTCTCCATCTTCTGCACTCTCCATCATTTATCTTCTTGAGAAGGGTAACACCTTTACTCAGCCTAAAATTCATGGCAGGAGAGCAGAAAGCCTTTAATTGTAATGCTGATAATTTTCTCTGATTTCCAGTTGCGAATCAAACTCTGAGTGACAGAATCTGAATGACAGGGCTTGGGGATTCTGTAGAGTGCAGAAGCCCTAATCCTACATTTTCAAAAGTGAGACATGATTTTCAGGAAGCTAAATACATGTGGCTTCAGATTTTCTAGAAGTGTGTCTGGTACCTCCTGGTAAAGTCCATCCAAAAAGTTTCTAAATTTCTCCTCCATAGTGAAAATATGTCTCACTCAGTTCTTACTTTCAGACTTCACCCCGTTGTGCAAAATGCTGTCCACTTTCCCTTCATGTGTTTTAAACTATAACCCCAACTGCAAATTGCAAATTAATGCATTTCAGATATCTGGTTTGGGGAAAAAAAGGTTTCAGTCCTCCATGGAAAGCAAAATTCTCCCAAAAACCTCTCTTGAGCAAACAGGTCACAGAAGTTTAGGTGTCTATGGTTGGAGTAATTTCATGGAGCCATTCAGTCCAACACCCAGCACTGCACAGGGAATTCACAGGGAAAAAATTCAGGCTGCCTGGAAGTGCTTCATTGGCTCAGCTCTGGAAACACCTCAGAGATTTTATTTTTTATTCAGCACCACCTGGCTTTGTAATTGTTCAGAGACCTTGATGCACAGGACTGTTCATCCTTTTGAGGATTTCATCTCACCCACACAACAAAATTAAAATAGCACAGCTTTCCACTTAAAAGGATTTCACCCCCGGCTCAGAAATACAACAACATCAATTCATGTTTCAGAAAGGCAAAGGAATTACCCCAAAATACACAGAAAACAAGGAAGGTAAGCATTGATACCATCCATCTTCTGCACCTGAAGTATTGTGAATCATGGAATGGTTTGGGTTGGAAGAGACCTTAAAGATGATCCCATTCCCACCCCCTGACACAAGCAGGGACATCTTCTACCAGACCAGGCTGCTCCAAGCCCCATCCAACCTGGCCTTGGACACTTCCAGGTATCCATGGGCAGCCACAGCTTCTCTGGAAAACCTGTGCCAGAGCCTCCCCGTGCTCACAGTGAAGAATTATCTCCCAATATTTGACCTAAATGTACCTTCTGCCAGTTTAAACCCATTCCCCCTTGCCATGTCCCTCCAGGCCCTTGTAAAAAAATTCTTCTCCAGCTCTCTTGTAGCTCCTTTAGGTACTGAAAAATGCTATAAGGTCTCCCTGGACCTTTCTTTCCCCATCTGGACAGCCCCATCTCTCTCAGCCTGTGTCCATAGCAGAGGTGCTCCAGCCTGGATATCTGTGTGGTGCTGCCCAGGAGAGAGCAGTCAACACCAAATCCTTCTGCATGCTTTGTTCCCTCTGCTTCTGAGCTCTCATAGGGGAAAACGCAAAAATAACCTTTCTGGATCAAAACCCTTTTCTGCTCTGGCTTTTCTCCTGAAAAGAGTGGGTTATCTAGCATTAAAATCCTGTTTTCCTTTCCCGCTGCTCTGCTCTCCTGTCCATCAAATCCACAAACGAGCAGCACATGGAAAGGAGATCACACCACAGCTGCTTGCCTCAGGTCATTAAGCATCGTTTTGGTCTCAGCTCTGTATAACAACCTTATTGTCCCCATCTTGGAGGGCTGTTAAAACAGTAAATCTGCCAAACAGCAGTACTTGTGGGTGTCTGATTGGTAGCTTCCAAGTGTTTATTCTGGGAAGGCTCAATTTTTTTTCTTTTTTCTTCTGTCAGCGCCACATCAGTGTAATTTGACAAAGGGCACAGCACCTTTTGCAGATGGGTTTGTTAAGGCTCAGGAAGAATTAATTGTCTACTGCCAACTGGAAAAGGCCTTTAGAGTAGCAGTGTTCCTATATATATCCTGTTGGCTGAAAATGGCCTCTGCTTTATGGGCCACAAACTCTCTTTGAGCAATGTCAGTTCCTATTTTTATTTTTTTTTAAATTTCAGTCTCTTCCCTAACACATCAGTTACTGGAGCTAAGCCTGGTCATTATCGTACTGCAGAGATTATTTTAATGATCTCTTCCTACCTGTCAGCCAAGGTGTCAAGGATATAATTTCACAAGTTTTCAAGCAACATTCAGCAGCACTTTAATATAAAGGGTGTCATTAAATGATCAGTCACATGCCCACCCCAGGGAACACCAGTCCTGCTCTGGAATCTGACTCAGTTACTCTACCAAGTGCCACAAATGTGCACCAGCAAAACTGGGAAGAAAATTTGGTCAAAGTTGGTCACATTTTCCATTAAAATAATGACGTTTATTATGAATATTTTCACTCAGGATCTTCAAATTTTTGTCCTGCCCCTTCTTGCACTCTCACCAAAGTGCTCCAGTCTGCCTTTCATGTGGTTGTGACATCCTAGGGAAGCATTTGTGTGTTTACACATGATTACTGTTGGACTTTCAACATCCAAAGACTTCAAAGGTCCCAGGTGAACTGCTAGGTCTTGACATCTCGGGCCAGGTCTTAATGAAGGACTCTATTTTTCGGAGGCACAGCTAATTGCTGGCGTAACTAATTGCTGCAGTGTGCATATCTGAGCACCTGAGAGCAGCCAAAAAAGCAGACAGCTTTCTGCTGTTGAAATCGAGCTGTGTTGTGTCAACAGGCAGCAGTTTGCAGATGTGTTGTGGTTTGGTTTGTTCTGTTTTGTTTGCCTCCTGCCTCATTCCTGAACGAAAGGAGCAAAGCCCTGGGTTGCTCTTTGCCTCTGAAACCTTAAGCCAGAGTCACACAGTGGTCGCCCTGTGATGTTCTGGGCCCTGAAAATATTACTCTGTTCATGTTTCCTTAAAACATGGAACCTCAAATGATGCAAAATGGTCACTGAGGAAAGGCAGGGAAGCCTTTGAAGGCTGAAATCAGCCAACACCCACCATCATGTGCTGCAGGAGAGTGGCATTTCCAGGTAGAATTCTTCTCCAGTGACATTTTGTGGTGAGCCCGAGGCTGGGAGGTGTCCATGTCTCAGAGGAGGGAGTGTCCAGAGGCAGCAGATGTGGAGCTGATGTTTCCCCAGCTCCCTCTGCAGCAGACCTTCCCCATGACCTTTCCTGACCTATTTAATGCTGGGTCTTTTCAGGACAGTAAAGGGGCTTAAAAGAGCAGGAACAAAGTGGTGGTTTCTGCAGCTTCTAAATATCTTTGAAAAGCCACTGCAGACTCTCGTTCACATCTTGAAAATCTGTCCTTTCATCTTTACCACTTAGCCCCAGCTAAAGATGGGGACATGCAGAACACTCTAGACACTATTATTCCCCAACAGAGGATAAGAGTGCCAGAGCAAGACAGAGCAATCTGCTGCTGACTGAAGTGCTCAGAGATGGTGGGGACAAAGGCCAGCGCAAGAAGAACAAAAAGGCACCTCAACCAACCAGTTTCTGAGGAGGAAAGATGAAAGACTCACTCCAGCTGCCATTGAAGTGAGTGGAAAGATTCTCATTAACCCAAATGGGAGTCAGATGAAGGACTTGTTTGCTGTGTACCTTTGTGAGGCATGGATGCAAACCTGCAGGGAGGCCTGGGAAGTGTCAGAATCAGACAGAAAGAGGGGCCCACTGCAGATGGAAGGGGCAAGAGCAGGATTGCTAATCTGGCTGGAAGGCAAAGCACTGCTCCCCCAGCATGGCACACAAACCCACACACAGGATTTCAGTGGGAAGCTGTGGAAGCAGCTCCCCTCTCCCAGCAGCTTCCCTGGAATCTGCTGCTTTTGGCATTCAGGGCTAATTGGGCTGAATCAGCCAAGTTGTAATGTGCCTTGGCTGGGTCACACTTACCTTCCCTTGGAGCCTCCTGAGCACAAAACACAGCAGAGACCAAAGCTGTGCAAACAGCCCCTGCTCGGACAGCTCTGGTCAGCTGCCAGCCCAGGGTGCAATGCCACTGACCCCTCCTCTGTCCACTCGTCCATCCCAACCCCACAGAGCATCAGGGGGAGGAAACCAGCAGAGAGAGGGAGGTCTCTGTCAAATCCAGCTGCAGGGAGACACTTGAAGCCTTTGATGTGCCAGCCTGTCCTTCTCCAGAGCCCTGCTGGCACCAGCAATGTCCCCCCATTGTTGGAAACAATGTACCTGTCCTAATTAATTTTTCCAATTAATGGTTTTAATTAATTTTTAGCTAATTGTTGTACTTAAACATAAGCAGGGTATTACCCACAAGAAGTTAAGCAGCAGGGTTTTCCACTTTAGCCAGAATGCAGTTGAGTTTTTTTTGCAGATTGTTATTTTTAGAGTGTGTTTATTAGATCACTAAAACTTTTAGGTTGTGCTAAACTAACCCTGATAAGCTTCAGTGAAGAAGGCCTGGGGGAGCTAAACTCTGGACACCTGGAATCCAGAATTTATATCCCTCCAAGGATGGGTTGGAGTGACCAGAAGATAAAGAAAAGACTATCAAAGGCAATTCAACATATGCTGGAAACTCCCTGCCTGTGAAAAAAAGATAATGAAAAGACACAGAAAAATGTGGACTAGTTACCACGAGAAGTGAGAAAACAATAACCAACAGAAGACAAAATACTAATTAACAAAGAGAATATGTATTTTAGAACCAATTTGTTTGCTTAAAATGCATAAATAAGTGGAAAGTTTAGAAAGCTGTGCACATCTAGGTGGAGCTATTCCCTTATGCTCCCCAGCCTGGGATAAAGGAATGCTTATCCCCAGAAAATAGTGTAGCAGAGTTTCATTTATCCCCACGTTTTTGGTGGCACACCTACAGGAGCTGCTGCACCAGAAGGAGATGAGCAACACATCTGTCACATCTTTGATTTTATGCCTGACCAGGACATGTGGTTCTGGCACAAGTGTCACCAGCCAGAAGTTAATTTCAGCCTTTCACAAACACTCAGGGAAAAAAAGAAAAGAAAAAAAAAAAAAAGCACAGCAAAGAAATCTGCTGTGTGGAGGGAAGGAGGGAGGAAAACGGGAAGGTGGGGAGTGGGAAGAAAGGGGGAAAAAAAAAAAAAGCCATTTATTAGCAGGTAATTAGATTACCCTAGGAATTTCCAGATGTCCTTGGTCTGGTTTTCAAAACTAAGCACCCCAAGTTACACTAGGAGAAAACAACTCAGGAGAAAGAGAATTAAAACACATAAATTCTGCACTTCACATTGCTCATGTAAGGACCTTAGACCCCTTTGAAGTCTAAGGTCTTACTTGTGAGAACACTTGAGCATTTGCAGGAGCAGGGCCACTAGTTTGTGCTATTTTTAACTTTATTTCATCTGTAAAGCCAGTAATTACTAACAAAAAGCCTCAGATTTGTAAAGGCCACACAACCATACAATCACACTACTAAAAACCCTTTTCCAAACTAGCAACAAAGTAAAAGCTTCTTCTAATTTATATTTTTTTTTTAATGTAGACCTTTAATGTCCCATATATCGACCTAAGCATATTGCTTTTTTAATGTTTCCTTTTCATCTGCCTCAATGTTGGTGGTGTAAATCATTAAGCTATCTCCCAAGGACACATTCCCAGCTGGTTAATGGGATATGAAATCCAAGACCAGTAAAATTGTGGTAATTTACATCAGCAGATGCTCTGGCCCTCGCAATATCCTTTGGCTTTTTTACTGCAAAAGGAAAATCAGCAACTCCTTTTGTCAGCCCTCAGCAATGTGAGCAGTGATTGAATCTTATTTACTCTCAGCCTTCCTTACAGGGCCCTGGCTTTGGAAAGGCCAAGAGAAGTGGAATTTCCAAGGCTCACTGTCTGTTTCAATTCTTCCTGAACCTGCCCTCCTTCACCTGAAAGCCATTCCTCCTTGTCCTGTCCCTCCCTATCCTTGAGGAAAATCCCTTTAAGCCCCTTTATGTGCTGAAAGGTGCTCTAAGGTCTCCCCCAGAGCCTTCCCTGCTCCAGGCTGAAAAATTTAAAAAAAAATGTTTAAAACCGAACAATTTTAAAGATCTGAAATATAATTATTCAGTACAAATTATTCCCTGCCTTGGCATGAAGGTCACTGCACCTTTAAAGCTTTAAAAACAATAAAAAGCACTTGGAAAGGCACTTGGGAAAACTGCAGCAGCTGAGATACCTATCAGCAAACAGGAGAACAGTTCAGTAATGGCTATTAATCTAAATTTTGGATGGGCTCAGGCATTCAGTGTGGAGGAAGGTGTCCAAAATAGCACACAGGGAACAGATGCCACTGAGGATTTAGAGCTTAGTTCTAGGGTTTGAGGTTTTTGTCAAGTTTTTGAAGAGAACCTTGTTTCCTAAGAAGTTGTGTCAATGGCATTGATATACTGAGGTGTGTTGTGGTCACATGTATCTATTTAGCCACCTCCACTCCCTCCCCAAACCTATTCAACAGATTTAATTGGGACAGAGGTTTAGCACCCCTAGGAGGTTAGGCAGCCAAAGACAAATTCATCATGCTGAAGAGAAGCAGACTGTGCTGCAAACTCATCCATATGAAGTTAGAAACAAAAAAAATTCATGAGGGGGAAAAGAAAAAAGTTTTGTAAACGTCTCAGCGTAGGGAAGACTTCTGTGAGAGCTCAGTGTACACTAAGAGGCACTAAACCACATATAAACCAGGTTTTTGTTGTTTCTGGCATTCAGTGGACTACCTGGCAGGTGTTGTCACTCAAAACTCCCATAAAACCAATTACTACCTACATCTTTTTCTAGATTTTGTCTTGCCATAAGTGACTAAAGCCACGGGTGCTGATGCAATGACAAACGACCCAACTCACTCTGAGCATCCCAACTCTCAAAAAAAAGTTTTCCAGGGAACTGAAATCTTTCTGAAAAAACCAAACTCTCACCGAGAACTTTCTGCTGCCATTTGGGCACTGAGAGCCCTCCAGCTTTTAATGAAACTTATTCAGCTGAGGTGTTTAAAGTGTCTCAGAAAAAGCCCCACTTGTCTGATCTCACACAGGTGATAATTCCTCTTTCAGGTGGAGGAACATCTTGTCCATTGCATGAACAAGATTTCCTTTCTGATCACAGGACAGTTGCAGGGACAAGAGGAGACCTAACATAATGTTTTGGACCAGCTGATGTGAATCACACTCCCATTTTTTATGCAGGCACCACTGCCTTTTTCACAAGGCAAAACAATGCGACAGAGAGGTGACCTGGGGGGCACTGGGTTATTTTGAGCAGGGAGTTTCAGAAAAACATCCTTCTTGCCTCATTACAACATTTACACCTGCAAGTCACCATGGAGACTCCATTTATTATCAGAGTGATTGCTTCAAAGGTGATCTTCAGCGCTGGGTCCGGGATGGAAAAAAAGAAGGCAGATACAAGGTTTTTAATTTGCTAATAGAATCAGAGAGCTGTACAGAAAACAGGCACCATGGAAACAAGCCACTGCATTATGGTGCACCGAAGTCTAAAAAGCAGGCAAGTTAATTTTCAGGCTCTCAGGTTATTTTCAGGCATCAAAAGGGTTGTTTTCAGCCTGCTCAGGCTCAAATTTGGACAGAGAGTGGGCAGCAGGCACTCGAAATGCAGGCCTTCATTCAGGAGCACAGCAAAGTGCCCTCTTGGCCTGGATATTGTTTCCATAACCACTGCAGTGAGCACCATTCTAGTTTGTCAAGACCCTTTTAGCACTCTGAAATGAGCTCAGGACTGTGCAAGCTGAGACAGCTCAGACTGTGCCATCAGCAGGGAGACAGAGGACTGAGAAGCAAATTATCTTCCACCCCTGGGTTTTCTCTCAGCTAAAAATGTGCATTGGTAACTCCAGATTGATGGAGAGGGGTTGAATTTGAGTGAAACAGAGTTTTGGGTACCTCATTTGGTGCTGTGGCTTCCCCTGTCACTCCAGAATGGGAATTCCTCCTCCTCACACCCCCAGCTGCTCCTAACTGCTCCAAGATTACCAGGTGACAAATCCTCAGAGAAGCTTCCACAGGGATGTTTCTTTCCAGGTTTTCATTTCTCAGTGAACAAAGTGCTTTAGTGGTGTGGAGACCAAAGCAGCTCAACCTTGAAGGATCAGGGGACACATTAGCAAGCATCTCCCAAGAAGCAAATGCATTACTTTCATGGGTGAAAAGCAGCTTTGCCCTCCTGGCTCCTGAAAGTCCTGATAAACACTTAGGGCTGCTTTACACCTTGTGGAGTGACAGACTGATTTGGGATAATAAGAGCCTTATTTTTCATTTCAGACAGCTGGAAAGTGCAAGTTCTAAAGCACAAAATCCCGAGAAGGTGTGACAGAAGTAGTCACTGTGCATTTGTAAGTGGTGAAAGACCAATTTTGTTTCTCAATTTTCAGTACCAGCTGTCAAAAGTAGTAGGAGAGATTTCCACCTCTTGCTATCCTCCACCCAAAGATAAAACTTCACAATAAAGTTAATTCTGTTTAGAAATGCCAACGTGATACTTTCCCCTTAATCACCAGGGTTAACAGCTGGACTTAGGTACCCCAATAAATTTATCCCAACAAAGTAATTAACCCATCACAGCTGTCCCAGAATGAAAGGAAATAGCAGGCAGCAAGAAACCAACCCAGAGCAGAAGATAGGAAGAGAAAGGTCTGGATTGTGCATCTGCCTTGTTCCACACCCAGCAAAATGGCTGGACAACCCAACACACTCTGAAAAAAAAGATTTCCCTGCTTCTCCCAGCAGGACGATTTCAGCACATGATTTTCAGGTGCTCCCTGTCACAGCCTGCAGGGACTTCACTGTGAAATTTCCCCCACTTTCTAACAACTCACCCAAGGGACTCAGCTGGTTTTTCCCCTGTCAGGGAGTCCCTGGACTCTCCCTGGCAAGCCTGGCAGTCCAGATCACTGAAATCTGTACGGTATTTTTCATTTATTCTACTCACTTCTTCCCAATCCTGGAAGAGTGAACAAAATCCCTGAGCTGTATGGTTGATATTAAAAAAATAAGAGCTTTCCAGTGACATTTTCTATTCAGTCTACACTTTAAAAAACCCCATGCTCTTATTCATGTGGATAATGCATTAAAAAAAAAAAAAGCCATGCAACTAAGGGGTATTTTTGGGGAGGACTTTTGCCCCTTGAAAATGTTTCACAAAGCATCAAAAATAGATGCTTTTAGCTGGAGGAGGAGAGGGGGAAAGTAAACCCAGTGTGGAAGCAATGTTTTTGAAATAAACAAGTGGGCAGCTGCTTCCATAACAATAAAGGACGTCAGAAAATGTCACAGTAAATAACCAAGGGCATTTATTTTATATGCCATCTCAAAAAATCCTTCTTTCCAATTTATCATTGGATAAGTCAGATAACTCTTCCTGATTCTGCAACTTCTTCTCTTTACCTATCAGAACCTAAGAAAGAAATAAATTTAGGACTAATTTAATTTGTGATAACATCACTGATGGATTTTTAAAAAACTAACAATGTCAGCTAAGCTTCATAGTTAATTTCTATAGGTCTGCTTAAAATGTGAAGAGAAGATGGCAGAATTCAGTATTTGAATGGTGTTTAGGCAGCTTCTACACATCTGAAAAAGAAAAAAACAAAAGGGCAGGATATGGAAATTGAGGCTAAGCCTTTATAGAAGATAAATCCCCACTAGAATGGTGAGGCTGCATGACAAAAATAATTAATTTTGAGGATCTGGATCAGACAGGGTCCTCTGCAGACCTCCAGTCATCCTGGATGAGCCACGGGATTATTCCAGAACACTCAGGGCTTCAACCAGGCTGGACTTGAAAACCCCCAAAGATGTTTTGGAGGTTTCCAATTTGTGACTGGAATCTTATTTCATTATATTAACAACAATGCCTTGCCAAAAAGCTCAGACACCAATGATCCTGGAGCCTGAAATGACTCTGTGTGAACAGTGTATCCCCCTGCCAAGCTGACCATGAATCAAGGCTGCTCATATCAAAAGGTTAATCAAATTCCTTCCCCTTGTGGGCTCACAGATGATGGTCAAAGCCACACAGCTTTTCCTCTCCACGTAAAGCAGCAGCTAATAACTGCCCCAGGATGTTTCCTTCAAGCAGAGCAGGGACAAGGTGACACAAACTCTGCTAGGAGCCTTTGCAGGCATCTGGGGACAGCAGAGGACACAATGCTCCAGATTCCCAGGACTGGTTTCCAGAGTTCAATGTGCCACAGCTTGGTGATTCATACCCTGAGATCTGCACAGGACCTGCAGGCAGCACCATGAGCTGCCGCCCAACAGAAACGGGACAGCTCAAAAAGAAAAAAAAAATCAGCAAAAACTGAGGAGAAAATGAAATTAGTAACAATGACACCAATGGAGAGCTCAAGTTTAACAAACTTGGAAATGCTTCTTCTATTGAAGAAGCACAGTGGAGTTTTATTTGCCTTTGGTTTAGCTCCAAGTGGCTCAAAAACTGCCTTTTTAACCCCAGTCTGATTCACTCTGCTCTCTTCCTTCCCAGTGGTCCAAACCCCAAGCACACAGATTCCATGTGCTCTAAGTTGTCACAGCAGTCAAGAACCACCAGCTTTCCATGCCTACATGGAAATTTTTGTTATTTTTGTTAAAAATTACCCATGTAGGAGGTCTGTGCATGAACAGCAAAATCAGGATATTCAGAACAGGTCAGATAAATGTTTATACACAAGACCAGAAGCATTAACTTGCTACATGCAACCTCTCAAATTTGTTTGCACAAGGGATACAGCCAAGGCTTCCACACTTTCAGCATCACAGAAGCTCTGCCTGAGCACTTAACAGTGGAAAACAAAGGGGGACAACAAAAAAAATCAACCCCCATATTTTTTCCTCTTCCTGGCCTCAAGCACATATGTGGGGAAAAATGAAAATCATATCCAATAACATCTAGATACCTAGTGCATCTGCTCAGTGAAAGAAGCTTGAAATTTGAAAAACTAATCTATTCTCCTGGCCCCCAATTCTATTTTCCAAAACAGTAGAATGGGTTAATATCTGAAACATTAACAAAACAAAAAAAAAAAAAAAAAAAAGAAAGAAAAAGAACCCCCCCCCCCACAAAAAAAAACCAACACCCCAAAAATAAAAACAAACCCCACAAACACAAAAAGCCAAAAGAAACCCAAACCAAACTAAAATCACAGGCAGCAGACACCAAGCATGGAAAGCTTCCTTCCAGCTCATTTAAAGCTGCAAACAGAGAGAACAGATCAGAGTATCTTAGAATAAAGGCCGTGAATGAGAGTTATATTTAATTCTACAAAATACCAGAATGGGAAATCTTTCCCAAACCTTCATCCTAGCTCCTTCATAACCATGACTTTTTCTGAGTGAAATTACCAATCCTCAACACTGTTTGAGCTGCTCATGTCTAATGAACAGACTACTGTGATCAAGAACAGGACCAAACTCCAGCCAAACTCACATGACTGCTTTCCCACCCCTACACTCAGCTCTCTGAGGTGTTAATTGCCTTCAGATTTACTTATTCAGATTTGGAATAGCAGTCTCCATCAAGATTATGGTACCATGAGGCCACACTCAGGTCTGCACCACAAAAATTACACAATTTTGAGTTGAAATAACTGAAGTCCAACCCTAATATTGCAAGCCACATATACTTTTGTATGTCTATAAACCCCTCGGGTATCTCCCTTCTCCAGACACCTCACTGGTGTGTTTTTAAGACTCTCAAACCTGAGATTTCAATGCTACAGCCTCCACAGAACTTCCCAGACTGGCAAGCATCTCACCTTGTCTTTCCCAAATGCAGAATTAATCACTTTGCCCCATTTTTCCCCCTTTCTCACAGTTACCCGGTGAGCTAACCATGCAGGATGCCTGGCCAGCTCCATGTGACCTCTGCCCACGCTGCCCTAAATGCTAATTTAATTTGACAGCTGAGCTGCTCACTCTCTGTCTCCCCAGTGCAGCTCAATTCCCGACGACAAAATCTGAGTGTTAAACAGGACAACCAACACTGTGGCTGAGGTCAGAGGTGAAGGGAGAGCAGGATTAAATCTGAGCAAACCTATATTTCCACCTGATTAAGGCCAGTGTGTAATGATGAGCCTGCTACTGTTCCTAGCAAAGAAAACATTTTCCAGAGCACAGGAGTGTCCACAAACACAAAGGACTGGATATTAGCAGATTCCAGGAAAAGGTAAGGATAAAAGAGGAGCAGAGAATGGCCTTGTTGTGCAAACACTGCTCAGCAATAACTAAATCATCCCTGTGTTATCAACGCTGTTTACAGCACAAATCCAAAATACATCCTCCCACTGAAGTTTTCTTACTGTGAGGAAAATTAACTCTACCCCAGACAAAACCAGCACACCCACCTTAAAGCAAAACTCCCGGGGAGAAAGAAAAGGGACAAAAATCCAGTTTCTTGCAAAGTAACACTAATTGTTCCATGCAAGCTATGATGGTGATGTGACAGCCACACAGAGCGGGTTTTTTCAGCTGGAAAGAGTAATTTGATGACAGGCTTGCAGCTTCTCCACCTACAAACCACAATCATGCAAATAATATCTTACCACTGAGACACCTATTTATGCAAGCACAGCCCCAATCACTTACATCTGAGGCATCCAGAAGGTATTATTAGAGCATGATAAGGCTTATTAAGGAATAACACAGCGTTCTAAAGACAACACAACCTTCAGCAGTGAAACAAAACTGCAGCATCAGTGTCTTCAATTTCAAAACCTAAATACAAAAATGGCAGAATTCTGCGCCAGCAGCAGCACCATTTAGGCAAACCTATTTTTCTTGCCACCCTGCTTTCCAACAGGGTATTTTTCTTCTCTAAAAACACTAGTTTATATCTGACAGCAGGATCACTAGATACAGTGCATCAAATGCTGGCTGGCTTCAAGTCCAGCCTCATTTTGCATCAGAAGGCTTAAATTATGTGACTCTCCCCAAAAGCTCTACCATTTCATCAGTGGTCCTCCCCTTTAATCAGGGCAGAATTCACAAAGATGGCACTTTGATAAATCTGGAAAGCGCCAGATCCTTTCCAAACAACCCTGGAGCAAAGGGAATTCCAAGCTGGGATCACAAGGTTCCCCCTTGCCAAGAGGATGGATTTACATGCCTCTCCCACAGATGGCCACAGCCAACTGTTAATTTCAGCAATAAGCTCTCAGTCCTGCTGCCCTGCCTGCGAGCAAAATCACCCTTGTTCCTGGCAAACTGAGGTTCAGTGCTTCAGAAATGACAATTTGATGTGGGTTTTGAAGGCAACACAGGCACAATTCAACCAGATGTAGAAAATTTTGTGTATTTGGCCTTTTTTGTTTGTGTACCAGAAAGCCACTTACTGCAAATTCTGTGAATTGGGAAAAATATGGCTATGTACCCATTTAGCAACAATTTTTTACTGCAGCTGAAAAAAAAATGCAGCTTTGTTGACTTGCAGTCATCATACTTAATATATTCCAGTAGCTTCTCCTTTTAACCCTGCTGCTATCCCATGATTGAGTATTCCCAGTTTTTTTCCAGCTTTCCACAGGTCACAGTTTATATTTTAGCACACTCATGGATAACGAATATACTTGTGCTCAAGGCACACATCAGGAACAGTTGTCCAAATGGACTCTGCAGTGTTGCTCCAATTATCCTGAACAATCCTGATCTTTGCCAAAGGGAAATTTGGTATTTTAATAGGAGGCAGGGGAAGCAAGCAGCACATTAATATTAAATGCATGTTTTAGGCAGATCACTCATTTCTCTCACTTCAAGCAATTCAGGCTCCAGAAGGCACTCACAGAAATAAAAAAAACTATTTTTTTCCCCTCCACCTTTAAGGAGAAGGCTCTCAGTGCAGTCAGAGTACCCAACAGCAGTGTGTGGTGTCTGTCAGGTATATGCCAAGCTACAAACAGGTGTGTTTATTTTTACTGCCCTCATTGTTTTGCAACCTCTTTGTCATCTCCCTCAGAACTGGTTTTAGAACCAAAATACTACACAAAAAGCTACTGGATAAAAAGAAACCTGTAATTTCTTTGTCTTTGAAGTCTCCTTATAGATAAAAGTTATTTCTGTTCCCAAATACTCTATCAATCTCTTCTTTATATACAGAGTCCCACCAAAGGTTTGCTCATTCTGACTCCCCATTTAGCCTTTATCACACTTGTAACTCTCCCAGGCATTTCCTTTCACACGTTCTGCCTCTTCCAGGTCCAAACTCCTCACTTCAACCTCCCTGAGGAGATCTTTATCCCAGGTGTTCAGCACTTTTATTGCCCTGTTTCATATCCCACCCTGAAGACTATTTCCCTTTTCCTATTCTGAAATCCTGTTCTTCCATCCTCTAACAGAAGCTGGTAGTGTTCCCACTGCAGCTGGCATGCTTTCTTCAGTAATGAAAAAAGTGGGGAGAAAAAAAAAAAGAAAGAGGAGATTTAGAGTAAAGACAAGGGAGTGGGGGTGGGAAGAAACACACTTAATTCAAAGATATAATTAAAAATATGTGTCTGACTTTGACAAGACTTTGAACAATTCAACAGATACAGCCACACAGACATGTGGGAGACATTGACTTATTTTTTCATCTCTGGCTGCTGCACATTTAAAGTCAAATGCTTCACATTACAAGGACAGCAACCAACCCTTCCCCTGGGATGGCAAACAGCTGCCTGCTGGTGTATCTGGTTACTCCCTGTCTATCACATCTAAAATCTCTTATCTCAGGCAACAAGAATTTCAAGGATGTTGCTCCTTGCCCTCAGCACCACAGTGTATTCATGTTGATGTGTGGAGCCACACAAAAATAGAAAGATACCTATTTTGAAAGACACTTTGCACTCCAGGTCTCTAAGGCACAACTGCATGAGGCACAAAACCTTAAGTACTGTTTTAGTAGCAGACTTTCAGCAAATGGAAGTACACAGCAGATAATGCTTTGTAAGAGCTCAAAAAGGGAAGTGCCAAAGCAAAGGGCTGAAGTGAAGTGTCTTCATCATCTACCATTATTTTTCCAGACTACTACCATCATTGAAGAGCATGTATTTGTCTTTATTAGCTTCACTGTAGTCTGGACAGGAAATGCCAGAGATGCTAGTGTCTCCATGAAAATGTGCTTTGATTATAACTGGAGTTAAACTGTGTGTGTTCAACAGTTATTTCTCTTGCCTAGGAGGAAAGAAATCTTCCTGACAAGAACCAAGAAGTTTCATGACCCATTTCTCCCCCTTACAGGTCATATATTCTATGAAGAAATATATGATACAGAACTGGCACTTGACAATTAGAAGTCAGCAACATCAGCTACAGTCATGTATTTTGTGGTGATTGAATAAATAAACTTTTCCCATGTATCATTTAATCACAGGTGGAATAAGCCTACTTTTCTGGATGGTCTGGTGAAGTCACAAAATTTTGTAACTTGTAGCTTCATAACCATAGTTGCAGTTATAGCTGTGTCAAAATAATGTTTTCAAAGGATGGTGTGTTGAACACTCTGCTAGCATCCCAAACCAGGCAAGGAAGAACTAAAAATGTTGTCCCCACTCCCACATTATTGTTTCCATTAAGCTGCAGAGTACTTTCAAGTGCAGAAATTCTACGTTATTTTTGTGCACAGAGCTGGACTTAAAAGAAGTAAGAAAAAAATCATGTGGCTGCCTCCAAAACTCTATAAAAACTAAATGAAACATCCAATGAAACCACAGATGACAGATCTGCATGCATTATTTGAGGTCTTGGCTTTGTGTCTCTGTTTCATTCATTCATGCACATTCTTGAAGTGAAGCACAATCCAGCACTCCAAAATCAGAGTCACAGTTTGACTTCAGGAGCAAGTATCTCACATTCCTAATAAGTTCTGTTAGTGTGTGGTAAGAACTGTTAATCAGTCAAATTGCTTGGGTTTTAGCTGGATTCATCAGGCAACTCTGGACGAGGTAAATGAACCACAGCATTAAAATGCATCTGTACAGAGGACTTTAAGAACAGACAACTACAGAATTAATATGACTTCAGAGTAACTTTTTAATCCCAATTAAAAGTGCATCATAAATAGCTTTTGTCTAAGCAGATATTCAGAAGTTTTACAACAAAGGTAAGGACTACAGTACCAAAACTTAGGAAGAAATACTTTATTTTCTTAGCTACTGTTCAGAAAGCCCTGAGGAAACTGATCCCCAAATCCCTAAGAGATCTGCAGCAGAGAAGCTGAGGAGCACTCTGTGCAGACAACTCCCGGTAGTACTTGGTAGAAAACGAGGCACAACATACCTAGGCAGCTTGCTCAGGTCACACCTCCTCAACACCACATAAATTCCATGTATTCTTCCCTTTTGGCAGCTACTACAAAGAGAGACACGATTCTCCCTGGCAAGTATCCTGCTATTGGACAGGTAACAGTTTCTGCTAGCGTGTAAGGTCAGACACCTGTTGTTCATCAGAAGTCACAAAAACACTGTTTCACTGCTGGAAAAACGGGAACAGCATGACTAGTAAGGCTTCAAACACAGCAGCCATAAATCCCTCAGTCACTCAGCATACAAAGTTACAAATGAACAAAGCTACTAGCTTTTTTTCTTTTTCTTTTTTTTTTTTTTTTACAAAGAACAAGCTCAACAGACTTTAATTCAAATACATTTATAATAAGTAAACATTTCAAAATCAAAATTGGAGGGAGTGGACTGAAACACCCAGACATTCTTGCTTTGCTCTCCACCCTCCTAGAGAAGGAATGGTTATTTCTCATAGCAGTTTGATCAGTACAGAAGACTCCCACAAACTAAAAGCTTTTGTCTTAGTTAGGTATTAGCTATGTAGTAAAAGTACATTCAAGAAGTCCTTGTATCAATTTGGTGTTTTCCAAGTACCTGACAGCTGGTCCTTTTACAGATAACAAACAGGCCTTTTGGCCTGCAGTGTTAAATCAAAATCCATCTCTCCCAGTTTGCAGATAAACTGAGAATCCTATTTAGATGAAGTCCACTAGCTGACTCAGGTATTAATGTTAACTCCTCTAAAATGAAAACATTATGAAAGACTTATTTAATATTTAGCAGTATCACATCTCCTGCTGATAGATTTGGGTTGTGCTACTGATCACTTAGACGACATACACCTAAGAAATTTTAAAAGAATAAAATCTGAATAATTAAAATACACACTATCTGGAAAAATATCACAGATGTATAAGAATAGAAAAAAAAAAAGTAAAAGGCTTTAATACATTTCATTGTTTTGTGCAGATAATATTTTTACAGACTATGGCCAATCAATGAAGAAACGAAATACAAATGTTTCAGTCTTTTTAGCTCTTTTTTCAAGACACTTGACTTGTACTTTGAGCTTAAGTAGTATTTAAGTAGTTAATCCACTGATAAACAAACTCAGCAGAAAATAATTTTTTAGTTGTACCACTAAATCATTAAAATCATTAATATCATTAGTTGTACAGGAGGTCAGTGCTGTACCACTAATAAGATTTTTCCTGGTTACTGTAGAGGTAAATTTGTAATCCAGGTAATTGGACTACAACAGTAGAAAAATCAAACTATCCCCATGTTGTGTTCAGGTAACGTTACACAGAACAGCTTTAGATTAAATTTATATTTGTTTTTATTCCTAGTATTGCAATGACGGGCAAAATTATCTCTAAAAGTAAAAGTATACAAAAAAAAAAAAGATTGTTAACATTTTATGATAACTAAACAAAATAAATGATAAGTAGGTATGAAAAACTAAGATTCTCTGTAACCAGAGCTTATTTTCAACAGAAAGTTTCGAGTGTCAATTTTTTTATGTTGGAATAAATTCATAGTTCGCTTGATATCTCAAGTTTTGAACTTGTCTTCCTTATAAAGTGAATAAATCCCCAAAAGTCCTTACTTAACAGAAATACCTTGAACACTACAATCTACTCTAGAGCAACAGAACACTTATAGCTGTACTATAAAAGCTGGTTCAACAAAGTTGGGAAGGTGAAATTTGATTTGATAAAATCTCACTGCAGCAGACAAAAATGAAGCTTGCATTTTGTTTGCTGGCAGAAAAAGAATATTCAATTCACTAGAGTGCATATAATAAAACCAAACATGCAATCTATTGCTTTTAAAACTTTTACTGCAAGATAACATTAAGAGAACAGTAATTAGATATCTATCATTTTTTTTCCCAAAGAGAAAATATGTAAACAGGATAATAATTTTTTTCTGTATGTATATATAGCTTCTCAGATCATTTGAGGGGGACAAAGGAGGGGGTGGTGTTTCTCAATAATCAGAACACTTTTAACTGTAATGGGTTTTCATTAAAAAAAAAAAAAGCCAACACTGTTCTAATTCAGCATTAGACAAAAATACTGTGTTTCTTGCACTACTTTAACAGAGCTAAAGAAAAAAACCTGAATACCCCTATTTTGGCATTCAGGGTTACATTTGCTCAGATCTTTTAGATTTCACAAAGCTGCTATCCAGTGTTGCCATGAAATACAGACTTTAAAATCTACGTAGCACAGGCTACTTCCAATGTCGATACTAAGTGGAAAGGAACATGAAGCAGTGCATTACACTACATTTCTGGAACTAGTACAGTAAGAGTGAAAACCTAGAAAAAGTTAACCTATAGTTTATAGAATGAGCTAATTATTTGCAGAAGCTGATTTTTTGGTTGTATTTTTTTTTTTTTTTTACACTGTGCGATTTTCTGCATCTGCTAATTTAAAACAGACATAAACTTGTTGCTTTCTTTGCTTTGTTTTTTCCTATGTTCTCCCTTCCACCCACCCCCTATATGCCATACACCAAGCATTATGAATATAAGCCCAAATACCCTAGACAATCCAGTGAACAGAGTTAGTGTAATGCACTGGTGTAGAGGTGTGAAATAAAAAAAAAAATTCTCTCAGTCTTCATCGAAGTTCTGCTGTAGAAGAAAGTTGGCAGCCAGGTTTTCATTCTTCTCACAAGCAAAATACGCCTGTATCACAAGTCCTTCAGGAAATCCTAATGCCTTTAACTGAAGAAAAGAAACACATTTAGGAAGTACATTTTGTATGTTAGGCTTCTTTGTATGTCTAGTGTCTTGAGATGTCACTTAAGCAATTACTGCCTTCTTGAAAATAGCATTGCTGCCTAGCTCAGTGCAGACTTTAGTGAATAAAAAATAAGGTGCTGTCTCTGCTTTTAGTAGAGAGGATCCTCGCTTGAAAAAGTGATTTGATTAAGTCTAATGAAGCACCATAAAAACTTGTCTCTTTAGTGACACAGTAAGTCTAAAACAGACCTGGGTCACAGAACTGTCAGAAAGTAACTGCACACTGTACAGCTGCAGAAAAAAAACCCCCAACTTCAAACAATGCTCATTTTAAACCATTATGCAAAGCTCCAAAGCACTTTTAACAAAAATTGCCTGGAACAAAAGCTTCCAGCCTGTGATCTTGTAGGTTGTCCAGCACATCGCACTAAGCCATATTTCCAATTGTTTAACTTTAAAAAATTAACTACACACTGCAGCCAAGACAAGTAAGCTGAGAGCAATATGGTTTTCAGAAGTCAAGGAATTAATTAATGTCTGGAACACAGCGAAAACAGGGCAAGAGAATGCCAGAGAAGAACTTATTACTGTGCCAAGGGTTTAGCCAGCACTTAGGGGCACTCAGCAAATGAATCCTTGTTTCAGCCAAAGGCAAGTACACTCTACCACTTGGAGATTTTCTTAAAATCCTCACGGTGCCTGCAAGGCATTTCATATATGAGGCAGATCAAGTAACTGTGAGAAACTTGGTCCTATTATCCCTCACCAACCATTCTTAGATTTTATTTCAGGCTCACAAACAGCATGAAGGCATCAGCTGCAATACTAAGACACTTAAATTCTGAGGTGTGTCTTTCCTGGAAAGAGAAAGACATGTATGATCTCTGTTTGGTTTTAGAACAACTGCAGTAGTAATAATGCTCTACGGCATAAAATGGTTTTAAAAGGAAATGCAGCAGATTAGAGAAGATAACCTGTGAAGAAGTACATGGACAAATAATTTTATTAGACTAATTTTATTAATGGCAAATTTCCTCAGGATCTAGAGAACTGATACCTATATTCAAATAGGTATATTCTGATGATCCTTACATAAACTTTTGTTTTGCCAGCTGAAAAGATACTGTCTTTGGGGTACAAAACCACTACCACAGTATGACTAAAGTTCTGCAATTTGTCCCAAGAAAAATCTCAGAGGCATTGCCATCCATGCAAATCCATACTGAATCAGTTGCACATTATTTAAGAATGCAGTATACCCCCCAGAGTATATTTTCATACTTTTAGAAAACTATAATTGAGTAATTCTCATGGATAGACAAATAACTGGGTGAAGTTTTGACTTCAATTCATCTACTCAGTTATTAGTGTTCTTACTTTCCAAGTATTTTGCAAACAGTGCTCAAGCAGCCAGACCTTTGTACCTGGAAACATATCATGGCATGATCTAGAACAATACTGGCTGAGGCTTTTGCAACAGGAATTACTTCCTTAATAATTCCTGAGGGAAATCCATTCCATCATCAATTATCACAGGATGGCCTCTGATCAGTTAAAATGCTCTACCTCTTCTCAGTAAGACAGATTTAAGATATTTTAGATTTAATTGCTATAAAGCAAGAAGAGATATAATTTGAAACAAGGCTACAACAACTACGAAATGCCAAGTATGAAAATACCAAGTATGATGCAGAACTACTGAGCTAAACAAAGATTAAGTTAGGTATGTCTTAAGCATGCACTAGAGTCAATACCCTACAGCAACAAGGAGAATAATTTCAAAGAAAAAAGGCAATTTTAAAGAGGAAAGGCTCACCCTTTCTATAGCTTCTTTTTCCTGAGGTGTTACTTGAATGTAGTTCATATGAGCATTGCCAGCATCTCCTATTCCTCCAGTGCTGGCACCATCATCACTGCCACTCAAACCCTGGCGAGACTCTAGAACTGGCTCGTTCAACATATGAATAAAATGTTCCTGGTGCTGGCTTATTTGCTGTGATGCACAGAATAGTAAAAGAAACACACATATTTAAATAACTCATGCTTAAGCCTGCCAACAGACAAGTAGAAACATTTCTTTTCATAAAATTAAGTGGTCAAAGGAATGTGTAACAAATGCACAGAGAAAAAGTATTAAATCTAACCATAAGAAATGCAAATTTTGTGTTTCAATGGAACTGCAGTGATGCTTTCCTCTTCCTCATCCCCTCTGCACCTCTTACAAAATCTCAGACTTGTATCTAATGTCACAGAAAATACATTCTGTACAGCACCCACTGCTGAAAAGCCAGCAATAGAATGTTGTAACTGTGAGTAACATATTATCCCAGACAACATCAACATATGACTCTCTCGTAAAGCTAAACCAGAATTAGCAAGCATTATTTTCTTGTTTCAAGATCCACCTGCAGTAGCTGTGGGTTTTCCCGCCCAATCTGCTGTAGCAATGCCGGCAACAGAGAAGGATTTTGCTGGATAATTTGTCTCATCTGCTGGAACTGAGGCTGATTTCGTAAAAACTCAAGTGGATGTCCTGAAAAAAAAAAAATCAGTGAAATAACATGTTTTTTTAAAAGTTACTTTGAATCTTAATAAAATATATACCTACACTGTAATTATAGATAGAAACAGGACAAGAAAGTGGATAATACACTGAAGAAGAGTTTGCTTACTCACACTAACTCTAGTTTTAAGCAAAACTTGTTTACACTAAGGTTAAACAATTAATTTCCTTTTCACCCAATCTTAAGATCCAACAGCCTTGTCCTTACCTCAAACACTCTCCCTGTATGTCTCATCTCTGGTTAACCTCATTCAGAGACATTTACCCAGTCCACTGTGTTGTCTCTACAACAGAGCTCTCCACCTCCTGCCATGGGTCAGTTCTCCTTCCCATCCATCCATCCCACACTGCTAGTTACTGTATTTCACAGAGCAGTGTCTGAACTGCCATGAAATATCCCTCCCCCCATTCTCTCTTTATGGATCATGTCAGTACTCCCTGCATGTTTAACACTCTGGCCTCTTATCAGGACTTGTATCTTGAGCACCATTTCTGCCACAGCCTAAGACAGGCCCTTCATTAGGCTCCTTTCATGTATTTATCTATCTCCCTTTAAGAGGGAGATAAACACATGGTAAATACCCTTCTCTTCAGCAGGCACCAGCCACTGTCAATGTGCTGCACTGCTGAGTGAGGAGTCCTGGGTCACTTATAGGTCTCCCCAGTGCTACACTTCATGGCCTAATTGCAGTTTTCTCCCTTGATATTCCAACTCCTGTGTGGCAAATACATTAATACAGTCACAGTGGACAGTGCCCAGCCAGCCATAAAGTAGAAAGCCAGAGTTTAAGTGAGAGAAAAGATATTTTATGGGCAACCCCACCCATATTTGTGGTCTTGCATTTAAGTGCAGAATACTAAATTAAAGAAACTATGCAAGTTCACTGCATTTTTTGAAAATGCATGCTTCATAGCACAAGAATCAACATACAACAAGCCACTTGTCCCAAGGAAGTAGCACACCTGGAATTTCCATGTTAACAGCTCTTATGCAATTCCCTTTGAACAGCTCACATGCACCTGGAACTTAAAACTGACCAGAAAAAGAGATTGATTAAGTGCAGGTGTTTATCACATCTTCTCAAATACAGCATTTCTTACCTCCTAGTGAACTAGTAGTCGTAGGTATAGTTGCTACTGCTGCTGCCACAGCTGAAGACTGAGATGCACCAGTGCTTGGTGGTTGAGGGGGTTCAGCCGCAGCCTGATTATCTCCAGGTATACCCTAAAGCCACAGTTCACATCATTACCCACAGAATGCTAACAGATACCTTTCAACTGCATGCAGTACTTGGTTTTCAGAACAAAGGAAAAAAATTAATGTTTTTGCTGCAAATACAAGGCAAGATCCTGTGAGTTATGTATTTATAACTGACAGAGAACACTGTGAAAAGATTAATTTTATTTTTTGGCAGGAAAAATGTGTGGTTTGTATAGAAAGGTTTGTATAGATGCAGTGAGGCACTGCATCACTTTAAAATACACTTTGCCTGATAAAAAAGCACTTGCTTTGAGTCCTGTTTGAAGATATTTGATATGAGTGAAAAAGTTAAACTAAATATACTGTTACAATATGTTAACAACTCTTACACAAAAGAAGCGACATTTTGGCAACAAATTGCAGTACACAATATTAACAATGCCATACAACTGGCAAGAAACTAAGAAGAGATATAAGAACACAGCTCTTGGAACTTCTTTCCTCAATGAAAAGCTGTCATTTACGGTATTTTAGATGTGAAAAGGTCTGTATGTCACCCAGTTTTAGCAGTTTAAAAAAAGTTAACTTGCCTTTTGTTTATTTCCTATGTGCAAACAATTTTATACAGGAACTGATTGCTCAGAGGGCTGAATGCACAAAGCTAAAATACAACTGTAATAAACTAGAATGTAGTTTATACAGCCATGACACCTTACTCTACTACTCTTCTGCATGGAAATGCTTCGACCTTCCTACCCTAACTCTGCCTTCCTCACTGTCACAGAACTCCTGCACCAAGTCTGTCCTTTCAAACTTCCTTCCCGAAGCCTGGAAATTAACTCATGGGAGAGACACCAAGAATATTACAACAAGCCCTGTTGGAACAACCCAAAGAAGTTACCCAAATGAGGGTCATCCTTCAGTTTGGGAACCACAAAATATAAGGAACTGGGTGGGTGGAAACATTCGAGAACTACAAGGTTACCAGACAATGAAGAGATTTGTCAAGCCTACCATAAAAACCACAGGTAGGTAATGTAAATTAAAAGTCCTGCTGTAACATGTTCTTCACATAGTATGCTCATCATTACACCTGAATAAAAAGGATAAATATACAGCTAATATAGAGGGCATATCTAGAAAGGGAGACCTGGACAGTGCTCCAGGCAGAGATTTGCATTACCTGTTTATTAAGAAGCACATCAGGAATAAATCACCTAATCATCAAGTGCATGTTTAAGCCATTGAGGGGAATAAATGCAAGATTTCCATGTCACACACTTCATTGCCTTCACATGGCTCAGTAAGTTTGCTACAGATCCCTCCCTCCACTGAGGGGGAGGAGAATTCCATTCATGGTGTAATTCTGAGGTAACACTCCCTTTATCAGTGGCTTACAGAGCACTGATTAAATACCTTTTCCCATCAAATCAGCCATTTCTGGCAATCCAAGTATAATGTAACAACTTGGGTTAATCTTATGAAATTACTACTTGATTTCACCTATTCACAGGCATATGTCATCACTGCAATCTTGTGTCCAGATCAAACAACATGAGCTTGTTTAAACTTTCAAGTTTGCTCTTGAACGGAAGGACTATGTAAACTAGTTCAAACAAATTTACTCAGAAATTATTTGTCGTCTTGAACATCATCTTAACTCTTGAACACAAGCCTGAAGAATCACTCTCCAAATAATAAAGACTGTGTGCAGTTGTAATCACACAACACCAGTGAGGAGTATGGACCTTGTTCACAACAGAATAAAGCATGGTGTTAAATCACACACAAGTCACTGTGAAGGCAAACACTGCTTGGACAGCAAAAAGGCCACTGTTGCTTTATGGTGGATGAAACAACTGTTTACTGTTTAACTGAGCAGTAGAGCAGTTTTTAGTTGACATTGCTCTCCACAGGGCAATAATCACATCAGGTCCAGCTTCTGCACAGAGCTGAGAACAAAACAGTTCCAAGTGGGGAGGCACTTACATGACCATCTAGTCCCACTGACTGACCAATTCATGGCTGACCACAAGTTACAGCCTGTAAAGGGCATTGTCCAAATGCCCCTGAAACACTGACAGGCACAGGACATTGACCATCTCTCTAGAAATCATGTGCAGTATTTGACTTTACTCACACTAAAGAAATGTTCCCTAAAAATATCCAAACTAAGAGGCTGGTTTTTGAAGAGATGACAGAACTCCTTCCTAGTCAGGGGTCAGGAAATCCTTGGCTCAAAGAGAAATCTGAATGTAAATGCCTCCAAAGATGAGTATGGGGCATAGAAAAATAGCACCTTTTGCAACTGAGACCTCCTTCCATGACCACAGGATTACATTTATATACCCCATGATGAAGCCAAGAAAATTGAAGAGCTTGCCATATGAAACATGGACAACAAGTTGACTTTTCAGGGCTCATCTGTGGAACAGCTGTGCTTTAATTACAGTTTAAGTCCTTTACAACACCTTACAGGTACCTTTGTTGTACTGGTTCTTTAAACCTGGACAGTGTTGTACACTTACAGATCTCAATATAATCCTAATCTGCAGATTATATAGAAGATAATGCTGATGATAGTTTGGAGGCAGGTTATGTAGAGGGTCAAAGAACAGTGCCATCAACAGATCAGATGAACAGTAACTAAAAAGAACTTTTTTTGATGTAGCAGGACAGTAAGAAACATCTTCAGACCCCAGCAGATCCAGAACTGTTAGAAACACCATTTACAGCAAAAAGATTCTTCTAGAAGGACAGCAAAAAGTCTGCCATCTAATATGCTTACCAAGACCATTCCTCCCTACTCCCTTTTCCAGCAGGAAGAAGAAATAAAAAAAAGGTATTTCCAGTGAATGATAATACAAAACATAAAGATTGTATAACAGAAGGACCCATTTTATATACAGGACCTACTGAAGGTTTAGAAATGAACTGCTCATGCCAGCCAGACAATGTATTTGGCAGATGTGACATGCAACTCCATCACAGGGATATTCTATCTCTGTTCTGGACTTCCTGCACAGAAAATTCTGGGCATCCTGCACACTCTGTAGGACTGCCACACGCCCAGCAAGCCCAACATTTAGGGGAAGCACTGAATTCATGGTGTATTTACAGACTAGGTGAACAGTAAAACCAACTTTTTTACAGCATGAAAAACAAATGTTTGAGCTTGCAGACTTATGACCGAGAGTTGGGAGCTATTGCATTCACCCTTGCTTGGCCTAATGCTAGCTGGGAATTGAACTTTCTGCATTCTTCTACTCAAAACATTTGTTGTCAGTTTAAAATCTGAAAATTACAAAGTCCTGGGAACACCAATCTAAGTAGTAAGCGTGCCAGGGACTTGTAACTACTGAAGAAAAACTTCATTAACAAAATTAAAGTTTTATAACTGCAGGGTAAAGATGCCAGATTTCTTATCAATCAATCAATCAGAAATTCAATCCACATGTATTTTGTAAGGATTAGGTCAAGATATCTGGTTGCCAGATTTTAATAAAGTTCAGATCTGCTAAAAGGAAAAACATCATCAGGGAAAAAATGGTATGCCAGAGTGAAAATTAAATGCACTGGAAACACTGACTAAGCAATAATATTATAGACAGATTCTATGGTGGTAACAATTCACCTGTCAGATTAAGGTACACAATGAGAAATAATCCAAAAAGCCCCTAAAACAACTCACAGGGTTTTCATTAAAGTGAAATTACTCTTCTATTTCCTCTCATGCCAATTAAGTTTGTTTAAACCTCCAAGCTTTATCAAATGAAAATTGATTCTTCTCTAAAACACTGCTGAAATTAAAGTATCAGTTAAATTAAGCACAGTTCAAAGAAAACCTCTCAAAACTTTCTGTCTGAAATATGTATTAAGACCACTGTGCATTATTAGCAAAAACAGTGAACTGGAACTTAAAGAACTGTGATGTTTTTAGATATTAATGCAAAAGTACAACTAATGAACTAATGCTGTCACTAAGAAGTGACACAAAACCACTGAGCCAGACACTGTAACTGGACATACTTTACATACATACCCATATAAATCAAGAAAAAATGAAAGAAAAGAAGTGGTAGAGGTATTTAGGGGATTACTTCAGTGTTTTCTATAACACATCACATCTGTCAAGATTTCAATCTCATCCTTCCAGATGCCCTGCCTAGAGGGCAGACATCACTCTCAGTGATTGAGTAAAGCTCAAATTAACACCAAAATCAAAGTGAAAGGTATTGTGTGGAAAACAAAACCAGAAAGAAGAGGTGTAGGTAAGGTAAGTGCTCACCATCAGAAGGTATTCCACCGCTCTGTCAGGATTGTTGAAGCTGGCCCTCAGTGCTGCAATCACCTGCTCTCGCTCGTAGCCCATGGACATGATCTCAGTCACCATGTTCTCATAGGACTGACCTGTCACTAGAAGTCACAGGACCACCATTTTAAGGGAATAAGATGAAAACAATCACACACAAAAAAAGTTTCAATGGATAAATGTAATTTCTACCCAAATTTCAGCCATTCAGTGAAAAGAGTACTTCATATTAAACATGCTGTGGTTCTGTGGCTTTGACTCCAAATATATTAAATGTAATTTCTACCCAAATTTCAGCCATTCGCTGAAAAGAGTACTTCATATTAAACATGCTGTGGTTCTGTGGCTTTGACTCCAAATATATTAATTCAGTAGTCTCGTTATGAATTTGATTGTAAAATGCTAGAAGGTAATGAACAAAATGTAACTTCTATTGACAAAAGCAGTATTTGTGATACTTCTGTACTTGCAATTGAAATAATGTTCTCTCTTCAGGTTTTCATTTAAGGTCAAGGGCATCCTCACAGCTAACATTCAATTCCTGATGTAATCAAGAGAAATCTCCTGAAGCTTACATTTGGAAATCAAAACTTTCAAGGTGGAAATCTGCCTGTCAAATTGTTAGCCATTGAGGTTTTTCCAGATAAAGACTTTTGGTTGTTATATAGATGACAATTAGTGATGATCAAGTTACCACTATATATTGCTCTGTGCTGGTGATGATGATCAAAGTAATTTTATCAACTTAAAGTGGACCAACTCAAATCAGGCAGAAGACTTAAAAGGTGTATCTAGGAAAGTCACTCAAGACTTCAATGAGCATTTAGGAGACCAAGTTATCTCATTTAATTCTTATCTCACTCCATTTAACATTTGACTAGACATCCATCACTCATCAAATCCCCACCTCTTACAGCAAAAGTGGATGAAAACTGTACCACACCTGCAGCAATCAAGACAAAAGGTACACACGAGATATATGGAGCAATTTAAGGGCAACTGATGACTACACTAATCTCATTGTAAGGAAGATTATAATCTCTTTTCATAATCCATTTAATTTTCCTAAGCAGGTGCTAACAATTAAAAAAAAAAAAGGAACTATTCTAGATAAATTGTAATTGGGCAACATCTTAAAGCTTATCCTCCTGTGGGGAAAAATAAACATAAACAAACCCAGGCATTAAAATACCATCTCCTTCCTTGGAAAAAGGTATCCCTGATGTCAGTGAAATCCTACTACTGACTGACTCTGCAACTAGCAAGTTAGTGGCAAGAGAGTTAAATAATTAAAAGTCTTCATAAAAACCCAACTGATTAATAATAATAAAAAAAACAGAGTAAACAAATACAAGAGTCACTCTGTTAAGACAAATGAGTCTTAATTAAAAGAACCAAAAGAAAACGTGAAGTTTTATTCCCTTAGGGAGAAGGTGTTAAACTGAAGCCAACATTAATATAACCCCATTGCCTGTTTCTAAACGTGTGCTTCCAAATAATCAGTGGGTGTATGACTTAGGGCAGTATAATCAAGAACTAACAATAAAACAGCCCTAGCCCAAGGCTGCTTGTGTATTATCCACAAACAAAGGATCTGAAAGCCTTGACTAATTTGAGTATTTATTATTTGGGCTTCAGAATAATAGTGCCAACCTGAGTTTAAGGAATAGCATGTTCATGTCTTCAAAAAGAACTACAAGATCATTCATTTTACACCTACCTGCATTTTTTCAGACATGAAACACAAAAATCACCTAAACTTTGCTCTAAAGATACATACTTATATATATATCTTCAAAGAATTTAAAAAGCCAAGCCAACAACTGTCCCAATACAATGATTTTGCTATGCTCCTGCTCATGTTCTTCCTTACACAGCACTACTCTACCCTTGCTATTCCTAACAAATTAATTAAGCACACGTTGATGTCATTAGTTACTACTTGAACACTTCTGTATTGCTTTTTCAACATAAGCTAGGTAGAAACTAGAGCAGTATGAGAGATTTGATACAGGAAAAAATGCAAAAAGGCTGCCTTGCTCTGCACAGGCTGCTACCTAAGGCATAATTAAAAGCCAAAGGAGGGAAACAGAATTACTGCAAATGTAGGTGCAGGTACTTCATACAGACTGCTTCACAAGTTGTGCAAAAATGAGCTCAAGAATAGTAATTCAGAAGGTGCACACCAGCAATGTCATGATACAGAGGCAGGCCTATCTCTACATAGTGCTAGTGGAAATGTTTGAGGTCAATGCAGAATTGATTCTGCTCTTTGCTTTTGTCTTTCAAATAACATTTTAAAGCTGGATTAACTATCAAATCCAGTTCATCACACTACCCACAATAATTCTCGTCCTATGCCCTAAAGAAAGCTTAGGCTGCTCCCGTGAAAGATGTGGTTGCACAAGGACTGCAAGGCGTGCAGATCTTCAGGTAGCAGAAAAAGCCACATCACTTTTCAGCATCTAACTGAAAACAACAGCAAATCATAGAAATCCCTGTTTTTAAAGCAAAGTCAATTAACTTCAGACAATGTAATTGAGAAGCCACAGTTGGAATATGTGTAGGATCCAACTTAGGAGGTGAAAACATACTCCATCAATTTGTGCAAGCAAATTCCTTTCGGGACAGTTTTTGAAGAAAATAAACCACAGAGTTCATGCCTATTGTCCTTGAAAACTTTCTGGCTGATAACACTTTGAGCATGGCTACCCAGAAAATCACACTCAATACCTGTTATTTCCAAACATGTCAGGGACACATGGGTTTACTCCATCAGACACCAGCCAAAGCACTCCCATAAATGGAGTGGATAATGAGCTGACAGTCTTGAAACGGGATTTTTAATTTTTTTTTTTTTCAGTTCTGAAGAGACTTGAATCAAGACCACCAGCTTCATTTGACTTGCTGATCAACACTGTTAACATGAGTGTTTGTGATGACCTCATCTTGGCCACTAAGATATTATGGTTAATGAAGCACCTTTGGTAGCAATAATCACTTCAGCCAGTTTAGTTCTGCTACATTTTTGTCTCCTGCTTTCAGTATCTATCAGCTATTTCAGATCATACAATCTAAAACATTATGTCACACCTAAGACCTAACCTGCAGGTGGACAGAATAAACCTATCACTACTTCATGTAAAACATTGCTGCTGCTTCTAAATCACCCTGGGTTACTTAATCACAACACCTGCCTCCAATATATCCACACAAAAATGTAAGTCAAACTGTTGGTTAACTCTGTACCACACTGCAGCTTCATATTTTCAGACAAAAGACAGAATAAAAACCCCACCTCCTCCTTATTTCTGTGCCTGAATTTGTTACACTCTGAAACAACACAAGAATTTCAGTAGGAGTAAGGAGTTGTGGGTTTGTCTAATAATTTCCTAGCTACCCAAATCAGCATAAACAAGGGGCAGACCTTCCTATTGTCTTTATTCTATCTATTCCACTGTGAAATATGCTTTATTTAAACTGTCAAAATAGAAGTAAGTTGACTGTAAATACATGGAGGCATTAATTTCTCAGCCTTAGATAGAAGCAGATTTGGTGAATTTATCTAATCTAAACGTGTCAAAAAGCAAAATACTTTCAAAGCTGGAACAAGTGAATAATAAATGCAGTCGTTTTATCAGACCTGCACTCTGGGGAGCAAAAGTGAAAAGCACACACATATTTACTTCTAGTGTTCTATTCAAGCTACTTGAAAGTGAATAGTCAGAAGAGGAATTAAGGCAAATGGGGAAAAAAAGCAGGGATGATAACGATCTTCCTTTTACACAATAAAAATATGCAAAGGGAAATATTCTTCAGTAAAGTAGTTCTTGAAGCTGGTTGCAAGATATCAACTTCAGGTCTTAGAGAAGCACACTTTGATTTTAACTTTAGCAATGACAGATACAGAACAAAATGTCAATATCTGCTAATCTGTCATGTTTCTGCTGCACCAAAATAATGTCTACATTAAAAAAACACTCCACTTACCAAGTGCACTTATAGCATCCTCAAAAAGATTTGATCGAGATGTATCACCTGTTGTACTGTAAGATGAAGACAAGTGCAATGGTAATTACAAAATTTTGGAAAACTTCCTGTTTAAAAAAAAAAAGCAAAAAAGCAGCAGCAGCTGTAACTCTAATAGCCCCTTTTGTTTCTAAGAAACCAACAAAGCTTTCCAAAGAGCTCTCTTTTGGTCCTACAGTGAGAACAGATTTTACAAACTTACAATGCTAGCATTTTTAACGCAAGGCCAACCTTCCCCCACTACCCCCCAGAAGTTTGGCTCTTGCCCATCTGCTCAGGGATTAGCCATCTGCTTGCTTGAATGCTTTTGAAGGGTGGGAGAACAAGGTGGATTTTCAAAAGCACCCAGCAGTCTCACTAACCACTTCCCCACAGTCACCAGTTTGACCTCAATGAGGACCCAAGGAGGCCGGTGGCAAGCATTTACTAAAATCTCAGAAAAGTACTTTCCCAGGAATATAAACTGCTAGCATTCCCAATTACTCCATCTCAAGTTATCAGAGTTGTTAAATTACAGTATTAATGGCTCACCTCCATGAACAGCAAGGAACACAGAGGCACAACACTGGGCAGAGGAATACCAGTTTTAATCAGCCACAGCCAAGGATGCCCCATTCCCAGGGCTGCAAATTAAAGCATCACCCCCTTGGTCTCAGGGTGACACCCACAGTGGGTCAACAGGACTCCTTCAAGGGCATTACTGCCTACAGGGTGGTGCAACTCACCGTGGGGGTGCCAGGAAAAAGTGCTGGGGGAAATCTAGAGGAAGGACCAAAGGCAGGGAAAGGAAAGCATAAAGGCACCATGCAAATGAAAAACACAGGTCAAGAGAACAAAATGAGGAGAAAAGAGCCAGTCATATGTAAGCAACGCTTGCCTTGCCATGCTCTGCACCTCACCACCAGTCCACCCCATTAAATGCTACTTCTAACAATTTTTTCATGATGCAGGGTGTGTGTCTCCATTCTACATGCACAAGCATATGGAATTCCAAGTGTTCACAGGGTCAGGGAACTATGAGTTAGACTGATCCAGACATCTGTGGAGCCAGCATCTGCTGAGACCAGACACTGTGGAAGTCTGAAGGCCAAGGACTGCAGGGTGAAACCTCTGTGTGTGTGAATGCACGTGCAGGCAAAGGGAATTTGAGTGTCAGGGCCTGGAGCAGGGCTGCAGGGCTCAAGCAATCCCATGTCCTTGTACCAAAAACTTGGCAAACTCCAAGGACCAGCTATCACAACAGAAATTCATTTTCCTCATTTGTATGTTTGTACGTATTCATTTTGCAGCAGAGGGGTTTGCTCTAAATAGCCAGAAGGGAACAGGATGTGGCTGATGTATCTTGCATGAATTCTGGGTCTTTTCCTTGCCTGAGCTGACCTAAGCAACCAGACACACATTTACAGGTATATACACATTGTGTGTATATTTTGGGAATACATGTTCAGTCTTGATATGTGATAGACTTGAGGACAAGGAGCTGCAGGAGCCTCACATTTATCAGGCCAGCAGAGCTGGCAAATCCTATCAGCAAGTGAAAGATCATCAAATTGATCTGTTCAGAAGATGCCACTAAAAGTCTAACAAGGCACTTGCAGAGATCTGTGTAAGATCTATGCAAGAAATAATTTGTTCCAACAAGAATGCTTCACTAGTATCTGTCAGCTGCAAGATTTACAATCAAAAAAAGATCAAAGGCAAAGCAGGACGCCAGCTGGCCTGGCCTTGTGTCAATAAATCTTGCCTTAGTAATTTAACTTCTAAAGCAAATCAGAGCAAACAGTACTCACTGAAATCAAGGCAGGTGATAACTTTAATGTATATGTTAAATTATTTTGTTTCTCCCTGTTAAGTATGTACACTGAGGCTCCCTTACTGCAGTTTTACAAAACCGCAATCTATATATGAAGAACATGGAAAAAACACTGTTTCAGTATGAAAGGTTAGATTAATCTTTGAAGCTACTGGACAAACTGAGCAGAGGAAAAATACTCCACTTGTTAATATTTTTTAAAAACTAAGGTAATTCGACTGATAAATGGAACTTTATTTGTGTTCCATTTCTAACATATACTCGTTTCTCAGAATCACAAAATTAAATCATCAATTTGCATATGTGGTGCAAGAAACTTGTAAATACTTTTTCAAAATATTAGGCAGTTGCAAGTTTAGCTCCATTATCATCAAATCAATACTCAGTGGTGTTTAAATGCAATCACTTTTAAAAATACTGTCTTGTGCACCAGTATTCCCAGAAATTACACACAAATAATTAAAAAGCAGCATATGAAAAATGAAGACTTTGTGCTATTCAGTACTTCAAGGGCAACTACATTCCAGTTATCAACATTTTAATCCCATGCAGTACTTAAGCAACTTAAAGTAAGCAAAAAAGGCAACAGCATACAAGGATGAAACCTCAAATGTAGAGAATTGAGGTGAAAAGTTTTCCCAGCTCCCAGAGTTACCTGCAGACAGGCCAAGGAACATTCAGGAAAAAAGAACTTGTAGCTTTAAAGCATTACATGATTAAGAGCAGTACCACATCCTACATTTTAGAAGAAAAAGCTCTTTCCAGAAATTATTAGACTCATACAGCAATAAGGAACTTCTGGTTTAAATCTGACCAATATGATCCAAAACACAATCAGAGGCTTATGAGCAAGACAGTACACATTTCTCTTAAGATTTCAAGAGCTTTGTGAGCAGCAGGTCCCCATTGCAGGTGAATATCCCCAGTCTGAAAAGAAACTTGCATGATAGCAACTCTGAAATGCCTAACAGGAGCACAATCCTGTGTCATTTAACACTCCCCTCGACAGGTTTATTCCCAAGACCACACTTCCCACAGGAGAAGGCATAAGCAAAGGGGGGTGCTTCTTACAATCAGTAATGTTATACTTGAGTCAGAGACTGAAATTACAGTTAAGAAAAGAAATTTAATAGAATGGAGAGAACAACTGGAGTAACATTGCAATGGAAACTTAAAATCAAGCCTATAAGCAACCGAAATGGACAGGGAACCCATTTTTGGAGGCTTATTCATACCTGTCAATCAGTGATGGACTGACAGCAGCTGGTGCCTCAGGTGGTTTTTCCTCTGGCTCCTCCTCTATCGGAGCACTCACAGGTGCAGGTTCACAAGCCACTGCCTCTGGTGCTGGTGGTGGAGGGACAGGAGCTGGCACAGGGGCAGCAACAGGGATTGGGGCAGCAACTGCGGTGGGAGTTGCAGTTGTTGAGCCAACAGTGGAAGTGGCATTTGACGGCTGAGTCGCTCCAGCTGCTGCTTTGGGCTACCGGAGGACAAGAGAGTTCAGGCACTGCACAAAGATCATAAATCCATGGCTCTCTACAGGCAACACACTAAGGTCTGTTCAGACCATTTGTGTTTGATGTTGCTGCTTCGACATCAAGCACAACATTAAAACATTGTGGGACATTAAATCTCTTAATGCTTTCTGTTGTGTTTAAACAAGCAGCTGAGAGCGTCACTGAAAGTACACCTGAGCATTCACACTCTGGGGATAAAGTGAAATGCAAAGATCTAAATATTTATAGACCACAATATTCTAAATATGAAAACAATCCTGTGTTTTACAAAAACACATTTTCCAAAAGAAACCAAGAGAGCTGCCAAAAAACATCTGCAGAACAAGCATAAGCTTTCTTCACCACTCAAATCTGGAAAAAAGTGATTAAGGCAGAAATCACATTTCATTATGAATGCTGTTTGCTGGAAAATGAGAAAAAAATTAAACTTCACCTGCAAAGTTTTAGTTACACAATCTTTGCATTCAAAGTACTGCAAAATAACATCTCAAATACTTCAGTTCTGAAGTGAGCACCAAGGATACAGCAGAACAAAAGACTATCAAATTTACCAGCAAAAAATTTAGAGTGGAAAAGACTTGTATGCAATTTTGAAATAATTTTCATATCTCTAATGGAAACATGATTTTTTCTTGGATGCAGTATTAATCCCATTACACAGAAAGAGCCCCAAGAGATGACAAAGCTGACCCAAATCTTTGCCTTTCAAGAAAAAGAGCTGAACTTTAACAAAACTACTTATTCAAGGTGCACCACTTTCAGACAATGTTTGCTTGAGGTAGAAAACATTTACCTCCTTCTTTTGTCTGCAATGAGAGGTAAGATTGAGAATTAATAGCTTCCAAAATGACAGGCATAGCAAATACCTTTTTAATAAGCACTCAAAGGAAAACACTGACACATTTGGAATGCAAGGGGGGTTATTTTCTGCTGGATTCCTAAACCCTTAATGCAACAATTTGTCTGAGTATCAGACAAAGTTAGCAGTCTGTGCCTACATGACTGGGCATGTCTTATCCACAGCAAAATCAAGAAAGGGGAATTGAGCTTCAAAACCAGCAAAAAGATTTTAAGACTGAAGAAATGTCCAAACTACAGGTCCTTTAATGTCAGAATATACTGAGTTTAGCAGTTCTTCATGGAGATCTGTGTTTAGAATCGTAGGATTATTGAGGACACTTCTCAAATTATTGAGTCTAACGCAGCACTGCCACGCTCACCACTAAACTGTGTCCCTAAGTGCCACAGCCACACATTTCTTGAACACTTCCAGGAGTGGCAATTGCACAACTTCTCAGGAGTCTTCTGATATCAACAAAATGAAACACTGGACTCTGACATCTCATCTGCACCTGTTTTCTTGCACTGAAAAATGACTCTGTGGCAAACCACAGACTAGAAAGCTGCTCATTCAGGAAGACAGCAGCAACAGTTATCTTTTAACAAGCCCAGATGTTTAATTATGTTTAATAATACCAGATAGAAATAAAGGGCAACACAATATTTCTCTGTCAGGAGGAGGAACTCTAGCTTCCAAATTAATTCTGTATTCCAAAACAGAGATGAAGGCAGTTTTATTCAGACCACAGTGGTCTGGAATGCCTGGAAAATCAGTGGCTTGATTCCTGGAAGCAGCCTGACAAGTGGTTCAGAGAAGAAATACTTCAAACACATGTCACAGTCATTCCCTGTAAATTGCACTAGCAGTCTTTCAAAACCCACAGGTTTGTTTACTGCCAGATGTATCCTGTCTCTACTGGTTTATGCTGTTGAGCTTGACAAAAGAAAAAGCCATGAACTATGAAAAGCAACATGGCAAGGCTGGAGGAGTTCCATGCAGAGGATTTACCAACAAACTACCTAGGTTGCCTTCTTCCTTTTAATAATAAAAGGGCAAAAATAACAGAGAGACAAGAAAGAATAAACAGTAAAATCAGCCATTAGCAATTTTTTTTCTTTGAAATAAACATTCAGCACAAAACAACAGCAAAAATCAGCCTAGGCAAACTAGGACTGTGAAGCAATATGTTTTATCTATTCACACAGGCATTCGACTGTAGACTAAAACTTGAATATGATGAAATTCCATTGATTTTAAGGATGGGCATATACAATCACTCATCACAAGAAAACATAGAATTTAATTAATAAAGCTTCCCATTCAAAAATAATAATTACTTACTTTTGTCACCATAACCACCACAAAGTTCTTCTCATCTATCTTGTATTCTTTAAGAGCAGTTTCATCATTAAGGATTTTACCTGGCAAAATAAACAGGTAGAAATCAAGAAGTTGTTTAGCAAATCAACAGATGATCTTGGGATTTCCTCATGAAAACACATTTATGCTGATTTATAAACATTGAACATCCCAACAAAAAGCAGTTTGGCTATTAAGCTTTAGCAGTAGAGCTACAATTTTCCTCCCGTGATGTAGAGAGTACTGGATAGCTTGAGTGCTGCTGCCCTGAGTGCTGAGGATGCTTCAAACCATTTAGAATAAAAGCATTTTAAATCTGGAAAGATTTATTGGACCCTTAACAAAGACAGATGTAATACAGTAGAAAGGCTTTAACATACAAAAACTTAACCAAATCACTCATGTCTGCTTACACACTCTAGTCACAGTAAGAGAATTTCCTCTCTACTTATCTTCCATTTGGTCTTCAGATAAGAGCATTACCTGCACTAACAAGTTTGTGACCTTGCAACTTTAACAATTTCCTATTAAAATAAGGTTAACATATTAGAAAAAGCTAAAACCATTCCATAACATGCTACCTTGGGAGAAGGATGAGAAAGCTATCAGACAAACCCAGAAACATTTGTTATATTACCACTTTTGATGTTTCATAAGCAGAGGTGATACTGTGACAAAATAGATTTGCATCACATCTGCAAGAACTTAGAAACACACTAAGCCACATACTTTTTTGCATTTTTTTAGAGTAAGTTGACTTAGAAGTAGTACCACAAATCAGAAAATCAAGTCTGTATTTCACTGAACTTTACAGCACCTTTTTTTACTACAGAATTTTCAGGAAATATTTTACAATTTAAATTGATTCGTTTTATGAAGATGTGCCAAGGACTGCTTCCATGTCACAACCTCTCTCCATGCTGCCACTGGACAGCAACTAGAAGGACACATCCTTACCCTGATGAATGCAAGGAAATCAACACATACACTTTATGGCACTCAGAACACAAAAGACTGGTTCCACCAGTCTTGCAGGTCAAACATTCAAGAAAGTATTACTTGTACTACAGAAACAGCAATACCTGTAGCATCTGACTCAGAACCTAAAAATCTTCCAATTTTTATAGGCACTTTGGAGAAGGCTTTAATGAATGTGTGTGTAATGTAATATATAACTTTCATCCTATCTTCTCAGAATGCACCACTCTCAAGGTTTCTAGACCTTACACTAATACAGATGTCAAAAAAATGAATCTTACTCTCTAATCAGAGTCAGCTGGGAGTATCACTTTGTTTTACCAAACTACAGAAACTCTGTAGCTCATTTTAATAAAATTAAAAAAAAAATTATCATCAATATACCATCTTACCTCTTGTCCAAGAAAAAGAAAAAAAACATTATCAATCTTTTGGATTATATCCTTTTGGAATATGAGGTATTATATCCTCAATCTTATTTACTCTATTTCCTACTGCTTGTGAGGATTATACAATCAATATTGCAGATACATTCTGGCTTCAGAAAACACTCCAGTCATCTCATAGAATCTTATGCAATCCTTGATTTTTGCAATCACAGAAACCCAATATTGAGAGTTCCATGCAGTTATACCCATTGCACAAAGCCTTCTGCCCTGGTCACATTTCTTGGTTATACATGATACTTCCTCCTTCATGTTCTTGACATGCATTCCCTTCACTGACGTATAAGAGATATAAAACTTGCTATGAGGCATAGTCCTGACGAGTTTTACAAATACAGAGACTTGCAACTTCTCTCCCATTAGCATTTCTCCACTGTTACCAGTGGCTTTAGTCTATTACAAGTGAAAAGACAATATTTGTTACGAAGCAGTACATAACAGAAGTGTAAAGTCCCCCGAAGTTTCTTTCAAGCTCAGTTTTAGAGGAAAAAATACTAGAGGGAGCACTGGAATAGCACCAAAGTCCTGACACAAAGTGAGAACAAAAAAATGGATTTCTATGTCAGTGCCAGAATGAACAAGGCAAGTAAAATAAAGCTCAATAAAGTTAATTTCATGTTTTTAACTGACATTAGCCTGCTTTTTGGTAGTACATAATACACATTTCTAGTGACAGAGCTTAAAAGTATTCAAAGTACTTTTGCACAGCAAGGATTTGGTGGTGGGTTTCTTTTGTTAATCCAAAATAAATACTCTGGCTTTTAATTCTCCAAGGTATATACAGCAATGCTTCAGCTATACACAGCATAAACTGAAGAAGAAAATAATTAAGCAGGAACAGGAGCTTTGACCTGCTTAAATCCTGATTTCCTGTAACAAAAGATATTTCTTCTTCACCCAGAATACCCGCAAGACATCATGTTATAAGAGCAAAGATGACAGACACACATGTACTAAAACCTAAAAAACTCTAATTCAAAATTAAGAGTTCCCTTTAACACTGAGCTTGTTTTTGTGTTTATGGGGGTTTACAACCTGTCTGTACTTCAGTTCTTAGAATTCTTAGAAGACTTAACATTCACATCCAAGTAAAAGAACAGCATAAAATAAGGCAGGTTCAGACAAGGTATCTTCAGAACATCCATTACCTGCATAAATTAGTTTTTGGCCAGCTACTGGAAAGGCATCTTTCCCCCTTTCTGATTCAATCTTCTCTTTGAGCGCCTTCACCTAAAGCACAAAAACAGGCTTAATGAAAAAAAAGTTCACAGTACAAACCTAATTAAGTATACTTTAACTTTTAAATACTGAAGAGTAGTTTCAATCATGTCTTAATTTTGTCAGAAGTATATCAGTCTTCTGAATATGTCACTGTAACCCCTTGCAGAGCAGCAACATGTCCTCTTCCCAAATAATCTCCTGTGCTGAATCAAATCAGGTAATTATTTTCTCCATGAGAAGTTATTAGTACGAGTGTACAACACACTGAAAAAGTAAATTGAGAAATTAATGAAACAGAAATGTTCTCCTCTCCTGACCCATTTGCCCTGTTGTTTCTCTGAATGCAGAGGGTGCTCCTATAAACAGCGCTGAAGGTTTTCATCACCATAACCACTCTTCAGGGAATGCCTCTTTTTTTTTTTTTTGTAAGATCACCATGATACTCAACCTTGAAGTCTCCACATGCAAAGACCTGTGCAAACTGTTCCAATGCTCATCTTACACAAGTTGTTTTCAATTCTTCCCCCTCTACCACAATTTCTGGAGCTTCACACAGCAATTCTAAGCCTACACATTTACTTGCTTGCATGGACCACTGATGCATGATCCACACTTCCCCAGCACCATGTGCAAGAGCTCAAGCGGCACTTTTAGTAGTCATGTATCAGAATGCTCTCAGAATTCTCCAGAAAGACTCCATAATGCTACCTTGAGGAGGTAGCAAGCTCCTGTAAAAGCTTTCCTGTACATTCCTGACACATCTGAAGTTTGTGTTTTAATGCCTGCACACACAGTCAATCTTCTTGCTTTCTTACAGACACTCCCAATAGACAAAAAACCAAGACAACCAATCTGTTATGGGCTTATTACTACAAGCTAACACCGCCTTCTAAAGGTTTTTCTATTCCTGAATATTCAAAAAGCCTTTTTCATAGAACTCTGCGAGGATACAGAACGCAACATATTGCTTCCCTCTATGGAACTAAACCAAAATAGGGGAGCCAGCTCTTTTTTCCCAGCAGATGAAGAAAGGATGCTTTTGGTATTTGTATCATGCATGCCATCCCAGCACCCACCAAATGCTTTGGAATCTGTCTCCAACCAGGCAGTTGCTCTTCCACAGCAAAACTAAGAGCATCCCTAAGCACTGAAGATGGTCAAACCATCACTGGTTTTAAGAATAATTTGCTGAAAGCATCATCATTCTCATGCACTTATTTTACAGAATTCTGTCCTATCCTTGGATTTATATTTCTTTTTAAAGTGTATTTTCTTGAAAATTAAAAATCTAACTTGTTAATTCCTCCCCTATTATTAAGGATGGAAGTCACTTACCTTGCTACTGTACAGTCTCGTTAGACTACAGAAAAACCACTAAGGAGTTTTTCCCTGAACTTTAATAATACTGTCTAATACTTTACACAACTTCAGGTAAAGTCTTGCATGCACTAGGGCAAATTAATCCCCTGAATCATATTAAAAGCCTGTTATGTTTCCAACAGTCTACTTTTTAACACTCTTGATTACCTATTCTTATATTTGTGCACTTGTACCAATCACTCAAAGATAATGACTCCATATCACTTCTTTTATGTGCAGTTACCAAGTTTATTGCAATTTGTAACAAACATTACAATGTGACTAACAGGTATTAGCTATTTTGAGGGAGAAAATTAAAGCTTGTTTCAAGTCCGCTGGTTCAATCAAGCTACAGGCTTCAAATGTCTACTTTGTCTTCTTCATTTTCTATTGTTTTATTCCAGACAACAGTCTTTTTCCCACAAGAAACAAAGGCAAGATGTGTCCTCTCAAACATAAATGTTTGAACAGCTAGAAGTCTAGGTCAGGACACACTGAACACACATGTTGATTTACTACACAATAATTGGATCCATGGAAAGGAGTTAAGATATTTACTGTAGGAGGATCCAGCAATTCATTTGCCTTTGCTGACCACCTGTGTGCAGCATTTCCCCTTATTATTACTGTGATGTGATTGATGTACCACAAGTGACCTGGGGCACTGCCTTCTTCCAAAACCTCCCAAAATGTTCCCCCTTCTGTAAGTCTCCAACTAACAGGACTGTGCTTCCATCCCTTTGGCATGTGGCATTCATCTCCAGATACAGGCAAACTTCCATGCACACCATGGGGCCAAGGGAAACGAGAAAAAAAAACCTTCTCGGGGACTCTGTTCCAGCATTTCATCATCCTCACTGTACAAAATCTCTTCCTTACATCTACTGTAAATTTACCCTCTTTTGGTTTAAAACCATTATCCCTTGTCCTACTGTGACAGGTCTGCTAAAAAGTCAGTCCCTATCTTTCTTACAAGCACGAGAAGGTTCTCCAAGGTCTTCCCAGAGCCTTCTCTTCTCCAGCCTGAACAACCCCAGGTCTCTCAGCTTGTCTCCCCAGGAGAAGTGCTACACCCTCTGAATACATGGCCTCCTGTAGACCAACTCTAACAGGTCCACATCTTTCATGTGCTGAGGACCACAAAGAGCATGAAGCCCCATGGTCCACAGGATTACACGTGGGAAAACTGACTTGGCAGCCACAGGCAGTTTCAGCCTTCTTGGTCACTCAGGAGACTGTGCTGCAGCTGCACAATCCCCTTCCACAATCCAAAAACCCTCTCTGGATCCTAACACCGACATAATTTTTATTATGGTCGTGGTCTAGGTCAGGACAGACTAAAGATATATACTAATTACTACGCAGTAATTGGACTCCATGGAAGGAGTTTGGTATTTATTGCCTCAGTGAAGTAGTTATCAATGCAAATAACACCATGGAGTTACAGAACCATGGTGGTCCTGAACGTAAGAGCAAGGTACATGTACTAAAGAATAATCTTTGGCTAAAGCTTGCCAATAGAGGGGCCATCATTAACTTCTTAATTCTTGAAAAGACTGGAAATCCTGAGGAGAAAAGGCCGTTAGTTTTCAATGCTTGTCTTTATTCTCTGCCTGTATTCTTGTCATGTACATCAATCAGTTAAAGAACAGATTATACGCTAATTTGGAACACAAATTACTTCAGTTCTCTGGCTGACAGCTTACAAAAATCTGGAACAAATTTAAGCTTAACATAACTGAGCCAATTTACAGTATTTTCCTATGTCCAGAGGCACTCTGCCATTTGCAAAGGGAAAGATCATTTATGGAGGTCTCTCATTTAAATGGACATTCACTCTCCTGTGAACTTGTGCTATCCAAAGATATCAGATGTGCTGTGGTGACTGATAGTAACACACCATGAACTCCAAATTACTAATAAAAATTCTGTAATGTTATACAAGTTGCTCCTTTAAAATTGAAAATACACCAGATAGTCAAATAATTTCCAGATTACATTTGAGAACATTTCAGAGCATTGCTTTACTGCCTTATAAAGAATAGTGATTTAGATAACGGAATCTGTCATACCTCAATGAATACAATGAACTGATCACATCACATCTCATTCAAAGGAACAAACAAAAAGACTTAAACCAATTCTTAACCACTAGGCTTTAATCTAAGAAAATGTAGTAAGAAAATGTAGTCAGCTGCAGACTGCATCATTCTCCTGTTAGAGACAGGAGTTCAAAAAACACTCAAGATAAAATAAAAAGTGCTTGCCTGTTCTTTTGGCTTTCATCATTGCCTAACCTAGGAGGCCAGAAACACATCATTTGCACAGGATATAATACTAATTCTTAGAATTAAAAAAGGAATTGGTAAGATCAGATACATCAATTTTAGCAGCAACATTCCAGTGGCATAGAATTTCCTCTCGTAGTTCTAACTGGAGTGACTGAAGACATAGTCTTCTGTGAGAAATAACTGTGCCATTAATTCTGCTAATAGAAGAAAATACATGATGGTGCAGCAACCTGTAAGTCAGACAGTAGTCTGATCCACCTTCATTTAGATTTAAACCATAGATGTTCCATTTTCAGGGAGGAATTAAAAAAAAAAAAAAAAAAGGGGGGGGACAGGTGGGGAGAAGCCATCTCAATGCTCTTGAGAAAGATAACTGCATCTTCCAGCTGCTGGTGCAGTGAACTGCTGCAAAAAGCAACATCCTAAACTTTGCCTCTAGCAAATTAGGTTGCTGAGAACCTAGACTTCAGCACCACCATTGGTTCATGGTTATTAAGTGAAAATTAATTTTGGGAAAACACACGCAGCACATTGATCTGTCAAACTGAGAAATCATCCGTAGACTATGACGTATTTTTCTCATAAATACTGATCCATAAACCAAACCTTCAGGCTTCCTAGCTTTATTCAACCTGATTAGAGTTCAAAATGTATTTCAGCCCTCACCAAATCCCATTTCTCCTCTGCCCTTATAAAATTTCACAGCACAATAAACGGAGCCTGTACTTTATGGCAATATATTTAAGAATGAGCATCAATTCATCTACAAACACCTTACCCTAAGGATTCAGAAACAGCACACTTACAAGTCAAGAACACTTGCTTTTGTCCCCTATGAATTTAGACAGGAAACTCTCCCTACTGTTCAGAAACTGAACTGAACACAACGTCCTCAAGAATACATGCCATGCAATCTGTTTCATAAAGAGCTCGAGCTTTTTGGTTAGGAGCTGATTGGCTCCTAACTGAAAAACTGAGGTCTTCCAAAGAAATACCCGTCATCAACTGCATCCCAGATGGGCATCCTAAAAATGGGTTTCATGAAATCACCAGTGCTGAGTTTCACAGTTGTTCCTTGCAGTCACTTTTTGCCAGCTAAGCAAGCAGGGCATGCTGGGCTCCATCCAGCCAAGCAGCTCCCATTGATCAAACACCCTCCCCCTTCCCTCTCACACACCAATTTTCATTACTCCTACCTCATATAAATGCTAACACAGAAGAGGGAAAAATCGTCAGTTTATTCATGGACTCATTTCATAAATCCTAAAATGAACAGTGTACTTTCATCAGTTTTAATGTATAATTACATAGGCAAGACAAACTGCTGAATTTCTTGAGATGCTGGGAGAAACTGAAGCTAAACTGGAAAGGGTATCTTCTGACATCAAGCTGCAAACCCACCTTCCACACCACAATCTTCATCAGGAATCTGATGCACCTAAAGACAAGGTTGTTTGCTACTTCTGCCATGAGGCTGCTACAAAGTTTACTCTGATGTTGGAAACCTTTTCCAAATTTCCAGCCCAAATTAATTCACAGACTATTAATACTGATTTGCCCTTATGCTGATGTCATAATTCAAGCATGAGTAGCCTTCCCACATCCCACAGTGCTTACCAGTGTAAACATTTATACACCTTTATCAAAACCTGTGAGCTAAGCCATGCAGGTCTCTTTAGCCTCCTTTCATGTCAGAGTCACAGTTTTCCATAGGCTCCAGGCACCTCTTTTTAAGGTAGAAATTTATTCCCCTTGGGAACAGCTGGCCAGCACACTCTTAGTAGAGTAGCACCACTAGTCTCCCTGGACATTTCAGGATCTATGATCTTCAGGGCTTCACCTTTTAATGAGCCCAACTCCAATTAATCTATGCTGCTCATTTGAGAGCCATTTACCAAAGCCTGACCCTCAATTAGGCAGCCAGGTACTAATGTTAAACTTTGTGTTTGTCAATGCCATCATGCTTCTATTGATTTGTACTCAAATCTTTATCAAATGAATAAAAGGATTATGAAGAGATGGGTCCCAAGACCAACTCTGAAAGGCATTCCCCCCAACCTACCTACTGCTGAACTGCTTCTCTTTGAGAAGAAATGCTGCATAGAGGGTTTGGGGTTTTGTAATCTACCTTGTAATTCTCTACCACTCTTCATCTTTTTCTGTAGTAGGCTAACAGGTTTCTCCCAGACTTTGGGAAAAATCACAGTTAGAGCAGGACAAAAGCTTTCACTCGAAGGGCTTTGTTTGTCTCTTCCTCCCTGAGGGAGGATATCTTTGTCTGAAAACTTGTTTGGAATTTAGGCTTAATATTCCTGAGTTTTCTCCTCCTACTGCCCTTGCAAAAATATTTACCACACATTATACTGCTATACAGACACTGCTCAAAGTCAGGCGAGGACAATGCAGCTATGACAGACAATAAACCTGCTAATGAAGCAACAAACTGACCAGTGCAACAGGTTTTACTACCCTTAACCAAACTCCATGATCAGCAACTGATTAATGACAAATATTGTGCCTACTACTGAAAACTCCCAGAGGATAAGAAACTACTAAGCACATAAGTCAATGCTTTACAATACTTCTGCTGGTAAGAACGTATTTGGTTCCAGCTGCTTCTTTCTACAAATTGTGAAAGCACGTTTTCCTGGCACAAAACTCCATTTACAGTGTTCTTTTACATTGTCTTTCTAAACAGGACACTCATATTTAGTCAGGAGACAGTCACGGTGGTTACATGAACAGATCACTGCCCTACTTCAGGCCTCAAAGGCATAACAGATACAGTAATTGGGAAGAACCACAGGAGAGGAAGAGCATTGCGAATCCAGTCAGGTTTACATGCTTAGTAAGTGCCTGGAAAAAAAAAACAAACCAGCTGTACTGAAATAGACAAGGCATCTAGAATTACTCCAACATTTAAAAACAGACAGGATAAAGCATTCATAAACTCCTGTATTTACTTGCTGTATTTACTGTGCCGAAGTTTGCATGCAAAGAAAGAAGCAGCATTCTCAGAAGAAAATTAGACTGGAATTGGCAAGGTAAAAGCCCACATTTAGCCCTGACATTTACTTTCTAGGCAATTACCTCTGCCTATCTAATTTCCTCTACAAAATTGAGTTCATCTACAGGCAGGTGAAATTTCTAAGCCCAGTAGCTGTTGTTATGGCACTGCCCAGATATCAACAGAATTAATTTCTGATCTCAAAGCTGGACTCCACGCCTCCACACACTTCTGCCCAGCTTTTCAAAGCTGATCCCAGTCGTGCCTGAAAAAGGAGACACCAGGGCCAGTTTTCTGATGTATACCAGTGACTACACGCAGCTTTGTACTAACACAGGAAGACAGATTTCAACCTAAAGCAGAGCTGTCAGCTATCTGAAGCTTGAAGAGAAGCAGAAAGATGGACAGTCAAGCCTGTGAAGCCACAAAGGCTTGTTTTAAGGAGAAAGCTTGCATTCAGAGGGATGACTCTTGCACGGTCATGTTGATTGGCACAAAAAACCCTCCTGTAGCTTCAGACAGACAATTTTTGCAACAGGCATACTCCCCACAAACCGATTTTCAAGTGTGAAAGTGACACAGTGGCTTGAGCATGAAGAAAACTGACAAGCCATTTCAATTAACTCTAAAAAGACACTTAAAAAACTCTTTTCCAACGCTGCATACTGACCAGCCAATTGCAGGGGTGCCTGTGACACAAAAACACAGGGAAAGACAAAGAGAGGGAGAACCAGAGTCAGTGTGTAGACAACACTCCGTGTGCTCAGAGCCAGGGCAGGCAAGCCCTTCCCTCTCCTTTTCCCGTTCCTTTGGTGCTCCCTGCAGGGCAGCGTGCAGAGGACAGCCATCCTCACAGGCTCTAGGTAAGACACACTGCACACCACCTAGTTCTGTGAAATAAAGAGTGATTCGTTTCACTGAGCCCACTACCCCCAAGGGAACTGTGATCAGAGAGAAACCTCGCTGAGAGAAGACACTGCCAGCCGCGTGCTTTAGTAATGTAAGTTTACTCCACCCTATCTTACACCTATAGATCACCCTTCCTGTGCTTCAGGAAGAAATATTTTCAAAAGGTTTGTCTGTAAACACAGCCATCTATGCACAAGGGGCAGCAACGGGACTCTAGACTGCAGCAGGATCATCTGATCATATTATTCTTTTTAATTAAAACGTACTCTCCACTTACACCAAGTTTCAAAGGGAATACCTTCCAGCCTGTTCTTGTCCATATCAAGGACAGACACCCTTGCTTTCCAATCACACCTGCAAAATAGACTTTAAATATTGTACAGAACTACCCTTAAGTGTGTACAACCTCTATATTTAACTTAGTGGACTGGCCACCTTGGGAACAATCGTCCGAGAAAGTTTAGATTGTTGAGAAATACAGCACATAATACTGCCAAATTATGAAAAACACAAAGCTAACATGTCTTTGCTGACAGCTAAACTGGGTAAGAACATTCTCAATAAAATAGTTGAAATATTATGGGCAGAGCCAATGCATTTGAAAAACTGGTTACATGTAAAAACACATTCCAATATGAATTATAATTTACCTGTATTAAGTAATTTATGCTACCTTATCCTTTCTTTTATTGAATTTAAAAAAAAAAAAGTGTCATCCTGCCTGAAGTTCTTCGGAAATTAGATTAAAACACTCACTAGAATTTCAGGAAAATATTCCTGAACATGGGAAAGCCTAGCCTTCTTCAGTTAAGAATCAGAAAAAACTCCTTGCTTGAAAATCCTAGCTCTAGCTGGGAAACAGAAAAGGACTATCTACTGAAGAAAAACAGTTGCAAAAAAACCCCCAAAACAGTAGCAAAAAAACCGCCAGGCAGTTACTTAAAAAAACATGATCGGTAACAGACCATACCTCGAAAATGCTACAGTCTGCAAAGAAAGTATGAAAATAATGGGGGAAAAAATGCAGATACTCTTATTCTAGTGGTCGCTAAAGTTACAATTTTGCAGAGTCATGTATCAAACCAGAAGCAGCAAGTGCAAGGCATTCGAATTCACACCTCCTCAGACTGTGCAAGTACACACACAGTCAACAACAAAATACTAAAGAGAGGCAAAAACAACAAAACAATCCTCTAAAAGAGGAGAAAGATACCTACTGTAAAATCCAAAGAGCAATTACAGAAAAATACCAGGCCTTGAAACAGAAAATTATCTTTAACCTAGAAGAGTACTTCTGAATTTTTAACTGAGCACTTTTCCTCTAACCACTAAAATTATAAACTCCCAGAGAAATACAAAAACAATCCTCTTACCCACAACTGCTGTAGGATTAACCTGCACTGAAACAAATGTAGGAAGGAGGTTGTCAAGAGTACATTTACACTCACTCACAGGTTACAAGCACTAAAGTCAGCTTTTACCATTTCACTCAGCGAGAGTCTCTCTCTCATACTTGCAGAACTGTTGTAAAGTTAATTCTTCTGACACTGGATTAGCGTCCAAAAATCCCCATAAACACATTTAACAATATAGCATACACATGCTAAGGACACACCAGAACACACAGAAGCTCAAACTTCCACAACTGAACGTTCTGCTGACATGGTGTTAAACAAGCTGGCTTTCCCTGGGTGTTCAAGTGCTGTGGTGGAACAGTGAAATGTGAAAGCCCATATTATGTGACACACAGACTGCAGCCAAAAGACTGCTGACATCCTGAATATTCCTTGCACTTCTCTGCATTTTGACAATAAGGTTTTTAGGTTAACAGCGCAGGGGGAGCTGAAAACAAAACGGGACAGACTTACTTTTGGCTGGTGTTTCACTTTCAAAGTTAAGAATTTTTGTTGAAGATTTTTTAAAGCCTGCTTCATGTCTACATAGTGATAACTACAACAGAAGTGCTACATTTAGAAGCCTACAGTGTCAGCACTGTCACCTCAGACAAGAGATGTGGCCACACAGGTCTGCATCAGTGTCAGACAGCGCTTATTATTTGCCCCTAACACAATGCTTAACATATTTACTTTCTCACAGACAGTCAACAAAAAGAAGCAGCAGCTTGTGCAGATGGATACATGCTTTCATTTACCGTGGTTAAGAGTGAATGCTCAAGCCCTGAGTGGCCCCACTTGGAGCACCAGAATGCCCACAATGGGTAAATCTAACCCTCTGCGGAGCTCGATTAGTGAAACACAAAACTTAATGAAAAACAGCCAGGCCTGCAAAAATTTCTCCATTTGATAACAAGCCTTCTCCAATAACAGGGCCTGAGGCTAAATCTTTTCACCTTCTGTAGTCAGAATATCTGACAGTTCTCACCTAGTGCTTTGGCAAGCAAGATAGCTTCATGTATAGTTTTTACTCATTCAAAATACTCAGTTGGCCAATGTTTTAAAACACAACTAAACCAAAACTAGAGTCACACCACTGAAGTGTGAAATTTAAAATTCAACTGTGTGATTTAACAGGAGGAAAAAAAGACCAGTTTCTTATGCAAAGAGCTAATTAGCAGGGCTAATTAGTTATTCAGAAGTGTGTCCCTTCAAATTCTCAGTGGAGGTTGGCTTCAAATATTCCTTACTACTGATGGCAGCTCTCAGTTACAAGCATTAAGTCTTATCAGAATGCTACCTCGCCCAGTAACACCAAGTCTCTCCACATTAATCTGGAGCTGAGAGTAAGGGGAGAAATATTCAGAAACAGAAAAGCAATTTTACAGAACCAGAACCCAACTTCAGAGCAACAGGTTTCCTGGGCCTGTCACAGCTCCATGATTTTTGGCTTTGTCATAGCATGGGGCAGAGCTCCAAGTAAACAAACCTACCTCTGAGAAACGTACACATGGTCCAAAGACTAAAAGCAACGTTTCCCAAACTCCAAGAAACACCTTTCAAGGCGTTAGAAAATTAATCTAAGAAACCAGCGCACTTAGCTAAAATTTGTAAATTTCAAAAAAAATAATCTGAGAACTTCTGAGCAGATACTTGTGAGACACTTGCTCAACATAGCACATTTCAAAGCGTTTTCTGATTTTAAGATCCAGTTTGTAACTGAAGGCTCAAAAGTGTTCCTCTCTTTACTAAGTTCTACAATTTTTAGCATTTCCAACAGTGATTTCTTCGCCATTTTCTAAAAAGCGTGCCAAAGAAATTTAAACACATTTTTCACTTCCACTGCTAATATTAAGATCAAGCCTTTACCCTGCTCTTTTTGAAACAAAGTTCTCCTTAAATTCTACCCTAATTTCCTCTGTCTTAGCACCAATTCCTGGCCAAAATCCGAAGTATTATGCTCATGAGGAGCATTTTTATTTTGAGCTACTGTAGCAGCTACATTTATAAACAGAGGGTGCAGTCTCATTTCCCACAATCCAACTTGTAGTCATTGCATTCTGCTGTCTCATAAACTGGTGAGGGCTTTGACTGGCAACATTCCTTCAATCCTCTCCTTGAATTTACTTCCCAGGACCTTACTGAATGCAGAGAGCAAGCTAAAAAAAAAAAAAAAAAAAAAAAAAAAAGAGAGCTTCTCTCAGTGACAGTAAAGACTTACGATTTAAATATTGGAAGGTTTCTGACCCATGCTTTTCCTAGGCATTTGCCATGTCTGTCACAATGGTAACCTAAATGAGCTCTTACTCCAACTTAAGCTGTCATCCTTTATTTTTCTGAAGATAGAAGAGGGTAAACCGACAGACTTCATAAAAGCAGATAAAATGTTCCAAACTTTCTAGAGCTTCACTGCCCACCTGTCACATTAAAGGTTGCTGCAGACAACACTTCAGCTTCCAGCCTCCCTAGATTTTTCAAACCAAGGCCACAAGTGTGTCTGGACTTGGCTATCAGAGCAACCATACCCGCTCAGGCAAGTGACAAGGCAACTTCCAACCCTGCCAGCTCACTTAAGGCCCTTCCTTTCATCTCAGAACGCTGCATTTCCCCGAGGATTTTCCAGCGGGCTGCCGGGTGCCAGAAGAAAACATTCACCTGGAAGCAAAACACATCTCCTCCTCACTCGCAGCATCACCAGACACACACAAAGGCACCAGAGAGGGGCAATAAGGTTGCCGGGAACCCCACCGCACACCCCAACGCTGGCTCCACCGAGGTCAGCAGAGTCTCTCCCGCACTCCCTCCCGTCCTAAGTGCAGGCTGATTAATCACTGCAGCTCGCCCCGTGAGGCCAAACAATAAACCCTCCCCGGGCTCTGCCACCTCCACAGCACACAGAGATGCGCCTGGGAGCAAACCCCAGCCCCTCTCCAGCAGAAAAGCCCCACAGCTCTCCCACCGCTCTCCTCCTGGCGGGAATCCATCCAAGGATGGGAAGGATCACCGCGTTTTCCTTCTGCTATACCCCAACCCCCAGATTTCGCATTATCCCTTTCCCAGTACTCCCATTATAAACCAGCAGCGATCTGTACTTGACCAGCTAACCCAGGGCACCCCGCTTCCCGAAAGGAAAAACTTTCGCTTCCTATAGCGCTCCTCTCCTCCCCACCACTATGTGAGCTGTTTATTCCCCCTCCCGCCTCCCGGGCTATTTCCCCTTTCCACCTCCCGGGCTGTTTCCCCGGGATATTCCCCTTTCCACCCCAGAGCTATTCCCCCTTCCCATCTCCCGAGCTATTCCCCCTCCCACCTCCGGGGCGTTCTCCTCAAAAACAAGGGGGAAAAGTCCTTCCGCCGGAGGTTCGGCCACGGCACCCCCTTTCCTTCGGCGATGGGAAGTCACTCTCTCCCAGCAGCATCCCGAGGAAAACGGGTCCCTCCTCAGCCCCGAATCCCCCCGCCGAATCCCCCGAAACCACCCCGGCCGGGCACCGCATCACCCCCGCGGCCCCAAATCCTCACTGAAGCTCCGGCCACCTCCCCGCAGGGCTCTATCCCTCCCTTTCCCGGGGCCGAGGGGACAGATCCCCGCATCCCTCCGCACGGCCGCGTCCCGGGGGTGGCGGCGGGTGAGGGGGAGGGATCCCGGGAATGGCCGCACCGTCTCCTCGGGGTCGATGTCGATGCGGAAGGTTTGCTGCTGCAGGGTCTTCAGCGTGATCTGCATGGCGGCGGGTGCGTGCCGCGCTCCGGCCGCCCTCGTCCCTTCCCCGGGAAGAGGTGGCGGGGAAGAGGCCGGGAAAGGGAGGAGGAGGAGGGAGGCGGAGCCGGGCTCGGCGGGAGGCGGTGGCGCGCATGCGCGGTCTGAGTTGCCCGGCAGTGCGCAGGCGCGGGAGCGCTGAGGGCGGGCGGAGCGGGAGGAGGGGAGCGGGCAGCTCCTCAGAAATACAAGCACCGAGGGACGCTGAAACGGCGGATCGATTGCCGGGGAAGGGAGCTGCGAGGTCAGCGAGTCCGGCCTGTGACCGGACGGCACCGTGTCAGCGAGGCCGTGGCATTGAGTGCCGCGTCCAGTCGTGCCTTGTGCACCTGCAAGGGGCAGTGACTCCGCCGCTTCGGTGGTGTCCCATTCCAATGTCCAGCTGCCCTTTTTGTGAAGAAATTCCTCCTGGTGCCCAAATTAAACCTCTCCTGGCACAGCTTGAGGCCGTTTCCTCTCATCCTGTCCCTTGTCCCCTGGGTGCAAAGCCCCACCTGGCTGTCACCTCCTATCAGGGAATTGTGGAAATCCAGAAGGTCTCCCTGAGCCTCCTTTTGTCCAGGCTGAGCTCCTTTCCCAGCTCCCTCAGCCACTTCCCATCAGATCTGTGCTCCAGCCCTTTCCCCAGCTCCGTTCCTTTCTCTGGACTCGCTCCAGCCCTTCAGTGTCCTCCTTGAAGTGAGTGGCACAGACACAGCACTTGCAAGTTGTTACACACACTCGTGGGTTTATAGGGCCAAAGCTCTGCCAGTGCTGGTTTAATACCATCATAGCATGTAAAGGGACCTTAAAGACCATCTAATCCCAGCCCCACCTGCCGTGGGCAGCGACACCTCCTGCTAAACCAGGTTGCTCAAGACTTTATCCAACCTGTCCTTGGGGCATCCACAACATCCCTGAGCAACCTGTGCCAGTGTCTCACCACCCTCACAGTAAAGAATTTCTTCCCAATACCCAAGCTAAATCTCTCCTCTTTCAGTTTGCACCCATTCCCCCTCGTCCTATCACTACAGCTCCTGATTAAGTGTCCCTCTCTGGCTTCCCAGTAGGCTCCTTCACATACTGGAACCTTCTCTTCTCCAGGCTGAACAGCCCCAACTTTCTCAACCTGACTTCACAAGGAAGGTGCTCCAGTCCCCTCATGGACTTGGTGGCCTCCTCTGGGCTAGTTCCAACAGTTCCATGTCCTTCTTATGTTGGTGACCCCACAGCTGGATGCAGCACTGCAGGTGAGGGTTTCACAAGAGGAGAAGAGAGGTAGAATCACCTCCTTTGACCTGCTGCCCATGCTGCTTTGGATGCAGCCCAGGATTCATTTGCCTTTCTGGGCTGTTAGCGCACACTGCTGGCTCATGGCGAGTTTAGTAGTGTGTAGTTTAGTGTTTGAGTAGTTGCTTACTTTTGATGGGTTATTAACCTGTGTTTGCCCTGGTGCTCCTTAGGCAGTAAAGGAGGAGTTCTGTTATGAGTAAACTTTGAACTTGAGCCAGCTGTGTTGGTAAAAGTGACCCTTGCCCCCCACACCTCATAACCTCTTCCATCATCAGGTGTGGAGTCTCCTTGTAGCCTCTTCCATCTGCAGGTGTGGGATGTCCCAGGGCATTTTTATTACAACCAAGGCTGTCTTTCAGCAAAAGGGGATGTTGATGTCAGGCTGACTTAATACTGTACTGCAATTAAAGTCCAAATTCCCTAGTATTGCGTAATGGCCGGAGAATTTCTAGTGTGCCACATTGTCAGCTTGATGTTTGTAATAAGAACCATCTTCTAACCCACTTTTACAGTGAGCTTGGCTTCCTCACCATTTCCTCCCAGCAGCACGGCAGAGCAGGGGCCAGCAGACTGCAGTGCCAGGCAGAGGGACAGCAGGAGACCCCTTTCCCTGCAGGAGTGAGAGAATGGGGATGTGTTACACGTACACAGGGCTGGAGGTGCTGCTTCTGCCAGCGTCCTCCTCAGGCTCTGACACACAGCTGCCAGACAGCCAGAGCCTCCTGCAGCTTTTGGAACTAAAAAGTAACCGCTGACTGTTGCTAGTAGGAATCCAGCATTCTTGACAGTGCAGAATAACTTGCTTGCATTGCTTGGAGAGCCATTTAGAAAAAAAAAAAGAGAGAGAGAGAGAGAAAATATCACTTGCTATTTTTTGCTTGGATGGTTACAACTTAAAATATGCTGCTTGTTCACTTTCGCTATTGCCTGATACACCGAATCTGAGTCTGTATTTTGAAGAGAAAAGGGATTTTTTTTTTTTTAAACTTTTCATTCAGCAGTCCAGATATGTAAGTGCTTAGCTTTACATGCAAACCAAAGTGCCTCATGCTGAGGGGTTGTGTCAGTTTCACTACTCTTTTCTGCTCAGAATATGTTCAACTACTCATTCTGATTTCTGTGTTTGCTGGTTAGAGTGTGAAGCAGTTCTGCCCAGGGCTGAGGGTCCATTTTCACTGTGGCTGTTTAGCTCTTCTGCGAGGGCTTGTAGAATACCCAGAATAACTGGGAATCAACTCCAGAGGCTGTGAATGCCTAAGGATGAAGGGTTTTTCTGACTATTTATTTGAATTTTGAAATAGAATTAGAAAAAAAAGCTGTGATTTTTTTTTCCCCTCTGAGTGGTTCAGGAATTTATGACAACTGATTTTTTTTTTCCCCTCTGAGTGGTTCAGGAATTTATGACAACTCATTGTATGGGGAATATAATAAATAAACAGATTCTTGGTATTTCCTCTGGCTCAGCCCATTCAGCTGCATAAAATCTGGCAGTGCTTGGCTGTTCAGTTCTTTCTTGCAGTGGCAGAATTGAGGGTTGGATTTTTTCCCCCAGAGTACTCTCATCATTTAGTTTCCTAGTGCTTCTCCTTGACAGCCAGTGCTTGGTGGTTTTTTTTTATTCTGTGTCTGAAGTATTTTGGGTAATCGCCCTGTGTTCAGACTGGAGCATCACAGTTAGCTAACTTCATTTACAACAGTTTATATGCTGACTCAGTGAGCACACAAACCTCTCCTATGCAAAGAGGAAAACTTGGATTGATTTGAGAGAGACGTGAAACAAAGTCCCAGACTTAGAGAGATGTTTTGGTGGAAAAATTCATACAATGCTTACTTGTGGATTTCCACTTCCAAGTAACCTGATCTCCCTGTTGCACTTAGTCCAGCTTTGTGCTGCCGTGTAATTGCCCTCCTCAGCTCTTTTTGGTTGTCTGTGATTCCCCAGAAACTGCTCTTTACCCATACTTGTTCACATCTGTCCTACCCAGATTCTAGGACTGATGGCAGATAAATAATGTGAACGTGACTCTCACCCCAAAGAACTGACAGTTTAGGGAAGCAAGGGGTGAAAGCAGTGCCTGCAAGAAAGCAGCACTTTCTTGCAGACTGTTTCAGACCTTTTGAGATGGGTGCAGGCTTTTCAAAAACAAGAGAGTGGCAACAGAAATAGCCTGGACAAGGTCCTGAAGGTGAAGAAAGCAATTTGTTTTGGCTGTGTTGAGATGGGAGGAGGTATGCAGAGGGCAGTACTCCAGGTGGATGCTTGTCGGTCTGGATAACACATGTCGTGGAGGGAAGAGGCAAGATTTTGAGCTTGTGGTGGTGGTTAGGAAGAGTTGTTACACAGGTAGGTGTGTAGAAGAGCTCCAGAATGGCAGCACAGCATGAGGGGCTTAGGATCAAATGGAGAACATGCTGCTAATGGAGAGGTGAGAGAAAGTAGCATCGTGACTGACAGGCAGTAACATGACTTTACCTTCAAGGAAAGGCAATATTTCACACTTACTTCACAATAAGTGACCTATCCCTGAAAAATGCTTCAAAACCAGACTTTTTCCACTGGCTGTTCACATGAAATAGACATGAATTAATGTGAGGTGTCCTAGGCTGAAATGTTTATTTGCCATGAGGGTGAGATTTTCCATTGAGTTTCCTGGTCTCTGCTGTTCCACACAGCTCTGTGCAGATCTCCCACTGCCTTTCTCTGTATCACACGTTAGTTGAGAACACCAGTCCACCTTTCACGAAGGCTGAACCACCTGCAAGCATGTCTTCTCTGGAGCAGGTGAACCTCTACTTAGATTCCAGTTTGCAGTAATTCGTATAGTGTAAAGTAATTCACCCTTAATCTAATTCTGCATGCACTCAGGAGCTTCATTTGTCTCCTGTTGGCAGCTTTGTTTCTTTTGGTACAGAAATAGTTTGAGGGTTTACTTGTGCTGTGAAACTGCTACCAAGCTTCCTCAGTCATCCTCATTTATTGTGCATGACTAACACTGAAGCAGCTTCACAGTGTTTGTCACGATAGTAAAGAGCAGCTGTGCAGGTTAATCACTAATTAGATAGTGAGGAATTAGGCAGTGACCATGGAGGTGGTGGTAACATGCAGCAAGGTACTTGTAACCACCTCAGCTGCTACCAGCTGCAGGCAGAAGAGAGTCTGGATCTTGCTTTTCTTTAGATTTATCAGTAATCTCTCATGTCTGCGTGCTTTGTTATCTAACAAAAAAAAATAAAATAAGAAAGTCATCAACAGGGGCTGGATCCTTCAGACTTGGAGAAGGCTCACTGTGAAGCAGTGGTACGGCTTTGGAAAAGGGAAATCACTCGCGTGCATTTTCAGCAGCACTCTCAGAAGCATGGAAATTTCCATTAGAGTTCCTAACAGCCCTTGGACACCATGGATGTTAGCACTGGAGTCTGCACAGAGTAATCTGCTATTCAGTTTTGTTGCACACACTGATGAAAAGTGAGTATGAGATCAAAATGAAACCCAGTCTTTATTGATAAAGAGGGACTAAAATTTCTTTTATAGAAACCCTTTCTCAAGGGCTCACACTTGAAGTCTTTTATTTTGGGAGTGATTGCTTTTCTGTTGTCAGCTTTTTAGCCTGATTGGCACTCAAACAACTGCCAAGAATACTTGGAATTCACTATAAAATAACAGTGTGGCAACTGCATTAGACTATCATCTTGACAGGCTTATGCATTTATTATGCTAATTATGTGGGTGTAGTAATTGTATTAGGAATATCTAGATATTTTCCATCAGAAAAATCAGTACCAAGTATGGGGAAACCCACAAAAGATTTCTCAACTGACTCTAATCTGCAGATTTTCCTTAAACATATAATAAATTTTCTCATTCACTTTCAAAACCTTTTACCTTAATTTACTTCCCCTATACAGAGATTTTGGAGCAGTAACTATAGTAAGTACATCAACTTCCTAATTTGCAATCACTGTTAGTTCATTTTAGACAATTTATTAAGGAAGTAAGGGACAACGGATGGGGGGAGGAATCTCAGGGAGTGGCTGCAAGGCATGCTGCCTCCAAGCATTGCTGCTGACAGTCCAGCTTCACAACAGCACTGGGCTTGCAGTTGGAATCTAACCCCTTCATGTATCGTTTTGTTTGCTTGCAGTCACATCAGTGTCACTTTGCTACTGCAGGAAATGAGGTTTGCCAAGAAAGGCCAAAAGGGACTTGAGTACCAGGTTGCATAGTGCTTCTTGCCCCAAGCATTTCAAAGCAGAAGTTATCTTCCAGGCTTGTAACAGCCATGGCTAGTGACTCTGGAAGCTTATCCCAGCAGTGTCAGTGCCCTGAACATACTATTGATTGGCATTGGAATTAAACTCTTTAAATCTGTGTGTGCAGAAACTGCTTGTCAGCTAGGAGAGGGAGGTATTGAATTCTGTATGCTTCAAGAGAGTTTATCTGGAAATGAAAAAAATCTTTTTATTGATGAAAAGTTTCCTTATTTAATCACTGGTTTCTCTGGAGTGTCAGACAGCTGAAAAGGAAAGGGAATAAAAATGATTGGGATTTGACAAATGCCTCTGAAGACAGTTATCTGATGTTTGTGTCTGTTAGCAGGAAGGGCTGCTGTGGCTCTGGGGGGTATTACAGTGTTTCAGAGTGCAGACTCTTTGCCAGCTATTCTAATATTTGGGCTTTGTTTGGGCTTCTGTCCTGTCTGTGTGCCTGCCTGTCCTGTAAAAACAAGGACAAATGGGAGCCGGAAGCTGTACATTGTCCTCCTGTAGTTCTGCAGAGCTGCTGTGGGAAGGCCAGACATCTGAATATTCCAAAGCAAGGCCAATTATTGCATGAGCCATTAGAATGGCAAATAGTGCAGCCAGCCAGGGCAGCCCATTTCTATTGACAGTTGTGGCAGGATGAGTCTTCCCAGCTTCAGGATGGGACTGAGTAGTTGCAGAATTGATGGCTGAGTGCACTATAAAAAGCTTATAGGAAAATGACATCAGAAATCGTCAGCAATTAATCTGGAACATTGATTCCAAGAATAATATTTATCTGAAAAATAGTGAATCAAATTCTACAGATCTAACTGGGCCTACTATGAATAAATTAGATCAGTTTATTTTTCTATGAGTCATTCATCATATTGCAGTCATCACTGTGGTTATCTGAAAGCATTTTAATTTAATCAAAATGCAGTTAAAACTCATATAAACAAATTTGGCCTATGTTGTACAGCCACACACAGCCACATACACAGACCAGTCTTTTCCAGTGTGGTGTGAGGAATTAAATACCAAAACAGACCTTTCTACAGAGACCTGACTATGGATTTTTGCATTACTTGATTTTGAGCATGCACTTTCCAACACTTTGCTTTCTGTGCTGACTGCCAGATCAAAGAGAACAATACACTGTGCTCTGAAGCTTTTGTCACAGTGTTCATAGCTTGTACAGGCCATCTGCTGTGGAGTAATGTAGCTGCTACAGTACATCACTTTCCTAGCATATGGGTAACCTGACAGCTGGGGAGTGTGAGCCTTCTGGATTCAACAGGAATTCACTTGGATGTGTAGTTACTCTGTCCACATAAAGCCTGCTGTAAAACAATGCCAACTCCTAGGTCACAGACCACAAAACATTCTGGTTGGCACAGATATGGGTAGCTTCTATCCCAAACTTTTACTTGGAGTAGAATAATTAATTCAAGAATGAATTCAGACCCTCATGCTTAGAGCTTTGTCCAGCCAGACTTTGAAAACCTCTAAAGATCCCATAGCCTCCTCTGACTCTTGTTATAGTGTATAATTATTCTCATTTTTTCCCTTTCTAACCATATGCTGAACTTCTCTAATTTCTGCTGATGTCACTGTCTCTTGCTCTTCTACCCAGTATCCCAAACAGGATGCAGTGCCCAAATGAGGCCTGATGGGTGCTGAGCAGAGGTGATCACCCTTGCCCACTGTGGTGGTTTTGATTGGCCCAAAACATCAGTGAAGTGTTTTTAACATCTAGGAGAAATCTGGACCCCTCAGAAGCTGTTGTAGTAGGCCTGGGGAGGTGTCTGAGGGGTGGGGAGTGGCACAAAGATGGCTCCTGTGTGTCCTGAGTGCAAGTTCTGGAAGTTTTTACATCAAGTCCAGCAGAGCCAATCTCTGATGGCTCTGAAGGTGATGGACGTGCTGCCGGCCAAGTTTGGGCCAATTGGAGGTGCTAGTTACGCCTCTGTGAAAACATAGTTAAGAAAAATTCAAAACAAAGCAGGCACGCACTTCTTTCACTTCTTTGTAGTTGGAGGAGGAGGAGGTGGAGGTGAAAATACGTGGAGGGAGAACAGCATGGAGATGCCAAGGTCAGTGAAGAAGGTGGGGGAGGAGGGGCTCCCAGTGCTGGAGCTGAAAACCCTCTGCTAGCCATGGTGAAGGCCATGGGGGGGCAGGAGGTCCCCTGCAGCCCATGGAGTCCACAAGGATGCAGAAATCCACCCACAGCCCACACCAGAAGAGCAGGTGGATGCCTGGAAAAGACTGTGAACCAGTGGGAGTCTCATCTAAGAGTTAAAACTGCAAAGGCCTTCCAAAGGAGAGAAAGGCCTTGCTCCTGGTATGGAAGCAGCCTGGCCTTGGCTCGGGAGGGTCTGCACAGCACCCTATGGACAAAAAGACTCATGTTGCAGCAGAATTTCGGGCGGGATGTTGCTCATGAGATTGGACCCATGCCAAAGAAGTTCTCAAAGGACTGTCTCTTGTGGGAAGGACCCCTGGCTAAGTAGAGAACCTCTTTTCCTGATTGGACTAACCAGAGGACCCCTCAACCTGCCCCCTGTCTGTGTTGCTGGTTTGGAAAGAGGGAAGGCGGGGGGTGAGTGCAGAGACTGCTTCTTAAGAGGGTGGGGGTGAGAGCAGAAAGAAAAACTGTCTGGAGAGAGAGAGAAATAAGTAGAGATAAAGAGTATTTGTAGTAGAAGAATTGTGGTGATGAGTAAATTTGAGAATCTGCTCCGTGGACTGAAAAGAGACCCCACACCCTGCCCCTCCACCACCCGGCTTGTTGACTGTAAAGGAGGAAAGGGGGTGAATACTACAGGTTCGTAAGAGGGAGGGGGGAGTGAACCAAAACTGTATAAAAAGTTTATTTTCGCCTGCATTTATCCTCCAACTCTGTTAGGTAATTAAAACACTTTTTGCAACTTTAAGCTTGGAGCCTGGTTGCCCTCTTTTTCGTGCGTCCTCCTGGCAATGTCTTGTCGAAAAGCCATGACACCTACCTCCCGGAACCCTGGACAGGAGAGGAAATAGGCTCAAATCTGTGGAGCCCAGTGAGATAGATCCCAGAGTCCTGAGGGAATTGGCTGATGTTGCCAAGCCACTCTCCCTCATATTTGAAAAGTCAGGGGAGGTTCCTGGAAAAAAGGAAACATCACTCCTGTTTTAAAAACTGGGAGAAAGGAAGACACAGGGAGCTACAGACCGGTGAGCCTCCCCTCTGTGCCTGGGAGCAGATCCTTACGGAATCAATGTTAGGGCACATGGAAGACAAGGAGGTGTTACAAGATAGCCAGTGCAGCTTCATTAAGGGAAAATTGTGCCTGCCAGTCTGATGATGTAACTGCATTTCTGTGATGGAATGCCTGCAACAGTCTGCAAAGGAAGGACCAACCAGTGTCATCCACCTGGAGTTCTGAAAGGGCTTTGGAGAGACAGGGATGTGAAGGGTGTATGATTCCATGGATGAGGAGCTGGCTGGATGGACACAGCCAGAGAGTTGTGGTCAATGGCTCCATGTCCAGCTGGAGGCCGTTGACAAGTGGTGTCTCTCAGGGCTATGTCCTGGCACTGGGACTCTTCAGCACCTTCATCGGTGACATGGACAGGGAGATTGGGGCCACCCTCAGCAGGTTTGCAGGTGACACCAAGCTGAGGGTGCAGTGACACCCCTGAAGGATGGGGACATCCAGGGGGTCCTGGACAGGCTTGAGAAAGGGGCCCGGAGAACCCAGTGAGGTTCAACAAGTCCCAGTACAAGGTGCTGCACCTGGGGCAATCCCTGACATGAGCATGAATTCACTGAGAGCAGCCCTGTGGGGAAGGACTTGGGGGCTCTTCTGGTGGATATGAAGGTGGACATGAGCCAGTGGTGTGTGCTGCAGCCCAGAAGGCAAACTACCCCCTTGGCTGCACCCAAGTGGGGTGCAACATGTCAAGGGAAGTGACTCTTTCCCTCTATCCTGCCCTCATGAGACCCCGCCTGGAGTGCTGCATCCAGCTCTGCATTCCCCAGCACATGGAAGATGTGGACCTCTTAAAGCTGGTCCAGAGGAGGCCACAAAGATGCTCAGAGAGCTGGAGTCCATCTGCTAAGGACAAACAGGTGGAGAGAGTTGAGGTTGTTCAGCCTGGAGAAATGAAGCAAAACCTTAGAGCACCTTCCAGTACCTAAAGGGGCTACAAGGACACTGGAGAGAGACATTTTACAGGGGTATGCAGTGATAAAACAAGGGCTTTAAACTGAAAGAGGGCAGATATTAGGAGGAAATTCTTAACTCAGATGGTAGTGAGGCCCTGACACAGACTGGCCAGAGAAGTTGTGGGTACCCTGTACCTGGAAGAGTTCAAGGCCAGGCTATATGGGGTCCTCAGCAACCTGATCTAGTGGATGGCATCCCTGCTCCTGGGGGTGGAGGTGGGGATGGAACCAGATTGTCTTTGAGGTCTCTTCCAGCCCAAACCTTTCTATGAAAACCTCTGTGACCCCTTGTGGGAGGAACCAGGGGATCCCAGAGGTGCTGAGATGTGTGGAAAGCCCATGGGACTTTGAGCTGCAGCCTCCCAGCAGACACAAGGTGTTACCCAATGAACCCTCTTGCCTCATGCCTGGAGTTGTCTGCCCCAGCCAGAGTGGTCTGATGGAGCCCTGGGAATCACAGAATCATTAGGTGCACATAAAATCATTGGGGACCAGGCTCCACAACCTTTCAAAGATGGCAGTGTGAGGCCATCATCAGCCACCTCACTCAACACCCTCAGACAAATCCCATTAGAGCCAATGGAACTGTATAAAACAGGATTTTCCAGGAAGCGCCTGAGCTGAATGTCCTCTTATCCTGCAACTCCTCTGCTTCTTCATCCCTGCCTTTGGGCTGAAACACCTGGAAAGAGTTTCAGTGGAAACTGAGAAGAAGAAGGCACCAAGTACCTCATTGTTGCCTTGCATTTGCTGTCACTGTACCACTCAACCCATTTGTGAAGGAGGTGCATAATTTCCATACCTGATTTACAACTTACATAGCAGCAGAAGCACTTCTTGAACCCTAGCTTGGCTTTGGTTTTCCTGATTACACCTCTGCACACCTCAGCAGTAATAATAATATAATCTCTGTAATAACCTCTCCTAACTCCCACCATGCTTACACAACTTCTATTTTCCATTGCTTTCCCATGAACTCTCTTTTTAGCCAAGCCAGCCTCCTAAAATATGTTGTGTTTTATCCTTGAACATCAGCATGGACTTTTCTTTTGAACTCCTTTGCCTTTCAAACCCCACAAGAGCTGCCTCGCATTAGTGCTGCCTCTTCCCTGAGAAAGCCACAGCTTTCTCTGATGAGGTTCATGGCTTTTGGCTTTTCTACTCCCCACCCTGGCCCAGGATCTTGAACTCCCCTGTGCCTTGATCATTACAGTTATACCCTGATTAGTTCTCCCTTATTTTTAAGTAGCACATTCAGAACAGCATCATCCCAGCTGGTCCATCTAACAGCTCTGTTTTCCCTGACACCCTCCAGAAATCACCCTATTGATCTGTCCCTCACAGCAGGTGCCAGGAAGGATGAATTCCCCCAGGAGAACCAGTTCTAGGAACCCGAAACTCGACCATGGCAGGAACACTGTAGTTTTGTGCCCACACACTGTGCTCTAGCTCAAATGTAAAATACAGGAATATTAGACAGGGCCGGCACATCAAATTTGAGTGAGTCCCAATTTCCTAGAAATATCTTAAAACATAATAAAATCAGGGATTTTGTTGTTGTTTTTCTGTTGTTGTTTGGTTCAGGGTATTTTAGCCCATATGCCTCTTGCAATTAATTACAATGAGTCAGAAACTGCCTCTCTTGAAACTGAATGTCTTCCTGTCTCCTGTAATAATGTGTTTGTGATCAGTTTAAACCTGTTTGCTCTTCAGCCAGCATGGCCACTCAGGTTTTCAGCATTCATTTGTATTCAGGTACAGTAATTATACTACTCTTGGCTTTCATTTTGTGAGACAAAATATGCCAAACTTCTGTAGTTTTGTCTTCTTTCTTATGAATATTTTAGTTGTCATTCTCTGCAATTGTTCTAAATTGATATAATCTTTCTTGAACTCGAGCTGGAGCCTACGCAGCATCTCACTAGCATGGCTTGTGCTTCTGGATCTTGCTGTGCACCTGCCCTGTGGAAGCAGACTACTTTCTCACAGCTGTGAGGACACTAAGTGTCCTCTTAATGACACATAGATACTTTATGACACAGTTACACACACTTGCCTGTCTCTTTCAGGAGTTTTCAACCACTAATCTTGCAGAAATTCTAACTATCATTGCCAAAGCATTTGGACTGTGTGCTGCTTTACATGTGCCTTCTTCCAGTTTTCAGAGGCACATCTTTTTCCATGTGGAGAGTGCCTGTAAACTTTGAGCTAAGTGGATAATATTTCTTCTTTACAAAGGGCGTAAGCAGAACATCCAGTATTTTTTTGATGGCTCTTGGTACTCCAGACTATTTTGTGTTTTGGATTGCTTCAGATGACTTGGGCTGAATGATTCTGTTGTGCCTGGGCAGTCCCTAGCACACAAGTGGATATACATGCACAAATCCCTGTTTTCTACTTCCCTTGTCCCTTCAGTGTCATTTTTTAGGAAGACATTCATAGATATTTGCACACAATTGCCACAGCAAGTGCTTGAATGCTAATGGGGCAGCAGACTCACTGGGAAGCACTGCCTTGCTTCATTAGGTGACTGAGAAGCGTGCTGGGTGCTATCTTTAAGAGAGATCTGCACAGATTCTTAGTTGGCTGCAGTACACATTCCAGTTGAGCACTACTTACCAGCCAAATTTCAAGGTTCAGCAAACAATTGAGCTAGGGCAGACAGAATAATTATGGAGTTGTGAAACGCTGAAATGTAAAACAGGTGAACAGATTGTTCCCTCTACCTGTCAACCTTGGTGGGGAACAAGTTCAGCTTCTAGGTAGCAGCAGTCTCATAGCTCAGAGGAGTCTTGCCTCTCTCCCAGAGCTCAGAATGATGCTCCAGTGTGATAGATTGCATTGCACACTGCATTGTCACATCTCCAGCTAGTATATTGTGTGTTTCTGATACCCAGCTTATCACCAGGACTTGTGGGCTCAGGGTAGCTGCTGCACACACCACATCCCTGCAAAATACTGTGTCCGAGGGTGCTGTTACCAAACAGTCTGTCAAGTCCAACTGGCCATTTCACATTTAGGGTTGGATCCCTACTGAACCTCTCAGGTAAAGCCTTTTCTAGTGCTAACTGAGCCAGGGATATGCCACCTTTAATTGAGATGCCCTTTTCCATTACAGCTCTTGTGTCTCTGTCTGCACTGTAGAGGGATTGCAGTACACAAGGGGGTACCAGGTTTGTCTCAGGTTTCCCATGGTTACCAGTGAAATCAAATATGAATAAAGCAGAGGGCTGATTTCCTTTGGATTTAGTAGCATGGTGTTTTCTTCTTTACTCCCAACTGATCAAAATCTTTTCTTTTCATCTTCTGCAGTTTCCAACTGCAAGTTTAAGAGGTGGTCCAGAGGAGTGGGTAGGATGCCTGGCTGGGGGTAAAGAGGCTTGCCTGCTAATCCTGCCCAAAGATCAGCTAATGGTTTTGATTTTAGCTGTATGTGGTTAAATCCTCTCCCATCGGGAGGACTCTGCAAAGTGCAATGACTTGAAAATTAGCTTCACAATATTTTTTTTTTTAATTAAAATGAAAGAGGAAATTAAATTACCGCCAGTGAGAACAAGAAGTAACAGTCATTCCCTAATTGTTTGTCAGAAAACAGGTTCAGTGAAGGGGAAAATCAAATTTGATTGGTATTGCTGGGTTTGTCTTCATACTTCCTTGGCTAAATAGTGTTTTCTGAGATCAAGGAGAGCACCAAACTGCAGCAATTCTGTTTCAGGATTTATGCAAAGTTCTCTTGCACATCAGGTTTCAAATATTGGTAGTTACAGCAGAACTTCATTTCTGCTACAATTGTTACATTCCAATAAGATTATTAGAAGTGCAAGAGGCCTGAAAGGGATAGTTTTCTTGAGCTAAGAACTTTAAAAGCTAAGCATAAATTCATTCAAGTTGAGCATAAAAGGCAAGCATCAGATCAGGCAAACCAGGCAGACTTTAACCAAGCTTTGGTGAGACCCAATGGAGAGATCGTACTCTCCAAGTGGCACTGAGGAGAGAAATTAAAAGAGTTAACAGCAGTTATACATTATTCTTTCTCCTGATCAGCGCTGTTTCATGGCGGCTGTGAGAGAAAAGACTGAAACGACTCTGCTTCCATAGATGTGCACACTTACCAAAAGGAGTAGAAGAGAAGTAATGGGGAGAACAGAAAGAAGCTGGCAGTGGAGCAATACTCATGCATGTTCAATAGCACTTCACACTGAGAGGCAGAAGACTCAAATTGCCACAATCCTCGGCAGCTTTCATGTTCCCAGCTAAAGCTTCCAGACAGGGCTTTCATGTTTCCAGCACCAGAGACAGGCAGCTCATGTGAATTACATGCTTTCCCATGTACACAGGCCACCCAATGCACTCAAGATGCAGCAAACCACTTCTGCCTGCTGAGAACAGGACAGAGCACATGTCCTGTGCAGGGAAACCCAAGGGATTTTCACCTCACCTATTCAGCACAGCAGCCATGCACATGCCATGGTTCAAGCAACTCTGGGCTCTCATCAGAGATTTTCAGTGTTGCAGAAGATGCTCTTAATATCCTGCTGGAGGATATTAAGACCCTCCAAAAGAGCAGAAAGCTCCACAGCCAAGACTGCAGTGGAGATTAATTGGCTTAGCCACAAGATTCACGCCTGTGTTTCCCAAAGAAAACAAGTATAAATGCCAATGTTGTTCATCCCTAGAGAACAATTTTATTGTAATATTATAAGTGCTGGTTTTCCCAATATGCACATATTGACTGTGTTGGCTTAGGAAAAATAGTTAGCTCATGCCTCAACATGTATTTCTCAAATATCTGATTGCTGCTTCAGGGAGAAGATTCCCAAATCTTACTGCTCACTTATTGCACTGTCTCATTTTTCTCTGCCAAGTGACATTGCCATTTGCTCTCTGAAGTGGGTGTGTTGCAGAAAGCTTACTGTTTTATGGGTGTTACTGAATTTGTCAGTGTGAAGGTCCAAACTCACACAGCAGAAATCTGGAATCCAGTAAAATAGACTAGAAATCTCACCTTTGTGGGCCTTCAAAGGACATAAAGTCCTTTGGAATCTTTTATGCCTGGAGTTTTATTTGTCAGTCTTCTGCAGTTTACAACTAAGATGTAAATTTAGACCATCTGTGCTTGCGGTTTTGTTCTAGCTTCTTCTCATGTCTCTCATCTTTGAAGTGTAAGCACTCTTTTTTTAAGATACACTGCTGTCCTGACTTGAGGACCCAAGCAGCGAGGTTACTGTCTTGAAAGGAATCTTGTTGGAGAAACTTTTTAAAAGCTGTGAAGATGGTGCCCACTTTCTTCTTTCTTGAAATAGTTATTCCCTCTTTGCATGGAATCGAGGCGTCAGTTTACTGTTTTTCATCCTTCTTTTATCCCTCTTTTTTTTTTTTTTTAATTCCGTGGAGAGCTGCACTGTCCCAAGAATTTTAGGTTGTGTCGAGGGTTTTTTTCCCTAATTCTGCTGTCACTTAGTTAGGAACCCGCAGCTGCGGGACAGCCCATGCTCGGTTTTCCACGTGGGAATGGAAAAGTGCTGCGTGGATGTTGGGATCGCTGCACTCTTTTTACCCATCCAGCAGATGGCATCGAAGCTCCAGGAACGTCAGCGCGCTCGGACCCCGATCAGGTACTTTCTGCCTTCTACATCGTGGTGCAAACAGGATTATTTTAGTAGGCTTCCATTTTGCCTGCTGTTGACTTTTAAAAAATTATGAGATTAGTAGAGGTACACATTTTTAAAAGTTGGTGATCTTTCTCCTGAAGCTTAACGTACTGGGATTTTTACTTTTCTCCTTCAGGGTACTTACAGGAAATTTGAGAATTTTTCTTATAATGTTTTTAAGTGAGGATTCATTTTATTTCTCACTGTAACTCTGATTTCTCAAGTTCATTTTTTAGACTAATATCTGTACTCCAGATATATCCAGAATTTCAGCTGTTATGAATGCTGACATGAGTAAAACAACAGATGTTAATCAAATGTCTTGAAGTATTATTTCAAAATCATATTGTGTCCTGATGTTAGATTTCACAGTTTATGTATACCATTAAATAACTTATGAATGCTCTGTGCAAAACTGCTGCTTACGTGTCTTAAAAAAAAACTAATACAAAAGCCCTTTGTGAATATATAAGTTCTAATAAATTCTGTTGCAAAGTTGAGTATGATTTTTGTACCTTGTTGGGAAAAAGGAATTTGGAATTATCACATCAGGTCTTATGAAAAGTACAATATAACCCATTTGCTCTTTTGTTTCCAGGATGGCAAAAGCAGCTGACTCTCTCTACCTAATCCCACACACACTAGTCTTCATAGAAAGTGTCTAGTGCCAGTTTCTTTCCTAGGAAACACTTTTTATAAGTGCAAAGAGAACAAGAAAAAGTATTGAATTAGTAGGTTTTTTCCCTGTTCTTCTTTTTAACAAAACCATTTTAATGCTGCCAACAACAGGAATATTAAATTACACATGAGGGGGGAGTCCAAATAACTTTTTCAGTTCAATGGAAATCATGTTTGGTAGAAGATTTTTCTTCAGAAATCCAAAAAATAGTCCTTCAGGGAAAAAAAAAATTGAGCCTGTTTTAGGATTAAAGTATTTACGGATGAAATGGTTATAGCTCATCCCTCATCTCTGCTAATTAAACAAGTCTGCCTGTGGTACTCAAATATCTTTTTCTGTCTCCCTGATATGAACAATAAAATAGATAAGAGGAATTTAAAAAGTGAAGCCCATTTGGCCTTAAATAAGATAGCAAGCTAATCTTTTCTGGCAATGGTATTTCTCCTGACTTTCATATCCATGGATTGCTCAAGCTGTATCTAGACACTGGACAAGTAGTTTTTGTCTGTTCCAAATTTATCCATTATAAATTCAATTTCTGATGCTGGCAAAACATCAGTCTCTGGATCAACAACTTTTTATATCTCTCAGTGGCACGGATTCTGTGTAAATATATTTGTTAAGGATTTCTTGAATTGTTACTTAGATTTTGGATAGTCATGATGTGGCACATTTAAGTGTCTTCCTGTGTGTTTGTCCTCCATATAATTAAAAATTATATGTCATATTAATTCTAATTCTATTATTATTGACTCCACTCTTACAAACTGTTCCAATTCTCTATTCTTAATTCTGTTTCACTGAGGTTATCTATTCTGGTTAACAGTAGCTTTTTTCAAATACGTAATATGACAGAATTTATCACATTATTAGTAGATAAATAATATGTTCAAATTATTAGTATTAATTTAATGGATATCTACATGGTTGCATACTTGCATAACATTCCCAAGAAAACAAATAATACTCCTTCTTGAAAGATGATTCAAAATATTTAATTTTATTTAAATATTCACTTAACAGACATAATAATCTAATTGATACCACACCATTGATGTAAACAAAAGTAACAACTGTAGAAAACATAATGTGAAATGCTGCTTGTTAAATACTGAATAAGCACTGAGAATTGCTGGTTTAAGTGGCCACGTGGCTGACTCAATAGTGTGCTACCAGAAGCCAAAGGTTGCTCTCAGAACAAAATGCGAGTCTGAAAAAGAAGGAAAGGCAGGTGGGGAGGATCTGTCTGAACCCAATTTTGATTCAGGCTGCTTGATTCTCACTACTTGCCCTCACTGCCAGTGGCCAGAGTGAAACTTTAGAGCTCCAAGTGCTGCATGCCCCTGGCTGGGCAGCTCCTCACCCTCCCACACACTGCTTTTCTAGGACATGGGTTCCACCAGCTGCAGCCACAGAGCTCCATCTGAACCCTCAGTGCTGCTGCAACACAAATAACAAAGACTGGCTGTTGTTCCAGCCAAATTCATGCTCAGATGAATCTCCCCAGAGGTTGCATTTTTTAGGAAATGGAGGGTGGTAATACCCAGATTTCCAGTTCTGCTGGCAGGAGAACAAATTGAGTTTGTGAGCACGTTTTATCTGCAGGCTCTTTTTCAGCCATCATCAAAGCCAGTGACACGGTGGGGAGGGTCAAACAGAGGTGAGGCTCACTTGTACTGCTGTCCTGAGCTTCTTTCTTTGCCTCCTAAGCACAGTGCAGCAGGACTGTAAGTGTGCTTAGGAAGCAAGTCTCAGTCACCTTTCATTGTCTCTATGCCCACTCTACAGAGTAAATGACAATTAAAAGCCTTTCTCTGTTCCTTCAGCACGTAGCTTTGGTTCAAAATTCTATTCCTCCCTAATTGTCTGTGAAAAGGATATTTTTCTCCTGCATGGTTTGAAGCCTCAGGTGTTCACCTGCAGCTATAAATTTGCCTTAGGCCTGTCTTAGGATGATCAGCTCTCAGAAGCACCTCTCTAATTCCTTGTTTCTCAACCTGAACTTATTAGAGAAATTGTGTACAGACTCACACCAAATCCTGCACAGGAAGGACAGGCTCTCTTCTCATGCCTTTTTGCAAGAAAACCACCCCTTTGCCAGAAGCACCTTCATCTGATTATCAGCAGCTCACTCAAATGGCACGTGCAAGCTGCTGTCCATCCTCCAACTAACTATTTGCTGGGAAAACAACACAGTGCTGCACAAGCCACCAAGCTTTCTGTGCCCCTTGGAGGGCAAAGGAGCTCAGAAATATTGGAATATTTTCAGTTTCAAGGCATAAAAGTGGCCTACACCATTCATCAGGAAAGGGAACAGTCATTACAAGAAAACATCCTGGTTAAACAGTGAGCTACTGAAGGAACTCCAATGAAAAAGAGAGATATGAGAGAGATGGAAAAGGTGAGAACTCCACAAAAGAAATATAGAAATAGTGCTCCTGCATGCAGAAATGTAGTTAAGAAAGCCAAACTTCAGCCAGAGTTCAAATTGGCAAATGATGTCAACCATAGCAAAAAAAAAGGCTGTTATTGCTGTGTTAGAGAGTGGAAACATGAGGAAGCTGCAGGTGTGCTGCTGAATGGGGATGGAAGGTTAATTAAAAATGGCCACAGAAAAGACAGAAGTACTCAGTGCCCTCTTCACATCCATCATCATGGGTGAGATCATCCCCAGGTCCCTATGCTGAGAAGAAACTACAAACAAATGTGCAACTACCAGTAGTGGAGGAAAGTTCATTTAAGGACCATCTCCACAAATTGGTCATCTATAGATACCTTCCCCCGTTTCAAGGGGGCAAAAAAATCACTATGAGAGTAATTAGCCATGGGAGCCAGGAAACTGCTGGGCTTTTCTTGATGAAAATATTCAAGACACGATTCAACAGAGAATGGAGAATCTAATCTAAGGTACTGCTTTCCATGGAAGTTTAAAACCCCCTTTGAATCTGGAACTTTATGTCATTTTTATGATCATCTCTTGTTTGTGCAGAAGAATTACAGTGAATGAAAAACAAGTAATACAATTACAAACTTGTTGTACATTTCCCATGGTGACTTAAAGAAATATTTGTACATAGCTCATCCTTTCAGCTTAAACTTTATTTCACTTTTTCTTGCATCTCTGCCAGTCCCATCTCCCTGCACTGAAGATCACAGAAGCTGCTGCAGAGAGAGAGGTTTTATTCCCCAAAACACTGAAATTTTTATTCTGGATTTTTTTGCTCATAATGTTCAAGCTTTGGCATCTGGCATTAACTCTTGCCTTCTATTTAAGGGTCAGTGGAAAAACAGTTTTTCTTAGTGATAAAATTTTGTTGTAATTTCTGGTATTTGCAGCTATTCACCAGGTTATGCCTTACAGAGCAAGATGTGATGACATCTTCACAGCTCCCAACTCGAATAATTTCTACTTTGTTGCTCTGTTGTTTTGGTGCACCCCTCTCTGCCTTTTGGAAAGCTTTTGTGCTACCACATAGAAAGAAGAAAGCATGCTTTTCTACCTCCATTCCAGGAAATTCTGTCCTCAAAACTATCCCTCAAACATTTTGGCAGCTCTCCTGATTTTTGAGGTCTTAGTGAGGAACATCTGAATTTCTGTCTTGCACCAGAACTGTCTTGAACCAGAAAATATCCAACCATGTTTTTCCATGAGTGAATAATATTTACTTCCCTAAGGTGTCCTGGAGACTCCTGGGGCCTCAGCAGACAGCAGTGGTGTGATCACCTCCCAAAGAGGAAAAGGCTGTGCTGTCACTAACCTGCAAATACTCACCCAAATTCTGTCTTTTGAGCTCCAATGGGCTGAGACAACATTGCTGCAGTTTCAGGCTCTGTCTCTTGGATGGTCACAGACTTTGTGGCTGGGATTTCACAGGCCAGCCTCCAGTACTGGGGCTGACACCCAGCGTGTTCCAGCTAATTCCTTCCCCAAGCTGCACGTCCAAGAGTTCTCTGAGCTTGCCACATGGTTTTCCCAGGATATGTATGATTTCCAGCAAGCCTAATTACTTTCTGGCTGATGCAAGACATACAAAGGGGAGAAAAATACCATCCAAAAAAAAAAGGGCAAACTATACACATTAATCTGCCTCTGTGCCCTTGTGGCCAAGCTACCTTGAGGTTTAGATTAAAGGCTTTTAAGGAGCCTGCCCCTCTTTCTCTCCCTTTTTCCTCCTGAAAGTGGCCTTTCCCTCTCCTTCCAGCAGCTGTTTTTTTGCTCCCAGTCTTTCCTCATTTTTTGACATGACTGAGGAGAGAATACTTCCTGGATTGTCATTAGTCTCCTTGTCAGGAGCCTCACAGATCAGGCCTGTCAGATGTTCAAAATCTATCACCACCTCATCCACAGCTTACTTGTTACCCTGCCGAGTTTCAGATTGGAATAATTAGTTTGCCTTGAGCCATTGCCAATTATTTTGCTGCTGTATGATTAAATGGACTGTAACTGAATAGCTGGTCACCAGGATTTAATGACCATCCACTGTTATATCTAGCCAAGTTAAAGGGTTTTTTTTTCCTTTCTGTCACTTCCCAGAGGACTTCAGCTGAATCTGAAGGCAAAAGGTCACAGGCATGCACAACAATGAGAACAGAATTTGCAATGTGATATAGAATAACATAGAGGGTCCCTAATATCAAACAGAGTCTATAAGCAGGGTGGTTAACAGGTTGTTTTGCATGTACACAGGGACAGACAGAAATAGGAAAAGTACAAAATGGATTTACTTGTAAGAACTGTATCTTCTTTCCTAATTAAGAAAACTCTCTTATTTAGTATGCAACCCGGCTGGATCAAAGCATACTCCTAAATATAAAGTTACATGCTCAAGAAAATGGATTTTTCATCTAAGATTGTGACTAAGATTCTTATAATACATTAGTTTTTGTTTCCCCAAATCCATCTCCCAGGACTTAGACATTTGTTCTCTAGTTGTAAGTTGCCACCTCACTAAAAAAAAAAAGAAAAGGTGTAGTCTGTTTCTAAAGTGCCTATGCCAAGTTTTGATTAATATTTTGCAACTCAGCTGTTGAAACTGTAAATGTAGTAAAACAAAAAAAGTTTGTTTGAGTCTTGGACTGAAACATTATGGGCAATTAATTTACAGTCTGGACCAGCACATTTGAGCACATCAGCAAAAAGATGTCAGTGGTTCTGTGTCTTGCCCATAAAAGAAATCATGGTGTCCCTGTAGTACAATCTGTTAAGCAAATGTGGGTTTGTGGGTGATCAGCAACAGCACTGATGTGATTTCCGCAGTTGGATGTAGATGTGTGGATCTGATCTATTAATTCAATCATGTTCACACTAAGCAGTGCCTCCTACATCCCTTGACATTGCAAACAGCCACGCAATGATTCATCAAACCAACGTCCTCCTCATGAGGAAGCTGAATCATTGAAGGCCTTCTGTGTTCAGATCAATGAAGAAAAGGATACTTCCATTCATTCACATTCTTCTGGCAACTGCAATATGTAGGCACTGCCCCAAATGCAGTAGCATTTTCCTTGTCCTGGAATGTTCCTGCTGCTCAGCATCACCACCACCATTGCAGGAGACCTTTGGCTGCCTTTCCCCACTGAACAGCTCTTCTTCAGCTCCTCTTTTCCAGCCAGGACAAAATGCTGAGTGCCTCTCTGACCTGGACAAGGCCAGCAGCAGGCAGGGATCCTTAGGACTGAGGGTGGTGTTTAGCCACAGAAATGTTGGGTCTTTGAATTCATAACAATATTCTGGCTGTCTGGAGATTTGGGAGAGGTTGGAGGAAGAGGTAGGGGCAGGCAGGAAATACAGGAGGAGCAGCCTGTCTCAGCAACTCTCTGAGATGGCCTTGCCAAAAGCTGGGGCTGCAGCAAAACCCAGCCCTAGGAAAACACCAGGGACAGATTTCTCAGTGTGTATTCATGATGGTTACACTGTGTAAGTCCTGGACCAGAGAGGTGAGCCCAAGACATACATTTCCAGATCACTACTGATTTTTGTTAGTTCATAAATAAGTTTGACAGGATTGTTTCTGGGCTTCAGGTTTTTATCAAAGCTTCAGGATAAAATGGTGAGGAGAAAAAGAGTATCTGTTAAAAATAACTCTTCACAGTCAAAGCACAGCTATTAAAAAAACCCCAAAATTTGATTTAACCAATGTTCAATCCCACTGCTGTTAAAGAGAAGAAAGGTGCTTAAAGGAGAGTTAAAATAAGATACAATAAGTGCATTTAAAAACTTGCAATGAACAACAGAATTTACAAAAATGCAATGAACAACAGAAACCCCAATTCCTAGTGTGTGTCTGCAGGGAAGCTCCAATATCCAGTGGGATAAAGTTGTGCAGCTGGAGAGGTACTATCACTGTTTCTGTCTTCACTATCAACCCACAGATTTTTCACAGATTTTCACAGATCTTATGGGAAAACTGTTGCCAAGTTTGGATGAAATTTGCAAGCTGTTTTGGAGGTGATACAGACTGTTTTCACAGAAGGTAAATCCTTACTAGACCTCAACTAACCTTTACCAAGTCCACTACACCTGCAGGTACCACCGTGTACGAGCACAAATTAATTTTTGCCAATTAAAATTAGAGTAATTTTATAGATGCAGGTACAGCTATCTCTCAATTTAATGTAATCACTGGGTAAGCCTGCATGGAAATCAGAAACCCTTGTTTTGCATCTTCAGAAGTTGATTGTGTGCACATCCATCTGTGCAAAAGAAATATGATTCTCTCCTGCAGACAGCAGATAAATATCATGTCAGCTCTCCTCCGCTGCTGAATCCCTGGATGATCCTGTTATCTTCCCTTTATTGTTATTCTCACTGGCAGCAGGAGCCCTTCAGCAGTCCTTACTCTGGGCTCAAAGTGGGAGGTGGGGTGTGAGGCACTCAGCCACATCACCCCCAGGCATATCCTCATCTCTGTTTCACCAGGGACCAGCACTGGGAACCTGAGCACAACACTTCATTTGTGGTCTGCTGGCTTCTTCTCCACATTTTTTGTTTCTCTTGTCTATTCAGCCTGTAATCTTTTCAAAGGCTGGGACTGTCTCTGGCTGTCTAGACACACAGGACCTATTACAATGGGACATTGATTTCTGATGGGGTCTCCATCTGCTTACTGTATTGCAAATGATTACTGCTAACTTTAAAAGAGCTACATTTCAGCATCAGGGTTCAGTAATAATAACGACATTTGGACTTTATTGCAAAGATAAATAATGCCTCTACTAACGTACTAATGAACAGAGGAATAATCTATTTCAAAATCACAGAAGTTTGTAGGTTAAAGGTGGATTATGTGGTTTTCATGCTTGGCCAATGATGTATGCTCTTGCTTTCTTTCTCTGCTATCTGCTGAAGCCAACTGAAATGTCTGACAAGTTGCTTAGTTTTTCTGTGCAGTATCTGTAATATACACTGCTATTTCTTAGCATTTTTTGTTGTTGTTGTTACCACTGCAGCCTCTGAATGTCTCAAAACAGCTCAAGAATTTATTTGTAATACATAAATGTTATTGTACCCATCTTAGAGAGCAAAATATAAAGGCACAGTAAAAATTATCTTCCAAGGAAGAAAAATCCAGATGCCCTGTCTAATGCTTTAATCATGGGTCTAGCCTTTCTACAGTTCAGTGTTTTATTGGAAAGCTTCAAGGAAATCTCTCCTTGACACATGAAAAATAAGAAGTGTGATTCCTGCCAAGATTATTTTTTTTTTAGTTGACAAAACCGTTGCCATGTCAAAACAATTCTCAGAATTGCATCTTTTGTCTCATTTTCGCATCCTTTTCCTCTGCTTATGTAGGCAAGCAAGAAGATTCTGGGAAGCCGCAGCCTCCTTTAGAAATATTCCTTTCTTCCCCAAAGATGTGACCACCTAGCAGAGCAAAGGGAAGGCACAGGGCCATGAGGATGTTTGGCACAGGGTGGGTGAGCAGCAAGAGACATCCCTCTGCCCCTTTATAGGATAACAGCTGCAGCACCATCACAGGCTCTGGGAAGACAGAAATAATGTGTTTGTGGCCAATTGTTCAGCCTTGGCAAGTGACCCTGGAGAGTCAGTGTTAGCAGCTATTGATACCAAGAGCAACGGTCTCTTCCTGCTTTTGTAAGAGCACATTTTGGATTACCCAGGGTGCTCTGCAATCCTGCTTTTGAAACATGCCCAGCTCACCAGGCATCCCAACATAGTGGAAAATAAACAAACAAACAAACAACAACCACAAAAAAAAAGCAGCAAAGGCTGCAATGCAGAGCAGCATTTGGATAGGCAGCAGCCAATTTGCCAGTACAACAATTCTGCATTGAGCTGATTCCTATATATGAATATCCCTTTCAGAGAGAGCTTCCCAAATGAGGGAAATCCAGAAGCTGGCTTTTGAGAGCAAAATTCCCTGGGAATTCAGCATACGGCTTTGCCTGGCAGTGTTCCCACCAAAGAATCAACAAAAAGCAACTGGCTCTAATCCTTCCCCTTATGTATTTTGGCAGCTTTCTTCCATTTAAAAGGAAAATAAAAATAAAAGTCCATCTTGCTCCCACATTGGAAGAATTCCAAGATACACACATTGGGAGTACAGGAACTGGCATTTAAGGTCCTCCTCACACTTTCTATGCTGGGTCTTTGATCACACAGAAAAAGGCAGTTTATTTTTGCCTTTTATGGTCTTAAAACAAAAAGTTGCTCTTGGAAGCTGTCTGCAATACAATTTGGTGCTCAGCTTTCCTGGTTAAACTGTTCAAAATAGCACCATAAAACAACAAACACCCCAATAATCCTGGTTAGGCCTCCCCTATGTCTCTTCTGGACCATGAATTTTGCAAGGACTAAAATTAATGTAAGATCAAAATTGGGGCTTTCTTTTTTTCTGTTTTTCTGTTTTTCTTTTTTTTTTTCTTTTTTTCTTTTTTTTTTTTCTTTTTTCTTGCTGTTGTTGTTGTTGTTTGGGGTTTTTTTTTGGGGGGGGGGTTGTGGTTTTTTGTTTTGTTTTGTCATTTGTATGGCCATTCAACAATCTAAGATGATTTTTTAAAAAAAGCAGCAACTGTTTGGGAGTTCAAGACTGCACCAACACACAAACACACATGCTTTTAGTGTCATAAGCCTTCATGCTTTTTAGATAAGATGAGGTCTGAGATAAAGTTGTGGGGGAAATACAGTGAGATGATGGCAAAAAGCCATTTGTGTCAGTTCTGCTGCCCTTCAGGCATGCTGTCCTCAGACAGGCATATCAGAAAGTCTGATCCAGGATTTTTATAAACTCTGCTGCTGTGTCCAGATCTGCTCTAAGTGATGTGTTTTCTCTGTCAAGCATTTAGTCATGCAGAGTATTAGCTCCTACTATTTGTAGAGAAGTTCTGCTCACTACGACACTTTGACCTTTATATGGGAACAAAAACAAGACATTGCAGTTGTCCAAGTGATTTATAATAAAGATGTTATGAATTGGCATTTAAAATAGGTATTGTTCTCATGTAGCAAGCATCAGGCCTTGTATTTCATCAGATAGCACATCTTAATTTGGCTGTTAGAGAAAAGTCATATCTGACCCATATGAAATATTCTTGTTTATCCCAGGAGTGGTTTCAGAAACAGTTTAGAGAGGGCAGAATTCCCAAAATGGAAAGAATAATCTATCTGCTTTTACTCAGACAGACCTAGGAGGGCAAAGATGGTCATCTTAAAAGGACAGATACTGAGATATTGTGATATTCCGGAATCAGTGGAAAATCTGATTTATGCCTACAGAGTGTCTAGCAAGTGTAAAATTTGAAAACTCTGGAATTTAACAAATTCTGCCAAAAAGCACTGAAGAGAAAGGTGTGCACTGCTAGATATACTAGACAAGAATCAGCAGAACAAAATTCAGTGCTCCTTTTAAATGGAAACTGACAGCATATAGGGCCTGAGATCTTGTCTAGCAGATTTTAATACTCAGACAGGAAAAGCTAAATGGGATAGATAAACCACAGTAATTTCTGCCAGCATCTCTGACTGGGTTGTGATGGTTTTCCATGCTGGTGCATCCTCACCAATGGAGATGGAATTCATCAAGCAGTTCACAAGACCAAAGAGGCTCACATTTTGATGTGTTGCTATGCTGTTGTTAGGGACACAATTTTTGGTCAGATGAAGGACATTTGGGCAGGTGTGACAAAAAAGAGGCTGTAACTAGTAGAGGCAATTTATGTGAATTACAACATGATGACAAAGGCAGTGTGTAGGGTACAGCAGAGGCCTCAGCTCATGCCTGAACATACCTTGGCTGACAGCAGCATTTAACACCTTTAGTGGAGATCTCACCATGAGATAATTTTGCTGTTTCATCTTCCTGATCATAAATCAGATGTGTGTGTGCTGAGAGTTGCAAGTGGTGGGGACTGCTCTGGGGTTGCCTGCATTGCAGAGTCCAGCATAATAATGAGTCTGATGTCAGCAACGAAACAGAAAACAAGAGAAAACAGAAAACAAGGGGCCCTCCTACCTGAAATTCTTGACAGCATCCTTAATTTGTATTATATGAGCAGGTTTCCTTTGTGGTTTCCTCTTCCTCAGCGCAGGAAGGACATTTACCTGTCGGAGCTAGTCCAGAGGAGTCCACAAAGATGACCAGAGGGATGGAGCAGGTCTGCTGTGAGGAAAGACTGAGAGAATTGTGTTTGTTCAGTTTGTTCATTGTTGTTTGAGAAGAGGAGGCTTCAGGGTGACCTAATTGCCCCTGCCAGTGACTGGAGGAGCCAAAAAGAAATATGGAGAGACACTAACAAGGGCCTGGAGTGACAGGACAAGGGGAAACGGCTTCAAACTGACAGAGAGCAGGTTGTTTGGATGGCAATTCTGATCCTAAATGTGCTGGCTTCTCTGACTGCTATGTAGTTTTTTCTTCGAGAAAATATTTTGAATAAAACAGCACTGGGAGAAAAGTATGTTCTGATATTTAATCCTGTCCTGCCCCATTTGGATTGTGCTGGTTTTCATACCCTGCAGCATGGAGAAATGCACTGAAAATTTGGGATCACCATACAGAAACTGCATGTCTAATCACACAGCACAGATTTTTCAATGACTGACTCTGGTTTCGCTTCTGCAGCTGCAAATCTGGAAGTTGCATCTGTCTGGCAAAATTGTGGCTGCAGGTTAAGCTGGATAGATTGTGTGGTATTTCTTTCTAACCACACGCCAGTGGTAATGAGACCATGTTTCACAATATTTGTCAAAGTAACACGTTCAGCAGCACTTTTCACAGGCATCAGAAACTGTCTATTTAGAACAAAAGAGTTCTTGAGCAGTAGACACTGGTGAAGATTCAGCTGGTTTTTTACAAGTACAAAACAACTATGAGGGAAGTCAGCTGTGTCTCCAGGGCATCAGTATTTTGCTCAGCGTGCAGTATCCAGGCAATCCAACCATTTTTTCTCTGGTCCTTGGCACTGTTCTTGCCTGACACTTGTCTCTTATTCAGAAACTGTTTGTCTGGATCTGACTGGTGCCCCACTCCATCCCTGCTGGGCAGGTGTCAAGGTGCTGTTCACTTCATTCTCTCCTGCCACCAAAGGTTTTCTGCTTCTGTGGAGAGGGGCAGCAGGAAGGGGAATGAACCTTTGTCTCAGCCACCACTGTTCACTGCCCAGCACATTTACTGGCAGACAAAAATAAAACCCTGACCAAGAACAGAGCAGCAGAGGTGCAGACACATGCTCTGATCTCCTTCTCCCATAATGTGGGTGGTAACCTCCTGCAGAGGAATCAGATTTTAGCCCTTTCAGTCATGAAGAAATTCTGAGAGGCACAAAAGGGCATGTTAATCAACACAACAATGCCTGCTTCCTCTACCAGAACTCCCAAGACAGGGCATCAAGATAAATTTCCATTTACTCAGTGGTGTAGTAACCCAAAGCTACCAGTTCCCAAAGAGTCCCAAGTTGTCATGCTCTGTGTTGATGTCCTGTTTGGGTGTTTTTAACAGAACTAAATACAAGGTAGAGCAAAGTACCCTGGGCCAGGGAAAAAAAGTGAACAATTTCACTTGCTGCAGAATGCCACAGACAGAGCACATTTAAGGACATCTGGAGCAGAGTATAGCTGTGATACCCAGCATATGACCAATGCTGGCAATCTCTTTGCGCTGATTTTGGCTGAAACAAAATTAATTTCCTTCACAGTATCAGGTATGTGGCCATGTTTTGGATCTGTGCTGTAAACAGTGTTGATAACACAGGGATGTTTTAGTTATTGCCACGCAGTGTTTGCACAGCTAGGCTTTTCTGCTCCTCACAATGCCCTGCTAGCGAGGGGACACAAGGACTTGGGAGGAGACACAGCCAGGACAGCTCACCCCAACTGATCTGAGGGATATTCCAGACCACATGGAGCTGGGCTCAGCACACATGGCTGGGAAGAAGGAAGAGGGTGACATTTGCAGTGATGGTGTTTGTCTCCCCAAGTCACCTGTGATGGAGCCTGGCTTTCCTGGGGATGGCTGAACACCTGCCTGCCCATGGGAAGCAGGGAATTAATTCCTTGTTTGCTTTGCTTGTGTGTGCAGCCCTTTCTTTCCCTATTAAACTGTCTTCATCTCAACCCATGAGTTTTTTCACTTTTGCTCTTCCACTTTTCCTCCCCCATTGCACTGGTGGGGGAGTGATCAAGCAGATGTGTGATACTCACTGGCAGGCATTTTTGGCACCCAAAATGGGGCATGAAGGGCTTGAGATAATGGCAGTTTTGATTGGAATGTGCCTTTTAGAACTGTCACTGGATTTGGTTTGGTATGCACTACTGTTGTCTCACCATAAAGAAAGATCAATTTTAGACAGCTGAAGCTGTAGGTCTGGATAAAAATGGAGTACAAGAGAATTGCTCACTCTCCAGGTGGGCTCCATGGTATCACATGTGTGATTCCTGCATGCTTTCCTTCCTGGAAGACAAGGAGAAATCTGGTACACTCTTTCTCTAGAAAGAGAGTGATAAGGAATAGAAATATTAATGTTGTGCCATATAAAATCCTCTTCCTATTGTTTAATAAGGGCTCCACTCTTTCCCCACATCACACATAAGAATCTGTGCTTTACACCCTGGTGATTGTGACGTCTTAAAGTCAAAACTGACGCCTCCAGGCCTCAGATTTCTGGACTCTTGACCCCTTAGTCATGAAAGTGTAGGTGTTCATGAATCAGCATGGGATCACTTAACTATCCCCTCTGCTTTCCTACTTGTTTACTGTTTCCACAAAGTGCTGTTCAGTTCTTAAGTTGATGTCAGAATTGATTTTCCTGGTGTGTCTGATAGAGCCACACTCAGTGTGGAAATACCTGGATGTGTCTTACTCAACTGCTGTAGATTCTGTGGGAATTTTATTCTTATCTAACCCTGCTGCAGAGCAGGAGCAGAGCACTGGACACTGCTTCTTGATGGGAAGCAGTGATACCTTCCAGCTCAGGAGTGATACCTTCCATCTGTTCCTACAGCCATTGCAGCTTGGTTGCTCAAAACCTTCTGATGAAATCCACACCATGGAAAGCAATGTTAGGAAAAAAACACTGCACTTGTTTTGTCTCACCTCCCGTGTAAATCAGGCTTCTATTTGCCTTTGCTGCTAACAATCAGTTGGACTCTCCCACCAGAAAGGTGAAGCAGAGGCTCTCTCTAAGCCATTTGCATCTTTGTAGGCACTGGTGGCTGGAAAAAATGTCCTGGGATAGAGTTACACCCCCATGTCCAAGACATTCTCATGTGCTGGATGTCCTGGGCTTATTTTTGGTAGGGAACTCATTCATAGGATGTCCTGTACTCCAAGAGAATTCTTTCTCACCCCTCACCCTACACCTCCTCCTGAGGTTTAGCCGTGCTATTTTGGATGTAAAAAGAAAGCAGCTGAGCAGAGCAATTTTGGGCAAAGGACCCTTAGTGGAGTTCCATGAAAACTTTAAAAAGTGAGGCTATCTTGATGATCTCTTCTCTGCCTTAACACTATCTTCAGCTTTGTATGCTGGTAGATCTGCCTTTTTTAGGGATTGCAGCCTGGGTGGACAGCAGTGAACTCCTCAAGTTCAGCTGGGGTGCTGAGAAACTCAGGGATTCTTTCCTGCCCATGAACCCAACATGACTAACTGGGAAGGACAGACCTCTGCACCAGAGCCTTCCTGTATGTGTTAGAGTGGCCAGAGAGCTACCACCTGGGACCAGGGGCCAGTGGCCACACCAGTATTTGTGTCAGACAGCTCTGGCACACAGCCTAGCCCAGGGAGGAAGCAGTCTGCCCAAAGCCATGCAGAAGAGGCCACATCACCACTGCAGTCCCATGATGAACACCTCCCTGAATTCCAGATGCAATTTCTCTAAACTCCCCTCTGTCATTTTTGCTTCAGTGCAGCACCAGGGCCTGGCCTCCTGTTTGTTTTTCTTTTTTTTTTTTTTTCTTTCTGTGGAAATTCCTGAAAGTCTTCCAGAGGTTAGCAAAATGTTGTCTTGCAGAAAAGCCAGTATACCAGGTAGGGAAAATCTTACGAGATCAAACAACCTTCCTGATGGCAGCTGCTTCTGAGAGTAGCCTTAAAACTTGGTTAACATGACCTCTGGTCTTGCCTTGGTCTCAGTCCAATGCCAGAATCACCACCCACTCCTAATCTAGACCCACATGGGTTGTGCAGAGCACCCCTCATCTGTACAGGGTGCAAAAAAATTGTCAATATTCTAGAAGGACAGCTACGTCAGCTTTTTATTCCCCCTTGAAATTAGATTAGTAATTCCCCTCAGGATTTCAGAATGTGAAAACTTGGATCAGTGCTAGCACTCACACATCATAATATATTTTATGTCCTTATTTAGGGCCAAACACTGATCCGTGTGCTCAGTTTTCAGACATACTGCTTATTCCTTGGCACGGCCCCTCTGTTTCACAAGTACTCAGGCAGAGCAGCCTGTCAGCCAGAACCTGGCACTCCTGTAGGTAGCAGGATGAAGAGGGGAGAAAAATGTGGTTTGGGGATCACCAGTGCTGCAGGTTGCTCAGCAGAGCCAGCTTGCAGAGGAAGGAGAAAACGAGCAAGAGGCAGAATAGAGGCAAGAGCTGCTCAATTTTTTATCCTGGGGTGAAAGAAGGGAAAAGCAAAGTAAGCTCGCAGCTCTGGCTAACAATTTGCTCAACACCTTTCTACACATGCCTGCATTTAACACTGATTGATCCTGAAGGTGATTAATTCTGGTGTCCTCCTGTCCCATCTGCAAGCAAGCCAAATCCTTACTGGCAGAAATTGAGTTCCTCTTCATCCTCCCACTTGATCGCTGGAATTGCTGATGCAGATAAGGAAGAGCAGTGCTCATACCACTTCTCCCACTGGGACATTCACTGAAAAGCTTCCCTCCATATTTGAGGCTGTTCCCATAACAGATTCCCTTCGCTGTGTTTAGGCACTTCCACATTTTGTTTTTATTCCCTGTGCTGTTAGGAGCTCATAATCACATTTTTAAAGTAAAAGGGAAGCTTTAAAGTGATGATGTCCTCTCGCTGATACAACATTGCTGGTTTTCAGGCTTTCTCTTTGCCTTTTTATCCTGCAGCCCTCAAAAAGAAAGCAGATGGGAATCCCAGAGATAAACCAGAGGAGCAAGTAGTCTCTGCTGCTTTTTCCCTGCTGCTAAAGGAGACTCATCACTGCTGGCCTTCAACATGAGGAAATCTTATTTCCTCCAGCCTGATGAGCAAATAGAGGAGTCAGAGCACTGGCCTCTTCCTCTCTGCTTCCTACAACAACATTGCCTTCCTTCTGAGGCCCACAGATCCACTCTTGCTCCTGTGAATGAGCCTTTGTCACACTTTAAACCCTGCAAATGTCAAGTGTGAGCATTGTTCAAATAATGTCTCTGTTTCCCTTTGCCCTGCTTCCACTCACCTTTTTGCCTCTGTCCTCCTCCATGTTTGCCTCATTTCCTTTTCCTTTTCCTGCACCAGGCACCTGTTAAACTGGAGCAGAAAAGGAAAAGAAATGTCTTGTAAAATAGGCATGGAGGTGGGTCACAACAATTGAAAAAGCAGTTAAGTAGCACAGCAGCACTCTTATGGGGCTTTTCTCTTCCAAGCACTGTGATTTTTCAGCTGGAGTGCAGTCAGGTTATAAATTTGCTATTTAATCTGCCGTGTTCATGGCAGTGTAAGCAATCAACAAATTAGCACCATTTAATTTCTTTTCGTTGCATCTGTTGGGCACCATCCCATTCTCAGAAGAGAGAGCTAGTTTTTTTCTTTTTTTCCCCCTTATTTTCTTTTTTCTTTTTTTTTTTCTTTTAATAACCTTGAACTGCTCTAAGGACTACAGCAGTGCTGCATCTGGCAGTGTGTCACAGAGACCACACAGAGAGAAGAGGTCAGCGTGGGGCAAGGACCAAAATTCTTGCACAGCACCAGCTGAGGCTGATTGGGAAATACATTGGCAGAGTTCACCCCCCTGTCTCCTTCTGAGCCTCCAATTCCTGAGCTCAGGGAATTTTTCCAGCCCACCTAGCAAAGAAAGGGCTCCTTGCCCTGGCAACCAGGATGGCTGGGGTGGTGTCCATCCCCAGTCCATCCCTGTCAAGCAGCTCCAGAGGGGAGGACATCAGCCAGAAAGTCCCATGCAACAAAATTATGAGCTCCAACAGGAGGGTGTTCAGGGGGTCCTGACTAGAATTATGCCAGCTTACCCCTTTATCCTCTGTTTTTTGGTGACTCTCTGTAAAAATGCTCTGAACTCTATCAGTTTCCATGTTTTAATGGAGCAAAGTAATTTCTTTCTGTTTGTAGCAGAATTGTTGTCATTATCATCTCTATAACAGAGTTCCTCCAAGGGTTTTGTCTTATCTTCTTCAGCTGTTAGACATTTTGCTGATTGTCAACATGTCCAAGGGTTTCTTCTTCAATTGTACCTCTTGCTGATGGACACTGGTCAAACCAAGACAAAAAACACAGGCTTTGTCTGTGAGCTGTATGGTGGAGTGATCCAGAATGTGGTAAAATTTACTTCATTGGATTACCTTCTTTATTTGTAATTAAGAGGATCTTTCCCTGGTGGGTGACATTTGGCAAGTCACTGCATTGTCTCCTCTTAAACTGTATTAACCCATCCTCTCTATTTGGTTTTTTTTTTTTGCTCTGAAGTCTGCAAGGCAGGTGGTGTGCTTTGGTTTGTGGTTGCCCAAACCTGGTCTCTGGCTTGCCTTTGAATCTAGGCAAGGTTCTAATCTAGTTGGAATCTAGAAATGAAAGTATTCAGGCAGGACCAGAACAAGGCCACAAAATACAAATCTGCTACTTTGCCTCTGCAGTTTGGATATTCACCATCCTGCTCTGTCCAGCAGGTCTGCCAGGGACTTTCTTACTAAACAATAATTGAAGTAGGTACTCTCTTGGGGTCAATGATTGGGTCAGATGGGAATTTGTCCAGACATTCAGAAATAAATTATTAAAGGAGCTGCACTCCAGAGAAAGGGTTTGATTTCGTTGTTTTAAAGTGGGTTGTATTCTTGGCTGAGTGCAAAGAGCAGTAGGAATTATTTGTTTTGGGATCCTACTGTAGATATTTGCCAAAGGTGCTCAGCTGTCCAGTGATGTGTCCCCAGGAGCAAAGGACTCTGCTGTCAGGGTGACCTGGTAGGTACCTGGCACACAGGCAGGGCTCAACTAACAAAACAGATAAATTTTCCTAAAGCAGAAGTTATGAGATAAGTCATTCTGCTCTGGAGGGAAAAAAAAAATCTTTTTGAAAGTATGGCTGAAAGGCTATAGCATCATTAAAATGCATCCCATTTAATTGCTGTGTGGGTGGGATGGTCTACTAACAATCTGCTGAAACAATATCTTGCACTTATCTGGAACAGATAAGCTCCTGCCTCTGCCTTTTTTTTTTTTTTCCACAATAAAACAAGGCAAATTACTTAGCTAGAGTCTTTTAATTACTTAGCCCTGGGACTTGATCAGTGTGCTACTGTCTGACAGCCTTTCTTCCGACTCTAAAGACCAGGGACTTTTATTTTATTGCACATCTCACAAGTCCTGGTGCTGCAGAGCCCTGAGCCGGCTTGCGGTTTCAGATGTTACTGTTACAGAAGTACTGTCACTGGATTTTGTTTGTTTTTTTATGTTTGTGCTTAAATCTTCTGGCCCAGCACAGGCAGAGCACACTTGCATCCTGTCCTCTGCATCAGGGTAATTCAGCTGTATTAGGGAAAAGATGTCAAAGTGGGAGCTTTGAAGTGTGTTTGAGAAAGGAGTCTCAGCCCAGCATGAAGGAAGGCAGCAAGAGCTTAAAGGGTATTTTTTTTCCAAAGACTAAAATATGGGGTTTATGCTGTCTTTTTTTTTTTTTTTTTCAGTTTTCCCACTGGCAGAGGGTCTATTCTGTAAGCCATCACATTTTCCAAGGTGTGTAACTGCATGTGATAGGAACATACCTTTCCCTCCACTGAAACAAAAAAAAAAAAAGTTGGCAAACTTTTCTTTTGCGTGGGAAAAAAAAAAAAAGCCATGAGCAACTGCATGTAGATGAAGAAAACACTGCACTGGAGTAGGTTGCAGAATCAAAATAGCCCCTTTTGTACCCCAGGAGGAGTAAAGAATCAGCTCTCTTCTCCTTTCTCTCCCTTCTGTGCTCTTTTCTTTGTGATGCATATTTTGATGCCTGCGGTTAAGAAAAACCCAACAAAACCAAGTCACTGGACAGGCATGCACCAGGAACCCTCATTCCTAAATCTCATATTCTCTCTTCAGCAGCTGTTTCTGCTGTAGATATTAAAGTTCTGCTGAGTGAGCTACGAAGGGGAAGCACTGTCTTTCATGGGCAGTGGGTTTTGCAAGTTGGTGAGGAGCTTTCTGAGGCTTTTCTTCTGCTCAGAATGTGGAATTTCTGATGGTGTGGTGGGAATGCTGAAGGCTTGTCTAGACTAAGAAAAAAGGTGTGTAATGTTAGTGCACTGTCACGTATGTGTTCCAAATTGCATCTTTCAATGCACACAACAGCTGGGAGAAATTCCTTTCTTGCTAACTTCTTTATATTTAATTGCAATTCCTGGCATATCAGGGACTCATTTAAAAGTCACTAGATTCAGGAGCTATGTGAATTCATGAAAATTTCAGGGAATTATAGAATCATTTAGGTTGGAAAAGACAGACCTTTAAGGTTTCTAATGAGTCCAACCATTAACCCAGGACTGCCAAGCCCAATACTAAACCTTGTCCCTGACTGCCACATCTACATGTCTTTTAAATACCTCCAAGGATGGTGACTCCATCACCACCCTGGACGGCCTGTTCCAATGCCTGACAGCCCTTCTGGGAAGAAATTTTGCCTTACCTACAATCTAAATCTCCCCTGGTGCAACTTGAGGCCATTTCCTTGTCCTGTCCCTGTTCCCTGGAGCACAGCCTGGCCCACCCCGGCTGTCCCCTCCTGTCAGGAGCTGTGCAGAGCCACAAGGTCCCCCTGAGCCTCCTTTTCTCCAGGCTGAGCTCCTTTCCCAGCTCCCTCAGCCATTCCAGGTGCTCCAGCCCCTTCCCAGCTCCGTTCCCTTCCCTGGACACTCTCCAGCCCCTCAGTCTCTGGTCGGGAGAGGCCCAGCACTGGACACAGCACTCGAGGTGTGGCCTCAGCAGTGCCAGCACAGGGATGGTCACTGCCCTGCTCCTGCTGCCACACCATGGCTGGCACAGCCCAGGGGCCACTGGCCTTCTTGGCCACCTGGGCACCCCTGGGCTCATGTCCAGCTGCTGTTGACAAACCACCCCTCAGCAAGCCCCACAAAAACACCAAAATGCAGAAAGAAAAGATTCAAGCACACCATGGTCATTTTATTTTCCAAGCCACCTGTGAGCTCCTTGGAGACCATGAGCTGTTCTCTGGTCACAGCTGGTAGATAAATTTGTGTGGTTAATGCTGAGTAGAAATTATCCTGGAGATCAAGAGACTCCCCCACACCAGCTCTGCTTGGTGTTAATGGTAGCCCTGAACACAAGCCAGCTCCCAGCTTCCTCACTGGCTACGCTGAGCAGGATTTCAACCCAGCTTTAAAAAGTGAAATAAAAATCAAAGTGTGAGACCTTTTCCTGCTGTGCATGACATGCTGAAGCAGAGATGGAACTGCTTATTTGGTGGAGCTGTGTTCAGCCCAATAGCTGCAACCTGCTAGAACTCACCCTGCCCTGCAGCTCTCTGGAGAGTGATGGAGGTCAGACAGACCTGGTGGAAACTGTGGAGATGGCCCAGAAATGGCCCAGGAAACAGGGAGCCACAACTGATCAGAGTCCAGCAGAACCAGAGAGGAGGTGACAGTGATTTGCTGCTGTGAGAAAAGCAAGAAAAGGAAGGTGAGGTTGTTAGGTGTGCAAGTGGGGCTTTCACATACAAAACACCCAAAGCAATTCCCTTCTCTTCATGGCAGCTCTATCCCCTTTTGGAAATATTTTCCAATCCATGGTGGGAATAGTGAGAAATCTGGAAAGTGCTGGACTGGGAGAACGATTGTATCTGTTGCAACTAGAAGTGATTTGAGATGAACATGACAGAAAATTTCAAATATTTAAGAAGGACAGAAAGAATAAGAAAAGTAATAAATCTCCACAAGTGGAGGGGTGATGAGCTCAAGCTGTGGAGATGAAGCTTGGACAGTTCTGCAGCAATGAGGCACTGGGAGAGAAGGTGAGGCCTCTATCAGGGGGTGTATTAAAGAGCAGGTCAAGCAAACACCCACTGGGAATATTCTAGACACAGCTGAGCCTGCCTTGGACCCAGGAGGTGCACTTGATGATCTCCTGATCTCTGTTCCCACTGACTTGCCTGCTTTTAGTAATGGTGATGGCAAGAAGTGCAACATCTGGGATAGGAGCGGTTGCTAGGCTGAGTTTGGAGGTCAGTGTCAAACATCCCCTTCCTTCCCACACCAACCCCTTGAGCTGAACAGTGCTGGACATACACAGAACACTGCTGGTTTTGCACTCACAGAGGATGCTTTCTTTGTTTTCCAGGAGATGGATGCTCATCCTTGAATTCATGGTTCGCACCATGCTCTGCCAGTGGGGCTGGGGATGTGCCCACCCTCCTGCTCTGGAGGGATGACAAAATAAGAGTAGCACTTAAACATGTGGTGCTCTCCTTGACACAGACAAACACACATTTTCTACAAACCCAGTGGGCATGGAGAGCTAAATAACCATTTTGCACTCACACAGCCTGTGATGCAGTGGCCTTCACGCCCTTGGGTTGAGATCTGCTCTCACAAAATGGATCAGTGTCCAAAGCACTGGAAGGACTCAGCAAGCTGGACGTGCTCAAGTTTCTCACCATGTCATTCCAGTGGCATTCACCAGTGACTCACCAGCAGCGTGACAGTGGTGGCAGCTGCACTAATGCCTGTGGCTTCCACCACACAGCAGCACAAGTATTTTTACCGTTGTTATCTTGAAAATAATGTCTGAAACATGTGGGCTCTCTCTAGAGAAGCTGCTGTCTCGTTGCAGGTCTCTGCTGCAAAAAAAAAGCACACAGAGCTTCCCTGCCCTATCAAATGGGGATAATATTGGTTAATAATATAATATTCCTCAATAGCTCCTTAATGCCTGAGAAGTCATGTGAATTTTATCACCTACACTGATCCCTTGTAAATTAGGACTTCAGTTCCCTAAACCATTAAACCAGCTTCCCCTTTCTTTCCCCAGCACACAGCCTGGGTACTTTACTTTGCTGTTACTAATCCCACCAAGAAACAGAACTAATCCATTCTTCACCTGTTCCAGTGAAGAGCCTTTATGGAGAGAAAAAAATACAGGTAAAATTTGGAGGGTTGGTTTCTTTGTTTGTTGTTCGTTTTGCAGAAAACAGCCTAGGCAAAAAACCCACCAATTTAAAAAATACTCAGTCTTGCTAGCTCAAATCTGTTTTGGATTATCAAAATGTCAATTTTGAAGTAAAACATCTTATTTTCTATGTAAGATCACAGTGTTCAGTTCTCATTCATACCAGTGCAAAGTGTGGAGGGCTTATGTTTGTTTCCTTTAACTATTACCAAGCAAGTCTAAGTTTTCTTCAACTCTTCAAGGAAAAAAACCCTATTTCCATGACATCTATCCAGGCCGACTATAATTACAATATCAGCTGGCTTTTTTCATTTTCATGTTTACTGCATTAAGGGTGTAATGAATAGCAGTCCAAATCCCCCATGGGAACTGTGATGTATTATTGCAGTATAAAATAATTAATTTGTTGTTAATTAACAATAAGTTGGATTCAGGTCCACACAGTGCAAACCCTGGGGAGAAGCCACCAGGGAGCAGGTGGGGCTGTCACTGTGACCTGCAAGGGGTGGCAGCTGTCCCCAAGCCTTCCTTTCTCCATCCTCCTTCCCCCACTCCCTCAGGGAAGCCTTACTCCCATTTTGAGCCTGGGAGTGGACACTATCCATCCTTGAGGTTGGAAAACTCCTCACCTGTAGCACAAAGGCTGGAGGAGTAATCCAAAAAAACCAACAGCAGTGACAGAAAAAAGGTGGGCTGGGGGCAGCGTGGGTGCAAAAATCAACATTGTGCTGCTTACTAGGATAAAAACCTGGTAAAATGCAGGTTTTCCACTTGTGGAAGTTTCCCTTGGCTTTTGCAAAGGCAACACCACCACACACTGGTGACTGGGGTTTTGCTAGGACAGCACAGTAGCTGTGCAGTGTTCACTGTGCAAATATGCCCAAGGGCAGCATCTTCCCTGCAGATAAGGTGAAGGGATTTTTGTTCAGCAAGTAATTTTCAAAGCCAGGCTGAATTCTCACCTGTAAACCAGTTCCCCCTCCTCATCTCATCCTGGTGTAGAGCAGAAGAGACCCTCAGTGCTCATGAGGATTGCATTAACCTTGAAAGAAGAGCCCACTAAAAGATTTGAGCCTACCTTGGCTGGATCACCCATCAATATTCCCTGAAACTCTGCCTCCTCAAGTAAAGGGGGAAAAGAAATGGCAAGAGGCTCATTAGTTGAGTCAATGATAGGGAGAGATTACTCACAAATTCCCATCATGGTCAAAACAGCCTAAGCTTGGAGGAATTAATTCAATTTATTGAATTGAATACTAAATCAAACAGATTAGTATAATGAGAAATAAGAACAAACCTAAAACCACCTTTTTTGCACTCTTCCCTTCTTCAGCTTCACTCCAGATTTTCTCTACCTCCTGCCCCCCAAGTGGGACAGGGAGATGGGAATTGTGGTCACTTCATCACACATTGTCTCTGCCACTGCACATAACATTTCCATTTTCCCTGATACTTATCTTAAAACTTATCCCAAGTGTATCCAGTCTACCATTTCTTTTGACAGATGTCTATTGGGAGGTTCTAGGTCGTCCAAATTTAGCCACCTGTAGAAAACAGTTCATTTAACCAAAAAATTCCTCACATACCATCCCTCCCCTCCAAAAAACAACAACAAAAAAAACCCAAAAAGCAGAACAAAGATCTAGTCCTATTAACTGCAGAGGGAAAAGATTGAAAATGAAAGTTCACATATTAATGAAAAGAAACAATCAGGGCTACCTATCAAGCTAGACATGTTAGCTGCCCCAAAATCTTTAAAGTCCCACTCTGTCATCCTATTTGTCTTCTTCTTGTATTTCCTACATTGCCTACAAATTATTAGGAAAAGCAGCAAGCTGTCAAGAGAAAATGGGCTCAAGGCCATAAAGGAAAGAAAAATATTTGAGGGTTTAAACTTCTGCTTTAGATATGATAACTCAAGGTCTTTCACTAAATCAGGACAATCACATCTTTCCCTCTAAAAAGCAAAACCCCCAACTCACAGACCGATGGAACAGCTCAGGAACAGACAGATGGTGTTCTCTGCTGTTAGAGTTAATAATAGGCTGTCAAGCCTAAGACCAGTAAACAGCTCCAGCATTGAGGCCAGCAGGATTTCTTCTAAACCTCTGGATGCAAAGCAAAGTGTGTCAGGACCCCAGCTGCTCCCCCCTCCTGGCCCTTCACATGGAGAGAAGATGTGACCCTTCCACCATCTCATTCCCATCCAGCTTTTTGGGAACATGGACGCAAAGGAGCTTATCATTCCAGATTGGGAAAATTGCCTGGTTTTACCCTCACGACTCAGAAAGCCCTTAAGTCACAGATTAGCGGCGTGGCTCGAGGCAGAGTGAGCTGGTTTTTGGCGGTCACTCAGCCCCACAAAGCCCTGCAGACCTCTCATTTTGCCCTGGTTGTGGCCAGCAGCATGAGTTTTGCATTGGTGACTTTTTGGTCAAGTGAAGAGCAAAGCCAACAAGCTCCCAAGAAGTGCCAAACAGGAAAAAAAAATGCTGTCATGGGGTTTCTCTTTCCCACGGAGGGGCAAACCCAGAGCCACACTCTAAAGCCTCCATGGAGTTTTTGCCATCTTCAGCTCTTTATGCACTGAGCAATACCCAAAACCATGTTTGAAGGGAGTGAAGGTTTAAGGAGAGTGGGATAAATCTTGTATTCTTTTTGCTTATCTTCTGGAAATTGCAGATAAATGCCTTAATCTTTAACTGCATTACCTGCCCAGGTTTACACTTCTCCAGCTCTGTGCTGTGTCACACTGAAAACCATCTCTCTGTCCACCCTTGGAGACCTGAGCCATGATGAAACCTGTGAAACCTGTAAACCACTGTAATTTAACCCAGGCTAGCTTAACAGGGCTGAGAAACACTGCTCTGGATTAAAAGCTCTTCAGAGCAGCACATTTCCCTTTGATCAGGGGTGTAAAAGGGCTTATCCAGGTGGTACTGTGCCAGTGTTTTGGAACTTCAGGTAGTGCTGACATAAAAATAATAGGTGGTTTTCATTCTAGGTCTGTCCTGTTCAAACCATTAGGACACAGGAGGGGAAAAAAAACAACCAAAAAACCCCAAAACCAAAACATCCCACAAACAAATGAACGAACAAACAAATAGAAAAGAACACACACCAAAAAACCCCCAAAATAAAACCAAAAAACAAACAAAACAAAACACAAACAAACAAACAAACAAGATCCACTCTAAGTCTGGAGAGCTGTGCCAAAGTAAGGCAAGGATAAAACAACTCAGCTTTCCTGCAGAGCAGCTCCCTATGTCTTTGCTGCACTTAAATATATTTCCTTTCCCCTACACTCCTATCTCGAGTATTTATTGCTGATTTCTGTTCAGACACTAACAGAAGAAAAAGTGGCACTTGGAATGTGCTTTGGGAAAAAAAACCAAAAAACCAAAGCAAACAAAGTCCTTAAAATGGACAAACTCAACATCAGTATTAAAAATCTCTGTGTATGGGGGTTTCTACCTTTTTGATGCAGATTTAAATGGAAAATATTTCATATATATGAGATATAAGAGGGTGTGTCTTCTTTTGCCATTTGAGTAACAGAACTTTGTCTCCTATGTGCAAGTCAGAATTTTTTTCCTCCAATATTTGAAGTTACCACTGAGAAGGTCTCCCTGAGCCTCCTTTCCTCAGTCCTGATCTGCTGAGTCTGCTGTGGGAGAGGGAGACCAGAGGATCAGTCCTCCCTACGCCTCTTTTAGATTCATACAAGCCAGTGGAGGTGCAGGTGTCTGTCTGACAGGGTTAGAGTTATCCTTAACAAGTATCTCAAAACTCCTGATGCAACAGGAGCACCTCACCTCCCACCAAAGCGAGCGTGAGTCCCAGCAGATGGCTTTGGATGCAGGGGAAGGGAAGCCAGCACTTGGATCCTAAAGGAATGATTGCAAATGTCAGCATTTCAGGGCAGGATTATCCCTTCTGTGCACACACGGCCCAAGGCAGGACTGTAAAAACCACAGAGGGGAGCAAATTTTTGAGTGCTGCAGGAGGAAAGTGAGCAGAGTCAAATATTAGAAATATCTGTTCACCACAGTGCTGTGACAAGGGAAGGGAAGCTTCGGGGAAGTTTCAAGAAAGGGAAGTTTCAGGGAAGTTTCAGGGAAGTTTCAGGGAAATTTCAGGAAAATTTCAGGGAAGTTTCAGGGAAGTTTCAGGGAAGGGAAGTTTCAGGGAAGTTTCAGGGAAGGGAAGTTTCAGGGAAGGGAAGTTTCAGGAAAGTTTCAGGGAAGTTTCAGGGAAGGGAAGTTTCAGGGAAGTTTCAGGGAAGTTTCAGGGAAGGGAAGTTTCAGGGAAGTTTCAGGGAAGTTTCAGGGAAGTTTCAGGGAAGGAAAGGTTCGGGAAGGGAAGGTTCGGGAAGGGAAGGTTCGGGAAGTTTCAGGGAAGGGAAGGGAATTTGAACACAAGGTGAATTATGAAAACACTCATCCTGAGGTGACCTCCAAACCACTGCTCAGCTTCACTACCAATCTCCATTGGTAGAGGAAGCAGAAACTTGGAAATTCAAGCGTAAAATGCCCACAGGTTGGTTGTTGACTGGTCCATTCCAAGTTTTGTCCAACCAGTCCCATTATAAGGAGAATACACAAGGGGGCACTCAAAGAGTTAGACTTCTGGAGATCCATGGGCTTGCTTAGCAACTTGAGTAAAAGTGAGTTGCCTCTCCAAAGAGTTTTCTCAAGTTTTGTGGTCCACAGGACAAAATAAAAAAAAGAGTGAGCAGTGGTGTGGGGGTGCCAAGAGTCCTGGGGACAGTGGTGGCACTTCGGGTGGAGATGGTGACAAAGCAAGAGGAGCAGTGAAGCAAAGGTCACAGGGATTAAAACCGAGATTCACAGTGTTTGAATCACAAGCTTGACATCCAGGTCTGCATTATTAATTTGTACATCTCAGGCAGCAAGGCTCAGCCCTGATGGGGTTCTTCCTGCCAGTCCCATTTTTAGGCTGGGAGAGCAGGGCTGTCCTGTTTCCTCCTTGAATCCCTGGATGTTCCTGAGGCCTCTGGGCTGTGTGAGGAGGCCAGGTGGGTGGTGAGTCCAGGGACAGCATGGGGACAGTGTGGGGTGGGATGTCACCAGGCAGGGGCTCTGGTGACAAATCCCAGAGCCAGCCCTGTTGACACGTCTTGATTCCAGAGAGAGGCAAGGAAAAGTGCTTCAGGAAAGCCTCTCTTCCATGTGAGATCTCCTCCTGCCACTTCTCCTGAGGTGGGATGTGATCCTGTCCTGTGCTGAGAGGGATCATCCACACGGATTGAGGGGGAAAAGGATGGACAGACAGGATAGCTGTCAAACCAACCCGAGCAAAAGTGGTGGAGTTCAGTAAATGCCTTCTAATTTTGGTCCTTTTGAAAAACAGATCCAAAGGATGTAAGGGGGAGATTTTCAAAAGCCACAAGTTTCAGCCTGGCTTTGGTCTCACTGCAGCCAGCAGGAATTTTACTCCTGATTACCAACGGGAAGAGAATAAAGTGGGGAGTGAGCAAACCCCACCTGTACAGAGCAGTATCTTTCCTTCCCTCCGGAGCCGAGCAGAGCCTTGTTTCTGATGATCAGCAAAAAGCTGCATTTAATGTCAGCCGAAGGGGGGAGAGTGCTAGAAACCTCACAGACACCCTGGGATGTCACACCGAAACAGGAGGCTGCGCTGAGCCGGGGATGAAAAGATGCAGCAGGCAAAGGCAGCGTTCACACAGACTCTGACAAAGAAAGGAGGAGGGAAAGGGAGCAGGAAAGCTCTGGGAACAAAAGGATGGACTTAGCTCTCAGCCAGGCTGAAACAAACGCTGCTGTGGTTGGTGATGACTGAGTGTAGCTCCCCCGGAGCTGATCTGGGGGAGGATGGGAGCACTTTTTTGCTTTTTTTAATGTTTTTACACAGCAGGTGTGTGAATCTGGGCAACACAGTGCAGCAAATAAGGAAACAGAAAATAAAACCCAAGGAGTGACCGTAACCAAACTACAGGATGACATCAGAGAGACCAAATTTTCCACCCCCTGAAGCAGCAGTGACACTGCCTGACTTCACCTCTATTGCTGTAAGACACCCACAGTCATCCTCCTTTGGATCGCTGCCCCAAGACTAACGCTGAACAGTGACTTAGAGAAATAAATTCTGGAGAAGAAAATGCACTGCTTGCCTCTTTCTTCTGTATTTGTAGTGGTGAATGGACCTCTAGTGGCAACAGCAAAAATCTCTGATCGAGTAGAAATAAGTTTTGGTTAAGGAAATATGGTGTAGATAGAAGCTGTCTGAATGAAGTTCAGAATGAAGAACAGATACCTTGAGTAATTGAACACAAGATTTTCACTTGTGGGTAGCAAGGCCGTAATTATCTCTGCATGCTGTTAACTGTGCAGTGGTCTTTGCTGGTTTTGCCAGAGCAAATATTAGTGTTAGCTGTGAAAAATTATTAAAAAGTTCCTCCTCATAGCTGAAATTTATTTTGAATGATTTTTTTATACTAAATCATTCATTATCATTTTTGTGTGTGTGTGCAATTGCATTGAGATTAACTTTTCTTCTTGAAGCCTCAATTTTTGCCTTGGAAATATGAAAGTCTGGAGCAGTGCAGATCAGTAAAGACTCAAGTAATTTCCATGACTGGGACAGCATTGCAGAGTTGCCCAGCTGAAAGACTTTTTTGTGCTTTACAAACTCAGCTGAACAAAGAAGGAAAAGGCTGAGATCTAAATCTAGGTTAAAAAAACTTTTATCTCACACTACTTTTCTTGCCTATCATTGCAGTTATCCGCAAGCTTCTAATTAGGAATGGGGTTGGCCCAGGAATCCATCTCATTTATGGCACTGTGAAGGTAGGCATTTTATGCATCCTTTCCTAAAAAGATCAGAAATTTAACATCCTAAATCCTATTAATTTTCAACAAGCCACCAGCTTTCCAAGAGGTTAAGTGAGATTTGAAAATGACAGTGAGGCAGCTGAGATTTTCTTGCAGCAGGATGATCCAACCACACAAGGTTCCCCAAGCCAGTGAGTGGCTTTTGGGCACAATATTTGCATTCTTGAGTCACAGGAGTGGGGTTTTGGTGGTGCTGCCTGGTGAAGTTCATCAGCTGGATCTCTCCTGGCACGGGAAGCAGCACTGACAGTGGGAAAATGTCTCTCCAAGTGCTCAGGGCTCAGTTTATCTGGCTGTAGACACAGAGAGTCAGGCTACACTCACATTTTAGAGAGGCCAGGTTGTCTTTGCAGCTGGAAAGACCTAGAACTCTCTCTCCTTATTTTTTTTACCTTCTAAGACCATAAATCCCGGCAGTGTATCTTCACCTGTTTGCCCTTTAAAATCTCCATGTATTTTCTCTGTCTGTTCTGCTGGAAGTTAATCTCACACTTGTCCTCCTGGCTGATGTCTCTTCCCAGGGTATATTCTGGGGGCAGAGAGAGCTCTCCTAAAGGACAGGCACCCCAGCTCAGCTCCAGCAACATTCTGCTCTTCTCTTAGGCATGTCTTTCCCTTTTTTTGGCCCTTTTTCACTACTCACTTTTTCACTTCTGCTCCTGCTTTGCAGAGGGAATGGTTTTGATGGATGTGGTGCAGACTGAACACTCATTTCTTGATGTCTCAAAGCTGTTATGAGCCAATCCAGCTCATCTCTCCCACCCTATCAGTGAAAACACACAAAATCTATTCAACCAGAGCAGCTTAAAATGTAATTCACTAAGAAAGAATTTTTTTAGGAGGAAGAGAGAGCTCATGCAACAGGAACCATACTTTTGGTCCTAAACATTACATTATCATTTCTCATATCAAAGTGATGCCTCTTACCAAGACTCTTCCTGCTTATGTGTGTGCTTTAAAACCTCAAGGCTCATCTGAAGATAAATGTTTCCTTTGTTTTATAAGGGAACAATTAAAAAATAAAAATAAAAATCTATCTGTAAAAATTGTCACAGGGCCAGAACTAAAATAAGTGCAAAGACCTATTCTTCACAAAGTTCCAGCTTTATTAATCTCTAAAACAGGTAAGACACTGCAAGTTCCAGCATCTCTTGTCCTCTGCCTGTCTTTCACCACACATAAAATACACACAGAAACGATGCAGATTCAGCAGCACCAAAGGGGGATAAACCCCACTGAATGTCAATGGCAGCTCAGAAACCAAAGCCTTCCTCAGAGTTTTTTCTAATGTCAATTTAAAATTGCAACTACCTGGCTAAACGTTATTTGTAAAGCTTGTGTGGCTCTCTACACTGCAGGAATGCAGCTGTAACAAAAGGAGACAATCACCCCTCCTCTTCACTGGTGCAATTTATCTGCTACACAGCGCATGTCAGACATCATTGAGGGGGTGGTGGTGTCAGATACATCACCAGATGCATTCCAATATCCAAATCAGGCTTCTGAGACCCTTTCCATGTCCTATCCGTGCTCTTCAGACACGTTATAAAGAAATTACCCAAGAGGTCAACCAAAACCCTGACTGAAAACATCCTGGTTTGTATCTGTTTGCTGATGAAAGTTTTCTAAACCCTCTGGTGTTAATAAGCTATTAAAGACCATGTTTGCACTGTAATAATAATTAAAATATCACCAGTGTGGATCTGACCCTGTGTGTACAAATCCTTGTATGACAATTAATGTAGTAGTGAGATGTGCTCCTAAAAACAATTAAGATATAATTGGATGAGTTGATACAGAAAACATATGGTTTATTTATAAGGAGGCAGAGGTGGAAGAAGCAGCTACTTTTCAACATGGCACAAATTAGAGCATGAGAAGACACCACAACGTGTCTCTCTAATTAATTCAACTATTCAACGTCTATATTTAATTCAGTTTTTATCGTGGGGAGAAAATCGCCTAATTACATGATTTCACAGCCTCATTTTCACCTTCACGACTCCTTATGTGGTCAGATGATGTCACCCCCGAGTAGGTGGCAAAGCAACACTTCCTTTGTTGTGTGCAGTGATGCCACTGCTGCCTCCTTTCCCTTCTTGTGGCTTTGTCTGCACAGGATCAGGTTCTCCTGCCTCTGAAATAAGTCAGCTCAGAGTTAAGTTAATAAGTTGAGTCAGAGCTCATCACATGGTGACAGGGGCATGGCTTGGCAGCACACAAGAGATGCTGGAGATCACACAAAAGATGCCTGGGGGACAGCCAGAGACTAGATTAGACACTAAGCCTTCCTCCCCTCTGCCTGGACAAAAGTTGTCTCCAAAAAGCTGGCAGGAAGGATAGCCTTTTCATCTCCTTTTTACTGCTGTAGTTATCCCACCTGACCAAGGGCTGGACTCACTGACTGCCCTCTGCACTCTCTGCAAAGTGATATGGCCATGAAATCCAGACCTGGGCTAATATTTGTTTCATCTGGGTCCATGACTTATGTTTTTCTTATTTGTGTTTTTCTTATTTGTGAAACAGGAGGCAAAGTGTTTCCCTCTTCCCAGCAGTTCCTGGGATTTAATAAAAAAAAAAAAAATTGAAAGAAAGCTCATAATGTGCACAAACTCTACCATAAAAACACTGTAAGTAAGGTCTCCAAGATGCCTTAGATAATTTTTTTGAGAATTTAGTATATCCTGGAAGAATGGGAAAGAGGTCCAATGAAAACTCCTGTTGTTCCAGTGCTGGGAGGTGACTGATATGGCGCAGAAATAAAACATGGCTGTAGAGTGAAAATTGCTGGTCTTAAAAACCTCCCAGCTGTGTTTGGACCTCTTGGAGTTAGGAACAGCCCTTTTTGGGGGGGCTGTGGATTATCCAAAATAGGGCAACGCCATTCAGATTGTAAAATCACTCCCACCCTTTTTGGAGAACCAGCAGCCACACGAAACCCCAAATCCCACAGGGCTGGAAATCCCCAATCCCCACGGGCTGGGAAGTGAGGACAGCACTCACTGAGAGGCACAGGATGAGCTCACCTGGGGAAATCATTATGTCCATGGCAGGCAGAAAATCCCCTTCTCTTTGATGTCCTCTCCCAGCAGGACAAACCAGCACCACCAGATGCTGGGCTGCCTCCACCCTGGTCAGTTTGTGTCAGCAGCGCTGGAAACCCCTGGAAGAGGCAAAACTTCCCTGAGAATGTGCTGATTTTGGCTGTCTGGTGTCTCCAGAGCAGCCAGCAGTGGGAACAGTGCTGCATTTTCCTGTTGGGCACCTCCTCACTGAATCTTTCCCGTCAGAAGCAGCACGTCCTGCCCCAAATCCTTAGGAAAACTTTGGATTACTGCAAACAAAACGTTTAAGATAGAGTCTGTTTGTCCTTCCTGTGTGTTTAGCAGATTCTTCCAGCTGCACTGGGTGTGACATGAGGAAGTTGTGCAGATTTAGCCGTGCTGGCATCAAACAGGTTCCCAAGGAGCAGCACCGCTTACAGCTGCAGTGCAGTTTTTCCAGCCTGGATTGCTATAAAGGGCAGAAATCTTGCCTACACTCCTTCCAAGGGTGGCTGTTTAAAAGCCTAGAGGAGACAAATTCCAGCACACACCAAAGCTGGGACTCTTGAAACACACCTGAGCACATGCAAAATGCACTTAATTAAGTCAGTGTCCCGTTGGAAATCACTTAACTGCTTAAGGGGCTTAACTGCTGCTGCATTGAGAAAATTCTAAAATTAAGTATGTACTTTGGAGCTGAATCAGCCACACAATTTCAGATGGGCAGGGCAACCCGTATTTACAACTTGGTGCATTCTGTTAAAAAGGTGAGATAAAACACAGGGAAACCACAACTAAGGAAGCTTTGAACCTGAGTAAACTTATTTCAAGTCCTGAAAAAAGTTGGAGTTTTCTTATATAACAAAGCAGCAGCTAAAAGAATCAGTAATAAATAGGTGTCTTAGCCCCATATCTTTGGCCGGTGGAGCATGCAGACACATCCATTATCACCTTTTCTCTTTTTATATGAGCCCTTCCACCCCTGGCTGTTGCAGGAAGAATGGATTCAAGAATCAGAGGAATTCACAGAGCCCTGCATTTTGCATATGAAATACCCGTGGTAACAGATAGTCTTGGGCAGCCTGTGTAATTGCTGGTGAGTGTTATAGGAAGTTTTGGACCGCCGTCAAGCAGTAAAAGAAAGTGAAGGAATAATACTTTTTTAAAGTTTTGTCCCTTTTCAATGCCGAGGAGTGAGTCACCGCAGCCTGGCAGGCTGTGAAAGTCACATTCCTGGTTATATTGCCTGGTGAAGAAGAGATCCCTGATGTATTTCCCGAGTTTGGTGAGACCCCAAGCCAGCGTGGAACCCCAAACCATAAACCAGGTCTGCCTCCAAGCCCTGCCTGCTTTCCCCACACATATCTCTGGTGTCTCAAATTGCATTTTCCCGAGAGACTTCTCTGTGTGCTTCCTTTCAGGGAGACATTATTGAGTGAGGCAGAGATTACCTGGGCATAATAAAAAGTCAATTTGCAGCAATATTCAGATAAAGACCGCGTTCAACATTTTGTATTCAAAATTGTTATTGATTTGAGGGAGTTGAAGTTATGTTCATTAGTTTGTAGATTGTAAGTGAGAGGGCCTGTAAGCTTTGGAAAAACAGGCTGAGGAATCCAATCTGATCTTGACAAAATGGGAAATCAACCTGGGAAAAGGATTAAGAAAGTAAATTATTTGTCCTAAAAGTCTAAAGACAAACCTGGCAGGAATAACCAATTGTACAAATACAGTATAAAAATATTTGGGGGTTATAACTGGTCACAGATTACATGCAAACCAAGAGTGATACAGGCAATTTCTGTCTGGATGAAGGAATACAGCAGTTTTGTCTAACGCATCTGAAGTCAGCTTCTTCACATTGATAAGGTTTTGCTTGTATTTACCTATTTGGTCATTTTTGGGGCATCAAATTTCAAGAATAACGTGGGCTGTGATTGAGAGGCTGAAAATCCTGACCTGCAAAGGCAGGACTGTGGTTCTCCAGCTCAGAGGACAGCAAAGGCAGGGATGAGAGATGTCCTCAGCTGTTCCTCAGCTGCTCTGGGGAGGAATGGAATTACCTGCCTCCCATTCCCATGGCAGATGGGACACAGAATTGTGCTGCCAATTGCAGGAAAAGGTCATTAGCTCCAGATTCAGGAAACAAAACATCCAGGCAGGCAGGAGCAGCTGAGCCCTGGGGCTTGTGTGTCACACCTCCACCTCTGGAGAGATTGAAGGAGAGATTAGACAAAAATCCATCTGGAATAACCAGCCTTGGGGCACCGCCATGGAGGAGATGTCTCTTCCAGGCTTGTTCTCTGGTTTCCTGTTTGCCAGTTGACTTTTTCAATAAAGCAGCTCCATCAGAGGATTATTTTCTGTTGTGTGAATGGGTTGCTGATGCTCAGGTTCATCCCCTCGGTTTTCCTCGGGCTCGTTTGTGGATCTGACATTGCAGAGAGCCCCAGAGCAGGGTTTCCCGGCTGGTTGATCACTGTCCCTTGCTTGTCCCTGAGCTGCCACAGCTCAGCTGCTACCAGGTGTCTCCTCCAGCCATGTGCTTGAACCCCAGAAATCCTCCCCAGCTCTGTTTGCTCATAAAGAACCTGAAAACCACGGGGAAAACACACTCCTGGAAAGATCACACTCCTCTCAGCCCTTTGGTGTTGGAGAAGGAACTCTTAATTCCACTTATACTAATTTCTAATTAACGAGGCTTTACTCCCTCCCTGAAAATCCTCACATAATTCAGCTCCTGCTCCCAGTTTTTGTGAGTTTAGTAACTGGGAGAGCCCAGCTCAGAAATCAGGGGCTTGGTTGCCAATTGTGGGGAAATCAGTGTGAAATCAACAGTTTGAAGCCCTGCGGGTTGTTGCTGCAATGGATCATTTCCCCTGTGCTGGGGCATTCAGATGCTAGACCACAAAAGCCAATTTAGATAAGAAGGAACTTTGCAGCAGGGCCTGGTGATAAAAGGATCCAGAAACCAGGGCTGGGGAGACAAGAACAGAGCCAGAAGGAGGAGGGGGTAGAGGGAATTTCCTGCTTTACCCACACACAACAAAACAGCAGCTAGAAACCCACAAACCGTGTGTCTGACCCCAAAGCTGATAATCAGTTTTCCTGCTCTTTGAGGAGGGAAGCAAAATCACCCTGTCCAAAGCCACTGCAGTTAACAGGATCACACCTGTCCACTTCAGCAGCAGTGGTGTTTTTAAGGACTTTATTGGACTTGTGGCAATTGCTGGGTAGGAAAACTTCTGTTCCATCCATCAGTCTGGGTGGATAACATCCCCAGCTGCTGTCCAAAACCATGATTGTCTACACAGATATGCTGCCCCCAAAACAAAGTTTAGCTGCCTGCCAGCAAAGTTCCTTCACTCTAATTTTGGACTGGAGATAGGAGAGACATTCCCAACAGTGTTGCTGTGGCACTTGGATCAAAGTCAGTGTTATCAGGGGAAGAGGGACAAGGAATTAAATAGGGGGTTCTTCCCTACCATTTCTTCTTTCTCATTATTGCTTTGACTCACAGCCTGAAAAAGTTGTAGTTAGGATATATTTTGGTTTGGGATTTTTAAGAAAAAGATAGGCAGGGGGAAAAAACTCCAAACCACCAGCCTGGAAAGCACAGCAAACTTTCTGCTTTGGGATTTTCTTCAGGAAAAAAGGCTTGTGGGAAACCACCTTCCTCAGTTCAGAAAAATATCCAGCAGCTCCTTCTTTCCCTTCAGCTACAGCATTTCTGGTGGCTGATTGTTGTCACACATAAAGCAGCTACCAAGATCTGCCCCAAAAGTGTTGTTTTCCCCTAAGAATTTCGAGGCTCTGAGGTTCTCCTCTCACCACGTTCGACACGATTGCTGTTGCTTCATTTCTCTGTCAGTGACACCTAGCAACCTCAATCATTTTGGCAGATGTTGTGCAAACAGAGAGGTCCACTTACACGGCTCTGCATGTCACCCTCTGAGCTCTTATATTATTTTTGGGATTATTTGCACGGCTGGTGAGAGTTTCTGTGCTACCCGCCTCTCAAACACTCTCCATTCAGCCAGATCTCTCCTCAGAAATCTTCTCTAAGTGTAATCAAGCCAAGACTTGGTGGATTCTCTCTCTTCAAACTGTCATATTCCCTGAGAGAATGCCGTTTTAGGGTTTTTTTCCTTGCCTCTGGGCTGCCCCTTTTCAAACCTGGAGGCACCAAGGCAGATAAATCAGGAGAGAGAGGTTCTTTCTAAGCACTTGCCCATCAGTATGTCGTTTATATTCCCCTCACTTTTAGAAACCCTTCTCAGGGCTTTGTTTGCTTTTCAGCTGCTGCCAAACATTGTCCAGATGGTCTTAATGTCACATCACTGTAGGTCTTTTATTTCCTAGCCTGTGCCCTGTTTTGTCCTTCCTTCCAAGCCAATGTCTCTAAGACTATTTTTGGCCCCTTACTTCATTTCCCCTCCCTTCTGTCCATCAAGCTGGGTGAGTCACACTCATCTGTCCAGGAAACCTCATCCATTACCCCAATTGTTCTGGGCTGAAAGGAGGAGAAGAACAGTCATCTCCAGATGACATTGTTTATGCCACCCCAAAGCAGCTCACCAAGGGTTTAGGTACTTAATACCAAGCAGCTTCTCCTCACACACACAAAAGGCTGCCCTAGCAGCACTGACTGAACCTTCAGGAATGTGCTTTGGAGAGGGAGCATCCTGCCAGGAGCCTGCAGTTATCACATGCCAGGGTGATTTTTAGCAGTTCCAGGAGATCCAATTCTCACCTAGACATGCAGAAGGAACCCAGGGATGCCAGCAGAGATGTCCAAGCACAAACACTTGGCTGAGATTTGGCTCCTCTGCCATGTTGGGTGGGTAAAGAAAGATGCACACAGTCCTTGGGTCTTAAATTCAGGCAAATGGGCACTTTTCTCCAGCATTTTCCTTACCAATATGATCATCAGAAACCTTCATTTCCCTCCTCAGTTTTTCTCTGGCATTGAAACTAACTATCTGCTGAGTTTAACTCCATCATAAGGAACCCTTTTCCATTCTTTCAGTGCCATTCTCAGGGAAGAAAGCTTTTCTGACTTCTACCATCCTTCCAAGTTCTAACGACATTTTTTCCAGAGCTGTTGGTTTCATCATTGTCCTTAGTTTTGGTGCTCTCCTGTCTGCTCTGTTTTAAAACCAAATCCCAGCCAAACACCACATTCCTCCAGAACAGGCAGCTCTTTCTCTGTGATATAACCTTCAATATCAGCAAACATGAAGGAAAAGAAATTATCTCAGCTTCAAGGAACAGCTACTCCTGCCCTTCAGAGGCAGAGTAGAGGAGATTTGTGGGTTTTGGAAAAAAGGCTGTGCATGGTGGACACACAAAGCTGTAGACACCTTTGTAACTTTTTGTTTAACACCACTCAGTCATGGAAGGAGTGGGAAGTATTTCTGATTATAAAAACAAAAAAAAAATCTAACCACACCTGTGTCATAAAGAGCTAACACAATCAAGGGAGCTGAAAACTTCATAAATAGGGAACTTGACTGACAGCATCTCAGGAGTTCCCACATGGTGTCCAATTCACCAGACTTTGTGAGGCACTGACCCAAATTCTCACATTGCTTACCTGACACTGTAGATAAAATCCCTTCTAATGCCAGGAAAAGAGCTCTGGAACCACACACTGGCAGTTCTTAGGAGGTGAACTTGGTGTTTTCTCTCCCACCTAGTTCCAGGATTGTGAAAGCACTGCAGAGCTTTCCGTGGGGAGCCTCTGTGTGCTTACCAACTTGTGCAGCAAAAAGTGATGCAACCAGCAAGATAACAAGGTATAGAGGTGCTGGGGGTCGTAAGGTCTGCATACAAATTAATTTTGGGAAGGAAGGAAGGAAGCTTTCCCTTTCCATTAAAAAAAAAAAAAAAGAAGAAGAAGAAGAAATCTAGTTCACAGAAACTCCAGGTTGACCTAATTTTTTTTTCTAAAAGCACACAATTCCAAAAAATCAAAAGCACCTGCAATCATTCAACACCTCTGTGAAATCAGGACAAATCTTGGGCTTTTCTTATTTTCAAGAGTAATATAATACAGCGAGTTCAAACCAAAAGATCCTTCCCAGCCTGCCTAGTAATCTCCTGAGAGCCATCCCATACATCCTAGCACAATGCTGTCAGTTGGATGATGGGATTAAATAGCATCCAGGTTAAAGCCAGTGCAATCCAGAGAACAATGATTTCAAACTCAGCAGTCTGGGAAGTGGAAGTCATGGTGTTCCTCCTTTTTTTTATTTTTTATTTTTTGTGACTTCAGGAATAATTCTGCATGCTGAGAAAATGAGAGTGAAACTCTCAAAGGTCAACCCTGCCTGCCCACCAACAGGAAGATGTGGGTGGGATGTAGCTGCAGTGACAGCAAGGGGCACAGGAGACATCCAAGACCATGTTTAAAGCAGAGGTGTATTTCATAAGATTTTAGTTAAAGGAAATGCAAAAAAAAAAAATTATTTTTTAAGTCTGTCCAATCCCACCTCCATTTCTCACCAGGTTATAATGATACAGGCTTTGCAGGAACCAAAATATTCAGGCGCAAAAAAACTGGTTTTGGACTTTTCACTCCCTTGGTCTGTAACACAGCTTTCATTTCCAGAAAGCTGAGCAAATAATCCTAAAAATTTTGGTAAAACCTTTAAAATCTGGAAATTTTGCAGTGTTCTACTGTTGGGCAGCTGGTTCAGGGTCCTGGATCCACCCAAGATCCTGGGTTCTGTGCCAAGGTTTCAGATAGCCTATTCTGTCCTCAAGGATCAATATCAGTGCAGCAGCAGAGAGGCACAAACAGACAGGAAATTTATGACCATGGGTTGGTAGAAAAAGCTGATTTTTGAGGTGTTATGCACACACTGAACAGGCAAAGCTGGAGCACAGCCTAAACTGACAAGCCCAGTGAGAAACCCAAATCAGAAATTCCCATGAACACTTTCCCCCCAGACACACACCCTTATTATTACGGTTGTTATTGCAATTATCATGCTTGTTGTTATTATTTCACCAGTTCTGATGTTTACATTTAATCTCCATCTGCCAGGCAGCTGCTGCAGAGCAGGGATCCTGTGTGTGTGAGCAGCTACTTTGGTGACCCCAGTAATTACAGAAGAGCTCCACAGCTTCCCCCTTCCCTAGGCACCTTGGAGATGACATCCCTGAGACAGCAGGATGAAGGCTTGGTCTGCCACTGTGGATCATCACTAAATTGTTTCCCCAGCTCCTGTCACCACCCTGCAAAGATTAATGAAAACAGAATGAAAAGCAGAGTTTTCCTCCCAGGTCCTTCCACTCCTGCTGCTCGCAGAGGAGGATGAGCACACCCTGAGGGGTTTGGCACTCCAGGCAGAGCACAGGAGGTGAAGAGTGAGGAGGACAACCTGCATTGTCCTTCAGTGGGGTGAATCCCTTGGGACAAGCAGCTCTTGACCCCAGCAGGCAGAGCTGGGGCACAGGTGAACCCATCCTGGCAGAAAACATCATTTTCTGGGACAATCCCACTCCTCACAGACACTCAGTTCTGCCAGTGAGACCACTCAGCTCCAGTGGTCAAGCCACACTTCTGAAATGATGTATGCACTGAGCTCCTGCAAGTTCCTCAGGGCTTTTTTGGCTTTTTTTTTTGTGCTCTCCAGACAGTGGGAGCAATAACTCTGGGAGCTTCACAAATTTATGAAGCACAACTCACATCGCTGCAACCACAGTTAGAAACATGGGAGAGCTAAATCCAGCTGGCTATTTATAGAGGAACACAGGAGCACCTTCCAAATCACTGAAAATGCTCCAGGCTGGCTTGGTTTGCCTCTGGGACAGAAGGATGGGCTTTCAAAGAACCTGATGGTGCCAATCTGCACCTCTGGATTCCCAGCAGGGAGCAGTGGCCAGAGCCTCTGCTCAGGTTCTTGGGGAGCCAAAGGGAGGTAAATCCATCAGGCAGTGGAGGGCTGGTGATTTGTGCCAGTGGAAGAGCTGCTGCCCTGGGGGAAACCTCACAAAGTTTTAGTCACACATTCCAGCTCGTCAGGAGATTTCCCTTGCAGACACACTGCAAGATGCGCGTGTGTGCATGTGTGAAGCTAGCAAAATCTCCTTTTTTTAATCCTTTTTTTCCTCTGCAGCTAGTTGGGAATAGCTTCATCCGAGCTCCTGTATGACAGCTATCCAAATGTGAGGTCTTCCCCCATCTTTCAGCTCCATGCTCTGGTGTTCCCAACCTTTCCATGTCCCCACTTTTCCCACTTCTCCATGCCCAGTGCATCCCATAACTTTGTGTCCTGCACCATCTACCTGCCACTGCTCTATCAGGCAGCACTTGTCCTGGCAATGGAACAAAAATTCAGTGCCACAGCTGCCCTTATCAGGAGTTTCACTGTCACTGCCATAGGCTGGGAAATTCTCAGGAGGTGTCCTTGAGTAGAGGGGTTTTTTTTCTCTTTTTGCAAAATATTTTTAATGGTATTCAGGGTCTCATCATATTTATTCAATCATTCTGGAGGTAATTTGGCAGCATTCATAATCTTCTTTTTCTGCAGCAGCATGGAGTGCTAGAGGAAACAAGGGTTGGCCAGTGTGGGTGAGGAAGGAGAAGCTGACAAAATTGGTTTTTTTTCAGTTCCCTTGACAGAGAGGAACAAGCCACAGATGTGCAGTTGAGAAAAATAGGTTTTATTGTAGGAAAGGGAGCATTACAGCTCTGGGCATTGTGTGAGCCTCAACCTTTTCTAAACTGAGGTTTAGGAAAACCTGTAATAAGACTCTGTAACAAGAAAGGATATTGAACCAGTGCAAGAGCACTGAGAGTTGAAAAGTCTTTATTGCCTTGGTTATATGCCTGGGAAGGCAGGGAGAGGGGAAAGGACTGCAGTTTTCAGGAGCTGGTGGTGGGATACAGCAGGGAGACAAGACAGCTGCTGTGGGATGCTTGTGAGCCTAAAGAAATGATCCAGCTCTACACAGAGGTATTTTTCTTCGGGGCAGCATGAAGTGCATGCCCTTCTTTAGGATCCACACTCCCTGCTCTGCCTCCTGGGCTTCAGGAGGTGAGAAACCGAGCCTGGTGAGGTCATGGAAAAACACCAGGGGATGCTGCCTGACATGCTCTGCCTTTCCTCAGCCTGTGCTGTTTCTGTCGTCCTGACCTCATTCTTTTCTCCAGTGTCCAGCCTGGATCCAGAGATGGAAACTGAAGCTCCTCATCTCAGCTGGCTGCCCCTTTACCAAGATCTGTCAGGGAAAGCTCTGACTGCCTGACACTTCTGCTGAGATGCCACCAGGGTTTAAAGCTCCTTTCTGTGTGCCCCTCTGCTCACAGGGATGAGATAACACAGCTCTGATCCCTCTGGGTCACCATGGCCCCGTTTGACACCCCTGCCTCCAGCACCAGGGATGGGCAGAAACTGGAGAATTCCTGCTTCAGAGAGCTCAATTCAATGTTCAATTAAGCGCACAGATGTTGAGGTATCGAGTGTCCTCTGTGCTGATCCAGGCGGATTTGTAGGATTTGGTGAAGCAGGAATGTGTAATTGTCCTTGCAAAGGAGGGGAAAGGGAGCTGCATTCCAACCAAAACCAGCTTTGATTTCTGTGCTACCTGCCTCTCAAACACCCTCCACTCAGCCAGGTCTCTCCAAAAGCTTCTCTAAGTGTAATCAAACCAAGACTAGGTGGAATCTCTCTCTTCACACTGTCATATTCCCTGAGAAAACATTTCTGGGACCTTCCAGAATGGAGCTTTCAGCAGCCTGGTGTCTCCAAACAAAGGCCATCTCTACCAGGGCTCAGAGCAAGCCTCACTGCCTCTATTTGCAAGGAGATTCCAGCCAGAATCTCTCTCACAGCAGGTTTTTTGCGCTCACTGAATCAGCACCTCCCAGCAGAAAAGCTTTGCCTGTGGAAAGTTTCCAGCCCATCATTGCTTTGGAAACAGAGCTCAGGGCAAATCTCACTGCCACATCAACACTGAATCATACCTCAGATGGAGATAGAAGCCCAGAGGGTTTCCAGAGAAAGGTTTTTTCACCACACCCTTCATTCAAAAAAAAAAAATTCCTTTTTCCACTTCCAGTTCTTCCCAGGGCAATGAGCATTGTTAGAAGTGTTTACATTGCTGCTCTCTGCCAAATTAACATTATCACTCTCACCACCACAGGAGCTTCTAGGTGATGTGAGCTGCAATTTCAGAAGCACTAAAAGAAAAGAGGATATATGGCTACATTTAACCATCACTCCGCTTCAACGAGCAGGAATCCTAAATTCTAGGCTTTGTGGAAAAGCCAGAATATCAGGTACCTCCAAGTTTCAGGAAAACAAATTGCTTTGAGCACATATTTTGCTGCTCTGCTCTCTCAGCTGTCATTCCACAGCCACTGCTGAAGTAGTGAGAAGTAAAGAACCACCTAAAATATCAGCCCCTGTTTTCACCACATTCCTGCTCTCAGCAGCAGCAGGACAGCACTGCCACAGCTGACTGAAACAGGAATAATTCCCGCTATTCCTGTGGTGCAGAAATCTGAGGGCAGCTCCTCCAAACCTCACCAAGCCTGACCTTTAAGACTGTTCTCCCTCTCCCAGTCGTGTGTGCCAAGTCTCGGCATATCATCATCAGTGGGAAATATGTTAGGGGGCTGGAGGAGGAGGAGGAAAATAACTGGGAGACATGTGAGTAACTGAGACAATGCAGAGCTGCCAGGGCTGTGACAGCTGCTGAGGGCAAAGCTGAGCTCTGACATTATGCACATCCAGGTAAATTATGGTTTGGATGTGTGTTTTCCCCACATGTTTTTCCTGTGGGGAAAACATGCAAGGGATTTATTATTATTATTATCATCACCACGTTGTGAAGGGAATATTGAAAGCTCCATTTCACATCACCAGTGGCTGTTTTCTGGGAGGGGAAGAAGGGTGGTGGTGTCCCTCCCAAACACCCTGAAGTGGGTTGAGTGGAGGCATTCCTTCAAAAATGCCAAATCTACAACTCCTTAGCTTGACAGAACGTATCTTAAATCAGTTTTTCCAAACGTTTCTAAAATCTCTCAGCAGCAGCAACAGCAGCCTAAACACGGTGGACAAAAAGTGCCTTTTTCATGCTGAACAGCTTAAGAAAAGTGAGGGGAAAAAAGAGATAGAATGAGAAAAGTAGTGGAGCACCAAGGCTGTCGCTGTTTCTGTGGGGACAACTCTTCATGCCTGGTCTGAGTGCCTTGTGGCTTCAGCCAAGCTTTGAGCTTTGCCAGACAGACTCCTGGCTGTTCTCAGAGCCCATGCTGGGTCTCCATCACCCTGTAGGATAAAGCATTTTTCCCTTTTTTTAGTGCTGAGTGAGCTCTTGCAGCTCCAAAGGAACATCCATAGCCTCTGGTGAAATGCTCAGCTCTGCCTGAGGGACTGAGCTTCCCCAGGCTTGCTAAAACCAGCATCTCAATATCCCACAGCCTGCCTGGAAGGGTTTTGGCCAAGCTTCATCAGTGAGATAGGATGAAATATACCAGCTTGTGGTGGAAATATTAATTAGTTGCTGTTTCTGCAGTGTATTAGATGTTATGGTATCTCTGTCTCTTCTTATCTGCAATATGGGCTTTCTGGCCCTTCTCTCTACCCCAAACCAATATTTTATGCAAACCTGGAGTGCAAAGCCTTCACTGACATATCACAGGATGAGCCAAGTGACTATCACTCAAATATTTATTTCATGAGAAGTAAGAACATTTTGCACTTTTCTCCAGAACTCTTTCAAAATCAGCTCATTTCTTCTTGCTGGAAGGGAGCCCATTGTTCATTTGACACTAAAGATAGAGCTTTGCTGTTTTCTTTTAAGTCAGCATTTGGAGGGTGGACAGCAGAGAGGGAGTTAAGCTTTATTATGCTGCCTTGTCAAAAGGATACAACATTATGCAAAAGGAATGAAGTGGAACAGAAAAAAAAATTTGCTTTCTTTTCCACACGCTGTCCCTCTCTGGCATACAGCTTTCAAATGATATTCCTGCTTTGCTTTGTCTGGTAGATTGGATTTCAGATGTGTCAATTAAATGGCAAGAGCACCTTGCTGCCTCAGGAAACAGCCATCAGCTTCCTGTTGCCCTCAAAATTTCCAAATTAATGGGGCAGAAGGATGGTGCTGTTTGTCTGGTTTTAAATCTCCCTTAAACAAGCATTTGAACAGCTTAATGCTGGAGCCTGGAGTGTGGAATGAGCAATATTCCCCCAGAGTGAAGGCAGCAGTGTCACACCCAGGGGGGACAGGAGGGGCACAGAGTGATGTGCCTGAGGTGACACCGAGAGCAGCAGCAGGGACACACAGCCTCCCTGTCCCCAAACTGGAGGCAAACAGAGAGGGACGGCGTGATCCACCTGGAGAAAAGAGGACAGATGGTTGTTTTCCTCTGTGGCTTTGCAGGATAAACCAGAAAACACGGCGTGATGCCCCTCCTGATTTGTTTTTCTAACAACGTGTCCCTGCATCCCAGCTGCTCCTCTCGCTGCAGAATGCTGGGCAGGGAAGGGTTGGAGCACAAATCTCATCAGGAGAGGCTGAGGGAGATGGGAAAGAGCTCAGCCCGGAGAAAAGGAGGATCAGAGAGACCTTCTGGATTTCCACAATTCCCTGACAGGAGGGGCAGCCATGTGGGGATCAGGCTGTGCCCCCAGGGAACAGGACAGGAGGGGAGGAAATTGCCACAAGCTGTGCCAGGGGAGGTTTAGCTGGGATATTAGGAAAAATTTCTTCACTGAAAAGGCCATTAAGCATTGGGGCAGGCTGTCCAGGGCAGTGATGGAGTCACCATCCTCAGAGGCATTTAAAGGACATGTAGATGTGGCACCTGGTGACACATTTTATTCCTGGGCTTGGTACTGCTGGGTTAACAGTTGGCCTTGATGGTATTAAAGGGTTTTTTCCCAACCTAAACAATTGTATGATAGCCAATAAAGTGCTTCTTTCAGCGTTTACCATCCTTGGAAGTGGAATCCCTGCTGGCTGCATGTGGCTTGCATGGACTCCCAGTGAAATCCAGAGCTGAGTGTGATTAACTCCCCTGCACCTCTGAGGAACAGCACCAGGAAATTGCTAACATTGTAAATTCTCTCAAACATGCACTTACTGAAGCCTTTAAAGAGCAATTACTATATGTTAACTGAACACCCATCAACTGTAAAAACAGCAGTTATGTGGGTTTAATAGGTATATAAAGGAGGAAATCTCGCCACCCTGCAATTAGTTCTAAATCACATAAAAAGTGTAACTTGTACACTTATTGCTTATTAATACATAAAACATGTACAGCGTGTTAAAACATTTAATTAGCACGTACATAACAGGCCAAAAGTTAAGCACCAAATTACCACTAAAACACTGCTGAGCTCTTCATTAGCTACATGAACAAACCCCCAGCAAGCAGGGCTGGGATTGTTCTGGGAATTGGGTGCTTCCAGCTGATGTTCAGTGATTTTAGACTGGGAACACTGACTGCCCATTTTTAGACTCCAGAATCACCTTTCTGACAGCACAGGATGTCCCTGGGAGAGCCAGAATTGGAGAGCTGGAGTCCTCCAGCATCACCAGGAGGGAAGGGAGGGATGGATATTGCAATGGGAGTCTGAAAAAAGTATAAAAAGGGGGTCCTGAGACTTGCAGTCAAGATGGATTCTCACCAGGGAGGAAAATAATACCTGAGATGTGCCACTGGGAACATCACCCAGTCACACAGTCTGCTGACAGAAGCAAACCACAATGCAGAATTACCCTTTGTTTAGTCTAAGTCAGCTGCCAGAATGCACATCCACCACATGAGAGGCAAAACCTGAACATGTTCTCAGAACATATTCCTGAAAAAGCCATCTGCCCAAGCTAATGTTACCATCCTGCTCGTGACAACGAGCTCTGGGAGCATAAACTCCATTTTTCGGAGCAAGATAACATCCTCACCTCAGCTTCAAGCCTGCCAAGGGCAGTCCAGAGCCTGATTTCTCCAGAGTCACTCAGTTATGGTGTGCAGGATCATTGTAAGAGCCTGGGGCCAACAAGAGAGGGTCTTTTCTTGGCCCCAGACACACAGATGGATGTTGCTTCTCCCCAGAGGAAAAAAACAAAAAGGGTAATAAAACAAACAAAAAAAAGGGTAGAAAAACCTCCTTTTCCTCAGAAGTGTTTTTTACCAGACCCTAAGGAGGTGTGCAGATTTCCTCCCCCTCAGAAAAAGGGGTATCCTCTCACTGAATGTGCTGAAATGATTTGGCAGTGTTTGATGGCGTTTTACTCATCTAGATAGTAAATCCTGATTTATGGTACCTTGCCAGATTCAAACACAAAGAAAAGCTAAAAAAAAGCTAAATTAAAAAAAAAAAAAAAAAAAGGTACATTTCATGCACAAAGGTATAACTTGGAGCAAATATTTAACTTAAAGCATATTCCCTCTCGGTATGTCTGTGCACTTACCCAGGGAATGGATCAGAATCTGAGCAATTTGGGGAGAAAAAGATGGAGAGCTGACCTTGGCTGCCTACCAGGTGAACAGCAAGCTGCCCCTTGTTCCCTCCCCTCAACAGGACAGGGGAAAAACAGGACAAAAAGCTTGTGGGTAAAGATCAGGACAGGGATGTCACTTTCCATCATGGGCAAAACCAAAATACACTCCCAATCCCTGGAAATGTGTTAATTTCTCCAATATCCATGAGCAATGTACCAGCAATATCATCTAAGCCCTGAAATAACTATTTTGTGTGGTCACCAAAAGGTTGGGCAACATAGAGCTGCTTGGAGGAAACAAATATTTTCCAGAAGGAACAGATTTCTGCTCTCCCCTGGGCCTGTGTGTCTTGAAAGTCAGTGGAGAAAAAATGATCTTTTGACTCTACAACACATCAGTTTTATGGTCAGATTAGCTCATCAGCACCCAGCTCCATGATGCAGATGATTCCTTCTGGTTTTCCATTTTTTGGTAACAGAGAAGGGAAGGTTTTCAGGCTAAGGCCATGGACAAGGACCCAATTCACCAGAATTTATTTTTGGATTATGATAGAATTCCTCAGAACAACATTTCCTCTACTTCCTATACCAGTTCTCCATCTAGCAAAAAGAGATGTTAAACCCTTTTTCTGCTCCAACACAGCCTGTTTGTCCTTTATAGTGTAAGATTTTTTTGTGAAGTATTTGTGCTCTGTTCCTACTACAGGAAACACCACAGAAATATTTGTGTGACATGACTTCTTTATGCTCTTGGCATGTAAAATAGATTATTGTCTTGTTCAATTTTTTCTTATTCCATCCTCTAATTACTCTCTTTGAGAGAGCATTAGTGGCAAAGGATGAAATACTAACAGATTTCTTTTCAGATTATATCTACTGTAGGTGAAAAGAAACATTAGATTTAAAATAACTGAAATAACTTCATGAACTACAGAAGCCTCTCTAGTGCAACTGATCCTCCATGAAAGGGACCTTGGAATGATGGTAGAAGATATTTATACATAGTTTTAAGCCCTTGTCTGTCACTGGACTTTAAACAGGAGTTACAGTTTAGGAATTTTGAATGCAAGTTTGTACAACCCTTCCTGCTCTGAGAGACTCAAAGTCTAAATATCATAGGTTTAGAGATTGTTATTCATGACACAGTAAATTTAATCAGGAGGGGACTATCACTACCTTTGAAAGAAAGGTCTGAAATCATTCCCAGTCTGAAACTGGAGACAACCTGGACTAACTAAAGCTGTGCTGGAAACCTGCTGTTGGAGAAGAAAACAAGATTCCTTCCTGCTCAGTCAGCTAAAGACAACCTGGAAACCCTTGTGCAGAGCAGATCAGTCCAGCAATGGAATATCTGTACAGACAGCTTGTTTAGGAACCACCAATTTAGATGTTCAGATCTGAGCCATGAAGTTTGGATCAGGATTCAGACAAGCTACAAGTGAGCCACGGGACTAGGGCAGTGTTCAGATCCTGATGTCTCCAAAATTCATGTTGAATTTGGACCTGAGAGGATCCAACTCACACCCAGCTCCAGCTCCAAAACATCTCAGTACTGAAAGGAAATACCTCACTCCATCCTCTGCTTTGAGGCCTGTGTGGAAAAGCACAGTGCCAGCCTGGGTAGGAGCTACAGATAACTCCGAAGAGAGAAAAAAATTAGGAAGCAAGCTTATATTGTCACTGTCTGCTTTTGTGTTTCCCCTTTTCCATCATTAGCTTTCAGATTAGACCTCTGGGAACAGGGAAGGGAAGGGAAGTTTCAGGGAAGGGAAGTTTCAGGGAAGTTTCAGGGAAGTTTCAAGGAAGGGAAGTTTCAGGGAAGTTTCAGGGAAGTTTCAGGGAAGTTTCAGGGAAGGGAAGTTTCAGGGAAGGGAAGGGAAGTTTCAGGGAAGGGAAGTTTCAGGGAAGGGAAGTTTCAGGGAAGTTTCAGGGAAGTTTCAGGGAAGTTTCAGGGAAGTTTCAGGGAAGTTTCAGGGAAGTTTCAGGGAAGGGAAGGGAAGGGAAAGGAAGGGAAGGGAAGGGAAGGGAAGGGAAGGGAAGGGAAGGGAAGGAAGGGAAGGGAAGGAAGGGAAGGGAAGGGAAGGGAAGGGAAGGGAAGGGAAGGGAAGGAAGGGAAGGAAGGGAAGGGAAGGGAAGGGAAGGGAAGGGAAGGGAAGGGAAGGAAGGGAAGGGAAGGGAAGGGAAGGGAAGGGAAGGAAGGGAAGGGAAGGGAAGGGAAGGGAAGGGAAGGGAAGGGAAGGGAAGGGAAGGGAAGGGAAGGGAAGGGATAATGACTAGGTTTGAGATACTTTAGTTTGATAAAAAAGGCAAACCACCTTCTTGTGCGTAAGAAGCAACCATGAAATGTAGTTCCTGCTATTTGCAGAAAATATTACTGAACATAGAATTAGTAAACTCTCACAAAGCAGAAGAGCTGGAGAAGAGCTCACCTGTGTTACACCCCTGCAATTTCATTTAGAGCATTTGCTGGTGCTCATTTTGGGATGGGAGCCCTCTGGAATTTAACCTGGACATTTTAACTGAGGAAACTTGGAAACTTGTCTCATTTAAGGTTCCAATTTTGAATGAAAAATGAAATTATCACCTCTTCCCTGAGCATTTTAACCACCTGTTAGCACAGTAATTTTCCATTGCTGACTGGTGAAGGTGCAGGATCATACTCCTGTCTGAATTTAGTCGATAACCACAGGGTTTTCTCTCAAGGATGACACTGAGGAGAAGGTCTACTTTTTCCACAGGTGAAAACGACGTGAATTCTCTCAACCTAAGGCTCTCCCAGAATGCACAGTGTCCTCAGCGACAGGACAAAATTATATATTTGATATAAATTAATGGGGAGAAAAAGAAGCATCTCCTTGTCAGCTTTCCAATTAAATTACATGGAAAGAAATCTAGGTTACAGCATGAATCCCTGCAGAATTAGGTCCTAATCATGAAAAGTGCACTTTTAAATGGATTAAATAACAACATACATTTAATCTGATGGTAAGAATATAAATATACTTTTGTTGCTGCTGTTTGTTGAGTCAATTACATGGGATGTGGTGTCAATATAGGACAGAAGTACAACCACTTTCTCAGGAGGATCATCATATTTAAAGTCATTGACCTCCAAAAAGCTGAAGAAAGAAGCACAAGTCCTGTTTGCACCACCTCACCAACAACCACAAAAATGGAGAAGAAAATACCATTTTCCAACCTGTTTTCCAGGAGGATATTCCTGTTGTGTTAGCAAGAAAGATTCTGCAGCTGCAGCAAAAAGGCCCAAAGGCCTCATGCCTTTCTGCATCCAGTATGTTTGGAGTGCTGGATATTTATTTACCTATGAGAAACCAAATCCTTTCCACTTCTGAATGACAATTTTTACTCCAATCACATCTCAACAATCATGTGTCTGACGTCCTGAAGAGTCTAAGCAGAGGAAAACATGTTTTCTTTCTGGAAAAAACACACCAAAGACCTAGTGCTTTACAGAGCTTGCCTGCTAATTATCTATTGGTTCTTAAAGACCAAAACTATCATTCCTTTAACTGCAGCATCTCTGCTAGAAGTCTGCAGTGACTTCAGTCTAAATGATTCCTCAAAGACTTGAAGCAATATTTGGCAGAGTAGTTAAATATAATTTCCTTCAGTTGCAGAGAAAACTCAAAATTTCAGTCCAACATTTTCAACACAAGCTAAATTAATTTGAGGCATTGCTGGTAAATACCTCCCTCTCTTTAAATGCTGCTGAGAGCACAACAGAACAGCTGCAGGGAGACACATTTCACTTAGATTTGGAAGTCATGCATGTATAGTTGGCTAGACTGAGCTAAGCTCTTCATTAATAGAAGTGTAAACTCTATAGAGAATTCAAGAATCGAGCTGAGGCATATTTGCTCTTACACCAAATAATCAAAGAGAGAAATTATTTGAGAAGAAAAGCATGTCCCTTCTCATTCCAGCACCTGACTTCATTTTTCCCCCCTAAGCATCCTAGCTGAAATTAATCAATTGCAACTCTTGACTGATTATTTTATGGAAAATATATTTGACAAACAATGTCAGAATAACAAGGTTCACACAACTAACTTTTAGGAAGCATTTCATTTTAGGATACTTAAATAGCAAAAAATTTTAACAGACAAATATTTTACCTGTCAGTCCTCATCAGAGAAATAACCAGGTATTCAGTCAAATTTAAAACTGAATTGGTAGCAAAAGTACTGTAACTGATATTACTATAACACACCATGAATGTGAAAGAGGTAGTACTCCTCCTACTTCTGTGGATAAAGCTTTTGTCAGAATGGATTAAGGTGAGACTTTCATTAAGGGCAGATTATTCCCTTCCTGCTCACCATGGGATTTTCTTTTTCTCCTTCAAGAGCTCAGACATGGAACCAGAGAGGGAACACACCTGATCTGATTGATTTCCACATTCCGCTGGAACAAAATAGATCTCAAATGCAGCAAAAGGAAAGTCAATAGTGCTACCTGACACTTATCTGCACACTCTGTCTGTTTGCTACACAATACAGAGCATTGCATGAGAATTTATTTTATTTTGCTTATTTTTTGAGCCTTTTTTCTCATTTTTTCACAAGCTGACAGAACTTTGGACTGGATTCCTCTAGCTGTAAAAAGCGAGAACACTGGCTCAACCCACGAAAGCCAAGCAAACCCAAAATCTCCCCACACTGGCAGTATTTTGTCGGGTGTTTCGCTTGATTTGCAGCATATTGTGTGAGTGCTGGAGAGAAGGGATGGTAGGATCCAAGTTGGAATGAATTAAATCTGAAACAGAGATCAATATCTCCTCCTCTGTGGTAGTAATTTTCTACATGTTAAGAGCTCTTGTGTGCTGTCCCATGGCAGTGATGCCTATAAACCTGAAAGTCTGACAAAATCCACTTTGATTCTGCTAAGAAATCACTGCCTTAATTATGTGATATGACATTTAGATGCCCATTTATTTGCTTTAGAAATAAAAAACAGTATTTCGTATTGCTCGTACCTTTAGATTTGCCTCTTGGTCAAAAAATTATTAGATATAGGACAGGCAGAAATGCTGCTCAGAGTCAGGGAGAATACCCTCAAAATAGCTCACACTTCACCAAAATAATGGGCTTGCAAAAAGACACAAGCTGGAGAAGTCAAGGGTTTAGAGAAGTCAAGGGTTTAGAGAACACCAAAGAAGTAGGAATTGGGAAATAGGCTCATGAGGGAGATCTGGAGGTCTCTGGTTCAGCCTCTTGCCAAAAGCAGGATTATTGCAGACACTAGACCCGGTCAGTGGTGTTTGTAATCTCTTTGCTTTGGGGCCAGAGAGCTGCTCCTTCGTGGTGGAGAAGTCCTGTGCTCTCAGAAAAACACTGGAGGAAGACTTCAGGGTGAGGAAGAGAGCAGGAACTCAGGCCAGCTTTCATTGAACTGGAAATCAGCAATTTTGTTCAGGTGTTTTCTCAAAGAGAGTGTGTGGGTTCACATGAAATCTTTCGAGATAACCAGGCCAACACTTCACACAGTCTCTATCACTTCCCAGAAGTGGACTTTCCTCTGGAAACCCTACAGATCCTGAGTCACAGGACAACCTCAAACGCTGTGGACTCTTCTCCAGGGAGGCTGGATTTTTGGAAGAGAGGGATATATCAGCCTGACATTGCTATTCCCATAGCAACTCCTGCAAAGCCTTGGCTCTGGGGCGAAAACAAAGGCAAAATCTCTGTGTGGGGAGCATTCAGCCCCTGAACCTCCAGGCTGAAGGGAAATGCCAGCAGCCAGGACAGCAATAAAGTGGCAAACATTTACCCAGGCCTCACAAGCAAAGGGAGGACAATGAGCCTGGGAACACAGTGTGTGCAAAATCCCAGCTGTCCCACGGCACAAATGTGAAGCCCAGCTGGGAAAAAAGGGACTTGCCCGTGGAGGCAGAGCAGTAATGTGAGTGAAGGATCATTGTTAGTAACCATTCCCTTTATTCCCTTTGCTTCTTCCCTCCCACTCCTGTGTTGTTTCCATTTGGCACAGGTGATCCAGAGCCTGAAGGGAAGGATGGGGTGAGAATGTTTATGAGAGCTTGTAGGGACAGGACAAGAGAGAAGAGGTTAAAATCAAAGAGAGTGGGTTTAGATATCAGGAAAAAATTCCTGGCTGGGAGGGTGGGGAGGCCCTGGAATAGGATAGGATAGAATAGGATAGGATAGGATAGGATAGGATAGGATAGGATAGGATAGGATAGGATAGGATAGGATAGGATAGGATAGGATAGGATAGGATAGGATAGGATAGGATAGGATAATAGAATAGAATAGAATATAGAATAGAATAGAATAGAATAGAATAGAATAGAATAGAATAGAATAGAATAGAATAGAACAGAATTCCCAGAGAAGCTGTGGCTGCCCCTGGATCCCTGGAAGTGTTCATGGCCAGGCTGGATCACCCTGGGATAGTGGAATTTGTCCCTGGGAAGGGGGATTGGAACAGGATGATGTTTAAGATTCCTTCCAGCCCAAACCATTCCATGTTTTCATGATCCCATCACATCCAGCCTGATCCCTAAACACAGGGAGATCAAAGCCTTGTTTCAAACTCACACAATCTTGACACTAGGGTAGGTGGGAAAACTCAACTGCAAGGATCTAGAATTCATCCCAAGGTCTTCCATTATTACATCAGTTATGTAATTCTGATTAGTGATGTATCACTGAGCAACCCTTTCATTTTTTAAATGGGTGGAAGTGCAGGCTCTGGGCTAGATAATGTGCAAATTATTTGCAGGTCTTCCTGAACAACTGTTTTCAGAAATCACTGAAAAAAAGTAGTGTCTGACAGCCTAAAATGCATCATTCCCTGCCTTCCCCCATAAACTCAGGTTAAGGAAATGAGCATCTTAACAGGGAAATATATTTCTCTACTTTTTGACTCCTAGGTAAAAAAGGCACAAGCATGTAAAGCTATCAGGTGGTCAGAGGTTCATGCTGTTTCACAGCAAACACATTCCTTTAAGATCCAACTCCAGTACAATCAAAAAGCTGCTTAAACTGGGAACAGGATCTGATTAAAACACAACCAGAAAAAAAGAAAAAGAAAAAACAAAAACAAAACAAACAAACAAAAAACCCACCAAAACACTCCCCCCCCCCAAAAAAAAACCCCAAAAAAACCAAACCAAAAAAACCCACCAACCTTCTGACACCTTCTCAACATGCATTTAAAAATCTGCATTCAGCAAAGAAAGATTCCATGACAACACCACAAGCATCACTTTAGGTTTTCAGAGGAGGAAACTCCCCATAACCTGCAAATCAAAAATTCCCCTTGAAGCATGGGGGGAAAGGTTGCAGGACCTTTTTATTTACCAAAAAGGGCATTTTTCTCCCCACCCAGAGCTGCCAATTGCAGAACCAGTCACTTGCAGGAACCCAGCTTCAAGAGAAGCCAATACAAAACCACACACAGACAAGCGCACACTCTTAAAAAGTTTTTATTAATTTTCATTGTTTTTTTTTTTTAAAAAAAACAAACCCGTCAGTGCAACAGTTCAGTATCCCCTTCCTATCCCCCATCAGTAAGCAGTAATTTTAAAATCAGGAAATACCGAGTGCTGAAGCCAATGGGTTAGCATTTTGCTATTATTTCCTTCTGTCAAACTCTGAAAAAGTCCTCTGTATAAATTAAACAATGAAAAAAATGTTATTTTCAATTCTATGTCATTACAGTCAACAGAATCATAATAATGCACCTAAAATGTGTGTCCACAATATATCAGGTATACATTTTTGGGAAAAGAAAAAAAGGAAAAAAATATGACATTCTAAGCTTGTTAAAAGGATAATGGTCCCATATTTTTTTATTACAGGTTAGCAAAACAAAATCCAATGGATTACAATATTTACATGTTATTTGAAAAATTAAGTAGTGATAAAAGCATGTCACAATCATTGTTTCTTCTTTTTTTTTTTTTTTTTTCTTTTTCCTTTTTGGTAACCATTACAAACACCCAATCCAGGTATGGAACTGTTTAAATATATTTGAAATGAGGCCAATTAAAAAACAAATACAGACACAAAATGTGTATTTATACTTGTCCCTCCAATGTGTTTTTTTCTATGATGTTCCCTCCCTATTAAAAAAAAAACAAAAACAAACCAAAACAAAAAACCCAACAGAAAAATAGAAAGAATCCCCCTAACACACAATTGATGAATCCCCAAAAGCAAAACACCATGCTTCTCAAGTAGCACTTATTCCACAAATGCAACATTTTTGCCATCGTTTTTACGTGAAGCTCTCCAGGAGACAATTTCCTCGAGAGCTTCCTATTTTCCCCCCTCCCCCTCCCCCAGATACCCCCCAAAAACAAAAAAAACAAACGAAGACACATGCATTTCTAAAACTAGGTTTCAGTCAAGTACTTTCTACTTTTTGGAAAGAAACTTTTTTTTTTTTCGGGTTTTTTTTCCTCGTTTTTTCTTTTTTTTTTTTCTTTTTTTTTCCTTTTTATTTTAAATTTTAAGTTTTTGTTCACAATCAGAACATACCATGGGCACCAGATCCTGTATTGGCTGCTCAGGCAAAATCCCCAATATTTTTAGTTTAGTAATAGGCTTTTCTACCCAAGGAGTAGTGCAGGATCAGCCACTTAAGGTATGCAGGTTCCTGTCCATTTTACACTGCTCCCCTCATGCTAAAAAGCTAAGGAGGAGGGGAAAAAAACTTAGTAACTCCATCCACTGAATCGAGTAAAAGTAGTTCTCCAGGCTCAATGTCGTGTGTAACCAACTCACCTCCGCTTGCAAAAAGATGTGTTAACAGACACCCCTCCCTCCCACCACACCAAAACAACTAAAAAAAAATAGAATAAAAAATAAGAAAACACGCACAAACCACAGACGGAATTAAAAAAAAAAAAAGAAAAAGGAAAAAAAAAAAGGCAGCCAATCTCAACGAAAAGTTACTGGTGTGAGACTGATTGATGTTAATATGACAAGCAACAGAACGGTTATGAGGACCCATGTGTTTGGCCCATGAGCTGCATAGCTGTGCTGTAAGTTTGGTTCTTTAGTTTGTTTTTTTTTTTTTTTTAAAGTTAAAACTTCTTTGTTATCTCCATATGTCCATATGTTTAAAATTAACGACGACGACGACAGCGACAACAAAAAAAGGTTCTATTCACAAGATCTAGTCTCCTTTCCCTGTCCCCCACTCAAAAAGAAATACTCATTTTTACATGAGAAACTTAATTGTGCTGTATTTGTAACACCTCAGGCTGACAGAAAATAAAACGTGTGGCAAACAAAACCGCACAATCAGTCACATGAAATCTACCAAATACTAAAATTATAACTGAATACTAACAAACAGCTTACCTGGAATAAAGGATGACAATTCACAAACAGTTATCTAGGAATTAAAGTATCTCTCTCTTTTTTTTGTTTTTTTTTTTACTAAAATAATTAAAAAAATCACAGTATTTTAAGAAATAAAACCCACACTGGGATTTTAAGCACAATTTGTTTTTCCTTTCTTTAAAACTTTTTTTTTTTCTTCCTCCATTCACCACCTTGCCCAGCAGTCTCTCTACATTTAACCACAACAACAACAGGTAGTACTGACAAATGCAGAGATCTCCCTTGGTTAATTCTGAGGTACTAGGAAACAGGTGACTGTTTTTAAGCAAAGCAGTTTCTGTTTTGTTTTTGTTTTCTTTTTTTTTTTTTTTTAATCTCCTGCGGTTTTTTTTTTCCTCTTTTTTTTTAGGTTTTTTTTCTCTTTTTCTTTTCTAAAGCAGTTGCGTTCAGTCTGGAAAAGCGTTATGTATTAAAACTAGAAAAACGCACACAAACTTGTGCGTCTAAAAGTTGTCCCCCCACCACTTCTTCCACGCTCACGACGCTTCCATTCACAAAAAACAATCGAGGTCTCCACTGCAAAGCACGATGTGTAATGTAGGAAACACGGGGAGTTGCTTCATTAGTCCAAGATGAATATAACTTCCCATCGTCAGATCCGGGAGGAAAAAAGATGCAGTGATGTAATGGAGCCACTTATCATCCCATCACTTAAATAACTTTAATATACACACACTCACACAGGTACCAGTGCTTTGAAAATAGATCATTCAGTCCTAAAAGCAGCTTTGTTTCTTCCTTCTGCCCACCCCGCCCCGCCCCGTCCCGCTCATCACTGTTCAAGTAGGGTTGATCGGAACCACACCAAACTCATTCGTTTTTGGCCTCCGGGGTGTCTTGGAGAGGTTTGTCAGCAGCCACCATGCCCAGCGCCGTGTCCCCGCCGTGGGAGTAGTCCACCACCATGGTCTCGATGTCCTCCTTCTCGTCCGGCAGCGTGCTGACCGCCTCCTCCATGTCCTCCTTGGGCTGGCTGTCCTCGCCGCTCCGGTGCTTGCTCTCGTTCAGCGCCCTGCAGGGAGGGAAAACAGGAATGGTCAGGCATGGGAACAGCAAAGCCAGCCCTGAGTGACACCTGAGGGACAGCAGTGTCACCTGGGAAAACAAAAAAACTGCTGGGAAAACAAAAACCCTCCAGCGATGTTTTTAATGTTAGAGAGTCGAGGCATTTCTTTGTTATCTGGCCAGGATGTGCCAAAGAAATCATCTCATCCACACCAGAGAGAATCATTCCATGACACATGGCTTTTACTAGATTCTTCAGATATTTCATACAGTAAAAATACATGGAGAAGTATTGAGTCAGTGTTCATTGGTCTAAAGTTGAGCAAACCCCCAGTATTCAGTCTCCCATTGGATCTGAATCTCCTTGCCTCTGATATTAATTAGATTTTTCATTCTTCCATTTTTCTATCAGTCCTTTCTGGACCAGATGTCTTCACCCCTGCTGGAGGTGGTATCTGGGGTAGATGTTTGTAGACAGCCACTGGCTGACAGCCCTTTATCTTTGGGTTACTCCCAGTCTGTTGATATGCTGAGTCCACCAGATCTCACCTGGTAGAACAATGCCCTGGAAAGAAACTTAAAACTCCTTTTCCAGGGTAAAGACAAACAAAACCCTTTGACTAAAGTTATACAAAATTTTCAAACTGGTATATTTTTCCCAAAGCGTTAATAATCCAATGAAACTTTCCATAGGTTGCAGCATTTCAAGTACTTATATTCAGACTTAGATCCTCTTACAGTTAAGAGACTTTATTATTTCTCATCCCAAGGCAGTTAACCTACAATACTGTATTCAAATGCTTCCCACATGTCAGCAGCCTTGAATGAAATCTACTCTTTGAAGAAACTCTGTCCAGAAAAGAGATCTCTGCTACCAATGAGATCTTCACCAAAAGAAGGGAACAGATTGTGCCAGAGATGCCTATCTCTGGTGAGCATCATCCCACAGCATGCAAACTGCTGTAGAGAAGCAAAATTTTAAAAAAAAAATCAACAGAACACTTAGGGGAAGTTAATCCTGGCCGAGAGGCATTCACTTAGGGACAATCTTAACTTCTGGAATCACAGTTAAACACTGCAGTTTACAGCCACCCTGAGCAGCAGAGCTAAAAGGGATGCAGAGACATCTGACAACTGCATCCACACACAGACAGGTTTGGTCTTCACAGAAGTGTGTTTGAATTCATCCCAGCTTTTTGGGAGGGGGGATTGGGATGGGGGGAACATGCAGAGATCTGCTGACACCTTTGGCTGCTTGGCAAGGCAACACAAACCAACTTACATGCCATGTCTCAGCACGTGTCGCTCCCACTCAGAGCCCTCGGTGAAGGATCGGCCGCAGAACTCACACGGAAAGCGTTTCTCTGGAGCACTGCTGTCAGGAAACATCATGGGATCTGGGAAAAAGACAGCACAGCCCAAAAATTCAGACATGCCAGGGACAAAAGGGACCACTGTGGTCCTGCTCTGATCCTCTCTGCTGCACCTCGCATTCCAGAGAAGCAAAAGGACTTTCCTGTCAAATAACTGTGAAAATGCAACTCCCTCCAAAGGAAAGTGACACTAGAAGTGACAAATCCCATCCTAGGTTTTAAAGCATCTCTGCAAATAAGGGTAACAAGTTACTGCCCCCTGTTCCTGTATTCCAACAAATGAAGAGACTCTGGAATTGAAATTCTAAACCAAAACCGCAAAGTTTAGGACTGAAATGGCCTGAAAGCAAAATCAAAAAACCTTCTCAAGTCCATCCACAATTTTCGGAATTGGCAGCACAAATTTTAGGAAACACACAGATTTAGGAAACACACATATTTAGCAGGCTATTCTTGTAATAAATCATGAAGTCTCACGGATTAAGTCCTGCATCTCAACTGCATAGGTGTTTCATCCTGTCCTAATCTTTTATACAAAGTGCTTGGGGCCTCATTTGCAGAAGTGTCAAGCACCTTGTAATGTGAGTGAAGTCACTGGCAGCTCGGGGAGTGACATTCCTGAAAGCCAAGCTCCATGTGAACACAGCCTGCTCTGACAAAAGATGAAACATTTTCTCACAAATTAAGAAGATCACCGCACAAGCCATTAAAAATAATTGCATGAACTATCTCACTTGATTCTTTTGCTGGAAATGAGACAGCACCATCTGCTCAGAGCATTAATTCCTTAGCAGGGATTATCTTAAGCAAGAAATCAACAGAATGTCTTTCTGACTCTTCATGAACTACATAATAAAAGAAAAGGGATTTTCCTTAATTTTGGTTCTGATCTCTGCTCACTTGATTTCTTCACTCTCGGACTTACTCTGCTCAAGACCAGTCTGTGAACTCAAAATTGCTCACACATTCCCCATTATCCATACCTAAGTCCTGCAAATGCATTTTTGTGACACATTTCTCACTTGTTAACCTTTACTTCAGCTTTATATGGGATGGTTCTTGACTTAATTTTTACCTCTTCCCGTGAAAGAAAAAAAACCCACTTTGTATTTGACTTATTTTGTGGTTAAATATCATAAAGCTGCTGTGTCAGGGAGAACACCAGAATGCAAGGAAATGCCATTACAGCTCAGTTTACATCTGGATTTCAACACCTTATGTGTGGCACAAATGTATGAACACACTGCAACACACAGACTAATCATGACACAGGGATAAGTATTTTTGATGGGTAATAAGTTTTAGAGGCAAATGCTGCTCATAAATATATATATATAGAGAGAGAGATATATATATGTCCACATGGTCAACACCCATGTGGGGAAGCCACAAGCTCTACTTTGCACCTTCAGAACTGCACAGAGCTCAAGTCAAAGCAGTGAATCTAGGGAAGATATCCTGATTTCTGCCAAAGTCACAGATTTCAGAGGGTGCAGACAGATATCTGGAGCACACAGAGGCACTTTCAGCAAACCCCACTTCCTGCTAACACCACAAAGGCTAGAATTGTCAGATGCACCCCTGCAGTACTCAGGACTGCACAGCCTGATGTGGTTTGAAAGCTGTGACAGCATCAGCCACTGCTAACAGGGCAAACCATTTATGTGTCACAAGTGAAAATGCCTAGGAAGATGCCAGCATGCAGCTCAGCATCCAACCATGCCTTCAGCTCCTGTCTCACTGGGACATTTTTCCAAATTCTTGCACCTTACAGTGGTAGTTCACATGAGCTGTCTAAAAAAATGCAGCCAATACAACTGGATCTTTTCTAAATACACTTGTTTTTAGTAGGTTTAAGTGTTTTCTGCACTTTCTACCTATTTTAGTACAATCTATTGCTAATGGTTAAGAGACTAAAAAGGAGAAAAAGAAAATAACAATGGTGAAACATCAACCCTACAGGCCAGACAGGAGAGAAATGCTGCAAAAGAAACTTGAAAATATGCCTGATTTTTTTTAGGCTGATCATCCAAACAAGCATGCAGGAATCATTTTAGCCAGTCATAGATTAAAGAAAACACAGTCACAGGTGAATTAAAAAAAAAAAGTACAGAATCATTAAGACACTCCCCAGCCCTTGCTTAACTTGAAACATGAGGACAACACATCTATTAACCCTTGCAAATTTAAAATTCCAGCCTGGAAGGTGATGTTTTTACACTCTGCCAGCGCAACCTGAAGCCAATTTAAACAATGAACTTCACCTTGGGCTGTCCCCCTCCCCGTGGCACGTGCACAGGGATTTGCAAGGCTTGGCAGAGAGCACTTTCCCCTCCTTGGTGTGGGTACCACAGCCTCCAAGGTGACCCCAGCACCTGTGCCTGTGTGCAGTGCTAAGGTAATCCTCACAAGGACAGCGTGACTCCTCACCCCCTGCTCGCTCTGGGTCTGCACTGAGCATTAATCAGCTCCTGCATCTGCAGCTGAGGTGAGCTGCTGCCTCAGTCACATCATCACACAATTACTGCTCCAGCCACCAGGCACTGAGGGTCAGAGCTGTCCCTGGGCAGACACTCCCAAGCACATTTCCAAACAATTGCTGATGCTGAGCTCTGGAATGCTCGTGGAACTGAGGTCCCTTTAGGTCCTCCTCTGATTTTCCTGCTGCTCTACCTAAGACCCTCGTGCAGGATGTTTTTCATTAGAACATAAATGGTTTCCCATCCAGCTGGTTTCCTTTCTCATTTAAGTGAAAGCCATCACTGATCACTCTCGAAGTACAAACTGACACTGAACAAAACCCAGGATTCTGGGGTCTTGCCATCCAAAGGTAAGAAGGACACTATGAATCCCCGAGTACTGTAAGCTACCTGTGAATCCAGAAATGGGCATTTTTCAGCATCTGAAAAACACTGTACAGAGACATCTTTTCTTTTGTGAAAAGCTCTTGAGTTTGAAAGCTAAAAATCTGGGAGGAAAAGGTTAAATGTGGTGGAAGCACACAGAACTTGGCTAACTGCAGTTGTCACCATCAAGTTGGGTGAGCTGTCACTCAAACCACAAAGGGACTAAAGAATTAAAGAGTAATGCTGCATTTGAATGCTGAATTGTTGCACCAGACAAAATACAGTTTACACCAGATATTGGAATAACCTGGCATTTACACAAGAAGGCTGTTGAAAAAGAAGCCCTTCATATAATTAACAGAGAACTTACTTTTTCCCTACTGACTTAACTTCAACCAAACCAAAAGCATTTGGCCTACCCTTGTTGAAGTCAGTGGGATTATTCCTAGATACAAACTTAGGCACATATTTAAATATAAAATGGTACAGACAGGTGGGGCATGGATGTACCCTGGCTCTGCAGCTGCCAACTGCAGCAACTGCAAACAGGACTGAAAAAAATGCTGGGCAGAGAGTAAATAACAGCCCATAAAGCAGCCTTCATCCCTCACTTGGACAATGCCAAGTGAAAGCTGGAAACTGGTTACCAAAACAAAAAAAATCACACCACTAAAATACATTTACATAGTTTTCCAAGCCCTTAGAGATGTTATCTGAACAGCCAGATTAGTCACAGATGCTATCTGTGCTTTCTCATAGTATGTACTCTCTCTTAACAGACAGAAAACTTGTGAGGAGGATTAGAAACACAAGATTCCCACAGGAGCTGTGTCTTCAGGAAAGCCACATTCTGCTTCTGCTGCCATGCCTGCTGCAGAGTATATGCTGCACACTCAGCAAGGCTGGACTGGTCAGGCATCTGGCAGTGCCTAAAAAAACCCAACAAAAAGCCCCCAACACATCAAAGAGCTGCACTGACCTCTCTCTTCAGCCTTGGGGCTTAACTCTTCTTCTTTTTCTTCTTCATCACTGCTAGAGCTCTCTGTTTTCCCTTTCATTTGTTCCAACTGGTCCAAGTTAACCCGTCCAACCAGCTCAAAATTACGACTCACCTTTGAAAGAAACGCTCATGTTAGCTGTCAGCAGAGTTACCAACCAACCAGGAAAACAAAATACAGAAAACAAAATCAAGTACACCCCAAAGCCTGCTCAGCTCGAGGTGACATGCAGTCCCCATCATCAAAATAACACTCATTTATTTCCAGTGACAGTGATTCTTCTATTGCTGTTCATTCTGCATTTCTCGTATCTGTTTTTCGGAAATTAACGAGATTCAGTAAACCCCCTTCACTTCTTCATCCCAGAAATGTAAAACATTAAGTCATATCCTCATTTTTATGGCATTTTTCAGCTGCTGTGATCAAACACTGCTACCACACATCCACGCTGAAGGAAAACTCTCTGTGACTGGTTCATTCAGCTTTATTCATGAAAGGATGGCTCTTTTTTCCACTACAGCACATGGCTGCTGTGTGCCACATACACTCTCACTCATTAATAACAGATTAATTTTCATTACGCCGGGCTGCAAAGTGCTTTGCAAACTGATACACAGACTATAATGGGAACACTTCACCCAGCAGTCAGATTCTGCTAACCCTGGGGTGAAATGCACCAGCTACTTAACAGCTCACAGCAGCAGTAGGAAAGGAGCAGCTGAGGGCACAGGAGTCAGGAACTCCAGCACATCCAACAGAAACAGCCCAGATTTACAGTGGAGGCGGAGAGCATGGAGCATGACCAGGACACTGAGGCTAATACTTGTTGGATGACAGGCGCCCTCTGAGCTCATTGATCACTGCTGGGAAGGGTTTTGGATTCATCTTTCATGCGGAGAGACAGCCCTGCAGCAGCACAGGCGCTGAGCCACGGAGGCAGGGAGGATGGAGATGGAGCAGCACAGCACGTCCTGCAAGATGCTGAATGAAATATCAACACCCACTGACTGAGTTTTATCCCTCTGCGGGGAAGGGGATGTGAATGATCCCAAGGAGGAAGTGGGCTGTAGAATACACCCAAACAGCAAAGAATCCTGAACACAGAGGTGTGAAGATCCCTAGTACTCTGTACAGATCGCTGAATTTGTCTAACTTCACATATCACCCACAGAGGTTTTAACAAACAAGACCTCATGCAAGGCACTTGATGCAACTAAGCTCATATAAAGGAACTCTTTTCAAGGTGTTATAAATACATAACCTGGGTAGTGTTTGAGCCCAGAGCTTAGACACAAATTGGAGAGGTGAAATTTACCAAAAAAAAAAAGGGGTAATTAAACCCTAAACTACCAGCACCACCACTGCAGGTCCACATTGGAACAGAGAGCTAAATGAAGGGAATAATCTTCAAAAAACCCAAGCAATAATTCCTCCTGGATATACCAGGCACCTTGCTGTGATGACTGGGAGGTGTGGAACTCCTTGTGCACCATTTGAATGGCAGAAGACTCTCCAGAAGTAATGAGGATGGCAGATGAGTACAGCAGACCAACACAAATTAACGAAGTTTGGTTTTATAAGACGGCCAAATATTTTTTAAGCATGAAAAGTGTTTGGTTTTTGTTTTCTTTTTCTGGGACTTCTGCTGATAATACCTTCCACATAAATATATTTGGCTTTAAGGAAAAGTCATTCAGTCAAAGAAGTTTTTAGTGAGGACCTTGGGCAGTTCAGCTCCAACAGGTGAAGGCATATAGCTGGCTCTCCTGGAAATCTGCCAAGGAAGCACTCTAGGAAACATTCCAAAACACAACTCAGCTCTAGAACTGAAATGCTTCCCAGCTACAGAAATTAAAAGCTAACAGTCTGTGGAAAGCCTTTAATGACTTCTCAAAGACTGGACCTGGTATGCACTCAGGTAATCCACAAAAACTCCAAAGCAGTCTTAACTTAGGACCTTGTTGGACTTGCTGTTTATCTTTCCCTTGTTAAATGTAAAAGGGCATGTATAGCCCTCTTTGTTATTAAAATATGCATGGCATGTCAAGCTGCTGAAGTTACCAGAGCAATCCTGTGTTTGGAATCTCCTGCCTTTTACAGGGGCTGAATCACACTGCCTTGGTATTGTTCCACGACCCTTTCCCCACCCCCCTTTAAATAAACCCAGCATACACAAGAGCCTCTTCCAGATAATCACACTCTGCACGCAGCAGTCTGCCAATTCTGATCAATATGAACAGCTTCAGAAATGCTTATCTTTCTGTTTCTGAAGGAATAAAAAAGAGAAAAAACCGAGGAAGTACAACATGGGATTAGTTTCCAGATTTGGGTAGGAAGAGAGAAAAAAAACAACCATGTCAAGCTGGCTACTCAGACAGGCAAGTAAATTAAGTGTTTGCAGAGAGTAAATTGCCACAAATTAAAACCATTTGCGCCTTACCTTGTGCTCATCTCGAAGGTGAGCGTCCAGCTCCTCTGTGTGCTTGGTCTCGTAGTAGCAGAGTTGGCATTTGTAAGGTTTCAGTTCATTGTGCTTCTCTATGTGCTGCTGCAAGCTCTCATCACTGGAGCAGGTGAAGGTACACTTGTCACAGCGGAAGACAACTCCCTGCAGGTACTTGGACAGTTTGGAGCGGCAGACTTCGATGGGAACGACCCTCTCCTCTGTGGGGACAGCAAAATATTCATTTTATCACACCAGGGAGCAGTTTTCCCTGCAAGGACAGGGTTAATCCCAAAAAGCTGCAAACGGGGGTGTCCTCTGTAAGGGGTGACTGGGTGAAGAGGAGAGGAACTGAAGGGTTTGGGCCAAATGAGATTCCATCTATGAGTCAGAGGAGCAGAGCCTAGGAATACAAAACCAGCCATAAATCAGCCCAGACCAAAAGTGCATTTTTGTTCAGTACTTGACAGCAGCCAGGAACGGCTTCTAGAAAAGTAATAAACAGGGAAGCTGCAGGGTGCTCCCCAGGCTGCTGGCTCTGCATAAATCCATGCTGGAGTCCTCACTATCACACCCAGACTCACCCTCTGGGGAATGAGAAGGTGAGCAAGGCAGCACCTTTCCTCGGAAAAAACCCAAAAATGCTGCACAGTTCAGCCAGCAGCAGAAACTTCCTGACATACCCAGGGCTTTCAGAAAGCTCAGACTCCAACTCTGCCCGTATGACACACTGAAAATGCCCTTGCTGAGTTTTTAAACTCTCCACTCCTCTAACAAAGCACTGATGTTTAGCAGAGCAGCAATTAATTTCGGTCATTTGACACAGCCAGAATCCCGATGTGCCTCAACACTCATCCACTGTGGTTCCCTCCAAGCTGTGCACACAAGAGAAACCCCAAATCTGACCGTTCAGCTGAGGGTCACCAGCAGATCCTCATTAAGGCTTTTGTTACCCAAACTGGCATTTTGAGCTAGAGCGCTTGAAACTCAGCACTGCTCCTCCTCATGGACTGCATATTAAAGGAGGGGTTTGATCCTCCTCAACCAGGCTCATCCCTAAGGACAGGCAAAAAAAAAATCCTGAATCTCTCGTGGTAGACATGAAGGCTGAAGGAATGTGAGACGTGGCAATGCACACATGGATCTGAGCCAACCAGCCCTTTCTTTGAGCGAGGAGGGTAAAATTACATCCAAAGACAACTACAGAAACACACACTCCCTTTACAGTAAGACTTCTTTTTCTACAGCTCAACAAAATATTCCATCCTGCCTGGCTTCTCCCTGAACACAAAAGTTATCCTATCTCGTAACTTCCTCTTTCTGAAGTTTTCCCTAAAGCTATGCCTCAACAAAAAAAACAAACCAAAACAAACACCCTAATACTTGTGACTTCTCCACACAAACAGCTTCTCTGGCTATAAAGACACCAAGCAGTGGCCATTCAGGGTAGAAACAGGGGAGAACAGGGTCTAAGACACAGCAGAATTTAAAGCTGTGATGCTGAGATCACCAGAAAAACTTTTTACAAGGTTGTTGCAGCTGCATGCTTTTGGACTCACAGAAGTAAGTGACACAGCCAGTTTCAGAAGTGAAAAAGCCAAGTGAGGTTTTGAAAAACAGAAATACTAATTAAATTTCACTTTTCTTCTAACACCTGCATGGATTAAAAAAGCTAAAACATGGGATTGCATAAAAACTTTAAATCTACCAGTCTGAAGTAATGCAGCATTCTCAAAATCACATTAACAAAACCTATTACCTCACAATCACACACACAGAGTCCCCAGATCAGAGGCAACACAGTAAGAGGAGAAGAGCAAAATAAACTTAAAGTGTTTCACAGATTGAAGGATTCCCATTTCAGGGAATGATTTATAACTTTTACATGATGTATTCATGTCAGTGTACTTCCTCCAAGCAGTGATTTTGGAACTTGCAGGGCTACTTTGACCTGGAATGTTACATTTCCCAAGGTGATGCTCTCACTGCCAGCTTGCCCCTAAAATGCTCTGTTTCTTTAATTACTCATTTAGAGTGCACTTCATCATGTCTGGGCAACTGACAAAATTACAGCAAACCATAAAGCCCTGTACACAAATTGAAGAGGTAGCTTCTTTACCCACGTGTGGACTTCCTCAAAGTTCATCAGTTCATCATCAAAGACTACTGTAGACACCCCACAAAAAGATGTCCTGGCTTGTGGAACAATTTTGCAAGAGGTATAATTAAAAAATAACAACAAAATAAACACCTAACAAAAGGGTTATCTTGGTTTAAGAAATCCGATCCTTCCATTAGACTGGAATATTCAGGCTAATTGTATCAAGGAATTAATTGAAAGGACATTAATGACTAATTATTTGCAGTACTAACACTGAAAGCAGACATATATTTTTTTGCTCAAGGCTTAAGAGTGCTCAGGACTCTGTTAGTCCTTAGTTTTAACAAAAAATCTTTATTCAGCAACACACCAAAGCATATATAATTTATTTCCTTCCCTCAAAGGTAAACCAAAAAAAAGCAGTCCTACTATCTAGACAGGGACCAATTATTTGATTATCTTGGGTTTTGAAAATATACATTTTTGCCTGGAAATCCAAACTGCAGTCACAGAACATGCAGCATCTGCTTTCCAGTAGTTAAAAGCAAGCACTGCACAAGGGTTCTGAATGCATCAGTGAAGTTTTATGTACAACGGAAAATGCCAGAAAAAAAGCACGGGCAAGGAATCAGGATATGTAGCAAGGAAGCCTTTGGGGAGGTAGGTAAATCTGAAAATCTAGTTCTCTAATGGAAGGAAAAGGGAGAAAAATGCCCGAGGATTTAAAAGCAGAGCCAAGAGTGAACTTGGTACGTTGCACTCAGCCCTGGAAAACACCAACAGACTTCAAAATGCATGAGGGGGATGCTGCTGGGAGGGATAACATCAGGAGGAAAGGTGGTCAGGCATGGAACAAGCTGCCCAGGGAGGTTTGGAGTCCCCATCCCTGGAGGTGTCCAAGGAACAACTGGATGTGGCACTCTGGGCTGGGGACAGGGTGGGGATCAGTCACAGGTTGATCTCTTTTCCAACCTAAATAATTCTGTGACACACTAATTGCATTGTCCAGCATAAATTAAAGGCCAACACTGCTGCTGGTCACAGATCAGGAGCTCCCTGTCTCCTCTTGCCTGTCATAAAGACCAGGAAGAACCAGAGAGCGAAACTTCTCCTCTCTGAGCTGCAGCAGCCTCTGGCTGTGCCAGGCCCATGGAACAGGGACTTGCAATGAGTCTGTGGCCCTTCTGTACCCACAGAAGGGAGGCTGAACTGCCCTGACACTGAAAAGGCATAGGTGGTACATGAGAGAAGCTCTTGGAACCTCTCCTTCCTACTGGGGAGCAAATTCCTTACCTAGTTTTTTTTCCTCACTAGGCATTCAGCCATCTGGCTGATATTCCTTTAACCCTGTGAAATTCAACCTCTGTAGTCACTCATTAGGAGGCAAATATATTCTCCATTTCAAGCACATGCTGCTTCACCAAGGATTAGGGGTGCAGCAACTTGGAAGTAATGCAAGAGTCATGCATCTGTAAACATGCCTTTTACACAAAAGGAACATTAACCATGAATGGATCAAATCCTTCACTCTTGATTTTACATACTGCACCACTCCATCTACCTAAGAACTCATTTTCCTGGGCCACAGCTCAGGGTTATGCCCTTGCTTTGCCAATGCAATGGCTATAAAACAGGAAGGCTATCTCAGACTACATCGACTGTCCCTCGGTCTCTCTTTCAGTGCACGTTAAATCTTGTCAAAACCATCTGCTTCAGCTGCCACACAATTAAACATGACAGACAGAGGGTTGTTTTCTAGCTGGATCCATGCACCAGAAATAACTTTAAGTATGAACCCTGCTTCCTTCATTACCTGGATACGTGATGTCAAAGAAAACCCTCTGGTGGCCTCTGAGACTCTTTATCAGCTATAATCCCATTTGCATTGAAACTTCTTTTACTCCGTTTTTTCCTCTCCCACCACTGTGGTGCACAGACAATTATGTCCCTTGCTGTAAGGTTTGTTCCAGCAGCAAAAACTCTTGAGAAAAAAACTCTTGGTTTGTGCAACTGAAGCATCAGCTCTACAGAAGAGCAGATCCACAGTTTTACCCACCCAGGAGGAGACAGTCTCCTTGCAACAGCTCAGAAACATCTCTGCACAAGCAGCAGAGTTGCTTGAGCTCATGAAGTGTCTCTTCCACTTCTGCAAATGGCCATTCCCAAGACCAAATGATGGAAAATACCCTAAACCCATCCAGTTCCCCCTCACGCTGTCTGCTTTAAAGGCCTTGCATTGTCTGCTGGAGCCCTTGCAGAGCCACAAAATGGAGCAAAATGGGCAAAATCTGACACAGGAACACCTTCAGAGACAGGAAGTTGAAGCCAAAGCACCTGCCAAACCCTTGCAACCTAGTATGGCAGCTTTGTAATGTGCTTTTTCAATCCCTGACAGGTCATTTCCCCAGATGCTCCCTCGGAACAGCCCTGGTAGCAGAAAGAAATCTGAATTCTGCCAAGCTCGCTGCGCTGGAATACAAGAAGGACTTAGTGCTACCAACCCTGGAAAGTGGTGTGTTGCAAGGAATTATGATAGCACTTGTCACACCAGAATCTCCTCCAGGAAAAAAAGATGGCACGCAGAACTCGTGTTTGCTCACCACCAGTACCCCACTGTGAAACTCTGCCCAACCTGCAGGCAGGCAGAGTGCCATCCCAACACATGGGTTTGGATTTCGGCAGCCAACAGACCATCTACAAGCATCAAGTGTGATAGCTGTGGGCAGGAATCCCAGCCCAGAGAGCCCAAACTGCTGTCTCTCCTGAGCTAGCAAACCCACAGTTAATAGAATATAGAAATCCCTAATCCCACTTTCAGTGGGCTTAAAAAAAAAATTAAAAACAATTTAAAAAAAGGAGAGGTGGAGATAGGAGTCTTACATTAAAACAAAAAATGAGGTAATTATTTTGTTTCTGTGAACACTGAGGGGAAAATACTCAAGGAATTAATCAAGGGATATTTTGAGGCCTCTGTGGTTAGCTGATAAACCTTTGGGGTGAGTTTATGATAGCAAGGCCTTCATGATAACAAGGACATGGGCAAGGAACAACTCCGGCCTAGATCAAAGTTGTAAATTAGAGCAACTCTTGCTAAAAACCATTCCAAATCTGCCCTGTTTTGGCACTGGCAAACTCTGAATTTCACAGGCAATAAATAAGATGCATCATATAGAAACAAAACAAAAAGACAGTCAAGGGCTGGGGACTGATTCAACATGCTCATCCTCATGTACAGAGGGAGGAAAAATTTAATGAAAACAGTCTGAAAGCTGTCTGAAAAATTTAATTAAAGCAGAGCAGGGCACTGTGCAGCACTCCCCTCAGCAGACAGACACGGACACGAATGCTTTACCTCTGTGCAGGACTATGTGGTCAATCATGTTGCGTTTGTATTTGGTGTGATAGAGACAGAGAGGGCAGCGAAGGTCTTTGGGTCCTTCCTCGGGTACTGCTGAATGCCCAGCTTCCACGTGCATAGTAAAAGCAGATCTGCGAGACAGGAGGGAGACAGGAGCAGTCAGCAGGGGGACAACGAGGTGTCACAGCTCTATAAGGGATGTGTGGTGTAAAAAGGTGCAGATGCCACTCAGCCCTGTCTGCACAGCCTCTCTGGAGGGGCTGCTCACATGAGAGACACATGAGCAGAGGTATTTTGTACCCTCAAAGCAACAAACACTCGTTGTGACAAGATATTCCATGGCTGCTCCACAGTCACGTTGCTACAGTTGAGATAGCAAAAGAATTCCCATCCTTCATGCTCATTATCTGTCTTCAGGCTGAAACATTCAGCGTGCTTTCTCCAGGGAAGGTTACGTTTTTAGCAAGTTGAACAAAATCCGTCAACTGTCCTGGACTTGCAGAGGGGAGGACAAACTTATTTCAGGCAGAAAACACCCTTAACCATCTTGATCTAAGCAGCTAAACTGTTTAGATTGTGGGTACAAAAGAGATTTGTGTTCCTAGCGAGTTTGGCACTGAGTGGTTTAACTTTCAAAGCATCAGCTATAATGATCTGAAAACCCAAGAGTTACAATACTGTACTTATTAGTGTGGAAGAATGAATGAATACTCCACAGTACTTTTCAACCAAAAATTTCATGCTGGCATTGCATTGGCTGCATACTTAGAAGTTGCAAGAGATATACATAACAGAAGAAATTAACTGTACATCCATCTCACCACAAGCTCGACTGCTGAAATCAGAGCTGTCTCTAAACTTGGGGCGTTTGGTAATTTTTTCCTAAAGCAGTGATAAAGCTTGTAAAGCTAAGGGTCTTGACACATTGAAGTAGAGTAAAAAGTGGCTCTGGACACAATCCAGCAATCACTGAATTCTGCAGGTACATTTCTATAAACTTCAGTCACTGCTTTTATGCATTTAAGTTTCTAGCGTGGCTTGAAGAGGGGATTGGAATGGGGTTGGTTTTTTTTGGCACCCCCCCTCCCCTTTTTAAAGACAAAAAATATGCTTGATCCCTGAATGTTTGAGATACCACACGGAACACTACTCCCTTACACAACTATGAACGTGTTTAAATGCTGCTTGATTTATTTCGTAGCATCAAGGCGAAAGAAAATGGCATTTTCAAGACACAAACAGATTGGACCTGGAAACTTCTGGTAATATTTAGGACAGAGAGCAATCAGGATAAAAAGCATAAGCAGCAATTTTAACATAGAGATGGCAAAGATGAAGGAACAGAGGGCAGAGACAGAGGCTGCTCTTACATGGATCTCTCAGGTTTGTGCTTGACATTTCCTTCAAAAGAATTCCTTCCCTTTATCCAGTCCTACTCTTTACTGTCACTCTAACAAGTTTAAGACCTCAAATGTCAGCTGAGGGTGTTATGCTCAATGGTCCAGCACATCAGGAGGAAATTTTGCACTGCACAGGTGCCTTTCACTCTTTTCATATATAAGAGCAGCTAAAAATACAACACACAAACAAACACACAAGGCACCAAGTCTTTAAAATTAAATAATCGGATTTTCTGAAAAGACTCTGTGTGCTATGAGATACTCTAGAAAACAGCATCTTTCTACCATTTAAGACAGAAAGACTGGGGCAAAAATAAAATTACATGAGAAGGGTTTCTTCAGTAAGGTGATATAAATTCCCCTGTCACCCCAGGACACTTGACTGTCCCATGTTTCATGATGGTTGCACCAGGAAATTACATTATTTCTGCAGAGCAGATTTTCACACTTAAGGACAAAGGGATCATGAAATTATTGTTTTTGATTCCCAGTGAATCTCAGAGGAGAGAAAGGAGGAGAAAAAGGAGAGAAATGGCAGCTGAACTACCACCATGGACTTCCAGAGGGCAGACTTTGGCTTGCTGAGGAGACTGGCAGAGAGTCCCTTGGGAGGGCATCCTGAAGGACAAAGGAAATCAGGAACACTGGATGTTCTCCAAGAAGAAAATCCTGAAGGTGCAGGAGCAGATTGACTCCATGTGCCAAAAGCTGAGACAGTGGGGAAAACTGGCCTGGCTGAACAGAGAGCTGTCTCTGGAACTCAAGGGAAAAAAGAGTTTATGATCTTTGGAAGAAGGATTGTGCCAAGAGGACAATGGGGATGTTGTGAACCTGTTGGCCTCAAGCTGCACCAGGGGAGATTTAGATTGGATGTAAGGGAAAATTTCTTCCCAGAAAGGGCTGTCAGGCACTGGAACAGGCTGGCCAGGGAAGTGTTTGAGTCACCACCCCTGGAGGGATTTAGAGGACGTGCAGATGTGTCACTAAGGCTTAGTGTTGGGATTGGCAGTGCTGGGTTTGTGGTTAACTTGATGATCTTAAGGGTCTTTTCCATCTTACACAATTCTATGATTCTAAAACCTACTGCAAGGACTTACTGTGCCATTGTCTGCAGCAGATGGTACCGGCTGTTGTAGGAGAGAAGAAAATGGATTACATGGATGCTGCTGTGATCTGGCATGGCATTTCCTACGTTCCTCTCCCTGGTCAGCAGTGGCCATGTTCCTGTTAGCTACAGCCAGCTCTCAAAGATCTCAGAAGTCTTTTCAAGCGCTAAAAAAAAACCCCTCATGAGTTCAGCTCATCTGTTTTGCACAGTACTTACTTAAAGCCTGTATAAAAGGAACAATCTTTGCACTTGAAGAGCTTTTTCCCTCCGTGCTTGTCACGGTAGTGGCGCCGAATGCTCTGGATGTAACCCGAGGAGAATTCACAAAATTCACAGTTAAGGATGGCTTCTGCCTTCTCCACCCCTGCAGCACTCCCAGAAAGTGGGATTGGGCTGATGTTGTTGTTGTTCCTGGCCAAAGCTGCCGACTGGTAGTGGTTCAACTGCTGCTGAACATCAGGAGGCTCCGAGTAGGAAGAGTCTGTAGGGAAAGAGAGAGGAGTTGTTATTCCAGGTGGATCAACAAATCTGAAAAAAGGCTTGATGATGCCTGCTCCAGAACCTAATGGCTTTTGGAGGGGGTTGGTTGAGCTGTTGGTTATGAAACCAAACCTTTCTGAAGGGTTTAAGAGGTGCAGCACTTCTTAATCCATCTAATCTAATGTGTATTCTACAATTTAAAAGGTGAGCAGTGTAAATTATGTTTTTTTAGGTCTAATTCGGGGAGGAAAGGAGTGACACATTTAAATTAAAAGCGGGCTAAAAAGAAGCCTGATTTTAAGACACTTAATTTGTGAAGGTAAAGCCTGTTAATCGTACTGCCAAATATTTTATGTGTTTGGCGCATAAATCAGACCAGATCCTCTCAAATGTCTTATGCCAGTTCACACGAGGTGAAGATCTGGCACAGAGTACGTGTAAATAATCTATCTACATGGAAAAGAAATAAACAAGAAGAAAGAAAATAAATGGATACTCTTCCCTACTCATGCTGATGATGCTAGAAATTAAGTCACCACTGGAAAAAAAAAATACATTTAATCATAAATTCCAGTAAAGAAAACTTTCAAACCACTGTGTTTTTGCTATACTGAGAAAAAAGATTTCTTTTTATATGTATGTCTGTATGGACACATCCTTTCTACAAGCCAGCAGAACTCTGCCACACCATTCAAATGGCATGTGGAGGAGCACAGTCCAGAGATGTCTCAGTACTGAAACTGAAAGCTGTAATATGTTGGTTGGATACCCCAAAAAAGGAGTGTGGGGGGAGGGAGGGTGGTGTTGAACCTTTCCCAACACACTGCTTGAATGTGGAGGTTAGGAATTCATCTGCTTTGTTCTATATAACCCACAGCTGCCCATGAATGGCACAAATCAAAGCAGATGAATAAAGCACAGATGAATTTCAGTGCAATTTTCCTGAATAGAAGACAAAAGGCTCTTTTCCTAAGCTTTCTAGAAGGGGGGGGAAAAAAGCAAGAGGGGGGGGGAGGGAAGTCAGGACACAAACTGTACCAACCACCTCCTGCTTTGATGTGTACTTCGTTTTCCAAAGCTGAACTCCCCAAGGCCAGATATATAGGAATTCTCTAACAGACACACTTGTGGGAACTTAACATCATCCATTCCAACCAATTAGTATGGGGAAACAAAAGGCAAACAGGCCTATACAACAGACTGTGGGGACTTCTCCACCTGTCTTCAAAAGAGCAAAATGCTTGCTTTCTTCCCCCACTACCACAGGCAGGGGTTATGCATGCCCAAGAAATGAATAACAAATAATGGCAATAAAAAAAACCAAACCAAACCCCGAAACAAAACAGACACAGCAGATAAATGTCTCTGGGCTCCCCTGGCTTCACCACCAGGTATACACAGCAAAGAGAAAGGCAAAGACATGAAAGATTCTGGTGAAATGAATGAAATATTTATTTTTGTTTTTCTCATCCAAGCCCCACGAACAGAGCGAGGCTGGATTACAGCGCAGCATTTATCATCTCCTGCTCCCACCACTTCTACAGCAAGTTTGTTCACCAGGAGGGCTCACAGTGAGCTCCACCTGTTTAAATGTCAAGGCTTTCTTTCCCTCGTGTTTGGAGCAGGCTCCCCACTTCCTTTACTTTGGCACGGGAGAGGCCTGAGAGCTGCAGCTCTCTGCACAAGTCTATTTTCTCTCAAAGGCAGCAACTGTGTGCTCAGAGAGGATTTGCTGCCTTTCCTCTTTGGGCTACCACGTTCAGTGACCCTAAAAGCTCAAAACACACTCCTGACAAGGGTATGGCAACCTAAAAATGAAGTTCATAGCATTTGAAACAGCTTTTTTTGTATTTTTTTTAATGTATACTAGTCAAATTACTCTTAGGGTACTAAGTCCACTTTGTGGCTCACTTGCTCCCCTCCTCAGGAAGAAAGGATCAAAAATTTCCACCACAACACCAGTATTCCTGGCCAAAGCCTCAGAGATACCCATGGCTAAGAAAGCTGCAGGTCTAAAAATGATTCTTTTCAGGAGAAAGCAGCTCTGCCATTGTCTGCAAGATCTACTGTACCTCAGATGTTTTTATTCCTCCTATCATCTGGTGTCTATTATTCCAGCTTTCGAACTTTCCATTGGTTATTTACACAGCTCTGTGGAATCTGGTATGTGAAAACTGCCAGTAGATAGCTTCATGTCCATCCCCACACAAAAAAGCACACCAAGTAGCTTTCCCTATCATCAGGAATAGCCAGAAGAAAACTCAACCATTCACGCTGCCCACCTTGCGACTTTTAGAATATTGCTCTGTTACAATTAAAACAGTTATGATACTCAGAGGGAAAAAAAAAAAGCCATCTGAAGAGTTTTTCCAGTGAGTTGTACCCTCAAACAATGGCAACATGCATGGCCTAGTGTGTTCTTTGCCTTTTCCCTTGCCAAATTATTTCATTATATGGCAATCTCTCTGTAGCGAAAGATTTATCACTTCCTGAAGGAAAACACTCAGGATTAACACGTGTGTAGGGCTTCTGTGTTGGTGTCTGAGCATCAGACTGCCAGACAGCTATCCTGGCATGAAGGTGCAGCCCAGCTCCGCCAGGAACACCTTGGGAAGAGTCCAAAGCTGACTGAAGGCACAGGAAGTTTTTTTGGGTTCAGAGAGCCCCACCTTCACCATGCCCACCCCAAAACCAGCAGTGCAGTGACAGCAGCTGACCTGAGCTTGCCTCCAAAGATGCATTCTGGCACACAGCACAGTGAGAAACAGTGGATGGGGTTGGGCTTTTGGGTGTTTTTTATTTATTTTTCCGAAGTGGTATCCTAGAGAAGGGCCAGGGGTTGGCAAATCCACAGCCACGGAGCAACAGCGCTGCTTTAAAAGCTGCTTTAGAATCTTTCCTTGCTCTATTCCTGATGGAAGAGTCACAGGCTGATGTCACAGACACATTTTGGAGGTGTTGCCCCAAAAAAAGGATGCCTGGACACCAGGCTGGAGGAGGAAAGGAGCAGAGCTTTTCCCCCAGAACTGACCCAAAAACTGAGTCATGGCCACACACAATGCAAGTTCCACCTCTTCTTTTTTCCTGCACCCCAAGCACAAAGAGTTGGGAGCACTCTGATAAAGTGTTCACAGCCTTGGCCTGCTGCAGGAAGAGGATTTAGCCATCCATGTCTGTAAAAAGTTTTAAAAAAAAAGGGCCTAGAAGCCTACAAAGTCAAAAAGCGGAAAACATTTAAGATAAGCAAAGGGAAGATTTAAGAAAATTTGTATTAAGTACACGTAAAACACAACAGTAGCAAAAAAACACAAATGGAAGGGAAATGAAATTTGAAAAATGAAACACCAGGAAGTACCATTTACATTTTAAGGGAAAAAGGCGATTTTTTTTTCCACCAAACAGCCTTGAGGCAGCACAAGAAAATAAAGCACATTCATATATGCAATGAAAGGGAAGAAAAGGGAACACTTTGCCCTGACTCAATTGAAACAATCAAACAAACAAAAGAAAGCCCACACCCAAAACACTGAGATTGCTTTTTAAAAAGTGATTTTATTCAAAACTATTGGAAGGACTTCACTTTGCAAGTCCAAAAACAAGACAACAGCATAGGATGATCTGAGAAAAAATGAAGGACACCTACATTCATGTCAAGAGGCAAAAATTAACAGTGATTGCTGTAATTAATAATGGAAGAACAGTGGAAGAATGCTGCAAATAAAAACCCTGCCCACACTTATGGACCTAAAAGTCATTATCTTTTTAGTACAGAGCAGCTTTCTCATACCCGAAATGCAGAAGTTGAAAGGAAAGCAGCAGAAATGACTGCCCACGTGGTGATTTATCAACACAGCTGTATCTGAATTACTGCTGCATTCTGGTAAGAACACACAAGCAAGGCTCACTGTGCCCCTTCATGGGCACTTCCAGAGTGTCTAAAACACTAAAATGCCTGGTCAGGGATGTTGTCACCCTGAAAACTTCATCCAGGGTACAGTCCCAAAGAGTGGCACAAATGAGTCTGCCAAAAAATCTGGAAGCTACTACCTCACTCAAAAGAGCAAAGAAACACAGTAATGAAAATTCAGCTTCATACCCTGCATATCCTGGGATCACACACTGGGGAAAAAATGTACAGTGAAAATATACAGTGAAAACCCGACACAGAAGCAAAATTAAAATCCAAGTTTCATTGGATCCTGTGCAGCGTGTAATATGTTTGAGACACCTAAATGGAAACAGAACTTTGGGATCCTTCCAGAAGAAAAAATGCAATTTCAGATTCCTTAACTGAACACATAAGTTTATGCAGAAATTCAGTGATGTTCCAGTTGTTTGTAGGTATTTTCAGAGCTATCAATGAACAGCACATGCAACAGCAAAAAACTTCCACAAGACCCCTAAACCAAAAATCTACAGACCAGAAATACACCAAGACATGTCTAAGAGACACTGAGCAAAAGCTGAGAAACAAGAGGGAAAAATACTTATTAAAGGGAGGGAATTAAAGCACTGCTTCATCCTTTTAGGGTGGACAGAACTAAACATATGTAATATAAACACTTTCATGCCTGCACAGTGATGGATAGGGGTGGAGGGAGGAACACTGCCCAGGAAAAGCAGCTGTTGGAGTACACTGGAGAGTGACGTTATTCAAATTACAAAATTTTAATCATTGCATAGCTCAGTGACCAGGAGGAGTCACTGGGAGACAGAAATGAAGACACCATGCTCTTCTGGTATTATCCACACAGAAACATCAACCAGTCAAAAGAGACCAGCATCTGTAAGAACAGTGAAATTGGGGACAGAGATATTTGGCTCATGAGGTAAGGAAAAAAAAAAACCCACAAAGAGAATGTATAAATAACAAAAAGTGCTTAGTAATGCTTAAAAAAAAAAAGGAAATTAACTATTAATGCAGGCCAGGACATTCTGGATCTCGAGGAAATGTTCTAGATAGACTAAGAGGAAAATATGTGGAATGCTATTTAATTTAATCTGAATTCATTCATAAAGAGAAGATTTCTACGAATAATGACAAGAAAAAAATCCAAGCATTTAAGAAAAGTAGCAGTTTCCTCAGGATAGAAACAAATTTGAAAAACCAAGTAAAGATGCAACACTGCACCAAAGAACACCAACAAACAACATACGGACGATTATTATTATTTTAAAATGCTTAAGGTAAGTGTGAGGGTGGAATTCGGGAGTTTTAGGAACACAATCCCTTCCAAAATTCCATGGGACTCAAAAATTACCAGCTGACAGAGTGGCAGGATTGCACATAGCCATGAATGGCAACAGCTTGAAAAGTGGGAAGGTGGCAAAGCAGGGTGTCATACAAAGATTGTGAAGACTACACACATTTGTTCACTTTATGCCACGCTGCACTGACCTGGAAGGAAGAGTATGTGGGAGGGTGAAATGTTCTGGCAATAAATTAAGCTGAGGGGAGGGGAAGATAGAAGAGACTAAGACTCAGAGAGATGCAACGAAACATTCATGAAGAAGCTCAGGGAAACAGACAGTAGAAGTAGTTTAGAAACAGAGTGTGAGCTTAATCCTCTACCTGAATTCTGATTTCTGCTAAAGAACCTTTACATGGCTAGAATGTTGTGAGTGAGATGTAATAGAAACATGGTTTGTTCTCTTATTCACACGCTCCGAAAGATAAACGAGTAATCACAAAGTAAAGAGAATAAAGCCCTGGGATACAATCACCATTTAAAGGATTTGTACACCATCACCACGACCCTAAAAAACCCTCAAAAAACAGCAACAAATCCAAACCAAAACAACAACAACAAAAATAAACCAAAAAGACCCCAAAACCCAAAAAACCCAACAAAAATAAAAAACCAAAACCAAAAACCAACCAAACAACAACAACAACAAAAAACCACCAAAACCAAACCCCCTACTAATCCAAACCAAAAACCTAGCTGAAGGAATTTATTTCAGAATTATCTGTAAAAGGCCACTTCTTCGATCATGTCAGACCAGCTTTGGTGAGAAAGACATTAACTATATTTCCAAGCCTCAGAAGAGAGCAATGAGAAAGACACGTTAACTACTGAAATCTTGTTTATTCAAAAGAAGTGAGAGAAGCTATATCCATATTTATTCATAACTCTGAATTTCCTCTGTAGTTGTGTGCACACCACAGGTCTGAATGGGACTGAGACATATGCTATTCAGCTTCTTGTGCTAATATCCAAATAATTTTCAACTGACATAAATTTCACCTAATAAGAAAATCATAAATAATTTTTATCATCTGAATCAGTTCCACAGAGAGAGTCTCACACTGCTCCCTGTAAAAGAATTCTGGAGTTTCAAGAGTGGCTGGAATAGTCTGTATAAAATTAAGCCTTTGAAAGCAGTAGGAACTGATTAAGATTTAGGGAGGAGTAATGTAATTGATGAAATAAGTTACACCACATTATTTCCACAAGAAGAAAAGATTAGTTCAGGAGATCCCCATGCCCTCCTGTTTTAGAGCATCCAACACCAGCAGAAATTCCTATTTTCATGAACTTTCAAGGCAGGCACAGCTGATGCTGTGATTTGGAAGGATCATGAAACACTTCACCATTTAGTTTCTAGTTATCTCTTATTTTCACCTGTTGTCCCCACAACGTTTCTTCCCTTTCTAATCTAACTTTCCTGCAGTTCTTTAGATTACTTGGCCACTTACAGGTCACATTCAGGCTGCACACAACCTTCTCACTGTAAACAGAATTAAATTCCATTGTCTAAATACACCACTGCACTTAAAACCAAGATTTATGTTACATGTCAAACACTGGGATCTCCATGAACTCACCTATTTCCATAAAATGTATAAAACAAAGTTCGTCTAGCTGTTCCTTATTCCATTGAACCAAACTCAAACCTCATAAATGGAAGTGCATTTACAGAAGCAAGGGACACAACAGAACTGGAAATAGCTTGAGCAAGACACTGATTTTAACAATCTGCTAAAAGGACTTATTGATAACAGGTTCGTTTTTGAATTTACAAATGTACAAAATTCTACTTCAACTGATTCTTCACTCAAGACAATTATCTACCAATTTTATCTACCAATTAATAATCTTTTTTTTTTTTTTTTTTTGCATCAGTCACCAAATGATCCTCATGCTATTGTGTTCCATGATTTCCTTCTCATTTTTAAGGGCAACTCATCAGGTATTTTTCAGAAGTGCTGCACATTTCCTTCTCTATTGCACTGACCCCCTACCTATCTCTATTAATACAAACACAGTGCCACAAACAGACATGTTGCTGTCACCTAAAAGCTCACTCTCCTCTAAGGCTTGAAATAAAGAGGGCAAAATAATCAGATTTATCAAGCAACACATATTTGCATTCTGTTTTAAAATTACAGTGGCAGTATGTGGGTATCAAAGATTCATTCTAACCATAGGGCTCAGGAACCTGAACTTGTGTAATTTGTTCTGGAGACCTCCAGCACACACCTTGACATTATTTTTATTGCCAACAGAAAGTCCTCATCTCTCTCACCAGCTCCAAGCTCAGAACACTTCAGGCAGTATTTTCAAGCACTTGTAGCAACAATGTTTCTTAAAGAAGAAATAAAACCAGCTACTTAAATGTCAAATATTGGGCTGTCAACTATGATGATAACACACATCCATTTCAGCAGAGCTAAAATGAGCAAAGAAGTTTCACCTCTCTGCCAAGCACCAGATCCCTCCAGCATGTTTTAAATCAATGGGATGAACTGGAGTCTAAGGTGACAGGGAGAGTATCAGTGGGGCTGGTAGAGAAGGCTAGAATATGAGAGGGGGAATGAGAGTCTGCAAAACAGCCTTGGTCAAGTCACACCCTGTAACCCTTCACACCAACAGCATCCTTTTTACCCTGTACTGAGTGATCACAAATTCCCCAGACAGACAAGAGATCACCATCTGACACCTTTGTCCTCTATCCTGAACATGAAAACCAGTGCCAAAAGAAAGCAAAAACCTCAGAAAAAAAACCCCAAACACAAAAGGAGTCAGGATATGCTTCTTTCTTTTCACTGTGGGTGCAATCAGGTAACCTCTTTCTGCTCAGAAGGAACCCAGAAGACACTTCTTCCTTCATTTATTTCTCGGTCCGCCCAAACATTTTGTCTTCTCCCTACCCTAGGCAAGTCTCTCAGTGCCACAGCAATCCCATCACAGAAGGGTGGCTGAGTCCACACAAGACTGAGAGCAACCTTCTCCCAGCTGCAGGAGCTCCAGTCTGCATGCTGCTGAACCTCAGCTTCGCCTTTGCCCATTCAGCTCCAAGAACAAAAAACAGCACCAGGAGAAAAAGCACAATGAACAGCAAGCTGACACTCCCCTCAGCACAGCCAATGACATCTCCCTCTGTTCCACCAGCCACAAAACAGTTCTCAACAAGCTGCAGGAAAAGGCCAGAAGCCAAACAACTATACCCCAGTGGAAGAGAGCTGCAGAGAACAAGGTCATCCCCCCCCAGTGCCTCAGGACCGTGGAACAGTGAGGAGCTTGTTTGGGAAAAGTGGAGGTGAACAAACCCTGTGCTTGTTCCACCAGTCTGTGCCAATCTGATGGAGGAGAAAAGCTCCATCTGATCCAGCATCTGATATTTAGCTTTAACACTGACCACAAGGCACATCAACAAGTACCCAGAGAGTTTTATGAGTGCTGGAAGGCAGAGTGGCTAAATGGGAAGAAGAGGCTGAGGGGAAAGCGGGATTTTGCTCCAGGTTAGAGAAAGAAGGAACATGGCTGGGGGAAAAAAAGCAGCCTGCAGGTAACACAGGTTAATCTGATACTTCAGAGTGAGCATGAGGCATCACTCCTGTGGGGCACAAAAGCAGGGAAACAAGCAGAACAAGCAGACAGCTCTTTGCATCCCTGCTGTAGCTACAAAAGCAGAGGCATCTTCTGCTCTGCAGTATGCAAATCACCATCTTGCATCCTTCACGTGGATGCAATCCTTCCAACTCACCTGGCAATTAAAGCAATTAGCTATTGAAGCTCTGCCTGAATTTGCCCTGTAGTCACTACTGGCTCTCTGCCCTTCCAGTCAAACTACAGTGAAACAAAAGGGTCTGCAACTTCAAAGGAGTCTTTGTCCAAGCCCCTCCTCCTCCCAAAAAACCCCAAACCCCCAGCTAAATACATTCTGCTCCAATACAAAGTTTTCTGGCTGTGAGGACTGACCACTGTGATTTTCCCCAGACAGCAGCAGACATAAAATACAAAGGCACACCAGGAACAATGAGAGAGAAACAGCAGCACAGGGGAAGGGACCATCTTAGGAACTTCCCACCCTGATTGCAAGGTTAGAAAAATATCCCTTATCAAGAGTAACAGCGCGCATGAATAAAAACAAGCAAGTCAGCCAAAAACCGTGATATGGCTTAAAAAACCAAAACCAACAACAAAAACAACAAAACCCACAAATCAGGGCAGTATGTCTGGCCATATGGAAAGCTTGCCTCTGTTCTGAAAGGTGGAAGGCAGAACCATGACTCCCTAGCACCAATATACTGGATTTTGTTGCAAAGGTGCCTTGCTGCCCATCATTCTACTCTCATTCTGGAAGTACAAGAAATTGCTTTAGCAAACCTACCAAAGGCAACCTTCAGTTTATCTGTGAGGCAGCACAGAGGAAGACATACATCCTGATTAAAGTATAAAAAAAAGTGTGCAGAAATGGGAAGGATTTACAGTTCTGAAACAACAGTCCAAGAAACAAGACTTAGTTAAGCAGTTTTGTGCCCAAGCCTAGCTCTGGCAAAGCAAACAGATGTATTTATATTTCAGTCTCTAGATGAGGCAAAGTTATTTTCCACTGGCAAAGGCTAAAGTTCGGGGAAAAAAACAACTGGAAGAGGGCACTGGATGTTTCACTTAGCAGTTTTCAATACATTTGCTGCTGCAAGTAATTAAATTTAATGAAGATGTTGATGCATCATGTACTGGGAGACTAAAATAATCTAGTTCTGACCTTACACATGCTTTGTGATGTGTGCTGGTATTAATGATAGAGCCTGTTTGGTTTGCACAACAGTGAAAAGCATAATTACTGAGCTTCAAGGGCACACAAAAAGTGAGCTGCTTTCTGTAGATCAAGAACTGGTGACCAGCAAAAAGGAATGGTCTTATAAAACAGCAGCATGGCTGAGAAGACACTAGAAACCACATCCAGGTCTGTTTAGCCTTGCACTTTGCTGCCTTATTTTGACAATTCAGTATTCTTAAACAGTAACATTTCAAAAAGCTATAATTTTGAATTACTGCACACAGTCATGACACAAGGAAATTTACGAGGCTCCAAATCTACCAGCCATATGAATAAAGAGCACTGCTTTGCTCTACAACATGGTCAGGCCACAGGGGTTATTTTCAAAAAAATAAAGGGCTACTCCAAAAATCAGTATCAGTAGCCAGGGCAATTTAGGGCAGGTATTTCACACGTTCTCAAGAAGCCTTGGCTGTGGGTGAAGGCATAACATGAAAATGTTTAACAATTTATTGAGTTCGCTCTCCTTTACAGACTTTATGACAAGGGGTTGTGTCTCTCCAGTTTGTGAGAGGAAGGAGTTCCCCACCTCCACAGCCCCTGAACACAGAACACATTTAGAGCCCCACTCACACAGGCAGTGTCTGTGGCCATGTGCTGTTTGCTCAGCTGATGATCCCCTTGCACACAACTCCTGTTGGTGTTTTCTCACGTTCAGCCACGCAGTTGTTGTGTCTCTGCCTCGCCTGTAGCTCTTCCTCATGGAAAGAAGCCTTCCAATGTGGTGCCTTGGCAGTGCAGGTGGTGGGATTCACTGCCTTGCACTCAAACCAGAGCTAGGAACACTTACCTGTGACACACTCAGCCCCACAGTGTGACAGCACCACCAAAAAACCCATAAAACCCATTCTGGCCAGAGATTACCACAAATGCAAGTTCTTATTCTCACAAAGGCTGAAAGGACATGGAAGCTGATCTTGTGAGGAGATTCATCCAATCCCTCCCATTATCAGTGTGCAGTATTTCAATGTACAATTGATTTTTACTTCCCAAGTTCTCAAAACAGTTAAGCAGCATTTTAGTGTAAATCGCAAATAAGTAAATTCTAACAAGCCAATCACACATGCAAATATATAGCAAATCCCCACCTACTTTTTATTTTCTTGCAAGATAAAAAAATAGCTGTAAACTATCAGGAGAGGAGAAGAACATTTTGGCACAGTGGCAGCCTCATCATGTCAAGAAGACCTGGACACTACAAACCATTCAGTGCCCCTACACTAGAAAACCAGAAAAACAGCACTCATGATCAACACTTCCTGGTGGGTTTTTTGTGTCTGTCTGCAAGAAAAACACCCACAAACCAAATATTGTCACCCCACACCCCCCAGAAAAACCCTACTGAGTGCTTTACCTCTGGTTAGAAGAGGATACAGTGAAAACCGGTTTTTTATATATCAAAATATCGCCCAACAGGCAAAGAGGGGTACGAAACAAAAGGAAGGATCATTGAATGATGGTGTCCGTAAAAAAAGCCTTCTCTGCTGACTCATCAGGACTGACACAATCACCTTCTCACACTGCTGCCCTGAGAGAAGCACACACACACTGAAATGTTTGCTATTAACTGGACTGAAAAGGTTGTTATGCTTTCTAACGCCAATTGTCACCAGAATTACAGCTGGCAAGGATGGCTCTACCTAAAACATTCAGCACCTTCTCCACTTTAGCTTCAGCCCCACGAAAAAATCTGCCAAGCACTCCAAAACACCTCTGGGATGTACAGCTGAATGCTGCAGATAAGTTTGCTGCTACCAAGACAAAACTGAAAGAGATGAGCCACAGAAACTTAAATACACTCACTTTTTTTTTAGTGGATGGATCAACCTAAAAGAACAAAAGGAATGCTCTAAGAAAGGCCTGTCAGGGAACAATTTTTGCTGGGGAAAAAAGCATCACAGAAGTTCCACTGGGCTGCTGTCCCAGAGCAGCTCTATTCAGACATGCACTCTGCTATCCCAATTCAGTACCCTTCCCCCTTTTCTACATTTTTACAGAGCTCAACAACCAACAAGACGAGTTCTGCTAGCTCCCCAAATCACCCTGTTGTATTTCCTATCCACAGTACTCACTCAGACAGAGGAACAGCTCCTTTCTTCAACCATTTCAATTACACAAGCCTGCTGCACACCACCTATCAACCTTACAAAACAAGTTCCCTAACAGTGGGATGCAACCTTTTGTCTGTCTTTCACCCCAGCCCTAACTCAGTGTTGCATCCCTGGTGAATTAACTCCATCATGGTTCACACCTGCAGGTTATTTATACACACCAGCCGACAAAATCCAGCTACACCACACCATGTGAGCTCTTCCTAATACTCCAGCTGGACATAATAGGACCTGCACTTCCTATTATTGGGACCAGTATTTTATCTAGTCTTGCACACCACCTGTGACTCACAGGCCTGGGCCACAGAGGCAATGATTTATTTCCTCCTAAAAACAAAAAAACCCAACCAAACAAACAAAGAAAAAAAACCCACCAAAAAACCATGTGATGCCATAACAGCAGCCATGATTAACCTGATCTGAAGCCAAGTGCATAATGTGAAAACATTACTTAAAGCAGGTTACTCCTTCCTCGAGCAATGCTGAAAATGCTAACACGATTATTGTAACACCTGTACTTGTCTGACCAGCTCCCCAGTGGGTGGCTTCTATTATTGTCAAAGTGACTTAACCATTAACCCCATTTAAAGATGATCTAGCTAACTGGGACAAATTTGGCCTTGGTCTCAGGCTGTAATACAGATCTAGGTAACAAAGTCAACCCAACAAAATGCTTTTGTTAACAGTCATCGTTTTATCTGTTTTTAGAAGTTCTTTAAGGCTGCAAAATTATCCTCCCCAGGATCTGCAGCTGAATGTTAACTCCGCTAATCATGAGTTTGAGGTCCTGGGATAAGCAAAATTTTAAAAAAGTAACTGAACCATCCTTCCCAAAACACACCATTGCTAACAAAAGACTGCTAACACACAGGAAAGGCTAGGACAGCCACTGAAAATTATTTCCCACTTCTTAAGTCAATAATGGATCATTTTATTTGAAAAAACAGTTAAGAAAAAGAAAAAAAACTGTTATTGCACTGTTCCAGACAACCCATTGACAAAAGGCTGTCTGAGAGCAGCTGGTCAAAATCCTTTGCTAAGATTCTGATTCTGACCCAAAAAGTGACTTGCTAAGCCACAAAAATATTTTGCATGTCTTCTTTTTTTCCTTCAATAAAGTAATTCTATGCTGATTATTTATTTCTTTCAATTCCTTTCAGCCATTTCCTGAACATCTTTCTTTTCTTTCACTCTTTCTCATTTCACTTGGGTTTTTTTCTGGTGAGAAAGAAAAGGAAGACAGGAGTCCAAAAATGCTACAGAATTATTACTAATAGTATTTACCTCCCATCCTCAGTTCACCAGTATCCCAAGCAAAACAGCAAACAACAAAATTCTTGCTGTTCAACAGCTAGAGCCACTCAAGCTTCTGGGAAAAAATGGTATTCTTCCCTCTTCTAACACACCTTCCATACATTCCAGTTCCTTGAACATCTGCAAATATTCTCCTTCCACGTCAATGCAACTCATCCAGGAATTAAGGTGGTTTTTTTTCCAAAAAAGAGCTCTTTTTTTAACGGGCAGAAAGTGACACCCAAAGATGCCTCATAAGCTACTACTTCAAAAGCTTGCTGTGATACCACACAACACCTCTTGTATTTCTCTGTTTGAACAGTGTCCCTCCCCCTCCTGCTTTCCAAGCATCTTCTACACACCACTCCAGCACAAGGGGATTAACAGCTCTCAAAGGAAGCACTGAAAAGAAAACAACAGTGCTTAGGTTCTCCTTCCTGCAGCTGAGTATCTGAAAGTGCTTTTGGTATCCTCTGCAGGAAGGACAACAACAATAATTACTCTTACTACTATTACAGGTTCACAGTTTAAGCTTAACCATTTGGTTTCACTGAAGTGCCCTACTGAGAAGATTAGATATTAGGAAAAAATTGTGGTGAGGCCCTGGCAGAGGCTGCCCAGAGAAGCTGTGGCTGCCCCATGATCCCTGAAAGTGTCCAAGGCCAGGGGGTGAAACAAGATGATCATCAAGGTCCCCTTCCAACCCAAACCATTCTATGATTCTATGAATGTAAAGGAAAATCAGGAATATGGATTGAATTTGAAGATCCCTGTCCCACTGGCTGTCAACAGAAACCATGACTTTGAAAACCGCCTACAGTGCAAGTCTCTGCTAACCAAGCCAGCAGTGACACATCCCAAAGTCAACTGGTGTAGTGATGGAACAAATTAATGTCGTATGAACCAGTGAGGACCTAAAGCAGATCACTTCCTATAACACCACGTTTACTCTTGGTTCTGATGCAACTTCTGGTTTGGTTTTTTTTTTCCTTAATGATCAAATGAAGATGCTTTCGGTGCAAAGCTGCCTGCTGCAATTTTGCTTGCAATAAAAATATCAAGCGGCACCTTAGACAATTAAATTCTTGCTCCGAGGCACCTCTTACCATTAGAGTCCTCCACTTCTTCAGCAGGAGTGTGGTTCTTGGAGGTGTGGTGGGCGTGTGAGGCTGCAAGGTTGACAATGCGGGGTCTTGGCAGTGTCAGTGCTTTCCCATGCACTTTCAAGGAGTGCTCTTTCAGCTGGCTGATTGTCATGGTGGAAAATGAGCAGGAGGAACATTTGTAGGCATGTTCACCTGGGTGAGCGAAATACAGGCAAGTCATCAGCTCACAAAAGAAACAAAATGGGGCCCTCATACTTCTCTTACTGAACTTGGCAGTAAAATTCCCATGGACTCTTCAGCGAAAGACTGATCCCAAAGAAAACAAGCTATGCATGTCTCCTTGCTGGAACAGTCTGGAGTCTGGGGGTGTGGACACCTGCTCTGGACCAAAGTATCACTTTCTGACAACTGCAGATCCTTGCACAGCGGCTGATGTCAAAAAAAAAAAAAAAAAAAGAGACCAGACTCTCAGCATGCCTGTGTTGCATGGTATGAGAAGAAAACAGACTCTGAGATGAAAATGGAGTCACTTAACCACGGCACTTTCGAATTTGTTTGGGAGTACAGCAACTAAAGATGGTGAAGTCATTTGTTTCTGCATGCAGCACATCCAGCGTCATTATTAATGAAGCAAGAAGGACACTACAAAGCTCTAACAAAGGGCCCTCCACAAAAAACAAAAAAGAAAAACAAAAAAAGAAAAAAAGAAGGAAAGCGTGGCGTAATTATTTTTGGGAAAGGTCAGAGTTTTCCTTATGAAAAACCTGCCATTAGGCAGCAGTAATCTTCACAGAAGTGGCAACCAAGTCAAGGCTGGTGAACACAGCAGTGCCAAGTACAAAGGGTGTATCTGCCAGGCTGTGTGAAAGTGTGTTATGAAAAAGCACTAAAAGGAGTGGAAGAACAGAAGCAATGCACAGTAGTGAATTTAAATTTTGAACACATTCCAAGCCACAGAGACAGCAAACAAGGGGAAACAAATCCTGATGCAAGATTTGTTTTGCATGGAGGCATGGAGGCAAACTGGAACACAAAGTGAAACTGTCCCAACACAAACAATGTGATATTATATATACAGGTGCCAAGTTATTGTTTTGGAAGTGCCACTTCCATGTACAAGAGTAACACTGGCCACATATGAGCTGTACATAAAGTGCCAAAACTAATACAGGAGTGAAATATTCATGAGTAGTAACAGAGGAACGAGAGTTCTGGTAATGAACGAAGCAGAAAATGTTTTCCATCTCTCGACAAATCCAGCAAAGAAGGTTCTCAAGCAGCACTGTTTCCCACACCAGAAATAAGTGAACCAAAAGAAAATATGAAAACACACGTGTTGCAGCCAGAGTAAGCACACCTGAAAGGATTAGCAACCATCCTCCAATAAAACTCCCACCCCTGTCTTTCAGAAAAACCACGCTAATCATCAGGACAAAATACAAACTCACAGAATGCCCTTTTTTGGTAACATCTGAAAAAGAACACATCACCCAAGAGTCTGAAGTGGTGAAACAAAAAACTGTTCTGCATGTTTGCTCTTTTTTCAAATGACATTCCTCACCTGTGCATTGTATGAGTTACATATTTCCTTTCTACAAACAGAAACAGAACATTTCTTGAGCAGCACGCACAACAAGTTGCTCAATGGAACACAACAATTTAAGGACAAAATATATTCCAAGGTTACAAGATACCAATGGGATACAGACATAGACCTTCATGGCTTTGTCAGTGTAAGAGATTCCTAGATGACAACATGCACCATTAACTTAAAAGCACCACAAGACATTAAAGCAAATAAAGGATGATTATATACCAAGCAGCCTAGACACACTAATAAATACGCCCACTATTCATTTCAAATGGACACCAAAACATGAAAGGATGTGTCTGATTGCAGAGGAAAAGCTACATTTTGGCTCAACAGCAGTATTCTGCAGTCTTTCTTTTGTCTGCCTGTTTTGCATCTCACAAGGTGATCATATATTAATACACATACAAATAAATACATGCAAGCATTTATGTAGTGGGTCTCAACACTTGATATATACTCAAAGCACTGTGTTCCAGATTACACAGAAACTGAACAGGGGCCAATGCTCTTATCTTATACAATCACTCATTTCTGCATTTCCAGAGCCACTGCTAATTAAGAAACTATCAACGAGGATCGCTCAAAAACACAAGCAAAAAAAAAGGAAAAAAAATAGAAACAGGTGAAAAAGTTCAGATGAAAACAACAGAGAGCCCGTTTAGAGAAACTGTAAACTGTTCTGCTCCACGCCAAAGGAGATGGCACACACTGGATGAAAAACAAATGCCAGAAACACTGGTACCAGCTGTCACACAGGAACGGATTTTGTAGTTCACTGAATTTTGATCCATCCCCAGAAAACGAGGGAGAGAGGCACACTGAGTAAAACACTTCAGGATTCATGACTTTATGGACTTTTAAAGATCTCCAGGAGAATCCAGGAAAAATTCAGGGGGGGATTGAAGTTTTAAATTCTAAAGAAACCGATAATGAGAGGATTGACAGTTGACAGAAAAATGGCAACATCAGAGAGGTTCAAAGAATGTTACTGAAAAGCTGGGGAGTCTGAGGAAGTCAGACATGTCTGTTCAGTAATACACATTTCTGAACGACTGACTCAGAACACACCAAAGCAAAGCTCTGACTGAAAAACACACAAGCAATTTTTCCGTGACGTGACCATTCATTTGGTGGAAATGGGACTGAGGCAGAAACACATCACAAACCTTTGGAAACCCTATTACCCAAGTCATTGTGCAAGCACTATCTAGGCAACCATGAAATTGTGTTCTTGTACAATGCAAAACATGGCCCTTCAAGGGGTGTCCGTCCACTAAACCAAGTTCAGAAGCATGAATTCCTAATAAATAAATCAATGAATTACATGAAGAGAAGTGTGAAGTAAATATTAGTTGCACGGTAACTTTGGGTCTGAATATCTGGCAGGTTCAAGCAAGGCAACACAAAGGAGCCCAGCTGTGTAATAGCATAAAGAAAACATTACTTTCTGGTTGGTGAAAATAAAGAACCATGGCTCCTCCATACAGGATGTGGGATTCTCTGAACTGGAACTGCTGGATATAGTTAGATTTCCTAAAAGGGACAGAATGCCATGGTCCTACACAATAGGAAGGTGGGAAAAGTTAAGTCTATTTCAGGCATCCAGGTACAGAAAGTGGCACAAGCTCTGTGAAATCCCCCAAAAAATACAGGAAACAAAGTACACAAGACCATCAACCCCACCTATATTTTCTGCAGATGAAAAATGCCTTTGGATCAATGGCAACAATTAATTTTTTTTGTCTTCACCAGCAGACAGCTACAAATTTCTTATGCCTTTTCTCCCCATTTTTTCGCCTTCCTCCTCGATCCCAACCAGAGTGTATGACTTTGAGTGAACAACTAATAGAAAAAGGAACATACTTGTAGTTCTTTTTGTCAGAAATTTCTATTTAAGCACTTTCTACTCACAAGTTTTTAACAACTGGGCTAGTTTTCAGGTTTTCAGACTGGTCACTATTCTATTATTTGCATCAGAGTGCATGTTTGCATTGCAAACCAAGGGATAACCTTTCAGGGTAAGATGAGTGACGGTGCCAAGAGTCTACAGCCAAGGCATAAAGACAAGGCAATTCTGAGTCTTACTTTTTAATAATCAAAGGTGGAGCAATTTCAGGTGACCTACTCTGTGTGACCCATCACCTTCCCAATTCCTGTTCCTCAGAAGCATGTCTGCTTTCTTGGCTGTGTGGATTCCATACTGAAATACAGAGATTTGCAAGACAAATTTCCATGTTTGCCAACGCAATTTTGGCATTCTCAGTCTGTTGCACACAGACCTGACTCCCAAAGTTTGCAGTGTTGGGTTTTAACATGAAAGCCAGTGTAAGACTCTAATAAAACCAAGATGCAGCTCACAGTCTTTCTCCCAGAGCCACCTAAAGCACAAACATAAATGAGAGAGCAGAGCAAAGCTCACTGCCGATTTTATTATGGCATCTATGGTGCAAGCGATGAAATCCACTTGAAGAAAAGCAGAAACAAGCAAAAAAATGTCATTCACACAAAAGAAAAAAGAAAAAAGTTCTTGAACTACTCATCACTGTTTTTAATTCTTGCCATTGCCATTTCCCAAACTCCCACTTATCCCAATAGCTTCCACAGGCTGGCAAGGCACGACTGTGGCCTTTGGAAAAATCTTACCCAGTCCTGGTGACAAAACACGTGGTTCAACCCCTCATCTGTGATCAGCCACAAGAACACACGGGCCATTTCAGCTGCCTGGCTGCAAGAATGAGAGGGGAACACTTACCAGCATGAGCCTTGAGGATATGGGTTTTCAGGCGGCTGTTGTAGGAGGACTTGAAGGGGCAGAGCTTGCAGCGGAACGGCTTGTGGTGTCCGTGGTGGGTCTGCATGTGGCGGTCCAGGCTGGGGAAGGAACAGAAAAAAGAGACAAGAAAAGAGTCAATCATTTCAGCTGTTCCTTCAGATGCAAGGCAAAGCACTTAATAGCAGCAATGGAACGAGTGAGAATTGTTTCTTGTTCTTTCTCTTCAACAAATTCAACAGGTCTGCTTACACAATAAAGTCAGATCTAGAGTGAAGGAAAGGGGCAGAGCTGACACCAATTCTGTTTATACAGAGAGCAAGCCACCTAAATAAACTTATAGGGCAAGATTAGTATAAATTAAGTTATGCATGAGCCAGACTTTAAGGGCCAGTTGAAGAAAAATGGAACAGGCAACAAATTATTTTCTCACTAAGGTATCATTGCACAAGTTTTCTCCTGGCAAACATTTTTGTGAAAATATGTCCCCTCTTGTCCTCTTGATCAAGGGTAAATAAAAGAATTTTTAAAAAAAATATATATTTTTTGTTGACCAGCTTTACTGAGGAAGCCTTCTTTTGGTTACAGCAGCAAAAGCAGATTAGAGATCCTACTCTGGGGAGGGTGCCAGCAGGCTACAGTTGATGAGTTCCAGGATTAAAAGGCAGCAGAGTTTCAGAAGCAGCAGTGTAGGAGATTCTACATGAAGCTCAGCAGGAGAAGAAGGGGTGGCAAAGACCAGCCTCTACTTTCTTCAGGGAAAATGGAAGTACCAACAGCCTGAATACTGCCAAGTGATCAAAACCTGCTCTCTCCACAATTTGTCGTAACAGCTCAGTAAAGTTTGGAGGAGAAAAAGGGATGTTTCCCACATTTTCTAACAGAAGATCAAATTCATTCTAACTGAGTGAATCCTGCAGAGCTCTGCAGTTCCTACACTGTGGCTGACAGGCACGAATTCACAGTCTCTGGGTGGCAGGCAGGTAGTCTGAGCCCAAGTTGTAAACATTTCTACTTTGGACACACTTATGCTTTCTGATCTGGTCTTCGTTTGAGCCACCTCATGCATGGTGATGGAACAACAGGGCAGAGTCACTGCAGGAGTTGCAGTTTGCCAAAACTGCCCTTCATCCCCCACCTAAACTCTAGATGTATTTCAGCCGTAGCTTTTTTCATTTGTCCTAAATTGTCCTGCTATTTCACAGAGAATCAACATAGCAGTTGTTCCAGCCCTGTCACACTGCACAAGATTTCACGTGATCTTTAGTCCCACACTGACAAGGGCTTGAGCCAGAAAATCCCTGTTTACCAGAGCTAACACTGAAGCCTGTGTATTCAAACATCTGATAACAGCAAAAAAATAGAAAATTAACTTATATCTCCTCTCAGGGTCACTTCATACAAATAAAACTTAACAGAAATCCAGGATGGAGTTTGTGGCAAGACAAAATGCACAGGTTTTCTAGAGAAATGAGGGAAAATTCTCCTAAATGAGGAAGGCTTTGAACACTTGCAGTGAATACTTCATAGAACACAACTTGTTTTAAATAGCCTCCAGGGAATGAGATTACTTAACAATTAAAGCAGACTGCCAAAGAGGTATGTAATACATATTAAGCTATTATAAATATATACCTTAAGGTATTCCACATGGCAATAATTAAAACTATATTCATAACCACATACTTTGCCAGCTGCACTTTTCTAACGGGAGGTTTTAAAGTCTTGGTCAGATTTGGGAGAACAGTGGCCTGTTTAAACATTTGGTTTGGTTTCTTTCACAGACATAATCTCCCAAGAGAATAATTGCATCAGAACCAAAAATAAAAGAAGCAAACAACTTCAACAACAGAGACCACACCCATTACCACATTAGGTGATGAGTTCTTCCCTGCCATCCACCACCTTCTGATTTACCCATCCTGCAGCTTCTGGGTCAAAACTTACCCTCAGCAGGAAAGAGAGTGACCCTGCACCAAACTCAACAAAATTCTGTTGAAGCAGGGTGGAATACACCCAGCAGTGCACATCCTTCCCCCAAATCCCTTTCCTACCCTTGGCTGCTCAATCCCATGGACCTTTCCAACTGTGGCATCAACTGGCAGAGTTGTGACACCAGCAGAAACCTTGCTTTTTAACATAAGGAATGAAAAAATGCCTTCTGTTCCACGTGCATTTGATTGCAAAATGGTGGCACCACCACCAAATTTAAGAGTGCTATGAATGCATACATCAAATGAGCACCTGGATCTGTCTTCTTTTGTTTAAAAAGTGAAAAAGCAGCTTGTTGCCCAGAAATTAGAGAAAACACAGACGTGTGAATCAGGTCTGGGATGCCAGTGGGAAATAAACCACAAACTCCATTTTTGGGGAGCATATATATTTTTATGATTAAAATAATTTTTAAAACTAACAACCTTAAAGCTAAGTCAGATTTCAGGGAAACAAAATCATAAGAAAGGTGGCTATTAATAATGACCATGTATCAGACAAGGAAGCAGGATGAAGGAGTCACTCACATGCCACATTGGCATGAATTTGAAATATTTGTAGACTGAAACAGCATGCCACAATTAAGAAAAAAAAACCCTGATTTAAGGTAAATTATGATACTTTTTTACCATTAGAAATGAAAACTCAACCCACTAAGAGTTGCAGTACTTATATGCAGCAGAAGTTTCTTAAATATGAAAGATTAACTAGGAAAATGCTTTTCTCTTCTTGGCTTGTTGAGTCTCATGCATTTGACAAGGGTGCATAAGTGGTGAGCTGCATCATTTGCCTACGGAAATAATTCTTATTCTTTGGCCTGCATGCTTCTCCCTTACATGCAAAAGGAGGGCTAACGTGAATTAAAGAAAAATAAATATAATTAATATAATATAATATAAAGGTGCAATCTTTTACAAACAGCCAATCATAATGGCCAAATATATGAACACCACGAGAGAAGTGCAGCTCAACATCGAGCTCTTCCTCACAAAACAGCAGCACTAGGCTGGCGATTCTTTAGGAAACAAAAGCAAAAAGCCACAACTTACTTGTGCCTGAAAGCAGAGACAAAGGAGCAATACTGGCAGCTGTACTTGTCTTCCCGGGCAAACATGGCCAGAGCCAAGTGACTCCTCTCATGGGATCGCAGACCCTGCATAGACATCAAAACCCGGTCACACTGGCTGCAGTGGTAGCCCCCAGGCCTGGCTTCATCTTCCAGGGATGCTCCATATTCAGCTTCTGTAAATTCCACCATGCCAGGGTCTTTGGCTCCCTCAAAACCCTCCATCAAAGTTGTGTTTGAAGGATCTTCAGCTTCCTGCTAAAAAACACATATCCCCCCAAAGCCATCAATTCTCTCTCCCTTCTGCCCCCTCGGTCTTTCCCCTGTGTTCATCACAACGTCCAGGTTTCCCACTGCGTTATGTCTCTAAATATATCCCTACATAAACTCCACATCAATGGCTTTCTGAAAAAAAAAAAAGACCTATTCTTGGGAGGGAAAAACGTAATTATATCAATTATATACATGCATACATATGTTAAAAAAAAAAGAACCTCACTACTTGACGAAGTTTGTGTCAGATCATGCAAAAAGACAAGAAGCCTATCTTTCCATGGTCTTGGTGGGAACCTTCCGAGCTTGATCAGATAATAATTAGTAAGTTACAGAGCAGTTAATTTTAGTTTATTTTGCTCTAGCTGACTGTAGCTACCCCGCAGACTAATACAGTTGTCTGTCTAAAGTAGGTTTTGTCCATCAGCATCAAACTCTCAAGAAGGAAGCCGGTACACTAAGACCCTAGAAGCCTCTTTAAAAACACAGAGCAAACAGAAGCCTTTTTTTATTTTTAACTCTCTTTCATTGCTTTCCTTTCCCATTTCTAACCAGAGCATGCATTTGTGCAGCTAGTTAAATACCCTGTAAGAGGCATCTCCAGCACATACTTTAGGCTGTGGCTCTCAGCTTTTGTTCCCTGATGCAACATTTCTATTTACTCAAAAGAAAGCACTGACCCCACTACATAAGCATCACTTCAGAAGCGAGGAGAGGAAAAGCACTCTCAGGAGGGAAGCATCTGAATCTGTCAGGAGTACCAGGTAAGAAGGTAAAGAAAGGTCAGTGGTAGGGCAATGGAAGCTCTCTCAGGTGGCATGAGTTAGGCTGTGGAGGACACAGCTTCCCCACAAAAACCAGATCATGTCACAAGAAAAGCCCTGTCAGTCAGGCAGCACAGCCTTGGTGCACTTTCACTTCCCCTGCCAATATCCTGGAAATGAGATTCTGGGACATTGCCTGTCCTCGGAGATGTCATAAGAGGCACCCCTTTCCACAGGGATAAAGGAACAACACATTTGCACCTAATCACCTGACAGGGATCACTGCCTCAGCTGGCCACTGAATGTTTTGTTTGGAGCCAGCATGCAGGTTTCATGTGGAAAGGTGTACCACAAGCAGCTTCGCACACTTACATGTGCACACTTCCTCTTCTTAAAAAAAATTATATATATATAGATACAAAAAAGAAAACAAACAGCTCTTTTTGAGCTTAACTAAGCAGAAACATAGCCCAGACAGTAGCTGAGAGAAAGTTTTCCCGCTCATGAACCAAGTCTCTCGGTCATCAACGACATCAACTCCTTTGTGGCTGAGAAGAAATGAGAATTAAAGAGTCTTCGTGGCCCTGGATCAAGAGTGAAAAAAAGTTAAAACATCTTGAAATGAACCAAACGCACTACAGAAACTCAGTGTTTAATTAAAAAGCCATGCTGAACCGGAATGCCCAGTTCAAAACCCATTCAACTTCACAAGGGCTCTCCATAGGTTATCAACGAGGGCTTTATTTTAAACAATGCAAGTAGTTTCAGTAGCTTTTAGCCATCTTTAAAGAATTCCTACCTTTACTGTGGCCGACACAGACGAGACATTCCCGTACTGGACATGCTTGCGGAGGTGATTACAGATGGCTCGAAGTGTTGGGTGGACTTCCACACAAAACTTGCATTTGTAGCCAACCACCTTCCTCTCCTTGAGTTTTGAAACATCTTCCAGGTGTCCAAAAGCCTGTTTGAGCACACAAGCATAAATCACTGAAGTGAGTTTTGCCACCTCATTTCTAGGAACACAGACCAGACTCTGGACCTGATGTTACACTTGATGTCCAGTTCTGCCGAACTGCAAGGTCAGTTTCTGTTGACATCACTGATTCCTACAAAGTAAGTGGACAAGACATCTCTGCAGAAAAAACCTTCAATTTATGGTAAACAGTGGTCCTCTAGAAGACCATTTCAGTTTGGCCTGAAGCTGTGCCTCGTCTTCCCTGACCCCATGACTTCCCCAACATCTGTGCAAAGCTTTTCCCACGCAAGTGCATTTTTCAAACTGAAGCAGAAGGAAGGGGGAAAGTGGGCAAGAAATGGAGCAACAATTTAGTCTTCACCTTATGAGACACTTGCCCAAATGTTCTGTCACCAGACAAGATTCATGTCATGCTGATACTGAGTGCTCAATGAGAGAAAGGGCTGAGAGAGAGAAGGCTGAGAAGCAAATTGATGTGTTATTCAGAGGGACATGGAAGAAGGGGATGGGACATTTTGTAGAGAATCTGTGACAAAGTACATGGCAGCCTTGCCACAGAGGAACAAGTGACTGTCAGACACAGATGGCCCTCCAGAAGCGTGGGAGGGAGGAAAGACGATAAAGAAAATACTGAAGGAAGCGGTAGGAAGGAACAAGGTTTCCTACAGAACCTAGGGAGATGTGGCGGATGGATGAGGAAATTAAAGCAGAATGTGTAATTGACTTATGGAGCTCACTGGCACTCTGAGTCATTCATTAGCCTGTGGTCATTTGGCTGTCAAAAAGAACATGCAAGTGGGCATTGGTGGGCTCCCCAGCGGGGAGCAGGGGGCAGAGAAAGAGACCAGACACACAAATCCTTACCCTCTCTTGTTTGAAATCTGCAAAAGCACCATCTGCATATTTCTGCTTGCTCAAAAGCTGCTTCCTCCTCTCCTGACGTTTGGCACGCTTCTGGAATTCCTCATTGTGACCATTCAAGTGTGCAGTCAGCTCTGCCGTGCTGTGCAGTTTTGTATCACAGTGCTTGCACTGGTAGACAGGGCTCTGAGAGCGGGTGCCACTTCCAAGTATGGAAAAGTCCCTCTTCAAATCCTTGCTGTGGTGGTCAGTGTAATGCATGCACAGCAGCTCTGCCGTGCTGAAGGACAGCTTGAAGCATTTAATGCACCTGAAGGGAAGCCACTCTATTTCCTGAGCCTCAGTCTCTACCTCAGGCTTCTCAAAGTCGTTCCTCTCCTCGGCTGGAGCTGGTTTCTCATGCTCATCAGCATACACAGCAGTGAAATATCCCCCCAGCTTGCTGGCATGCTGCTTCTTGGGGAAGACACCAGGGTGACGCTTCATGTAGTGGGATACGATGCCCTTCTTGCTGAAGGACTGGAAGGAACAGAGTGAGCACTTCTTCTTCTCTACAGCCCTCCTAAGCTCCTCACTCAGCTGAGGAGTGTCATCCTTGGGAGGAGATGGAATGATCACTTTATTGGGTTTGTCGCTTACCGTCCTGGAGGCTGCCAGGCAGTGAGTGTAGTAAGCATCAATATCATGTCTTTTCTGGTAGTGTGCTGCGAGCCCTTTGCGGATGGGGTTGGTGTAGGAGCACAGGGCACACTTGAAGAGGTTGTTCTTGCCCTCTGGCTGTGCCCGGACATTATTGTGTTTGATGCGGTAGTGCCTCGCTATCCCCTTCCGGGTGGAGCAGAAGTATTTGCAGAGCTGACACCGGAAAACTGTGTGAGACACTAAGTGAGAACTGGAGAAATGAGGTGCTGGCATGGAGACTTCTCCAACATCCTCGGCAGCAATTTCTGGGGAGGCTTTCATCTCAGCCACCATGTCTGGCTCCACTGAGGCAGACACCTTTGGCGGCGACTGGGCGAAAACATCAAATTCGGGTTGGTTGTGGTACTTCTCATAGTGGATTTTCAGCTTCTCAAGCGTTCCATGGGTGTAAGGGCAGAGTTTGCACCGGTAAGCACCATAGCCTTGCTTGAAAATCCTACTCGTCTCTTCCACGTCGTTCTGAGCAATATCAGTTGACTGCTCCACATCATGCACAAAGTCTTCAGCAGTGACTTTCACCGATGGGTGCCGCTTCTGGTAGTGTGTGAGGACGCCGTGGATACGTGTGTTGATGTATGGGCAGTGTCTGCACTTATACACAGCCCCTGGGTTAATGTCTATGTCCTGAGCAAAGTCTGCTGCTTTCACTTTCATGCCAGGATGCTTTTTGCCATAATGCGTCAGGAGACCATGCAGGTTGTTGTACTCAGACTGGCACACTGTACACTGATATGGAGTGGAGGAGATGGCAGGGTTTGCAGAAGCCAGCTGGACAGTTTTTTCATGGGAAAGGCTGGGATCCTCTGCACACTCTGCATCCTGATCCATCTGCGACGTTGCTATCTGGTCTTCGGAATCCATCCTGACTCCACCCTCATCAGGCTGTGGCATGGTTTTCTCAATAGAATCTTTCTCTTTAATGATGTCTAACAACACAGACTCATCTCCATTCATGGCCCAAGGGTGAAATGCTTGGTAATGATTAGTAATATCCCAAATAGAAGATGCTTCAAAAATGCAGTCTCTGCATTTATAGGTCTTCATCTCTGTCGGCATCACCAGGGCAGGAGGGGAAGGATCGGGACCTGCCCAGAGTTTGGTTGCCATGTAGGTATAATCAACATAATGCTCGGGATGCCTCCTTTGGTAATGCACAAGCAGGCCGCTCGGCTCTGTGTGCGAATAAATGCACCATTCACAGTGATAACCAGCTTCTATCAAGCCATCCAGAAATGCCCACCTCAGTATGGAAGTGACCGTGGCCTTCAGGGTTGGGTGGTCTTTCTTAATATGCTTCCTCAATGCATAGAAGTAAGGGGAGGTGTAGCTGCACTGCCTGCACTTGAGGGCTCTCAACTTGGACTTATCCCGCTCGCTGCCAGAGGTGTGGGCGGGCAGGCTGCCAGCTGATTTCTTCTGGCTGCGGTCGCAAAGGCTCCTGATGGTGGCCGTGTGCTGCCTGATCACATCCGCGTTGGCTTTGAAGTCGCGGTGCTTCTTCTGGTAGTGGATGAGCACGCCCTTCACGGTGCGGTTTCCGTAATCACAGTGCTGGCAGAAGAACATTTCGTTCTCCGGAGGGTTCACGGAGCTCTCAGACCCAGCGCGGCCCAGCTGCTGCATGGACACTGGTGGCCTCTGCATGCCGGGGGGCAGCTCCCCTGCCCGCATCATGGCCGCGGTGGGGGGAGCCTGCCTGATGTACTTGGCTGTGACCTTGATCTCGGGGTGCCTCTTCTGGTAGTGGACCAGCACCCCCACGACGGAGCGGTTGCTGTAGGAACAGTGTTTGCAGTAGTAGAGCTCAGTAGAGAGGTCTGGGGGTGGTGGTGGGGGAGGTGGAGGCTGGGAAGCCAGGTTGGACAGTTTTGGGGAGATGGGAGCCCCCAGCTCAAACGACATCTGAGCGAGGGCAGAGCCCCTGTCAACAGAGACTACGCGCATGGTCTTCTGAATCCTGAAATATGAGGCTTTTTCTTCGGGGTGCTTTTTCTGGTAGTGCACCAGAACTGAATGCATGTTAGGGCTTGCAAATGAACACACATCACAGTCATAAACAACCACAGTGTTGACTGAAGGTTCCTTCTGATTTTCACATTCAGGACTGAAACTCTTGGTGGCACTTTTGTTAAAACCAGCTGGCACACCAGTCCCGCGAGCCACGGGGGTGGAGGTTGCCATAGTTTTTGGAGCAGAATTCAAGATCTCTCTGAGTGTCTGAGACTCTGTGTTCAGCCCTTCTTGCTGCTCAACAACATAGCTTGAAAATATCATTGCATTGTTAATTTTCACTGTGGGATGCATTCTTTGGTAATGTGGCATCAGGCTTCTAACATTTGGGCTTGTATAAGAGCAGAAGCGGCAGCGGTAGATCAGATCAGAATGATCGAAATTCAGTACATTCATAGCTTCAGGATGATGCTCCCCATAATGCTGCTGCAGGTCTTCGAAATTTGTGTAGTCAATGTAGCACTCGAGACACCGATACACTGCACTGTGATCATTGGGATCCAGGATGTACCTAAAGCTGAATTTAATGTAGGGATGCATTCGCTGGTAGTGGGTGCTAACACTCCTGGCAGATTTGTTGCTGAAATCACAGTGTTTGCAATAGTAAAGCCTGCCAGAGTCATTGAACTCCGAATTCTCGTTGTTCTGGTCGGTACCGTACATGTTGGACTGGCTCCCCAGAACAGAAGCGTTCGGGCTCTGATGGTCCTTCATGCTGACAGCAGAATAATAGTCCTCCTCATCCTCAGACAAAGTGAGCTCAATCTCTGCCCCGTTGGTGGAATTGTAGTCATGCTGCATGCTCCTGAAGCTTGCCTCCTTCTGGGAATCATTAGCCTCTCTGCCCCACATTTGCTGGGGTGCATAAGAACTGGAAACATCAATCATTGGCTCTGTTTGCTCTTCTTCTCTGTCCAACTCCACCTCTATCTCCACCTCATTGTCCTCCTCCTCTTCCTCATCATCCTCTACGTTAATCACAGCATCCTCCTGCTGTTTGTTTTGGCTGATCTTGCTCTGCAGGTTGCTCGCTATTTCATCAATTCTAGTTCTCTTTTTCACGGGAGAGAGATCTAAAGGGAAGTCATTTGAGACCTTCCTAGGGGCTTTAGCAACAAAGTTATTTTTAGATGAGAGCCCAAGGATGGAGGTCTGGCTCTTCTTCACGGTGCTGGCAGAGGGGTGAGCATCTGCCTCGCTCTCCTGCGGTGCGTTTGATGGCGGCCCATCGTATTTTGGCAAGTTGTCACAGAATGAGTGCTTGTGCTGCTGATGAACTCTGAGGCCCTTCAAAGTGGTGGTGGAATAGTTGCACAACGTGCACTTGTAGGGATGCTGCGAATGGGGCTGGGGCGACTGCTGCTGCTGCGGCTGCTGCTGCGGCTGCTGCTGTGGCTGCACGGGTTCCATCATCCCGGCTGACTTCCTGCCGTTGATGTTCCCGCTCTCGTAAGACACCGAGCTGTCGTTCAGGGACGAGGCGATGCTCTCAGCCTGGGAGTTCATGGTGTCCCAGTCGGATGTTGCTCCCGTGTGACACTGCTTGTGGGCGCCGAGCTTCAGTGAGCTCTTGCAGGTGAAGGGGCACTCGTCGCACTTGTACACAGCCGTCTTTCCAGACAGGTGGATGTTCTCGATGTGGCGGGAAATACTGCGGCGGTGCATAGTCAGGAAAGGGCAGAAAGGACACTGGAACCTGTTCATGTATCTTCTGAAGGGAATTCCCTTTGTTTCCAATAGTTTGTTGCCATCAGATCCCATCAGCTGCTCTGCAGACATTCCTGAGGTCTGGTGATCCATGGAGTTTAAGCCATTCTCACTGTCCATTTCATTTAGCTCTTCATCTGAGCTGGAGTCATTTAGCATACTGCTTGTTTCCAGGTCAGCAGAAGAATTCGTCATATCAGCAATTCCATAGCGGGATCTGTCAGACAAATTAACCATGCCCGAATTGTGAGGTGACTTAGGCTTCATTTGAGGGTAAGACACAGAAGAAAACTTCGAAGATGTAGAAGAGTTGGGCCTGATAAGTGAATTGCCCATAGATCCCCTGAAGTTTGAGACGTTAGCATTTGACATCTCACGTCCTGTTGTGCTCATGGACATGTAATTTGAGTTTGGAGAGGCACTCGGGGCACTCTTACTCTGCACCTCAGGCGCGCTGGTTCCATCCTGCTGCTGCCTCAGGCTCGACAGTATTTTCACCATGCTGCGGTGCTTCTTCATCATGTGGTCACACCAGCGCTCCCTCCGAGGTGTCTGGTAGCTGCACCACTCACAGCAAAAGTTGCCCCTAGACTTTGTCAGGGGCTTGACCATCGACTCCAAAATGCTCCGCTCCACCACCTCAGCCGGCAGCTCCTTGCAGGGTTCCTGCACTGGCACAGAAGCAGACGTTGATTCAGACACAGCAGCAGCAGCAGCAGCAGCAGCAGAAGGAGCTGAACTCTCTTTCAGGTTGTTTTTGTGATACATTTTCTGGTGCTTAATAATCCTTGCACGCCTGGGTGACTTGTAGGTGCAGAACTGGCAACTGAAAACTTTACCAAACCCTTCATGCATCATGATGTTGTAATTTAGGGAACTAGAAGCTGGTGGCCCCACTGAGCTCCCCCAGCCTGTGCTCCATGAACCTTCCGTGTGTGCTCTATGAGGAGGTTTTTGGAACGGAAGTAACGCACACAGAACTTGCACTGGAAAAACTTGCTGGTTGGTTTAGGATTTGGAGCCATATGCTGGCCATAGAAACTCTGGCTCTGGCTATAGTAACTTCCAGTCCCCATCTGACTTGTTGCATTTTGCCCTAAAATGAGAATTAAGGTGTATATGTAAATAAATAAAATAAAAAGTCTCTTCTTCCACCCACCCTGTATGCTTAAGAATGTAACAACATCCTGAATTGACACCAATCATTCCAGGATTCCCTCACTTACTTATGGTAATACCTACAAATCTGGCAATGGTCAGAAATGTGACCATTATACATAATTTCTACATATAAATGACCGTGGTGTACAGTTTTGGATAGACAGTTTCCAAAATGACCTTTTTTTGGGGAAAAAATAAAACTAGTATGCTGACAAAAGTTGAAAATTTTGAGGTGGTTCATGGTAGTGAAGAACAACCATGAAAAGCTGAAAATGAAAAACTAGTATGAAGAACCCCATGAAAAGAAGCTGGGAAATAAAACCATCATCCATGCTTGCATTTGCAGGAAAAAAAAAAAAAAAGCCATGGGCAGAACCAGTGTGGCTGATGCTAGGTATCTGCTTTGCTGACACAGCCATAAAGATAATGCAAATTTTGAAACCACATCAAAAGCAGAAACTAAAACACACTGAAAAAGCACATGTAAAATAGGGGGTAAAAGCTGAGATCTCAGGGTTGAGAGCAATCTTGGAGTTGAGATTTACCTGCTATGTCATCTGCAATTGCGAATTCATCCTTTACAGAAGAAAATTCAACCTCGGTCTGGTTGCTAGCATTGATGGAACCAGACCTCGGCTGGGTAGGGCTCTCCTCAGAGACATCAGTTGGCTGCAGAAAAGCAGTGTGAACATCCTGAATATGGGCTTTTAGGTCTTCATAAGATGGAGCTCGAAAATCGCAGCCATCACACTGCAGGACCTCCATGGTTCAGGATGATCTTTTACATTAGAAAAATCTGCAAGAAAAAAACAGGGGGAAGGAGAGAAGAAGAAAGGTGTGAGTTTACGGCAGTGCTCTTGGAACAAATCCTGGAAACACCAAGGTAACACCACGCTTTTGATGACTCAGTCATTTGCAGAGATTCCACAAACACAGCAGCGTGAAACTCAACCTTTCCCTACCCCATTAAGAAGCATCTACTCAGATCCACAAGTAGTCCTATCTAGGTAGCTCACAAGCTGCTGACTCAACTCTACGGACAGTCAACTCTCTGACAAGTGACTACTGATTCAGTGGACTTTGTTCTCTTGGCTTTTCCATTACACAGGGCTGTTATTCAGAACCTGGTCTTGTTCAAAGACCACAACCCATGTGCAGAGAAATGTCACATTACTCCCAGTCATGCACTGAAATTTACAACCACAAACTAGTGGCTTCTGCCTTTAGGAGACTCACTCTATCCTTCCTGGAAGTTGCCAATTCCTGCCTCATTCACTACCATGCATCAAAAGCTTTCACAGGCAGAAATCTGATTTTCTTCACAGAGTCCTATCAGTTCTGATATTGGTGGAAAACCTAGACATAATAGGAAGGTTAGGTGCAAACCCAAAGCAAAATACTTTGCTCTGCTCTACTTCCACCAAGCTTTTAAGGGCACCTCCACCCTTTGTTAAAATGTTTACAGTTTCATTTCAGCCCATTCTGGGGACAAGACCTTTGTGCCTTAGCAGACTGGGGGATGGAGACAGCCGGAGGAAGAAAAGGACAGCAAGCAGGAATAACCATACTGAAAAAGCACAATGGAAACATGAGTTACAAAGACTCAAGAGCCATTATGACTTCCTTGATTTATCCAAAAGCCCTGCATACCTTCAAGAACAAAGCAAAATAAGATACAGTGAAGCGTGGTGGTTCAGCTTGTGACAATTAATCCTGCGACAGAGGGTTGTACTGCCATGAGGAACAGGAGACACAAAGCACAAGGCAAACAAAAGACTAAGACCCTCCTACCCTGTGCATCGCTCAGGCACAAGAGCCACCATCCTATGATAACACAGCAATTGCCTCTCCAAGCTTCCATGCATATGCTGCAAAAGGATGACAAACCGAACATTTCAGAGGTCCAAGACACAACAGCAGCCCAAAGCAATTTAAATTCCATGTGTCTGTTGTACGAAGGAAGCAACCTACACAGTGAGGAGGAAGCTCCAAAACATTAAGGCACAGAAACAAGAGAGCACCAGGGCTTTAGATGAAAGAATGCTTCTTCTGATAGCCTGCTAAAATAAACTTCTAGCAAGTCAAATTCCGGACAGTCTGAGCACAGAGGCTCTCCACATATTTACCTACATTACTTCGCAGGCTGCACTGTGTCCTTTCTCTCCCCCCACTCCCTCTCACCACCAATAAAGAAAATGAACGCTGCACCAGCTTCTTTTCAGCTAACAAAGTTACAATAATCGAGATACTCAAGCTTTTATGTGCAAGCACCAGACCAAATTGTGTGGAAGAGGTTGCTATCTGCTCTGGATCAAATTACAGCAGTGAGTGAAGCCCCACCCCACGTCTCCTTTAGCACAGTCCATTAGACCTGAAAACAAATTTTTCCATGGAGCAGACGACTCCTGCATTTAGAGCACTTCACAGAAAAGCAGATCATCCAGTTTTCACTACCCATCCCCCAAGCTTAGTCCTTTCATCTCAGCCAAACAAGCCACAGCTCTGCTGAATGTGTTTATCACACTTTCAAGAGATATGAGCCCCTGCGTCACTGAAGCTTTAAGACTCACTAAGCTGCCCTAGTCCTCTGAGCTTTGGGAGCAGCCATTTTAGCTCAGACAACTCCTGCTCTCAGAGCCTCACAGCTTCTTGCCTGTGCACAACATGGCCTCACTTAGCTTCAGATCAAGCACACCAGCCTTTTTTTCCTTCCTTCCTTCCTTTTTTTTTTTTCCTCCCCGTTTTCCCCCCTTTTTTAAACTCCTCCTCCTGAGGTGATGCTTTAAAAATCACCATCCCCAGAACGCATCTCTTTTCCTCCTGCATGACTTGCCCTCCAAATCATGTCACTGCTCTCCCCCTGCGGCTCCCTCAGAACCTGCACCTTCTCTCCTTCAGCAGAGCCTTGGGTTTCCCCAAACCATCTCCTCAGGGTTGGGTTCCCCTGTCCCATGGATGGCAAAATGTGACGGCTCGTCCCACAGACGCTGCGTTCACAGCGTCAAACACACTGGTCCAAGCTGTCCTACAGGCACAGGCGACACACAGCTGAGCCTCCCAGGAGCAGCAGGAGGAGGAGGAGGCGCGGGGGCTGAGGGGGGACAGCAGGCGGGGAGCCTCCAGCCGGGCCTGTCCCTGGGGAGCTCTCCTGCTTGGCGCAGAAGACACACCACCCCACTCCCCTGCCAGATTCCAAAGTCTAATGACCTTTGTTAATCACCAGCCAGCCTGTCTGCATCAGCAAACCCTGCCAGCAGACACACCCTTCACACAAAGGCTGTAGCTATGCCTTTTAAGAGAGGTTCTCTGAAAGCTCCATTGTGTGGAAGAGATGAAAAACAACGCGCACACAAAAATCTCGCTCTTCTCCCCTCACCCCTCCAGCCCAGCCCTCCCTCTCCTCAGCCCCCCGAAAACTTCAGACCCTTCAGAAAACATCACCGCAAAACCCTCTCAGCTCTGTCTCTTTTGGAATCTTCAGGCCAGCTTACAAAATAGAAAACCAGAAGGCAGACCAACGCTGAGGATCTGAAAAAAAAAGGACAATCCTGGCAGCTTCAAGAGGTGAAAACCACCACCATCCTCATCTCCAGCACACACTACTGCCGCTTGGAGAATGCATCCTCTTAAGGATGCTGGTTGCTGTCTTAAACCAACCTTTGTGTGGAGAGATATCATTAATAGCTGCTGATTACAAAACTGATGGAGATTTTCTAATGGGTTCCAGCTCGAATCTCAGCAGGGCCTGCAATGCCAAGGCAGCTTCAAGTCTGAGAAGAGGTTAATCTTACTGAATAAACGTCAGGTACAGCTGAGTGGACTTCAGCGTGATGTTTTCACCATGCATCACCCTGAGAGCAGGATGAAGCGTTCTGTGAGGAATTCTGCTCTACCATTTCCACGTTCTTCTTTAAAATCCCATCGTTGCATAAGGGCTAAAACCACAAACTGCCAGTTTGAGCTCGTATGTCAAAAGAAGCTGTAACACAATGAGCATCTTTCTTCTTTTTTGCCCTCATGGGATATGACACCGGGAGAGACACACCTGCATACCGGCAAAGAGCATTTTCAAGTGCAGATGTTAATCCAGCTGCATCCCAAGCCAAAGGAGACAAAGCAAGGTTCACACACTTCCATCATGGTCAGCTACGGTAACACATTCCATAAACCCTTTGCATTTCCAATAGGAAAATTTAGAGGGGAGTGGAGGTGGAGTGAGACAGGAGTTACCAAATCTACTAACTCAACAGCAGAACTGTGGGAAGAAAAACCCAAAACAACCAAACAAAACCACCATTAAATGAATCCATAAATCCCACAAGCCCTCGAATACATTCATAAACAATCTCTTGAGACCACATTGCCTATAAATAATATGTGACTCCTAAAATACCCTTACTAATGCAATGCTAACCTCACAAAACACTATTAAAATGCCATTGTCTGGCTAATTTGCATTTACAACCTCTTCTTAAATACATGGCCTTAATGCTTAAATACGGAGGTGTTCTCAGTTTTATTATGAGCAAAAAGCTTTCAACAGCTTGGGCAATAGAGATTCTCAAAGCCACCATTTTAAAGACACGAGGTGGTCCCATATTGTCTCCAGCATCCTTCTTTACACTCATAAAAGCCTGAGAACATCTGAGGCACAGTTGCATTAGATTTCGAGGTTTTTAAAAATCCAAAACAAAAGATAATTGTGCTTGTCGAACAACAGCAATTACAGAATTTGGCAGCAGCCAAAGTAGTACAAATCATTATGTTTAAGTTTGGTTTTAAAGCTTCAAAATACAAAATTAATTGTGAAGCCCAAGGCACTGACCTCAAAATTGAGCTTCTGTGGTTTGACTACCCATCCGTTATATTTTGAGATGGAGTCAGCAGAGCTTCTACAAGTTAAGAATATGCACATGCACAACCACAACTAAAAAGGTCAGTCAGACCACACAACACTCTGTGAGAGCTTCCAGCTCAGCATTAGCACCACTGCATGTGAAACAAAGGAATCTCCAGCCCTCCAAGCCTTCCTCTGGTCAGATGATCCCAGGCATCTTCATCCCTACATCACAAAAGGCAGGTTGGGCACACAGCTTTCCTTTTACTCAGTGAAAAGGTGGAGCTGAAGAGAAAATTTCTACCCCCAAGCGTGGGAAGTGGTTGAGTCACCCTCCCTGGGGGTATTTAAAAGATGTGTGGATGTGGCCCCTGGGGGCATGGTTTAGTGGGTGAATATGGGCAGTGCTGGTTGATGGTTGGACTTCATGGCCCTCGAGGTTTTCCCAGCCTTCCCCACCCTTCCAGAAATTAACTACTAAACACCACGGAAACACAATTTGCTGGCAAGTAATTACAGATAAGAAGAGTTTTCAAAATTCCCATGAGTAACACCTCAGGCATTTTTCCCTGCTAGAGAAGCCTGGGCTTCTACCAGTGCCTACAGCTGTGCTGAGGACCTTCCAGCCCTGCTGCCTGGGCTCCTGGCCAGGTTCAGCCCATGTGCAGTGAAGCTGCTGCTCTGATGTCTTTGGATTTGGGGTTTTAGCCTTTCTTCTTTTTTTTTTTTTTTTTCCCTTAAACACTTTGTAATGTAAGATCACAAAAGGGAAAACGAGGACTAAACCGATACAATCGTAAGAGTAATGCAAAAACTTACACATTTGAGAAACTGGAAACCTGAAGGCTATTCCTCAGCTGGAGGAAGCCAGCCTCACCTTTCATTTATGAAAGGAAACCCCATAATTAATTAAGAATTCCGAGAATAAATTCAACTCTCAACTACAGTCAGGCAAACCTACTCAACTATGGATCTTTTTCAATGACCAAATTCCAGTCAAGCTATTGGAATTCTTGGTCCTCTGAACTAGGACTCTGAACTCTGAACTCCAAAGTAAATCTTTGGAGTTACTTCTCTGAGCTGGTAACAACATGAACTAAATTGAAATACCATGTCTTTTTTTCTTTTTTTTCTCTTTTCAGTTTGATAGAACTTGGTTTTGTTAAAGCTCCATAAGTTGGGTTGCAACTCTACATTGTACACACTTGGTTCATATTTTCTTGTAAAGGAATTAATGGTAAAATTTTATCACCAGTTACAGCTTTAATTGTCAGGATCTCCACACATCCAGTTTTGGGTTGTTTGTTCCATTTTGAAACTCAACAGTTATGGCCATAAGAGCTACGTTAGGTGATATCTGTGATTCCACTCTTCCAGTAAATACTTCCCTTGACTTACATGAAAATATGTATTACAATGCAAGGTATTTTCAGGAAGAACTTTACTATTAGAGATTCATTAGAAGTCAAGAGTGAAAACAATCTGAACTGAGAAGACACAAACTCATTTTCTTCCTAAAACAAACTTATCCAGCCACCTGAAGGAGTCTTTGAACCTGAAGTGGGCTTTGGAACTGATTCCACTAAAGAAGGTCTTCCTACTACACATTTTTTATACATCATCTTCCAAACTTTTCAGCCTGTCATGGAAAACAGGATGGCCAACTTTGTTGATGCCTGTCTGTATTTGTATTTCTAAATACACACTTTAACATACCTCATACCAGATTGTTATGCTGTACAGCGTTGCTGTAAAACTACCTCAAATCTTCTACATTAAAAAAAATATATATCAACCACATTATTTTTAAAGGTCGTGGAAGAGATGCTACTCACTGCTGTCAGAAGCATAGATTTTTTTTTTTTTCTTCAGTTCAAGAACAAGGATTCACAGAACCCCTCACATAAATGACACTAAATGGGTCCATATGATGGACACATCGCTATCAACTCAACTGGGTCCCCAACACTCTGACTTCTCAAAAAAGGGAGTGAAAAAAAGGCAAAACAAAGAAACAAAAAATCCAGAACTCCAGAAAAACAAGGTTACTGAATCTTAATGCCAATTAGCCATCTCACTGTAAGACCCTGGCAAAATAAAGGCACACCATGGATTTTAGGAGGTATGAAAGGAGAATCACAGATACTGGCTGTCTGTTTCTCCTGGGGCTTTACTGATTCAAGCTACCTAAGTGCTGATCACTCCTTCATTTCTCACAAATAATGTTTCCTTCTCCTCCTTTCTTTCCTGGGGTCTACATATATAGCTGTTCGTTTTAAAAACATACATTAAGAGGCCATCCACATGCCTGAAGGATACTTTCAAACTTCAGACTTCTGAAATAAAAGCAGATGGCAAATAAAATGCCACAATCTTATTAGAAGACAAATTTAGACTGTCATACAAATTACAATTCTGTCTTTTTTTGTCCTTCTTTCCTTTGGGTTAGCTGTGAGGCAGTACATGATACAGAGCACAGGCAACAGTCTTAGGAAAAAGAACTTCCCTTATGAGAAAGGCTCTCAAACATTAAATGCTCTTGCTCCAAGCAAGGCTAGGATGGGTTCTTCTGATCTTCTGAATTACTTTCATGGCAAGTTAGTAATCCCTACAGAAATCAAAAAGACACTAAATATATATATATGAGAATCTGAACAACTGGATTGGTCAGAGTAGGACTTTCTCTCCTTATTAAGTATGATACTTAATTTGCTGCACAAAACTGGTTTAAGAGGGAGATGAAACAGCATGGGGCAAAACTCTAGAACAGAAACATGGTTTGCCACTTGGTTCCCATAGTAAATGCTCACAGGACATGAGCCAGGCCGTTCACATCTCTGACACAACCCAACCCCTCAATGCTCTTCTGCAAAGACACCAGTGTTCCAGGGGCAAGTGGGCTGGCCCTCGTGAGGAAAACAGACACCAGAGCCAAGCAGCTTGGCTTTTGTACCCTGCTCATTAGTGCTCCCCATATGGCACAATGGAGCTGAATGCACTGGGTCCCGGGTTTCTAATTTCCAGCCAAGAGTGTATTGTTAATTACCTCGAGTAATGCAGTTGCTGTGAGTTGAGAGAGGTGCAAACCCCGGAGTTGAGATAGGAAGGGAAATGTCAGTAGGTGGTGCTGAAGAACACGGCAGCTCCGTGCCTGGCTACTCCAGAAACAACTTAATTCCTTCTCATGCATTGCAAATACCTTCCAGGAGCTTTTTACACAAAGGATGCATTACCAGCCTCACCCCTGGAAGGAGCAGGGGAGGAGCAGGCTCCTCAGCTTGGCACAACCCCAGCGAAGATCTCTTCCTTGCCAAGTCAGAGCTGTTGTAAAGGGGGTCCTGCCAGTAGCAAATCAGATACTACAAACTCCACCGCAAACTCCATCACATACCCTGCTGGAACCATGGACTGAAAGAGCAAAGTTGTGTCTGAAGAGAGAAGAGATTATCTCCCGATAGCCATCTGCCCTTAAAACACCCTCTAGTGCCTTTAGAAGTAATCTTGCCATTCACCCTGAACCTCATGCTCCATTCCATGGTCACTGGCAGTGCTGTGGCTGGTGAGCTGCAAGCTTTAAAGAGGACCAAATCTCAGTTTGCAAGGAGCACGGTATTTTTACAGAGGCTAAATACAGCTTTATAAACTGGTGACAGAGCTAAACCATGGGAACACAGAAACTGCTGGATTATTTTAGAGGCCACAGAATTTTAATCTTAAAAGATCTGAGATTAGACCAGCCAACACAGCTGGTTTGAAACACATGCAGGCACTCTGAGCATAGTCACAGAGGTGAAAATCAAGTCACTAGCACTCAGAAACCACAAATGCAAAGGGCAAAGCTCTGCTTTGGGCCTGCTACTGAATAAATGTAATGTAAAATAAAGCCAGAGTATCACTAGCTTGAAAGATGGATGTGAAAAGTTGCTTTTCTGTATTCATTTTCCTCCTTTAAGTGAAGAAATTGGACTGGACCTGAAGTAGCAGTGGTGACAGAGACTGAACTTAGCTGGTGAGAGGAGTAATCTTCCAGCCAGAGATCACTTCCCTAATTTGGCACCCCATTACCCTGTTTGGTCATTCAGGACTCACTAAGAGAAGTTCACAGGGCAGTTGGGAACCAAAGGAACATTGCCTGGATCAGATCCATGTGAGGCACAGCCCTCTGCCTGTCTTTCATCACCCATAAGAGCTCAGCTTAGTGAAGATCCTGGGGAGCAAGAAGCCCTCTCAGTCCACCCAGAGATCTTACATGCTCCAGAAGTACGTCTTTAAAAGTGCAGAGAGCGTGTGGAGAGGATGGAAAAGGACATCCAGAGGTTTTAACCCCATAAAACCAAAGCACCAGAAACCACGTTCTGTACCCACAAACAAAGCTGAGTGCAACAACACATCACCTCATGCAAACCCACCTCATGCATGACTCCCATTATAAAGCAAGATCCACTGCTGAAACCCTGCTGGAGGATAAGAAAATGCTGATGAACAAAGTCTAGAGATTGTTTAAAGCTCCCCCAGCCTACCCCTCAGAAGCACATGTTTGTTTGAGGAGCTCCGCTGACACCCTGGCTATTTTAACACTGCCTTTGTCTCCAGCTATCCCTCCCCTTCCCCCAAGCTTTCTGCTGTATTTGACATTTGCAGGGCAGCAAGCAGAAGCTTCTCTGTCCGCCAGTTCATTTCCTCAGGTAATACAAATCCATCACTGACCCATTTATAATACCAGACAGAAATACACAGTTTTATTTGCCCACTGACTCACACGCAGTATGGCAGCCAGCCTCTCTGCCCCAAGTAAAAGAACATATACTCTTCCAGCCCTTGACAGATCTCAGACCAGTGATTACCATCAGGCTGCCACCTTTCTCTCTGCCAACCCCTCCCAAAAAGATCTTTTCTACCGGTGCAAGTGAATGTCTTCTGTTTTGTGGTGGTGGCAGCAAGATGCTGGTCCTGCCACCAATGGCTGAGAAGTGAGACTGCTGAAAATGAAGAATTTACATTGCCCAAAATACTTTTCCCAAATAACTTCAGATTTAGATAGAGTCCTTTGGATTACATGTTGAGATGCACTATAAATAAATGCAATATCCTGGGTCCAGATGAGAACCTTGCTCCTTTTACTCCCCCTTCAGCCCCCATTTTCCACCCACTTACTCCTTCCAGGAAACAAGTTTCTGCAGTTGCTGTAATAACACAAAGCAAAAGCACAAAATACTTAAAATAGCACTGTGGCTCATAATCATAATCATTAATGTGATACATGGATGGCAGACAGACATAGAAGAAACCAAGTGGAACATCTACAGTGCACTTCAGGATGGGGGTAAAAAAGGGATCTTACAATTATGGACTACAACATTTGTGATTTGACCAATTTAAATGAACGTTCTCCAGCTAGAAAGTGTTTTAATCAAAGAGGAATTAGAAACTATTACATTTAAAACAGGAAAAAGCTGTTAGTCCCTGTCTATTAAAAGAAAAAATATGTATATAGTTTGTTACACAGGTAATAATTAAGAACAATCTCCCACACAAAAAAAACCCACAACCAACCAACCTCTTGTTAACCTTATTTCATGTCTTTCCAGCAATAAACATCTCTTGCCCCTGACTACTATGGATGCCTTCAAATTCAGGAGAGATCTAGTACTAGAGCTCAGTTGTATCAAAAATGTTAAGAGGTTGAAGCTCCTAATGGAGTTCTTCTGTCCTAGTTTAATCCTTTTTGCTTTAAATAACCTGTTTGGGGGTCAACCACTAAGATCCAGTTTCTTTTTCTTCCTCCTAAGAAATACTCAAACAGGAAATGGATCATAAAGAATAAAAACTCAGACTTTCTTTGTAGTACAGGCTGAGATTACAAGCAACTGCATCCTTCAAAAGCTACAATCCTTGCAAATATGTAGACGTTACAGAACTCTTTTAAAGAGTTTTTTTTTCTCTTCTGCAAGTCCATTACACAACTTTTTTTTTCCAGCGGTTGCAAATGCTTTGCATTTAATGATTTAAATCTCAGCAATCTTCAAGCATTTAAATTTATTTAGGAAGCTAAGAAATTCCAATTTAGAATAAAATCATCAGTCCCCATTGTTGTAAGATGACTCTCATTTGGAAGAACCATTTTCACTTGACCTTAAAGATACAGGATGAAACCTGATAAAAAAGAAAGTGGTTGCCAAAACTGCACTCCAGAATATATAAACAATTGCCATTGTATAAATTGCCATTTATATTTTTACATATAAACCCCCCAATGTTTCTTGTCATAAGAAACGAAAATTACAGTTTAAGACTAGTTTATCAACATAAAAAGTATCTCTTGGGTTAAGAAAAAAAAAAAAAAAACAACCAAAACCACTGAACAACTGACAAATCTGGAATCTGCACCCAAATACTTGACTTTTGTAACAGGCAAGAGGAGACTGAATGAGATTTTCAGTTTTCCTGGCCTAAGAGAAGAGAATTCTTGGGTAAATCCAAGGTGAAAGGACTTTTTAGAAAGCACTTATGTGTGTCCCCTACTAAACATTTGGACCTTCTCCAAAGAGGAAAAAAAAATGCAGTGAAAAGCCCACCAAGATTCTTAGACAAATTCAAGGAAAGGCAGACAAGTGTCTTTGTCAGGATTTTGGTTTTGTGTATAAGAAGCAGCAATAAAGAGAAGCCTCAGGAGAAGCACTAAAAAATGGCCAAGAAATGGTCTTCTAATAGGACTTGACCACAGAAAAACCCTTATTTTGTCACAAATGCAGTTACATAATTGAAAATTGGTGGGACCGTGGCCCTTCAGGACAGGTAATCTGCTTTTGGCTACAACTAGAAAGCCACCCAAGCTTGACTTTAGGGTGGGCAGCAGGTCAGTTCTCCTCTCCCCCCATCAGTACACTCACTTCAGAGAGCACCTGAAACTGCTCTAGGAATATTCCCTCTCTGGAAAAGAGCAGACAGATCATCTGGGCTGCCAAGAGCTCCACAGGCAGGATGCAGAAGCACAAGGAGCTTGTTGCCTGTCTGAGTGTGGGGCAGATCCTCCAGTTTGTCCCTGTGTGAGCAGGGACAGAGGTGAGGCTGTAGCCAGAGCTGGACATGCTTTGGGACCCAACAAAGCTGTTTGGAACTGCAGTCTCTCTGTCTAAGTAACTCAATGGCTGGGCAAACGTCAACATTTACTCTGCATGCAAGAGTGGATAGGAGTGGGTAAGATATTTTAAGCTAACTAAGATGGAAAAGGCAAAAAAAAAGTTTAAAAATATGCAAAAGAACCCAGAAGATTCAAGCCCTGTGGTGTTTTAAAATCCATCTGTAAACCCAACAGAACCTTCAACCCAGTGAGATATGAACAGAATGATGGAATATAGCTTGCTTTTTAATCTGGTAAATTCAGAAGTAGTGTTCTGGAAGCAAAGGAAGGGTTCGCTGGCTCTCAGTGATTTTAACAGGAAAAGTAAATTCACCTATGATAATGGCAAAGACCCATGTGCTGCACTCCACAGTTCCAAAGCAATGGGGTAATAATTACAATTATTATAAAACCACTGAAAAAAAAGGGAACCAAAGTTTGGCTTAAAGGGAAGGCACTTAAAACCTTCCCAACTTACTGCTTTCCCGAGACGTACATCTAAGTACTTGCAATAGATCAAGTGTCACTGGAATGTCCAGCTCAAGAAATTTTAAAATAATGCAGGATTAAGTTCAAAGCAGAACCTCACAGAGAATACTACTTTGTTCTTAGTAAAGGAATAAAGATGGAAACAAGCAAGCAAGAAACAAAAACAAACAAACAAAAAGAAAACAAAACCTAAAGCAGAAAAACCTATGTTACACTCAACTGTTTAAAAAAAAAAAGTATTTATGGTGGTTGAAGGGGACAGGGTGCATCTTTTCATTCACAAATGGTGAGGAGACAAGGACAATCACATATATAAACAACACATTCTCCTTTCATCGAGAGTGCAGCTAAGTGATCAGCTCTTCAGACACAGCATTCAGCAACACCACTTGCCAGTCAGGTGCATCTCCTCCCCGCTTCTTTCATCCCAAAAGAGGCAAACATGAACCTGATGACTCCAGAATTCATACAAAGAGTATTCTGAGACATTTGTTTCTAGCCAACATCCTTGAACACTATGGAAGAGAAAAAAACAATGTAATGTGGCTTGCAGTCCAATCTAGACTTTTCCCCCCTTTTTAAAAGTCGTTTGAATAAAAGGCACTTGCGCTTTTTTTTTTAATTTGTTTCTAGCAACAAGCATTCATTCAGGCGTGGGTTCTTGTTTGCAGGAATGCACGCAGAGTCAAAGTTCCACATTAATTTATGACCTCATTGACAAAGTGTCTTTGGAAGAAGTGTTACAATCAGTTCTGCGCAAATTTCATTTTCCCTTCTGCTGTTTATGGAACACTGAAGCATGACAAAAGACAGGATCGTATGTTTCAGGTTTCCACTCATTTATCACAGACAAGTCATTAAAGCCAGCTGAAGTGACTTGATCTCAAAGAGAGAGCAAAGACTGAAGTATTCCCCTGGTTTTCAAACAGCTTCAAATTCAAAATGAAATCTGAAGGCTCACAATTTGAAGTTACGCATAATAAACAAAAAGGCAGATTCAAGTATTTCGAGCAGCAATACTGACAATCTATTCCATCCAATCACAGCCTGTTTGACTCATGCAGTTCAGGCCATATATGCTGGTGGGCTCTGTGTGAAAAGCAAGTCGAGTGAGTCTGCACCACAAAATAAAACTTCTTCCTTTACCTGGTAGTGGAGAACCACAAAGAAGTGAAGCAGCCTGGCTCCAGGTCACACAACTGGTCTGTAGCACTGCCAGCAGCACAAAGTGGCTTTCCAGACTCCAGCCCTTCTTTGTTGTGCCACACCACCTTCCTGTGCCACTGTCCCTGGAATCCCAGTGCTAATTTCCCACAAGAAGAAATGAAAAAGCTCTCCAGCAGAGCAGAAGTTTAAATTTCAGAAGCAAGGGTAAATCAAAACACCACACAAATGAGGATATAACTGATGCTCTTTATTTACCTTTGTGTTTACTTTCTAACTGGAGTTGCCATTTCCACCTTTCTGCACAGAATCGAAGTCTTTTGCTGAAGAATTTAGGTCAACTTGGCAAAATGTCCGCAGAGAAGAATACCAGTGGAGACAAGATTTTAGGGTTGGTGGACATGGTCTAACCCTCATATTATTTGACATTGCAGTGGAGGAGGAACATGGAAAAACACACTTGCCTGATTTTTCAAGGGAGCTTTACATGAGGGTGAGGAAGAATATTTGTTTTTCAGGGCTGGCAGCTAGAAAAACTGGAATTTTTATAGGATCTGAGAGGCTTTTCTCTTTATAGGAGTTTGCCCAAACTGCTGAATCTTTCTACTCTCTTCCCAAACGCTTCTAAATAATCAGCAACATAGTATTAATCCTTCTGTTCTAGCAAATATCTGGACAAAACCCCATCAATACTTCCTAGTAATCACCAAAGAGTCTCCTTTATGGCACCTTTCTAAAGATATCTGCAAGAGGAACTCCCTGGGTCTTCCTCAATGTCTTTTTTTAAGCAGGAGATACTCAAGACCTTAGAAGAGGAAGTTTGATTTAATCAGACCTCTCTTTCACATATGCTGGCTGGAGCCACAAAGCATGTGCACACTTCCACTCCACCCTGGCTGACAAAATTTATGAGAGCAAACCAAACAATTAGTTTTCACACGCTGACAGTTGCACCTATCTGTCACTGTTTGTGCATCACCACAAGCAAAACACAGACATTTTATGGATTTCTAAAAAAAAAAATGCTTGGATTGAAAGAAAATCACATCCCAGAAAACCTTTAGGCTACGCATCACCTTTGGTCTATGTTCAACCAGCATGTGAAGCTGCTATGGTTTTTATGAAAATATGGTTTTCAATAAAATAAGTGTTCCATACTGGGAGTCTGAACGTCTAAGAAAACACATCTTTCCAAAGGGCTCTGTGCTCACAGCCATGCACAGCCTACCAAGGACTCCTGATCCCCTTTAATGTGAACCCAAACTCTGCAAAAGGAGCTTACAGACACAGAGCAGCCTCTGTAGTAATCCAAGATACTGCTGGCATTCCTGCTGAAGGAAGCACACTGAGCATGCTTCATCCTATGTCTGCAGAGCAGAACCAGCCTGAGCTCTGCCAAAAGCCAAGTGTGTCATGGACGGCTGTGACTGCTACTTTGCCTGGGCACAGATGAGGAAAACCACCTCTTCTCTGGGTGTTTGGGTTTTGGTTTTTTTTCCCTGCCTGCATCTGTCAACTGATATATACAAATATTCTTGGTGCAGCTGGAAGATACCTGGCTGAAAACTCAGTTTGTGTTTGCTGTGAGGCACATCTGGGCACACCATGCAGTCCAAAGCATGGGCTCCAATCTTCCAGCACACCTCAGGAGGCACACAGTTTATTCCAGAAAAACAATTCCTGCTGCTTCACACCCAGCCAGCCACTGGAACAACCCTGGCTTCCCACCCTGGTCAGCCCGGCTCACAATCACCACACAAAGCCTGGGAGCTGGTGTGACATCACCACTTTGGGGAAGCAGGCAAAAAAGAGTTAAATCTCTCACCTCCTTCATCCCTCCGGACATTCATCATTAAGGAAGAATTGTGTCTTCCTAGGTTTGTAGACTTGTTTGTCTGAGTAGTGTCAACTTTTCTCTCAAAAGACCATTCCTTTCTAGCATAACTTGTCTCACTTCCCAAGCTGTATTCAGGGCATTAAACCATACCTTTCTGCTTTTCTGCAAACAAATTATTCCTCCTGGTCTATCCACTTATCTCCTCTATATGTCTCTCATCCTCCAGGTCTTCTAGAAAGATGATCTGATCATCTGCTTTTTCTACAGTCCAACAGATAAACTGCCAGTGATATGGCTCTGAAGTCAAAATAGTTGGTCTTTCCTTTCTTCTGGAGATGTCTGGCATCCCTGGTCACTCAGTAGGAAATAAAAGCCACTGCTTTTCTCTTTTAAGCAGCACATTCTCAAAAAAGCTTGCCCAGCCCAGACCCCTTACTCAGCAGGGCAGAGAAAATGAAGGAGAGAGAAGGGAGGGCAGGGAAGATCCTACAGCAAACATCACCAGGAATGACTGGCAGTTGTCTGTCCTTCAACCCGCCGCTGCCCAGGGGCCTCCCATGCACACCAGAAACTGCCATCCGAGGCTACAGAAGCCTTCTACTTCTTCCTCTTTCTTTTTGAGGAACAAGACTCTCTTTTTGGTGCTCATTGTCTGTCGCTCTGGGCTCTGTAACTGATATAACCGTGGCCAGTCGAGGTCCTGCGTATGTGTTTGCTATGTCTGGATCCTCAGGAAGGCAGCCTGGTATTTTATTTTTAAACTTTGGCTCCCGTTGCACAGCCCCACGTATAATGGCTCCACTCCTGAAGGTTGGACACTCTTCTCCTATCAGTTTTCAAAGAAAAACAAAGCCATCCAGGCCCAACACCACCAAGAGAACGGGACCAAACTTCTCTCCTACACATTTCCATTCTCACAAAAAAACCCCAAGAGATCACAAAAAATAATAAGCTATCACTGTCATCCCAGCTTCATGCTGCTGTGTTCTTGCAAGCTGTAGAATATTGTGCAAGTCCCACTAACTGCTGGGGGTTTCGAGATCTCCCTAGGTTTTTATTTCTAGAAATTTGCTGGAGTTCTGCCAGTTTTCCCCAGCTGAGGACCAGACCTTTACGTGGATCAGCACTCACTACAGCCCTTTATTATGAAATGGAGGGTTGAAACAAGAGTTAAGTTTCACCTCACCTGAAAGTAGACCCTGCAATGGATCTTCCAGAAGATCTCAGAAGCTGAAGAAAGCAGAACCAGACATGCTAATGAAGGACTGGTGCTTCTGAAGGTTCTGAAACTGAAGGTTCACCCTTCCTGGAGAGCCTGCCCTTCAGATGTGTGGCAAAGCTGACAAACTACCTGATATCTTATACCTCTATGCCAACAGCAGTACAAGATCATTTCAGCAGTGAAGGTTCACTGTCAAAAAAGGAAAAGAAAAAGTGGTTTCCTTTTCAGCTGAGCACACAGGGTCTGTATCTGCAGGCTTGATTACTAGAAGAAAGGAAATGTTCAAGTTGAAGGCAAGAGCACTTGCACCCATGCCCAGAACATGGGAGAGAAATGGAGAAAAAGTGGTTTGTCAAGAGGAAGTAATCTTTTTATATCTTATCTTTACTTGCATTTCATGATGGAACATCGCTAATCTGAGTGTTATTTACAGGTTAAAACAGTCACTTCTTCCAAAAACAAGGGGAACAGCTTCAACATCCTTCTCCTTCTCAATTCCTGACCTCCTTTCTTCTCCCATTGTCTTCTAACTCCCTCAGTCAGATTACTGCCATGGAGTTTTGAATCTTGAAAGAAATCTTCCAAAACTGAAACTACAAATTAAGAACTGAAAACAACCTGCCAATTACGGAATCAAAATTCTCCTTCATCCTGCTGTAGAGTAATTGGTGTATAAAGCAAAAAAAAAAGAAAAAAAAAAAAACATTTACAGTGAAGCCTCTACTACTGACCTTCAAAACCAAGCTAATAGTACATCAAGTACTATTTTTCCCCTGAAACTGACTTGTTTTTGCATCAGTTATCAAAAAAGAAGATCTGATTGTAGTGCTTACTGCTGAAGTCTTTCATAAGCACAGGAGACAAAATTAGTTAATCTCTAGGTTTCCTAGATTTATCACCCTTGACAGACCAAAGCCTAAGATTTTTTGAGAGATGACTAACAAAAAAATGAAACCAATTACTACTGAAATCACTGAGATGCTGGAATCTACTGAAATGCATTCATAAAATAATAATAATAATAATAATAATAGTAATAATAATAATAATAATTTCAGATAGCTTGGTTTGGCTATCCATAGTAGAATGTTAGGTTACCCTAGGAAACTGACATGTTGACAAATTACGATTGGGTTTTTGTGCAACAACCACCTCTGTGGTAACTACAGGACAAAAGTCTCTGGTTCCCATCTGTAAAACCAGGACTGAAATTTGGGGTGACCAAAGTGCTAGGTTGCAGAGTCCAGAGGAAACCAAGAGATCTTCCTTCTGGGGCATTTATTTGTCCTTTAGAAATTACTACGTGAAAGTCTATAGCACCTCTGTCAGGACATTAAAAAAAAATCTATTTCTTTTTTCCTCTACTGCAGAGACAACAGAAAAATGCATGTGACTATGAAGAGGAAGGCAGGTTCCACCAATGTCCTGCACAGATTCCACTTTGAGAACAAAATGCAAATCTCTTGTCCACAGTTTTAAGTTCAAGACAGGGAGGAAAACCCACAACTGATCATCAAGCCCAAACTGATACAAACTACAAAACCCACAGTCAGCCTTACTGTTTCACTTAATTTGGTTATTTGCTTCCCATTCTTTTGCAAGGTGAGAAGGAATCTTCTTGCACGTTCTGGTAAAACTCAACCACCTCCTTGGGCTCCCTCTAAAGCACCTCCACATGGCAGCATTCTCATCAGCTGTGCTTTAATCCCTGATTTTCCTGGGAGTCATCTTGCTGAAGGTTCAGCTTCTACAACTCCACAATTTGTCCACAACCAACTCAATCAAGCCTCTGTCCCACCACAGCATGCTAAGAGAAACTACACTTGACCCTTTACAACTTCTGAGAAAATTCCATCAGAAATTCCAATATCTTTTAATATTTTTCCCCACAATTAAATTAGAAATAAAGAATTTTTTACATAATGAGTGTTTTTCTAGTCTTAGGTTCCTGCCACTGCATCTTTTAACAGCTTCATACAGACTACAGATTCCTACAATATTGGACACAGAATGGCAAACTGGCTGCTTTTAGTCCTTCAAATGGCACTCCTGAAAACCTCTGAAAGAAGGGAGGAATGGATGACCTGAAAGCTTTCACGGTGATGCACAATTTTCCAGACTTCAAATCATCACTATCCTCAGCATTTCCAGCCTAGTCCACTTAGCTATTCTAACTGTTTTAAATATCTACTACTTTGCAGGATCTTTTTTTTTTTTTTTTTTTTTTTTTTTTTTTTTAATTTAGAAGGAAGACAGGAGTCTTCCCTTAAGTCCACACAGGCTACAAAGCCAACACATTTCTTGAGTGAGTCATGGACCACTTTCTGTTCCACATTATCTGTCTTTTACACATACAAACTGAGTGACAATCTTTTAGGTCTGACACGTTAAAAAATATAAATTGTAGAAAACAGACAGAAAAAGTCTGTTTAAGTCCTGTCAGATACCCTTCTTGTCTGACCTGTGGGATGCTTTTGTTTTGAATGGAATGGGTCCAAAATACAAAGGAAAACCCTTGCTTATCTCTTTGGGATCAAGAGCTCTCAAAGGCACAACACTGCTGTTATTTGTTTGATACAAAGCAAGGTCATTGCTTACTTCAGTCTTGGAAAGATCCAAAAGTCTTCTGATACACCAAAAAAGCCAATGGCAAATGAGAACTATGACTGTCCTGCACTCTCTGCTTGGAATTTTCTCAACCCAACACTCCCTTCCTCCTAGAGCTGTAAAAACCAGGTGCCTCCATCTGGATGATCCCTGAGGCACTGACCCAATTCTCAATCCCTTTTACTTGGGGGGAAAAAAAACCAAAACCAAAACAAAAACAAAAAACAAACCACAAAAGATGCCAGACTTAGATCTAAAGATGGTACAAATACATGTTTTGATCTTCAGCTCAACTCCATTGTGAACATTCAATGACAGCCCCAAAAGTCTGTTGTAGTATTTAACGAATGATGGATAAATTCCAAAATTCAAATTTTGTCCACAGGAACTTCAGACATTCACTTTTTTCTTTTTTTTTTTTCCCCTCTTTTTTGGCAAAAACATTGTTAGCTTTATGATTGGCACAGTGCTCTGACTTTTCAGAAAGCAGTGATTGGTCCAACTGTTTCACACCTTAAGAAGGAGTCCTATTACTAAGAAAATAATAAAAATATCCCACAAAGATAAGATCTGCCTGATATAGATTTGGGAATGTAGAAGCTTCAAAGAGTACTCTTCTCAAAATCTGCAAACCTAGCCAAGATCCTCTGCTGTCCCTCCCATTTCCTGAGGAGGTAAGCAGAAGATAGAAAGAAATCATTTTGCAGCCTTCACTGAACAAAATTGACCTTTTAATCTCTGCTTGGCACCAGGCTGATACAGTTCTTTCACTTTTAGACCCAAAACTTTATCACATGAGAGAACACTCCTTCATTTTTTTGTGAGATTTGTGTGCAACCATGAGATTTTTCCCCTTGTCCTCACACTCAGGCATGGGTTTAAATCTCACTGAACTGTATCCATTAGACATCTTTGGAATATAAGCATTTTTGATCACTCTGTCCAAATAACACCCATGGTTGAATAAAGGAGAAATACTAGGGTATTATTTCCTGTCCCCAACATTACTCCCTCTAGGGCTACAAATGTAATTAGGGCACTGGAGCATCTCCCTGATGAGGAAAGGCTGGGGGAGCTGGGAGCATTGAAAAGAGACAACAGGAGGTTGGACTGGATGACCTCCCTTCCCAACCTCACTGTGATTCTCTGTGATTCCATGAATTTTGACAATTGCTTTTGGACACTAAAGATGCCAACCGTGGCAGCCCAGCCATCACACATTCCAGAGTTTGGGCACAGGCTTCCACTCGGGGAGTCTGATGGCTTTCTGGTGTGCTTTTCCAAGTGGGCTTCTGAAGCAGCAGCTTCGTTCCCAGTGCATGCTGATGATGGACTGTCAGCATGCTGTGGAATTAATTTACTTTTTGAGTTGGCAGAATCTTCTAGGCTGCACATGGGAAAACAAAAGGCATCCATCACATGGATGGCCAGGACTGGTTCTGTTATCACAGACACAAATCTCCATTAACTTAAAGAAAGAAAAATAGTGTGTTTGCTAAAAACATCCCAACTGTTGATCCCTGAGCCAAGAAATGCTACATTTTAAAGAAAACTGGTTCCATATGAAAGCCTTCTGATCATGGTGCACCTAATGCTAGCAATTTCTAGTCCCAGTGACCATGCAAAAAGGTATACACAAAGATCTAACCAGCCAGGTTACTGATATAAATTCTACACCCTTTCCTCTAAAGGATTCATTTCTCAGCTGAAGTACCCCTTGAAGATGGAAGTCTTATAGTTCTCAAATGTGAAGTAACCCTCAATTCTACCCAGCTTATCAAAAATCCCTGTCCTGCTCTCTCCCTTCTCACATTTCCTTGCCTTCATTATGCTTTTGAAAAGGGAGATTGCTACTAAAATCCCAGCTGGGTTAATTTGACAGCTGGAGCAAGAGAAACGCCCAAGAATCTGCCACGGAGAAGGTTCTGACTGTTCCAGTAATTTGATCAGATTTCTAAGAAAAAGTCCTATCAGGAACACAACTGAGAGGTATCCCAGAACACAGACACAAGCTATTCAGGGGACACAGGGGAAGAACAAAAGGAAAAAAAAGAAAATTAAAAACATGAAAAGTACAGACAAAGTCTCAACTAGGAGGTCAGAGTTTACTGGATTTAAGGACCCACTGACCTTCCTTCAAGATAGGCCTGGTCCCGCATATTCCAGGTCTGGAACATTTCACCAGTTTCGTAATTAGAGATTTTCTAGGCAGGCTACAGAAGTGAAAGTACTCCCTCAACACCAGCAGTCCACTGCCACATTTTCCTATTACAAGCTTGTCAGCCTGCCAATGCAGAGAACTTCTAGAACTCCTCCTTGCCTCTCTTCCCACAGAACACAAAGCAGCATATTCCTTCAGAAGCCCTATTCAAACTCCCTTTCTTCTCCATGAGGCTGCATCTTTGAGACAATGGATAAGAGGAGGCGGACCACTTCCGCCATTCATTTGCTCAGCCTGCTGAAACGTCAGATCTGTCTGATCTTGCAGCAGAAGCATTATCCTTTGTTCTGATCAGGTTGCACAAATAGCTGTGCTTGTGTCAGTCGCAGAGCAGACTTTTTTTTTTTCCCCAAATTTTTTTTCTGTCATGACCAATATGACTTACAGCTCGCATAACACACTGTGTCCTGCTAAAAATGTTGCAGGTTTGTTTTCCACCAGGTCAGGCAGCTTTCCTACAAAAACTCAAGTGTTACATGCTAAGGAAGAAGGGGAAACTGCACAATGCTGTTGCTAGATGTATCTCAGACAAACCTGCCAAAATACTCCCAAACCTCACACAAATAAGCCCAGAGTCACAAGAAATACCCAAAGGGGCTCAGGTTGAAGGAGTTAGAGAGGCACAAGATGATTAAGAGTCCCAAGACATCCCACCACTTCTTAGAAGGCTGGGCACTCCCCGTGCTCATCACTGCAGCTGCCTTTGCATGTCCTGACAGCTTTCTGCTTCCCACACAGACAAACTGGGCTGGCCCCAGCCACCCCCACCGCCGTGGTGACATACCTTTGCCCAGAATTCACACCTGGACTGCTGGCAAGCCATCTGCGACTGAGGAGACAAAAGTTAGCCACTGCCAGGTTGTGTGAGCACACAATGGGGTGAGCAGTTCAGTTTTCCCAGACTGGATGAAGAAAAATAAATCACAGCATCCACTGATGGAGCTGTGAGCTCTCAAAAGGTTACAGAATGTGGCTTTAATTTTTCCTTCCGCCTGTTCTACCATAATGCACACTTGCTCATGAAAACAGTTGTTATCATACATCCTTCCTTTTCCTAGGGCAGAAAACCAAATCAACCAGAAAGCACAGCCAAGAAGTTCTTCAGAACTTCAGTGTGTGGGAAAGTGTCACTCAGGTTGGAGGTTCAACTTTACCTACTACCTCCAAATTTCTAGTATTTTTGCCCAAGTGTAAGTATGTGCATGAGTATGCTGTCTTTGTTATTAGGTAAAAGCTCAAATACCCATTTCTGGCTTCTAGCCAGCATTTAGAAAGGAAAAAAATTTGCTAATCCATGGTTGCAATGGAAAAAACACCTACCACAGGGAAAAATCCTCTTGCCTTTAGCCAAATCTAATCTAATCTTTTCTCACAGCTGCAATATCAGTCTGAATGCTTCACTACCTAACTTTAGCTTCACATACAGAGCGTGGGGAATTATTGATACAAACCTTTTGTGCAAGGCCAGCCTGAAAAACAAAATAATACATGAGTGGCTGTGTTTAACATTCCTGAGTCTGCCATCAGCATCAGTATAGTTCCATGAAGATATTGCCATTTTTAGTGCACTAAGATAGCCTCCAAAACGCAGCAGCATTACATGATTTCTGTTTCATAGAGGCTTTGACGTTCCATCTATTATCCCAGTCTTGCTTTAGCACATATTTTATATTAGAATGCGTTCCAGGAGGCATATGGCAATAGAACTAGGTCAACCATTAACCAAATAACAGGAAGCTGCTCTGCAGAGCACACCCTTCAAAGCTCGCTTAATGAGCTGGCTCTTCAGAGTGTGTCCTTCAGTAAGGTTGAAGCTAACTGTTCCATGGGATTTTCCTTAAAGACACAAGGTCACTCAAGGCAGGTGATTTATGGACATGAGAGACTATGAAGAGCCATCCCAGAGTGTAAAAGAATCTGGGATAGGTGTTGAGATGAAGAACAAATCCACGGTCACTCATGGGACATTGAACATCAGGAGTAACTTCCAATAATTTCTTCATCTCATGTGCAAGCAGAACCCATTCCATCATTGATCTGCTCCTACAACTCCACAGGAAGAGAGCAGAGCCTTTGTAGAGTTTGTAGAGAAGGATACCATCACTAGATAAAGAGTTAGCATCTCTCTGTCCAGATGAGTCAATTCCAAAAACTTGCAGGGTTTGGGAAAAAGGGATGATATTAAGCCTTGCAAGTCTGTTTCTGACTAAATTCTTCCCATCCTGCTTTCTCATTGATCTCGTTGAGATACGTGGATCTAACATCATCTGCCAAATCCAGTACAGAAAAAAAACCCATCATCATTGCAGACATCTTCATTTGTTCCACCTCAGTCTCACCAATTGCTTCCTCTAAATATCACATTCCACACTTCCAAGCAGCCAGAGATGCCCAGGCTTGAAAGGTAAGTTCTTAGGACTGAGAAGCATCAGGCACCACAGAACAGAACCCATGAGTAACATGGGAGTTAGAAGAAGTTCTGATTCATGTTACACTGTCAACAAAGCAGTGGAGATGGCCTGATCAAGTTGTTTCTAAACAAATAAAAGGCAAACACTTGCCAGCACTCTAATTGAAAGAAGTTTGCATACAACAGCCACTGATACCCATCACATAACCGTTGCAATGACATGATAACTCAACAGCCATGTACCACAAGGCAGTATAAACTTTTCCATTTCAAAAAAAGTCACCATCAAGCTGTGTGACTACAGCCAAATCTTGACACTAAACATGTATGGGTACTAATATTAGTTTTCTGACACTCTCATAAAAAATTGAGAGTGCCTCTTATTTCTTTATCTTAGTCCTTCTTTTGGACAGTATCTCTAGGAAACAAAACACTCAGAGATCCTGAGGTCATTATTTACCTAAACAAAGCTAACAATAGAAAAAATCCTCTCTAAACCATTGCCAGGGGTATGCTTGTATTTCTCCATAATTTCTAACAGGAATGAGAGCTGTAAGCATAAAGATACATATATATAATAACATGTTTAAAGAGTTTCCCCAGCAGTTCACATCTATCCTTGTGACAAAAATGAAAGGCAAAAAGCCCATGTCTAACAGATATTCTTCTACCAGAGGCTCCATAATAGAGAACTTCTCTACAAATGTTTGTGAGGTGGGAACTCAGGTCCATCTTTCTGGTGGTGGATCGTGCTGGTTTACCAGATAGTAATTCCAGTTCCTAATTACAGACACAGGAAATGATAAGGCATCCATGATGACTGAGAAAACAGTCAGTGTGTGTGATCATATGTCCCTGCAGATTGCTTTGTATCTTAAGCGACAGCTCCTTGCTGAAACAGGCTAACTCAGTGGAAGACTGCCAAGCATGCTGTGGTGAGATTATCATCTTAGTAGTTATTTATAATAAACTATCTTCAGCAAGTAGCACCTTTTTCAGTAGGAAAAAGTCAAGGACAATGCATTTTCTTCGCAGTACAGAGATGGTCTATGAGAAAACGTGCAGACAATATCTGGTGGCAATGTTCATTTGCATATGAAGAAGCACTTCTGATGAAAATTCCTCCAGCATGTTCTGAAAACCGTTCCAACACCACCAGAAAAAGCACAGAATTACCAGCCACTACAAAACACAACCAATGCAAAGGAAATTACGTGGATAGACAGAACAGAGTGGTCACACTTTATTTTTAAAAAAAAATCTTTCAATTTGCCTGCATCCTTAGTACTTCTGATGCTGAAACAGCCACCACACCATGGCATATCTATGGAACCAAGAAAGTTCTGCCCTGAGAGATGGTGTTCAAGCCTCATATAATCCCTCAGTGCCCTTTCTTTGCAAGTGCCCTTTGCAGAAGTGCCAGACCCCCATAGCTCCAACCAAAAAACCTGACTGGGGCCAGTGGAGCAGGGAGGACTGTGCAGAGGATGGAGTTACTGCAGAACAGAGCAAACAGTCTTCACACACAAGCCATGTTTTATATGCATCCCCTCCTCCCATCACCAAATTGCAACTGGGAAAACATACCTGTGGGCTGACTACTCCCACACTCCCACTCCAGTTCTTAGGAACACACGAAGAAAGTCATGCTTTTGCAGGGCTGCCACAGAACAGCATCTAAGACAAGGATTCATTCAAGGGGATCTGTAATATATTCTCTGAAGATCCTGCTCAACAGGCAATGGAAACCATGAGAGCTCTGATTATGAGGTTCAGCTCTGCTGTGCCCATGAAGAAGCAAGCTCTGGTGTTCTGGAGTTTTCCAGGCTGCAGGTACAGGAAGGTATCTCCAAATGTTACGGGTGGAAAAAACCTTAAACCAGTTGACCAGTGTGTGGCAGAGCTGACAGAAGACATATCACCAGATTTTTTAACTCCATTGAACGCTTAGCAAGGTTATTTAGACATCTCTTTTCTGTGGATTTAGATGGACATGTAACAGTATTTGCCTCTTTGAAAAAAAAAACCAACGACGTCATGGCTTTAGCTAAATAGGACAAAGGGATTCTAAAAGTGCATTTCTGCTAAAAAGAAAGCAGGAACAGTTACAATAGCTTTCTACCATTTCTTAGTAATTACACAGTTTCAAGGTCTACACGGTATCCCAGCATTTCATACCTTCTGCATTTCGCAGCTGCAGTTCAATGCTCTCAAATGGTTCCAGGTTTTGAACAAACCCTGTCTGCACCAAAGCCAAAAAGATCTACAATGGAGCTCCATCTGAAGCTCAGGACTTGCACATGACTGAACTCTTCTCTTTCTCCAGATCTGCTTAGCCCTTCAGCCTCCCCTCAGTCCCTTAATTAATCCATCAGGCAAGTTTTTGGAGTGCAGTTCATTGATTTGTTTGGTTTTTAAAAAATATACACACACAAAAAAAAAAATAAACCAAAACAAAACAAAATGAAGAAAAAAACCCCACAAGTTTAGAAAGAGAAAGAGAGAAAGAGAGGAAGAAGTGAAACCCTGCTGGGCTGAAGTTTTCAGATGACAAAGCAGAAGGTAGTTGTTTAATACCAAGTATGAAAGCCAGCATAAAAGGACAAGATGCAGAGGGGGAAAAAAAATCTATTTGGGCTTCCTGCACTGGCATGAAATGGCTGCTTTCCTTCTCACTGCCAGCTCCCATGCTTCATGTTGACATTACACATCCTGTGCTGTAGATCCACCCCCATGCTGATGCTTGCCCAACAGAATTATCTCCTGCGTCACAGCAGTGGTAACAGAACTGCTGGCTCTGCAGATCTCAGAGCACCATTTCAACGCTTAATACATGCAGCAACTGGACACACTACCAGATATTCTGGGTTGGTTTATGGCACTCTCAGCTTTGCCTAACCTTCTGTTAACCAGATGGTCTGTTCTCCCCTTGGGACCAAACCATTAAACTTTATTTCATTAATTTCTACCAAAATGCAGGGACGGTTTGGAGCACTTGCATCTGGTTTGCCTCCAACAGGGTTGCTAAGATGAAAATGACCTAAAAATAACTGGAAATGCTGCTTCACACCAACAGAGAACAAGATCTTTTGGAGTAAATATTTAAATGATCTGCCAGATGAACTGCCACAGCAGCATGAGCCACATGGATAGGAACTTGTATTATGTACACACATGCAAAGTTACACACTCCTGTCATTTTAGAAGGTCCTAGGTTGCATTTTCCCTGATCCAAAACACTTTGTCTTCAACAGTCATTTACCACATTACTGTCTATTCAAGCCAATCCCTTAATTAAAAAGTATAAAATGAGGAGGAAAAAAGGCTTCCAAAACCACCACAGTCAGTGATGGGGCTCCAGAATGCACAAACATCATCCACAGGCAACACAGCAACAGGAATGCTGTCACTAGAACATCTGCAAAGTCACATGAAACCGCACTTCAGGGACATGCCAGCACTAATTGAAGTCAAAGTTGAGTATTTATAACATACATGGCTCCTGCTGTCAAAATACAAAGAGTGAGAACGAAAGAAGGAGCACATGAATGAAAGTGAAAGAATTATCTTATGCATATGCTTCCGCTGAATCTTGCAAATCTGCTACAGCCATGCCCTCACATGCAACCACAAATGAGCATCTCATGTATGTAGGTGGAAGCTGTTGAAAGTTAAGGGCATCCTCAATTCAAGATGTAATTTTCAAACGCCTCCCTGAAAGCTCCACAAGAATTACTCCATGCAGCTAAGGATCTGATCTTTAAATGTTTACTCGCACAAGTAGCTGCAGTGAAAATTCAGAATCAGAGCACAGCGACTATTCACATGAATGAGCTCTCAGAGCATAAGGGCTTTAGTTCCCATCATCTATTATCTACCAAATGCACTACGGTAACAAGAAAACGCAACAGTGGTGAGGTCTAAACTATTAAAAAGCCTTTGTTAACATTCTTAACAGTGGCTGTGAGCAGTTATAAAATAAATAAATAAAGCGTACATGCCTGCACACCAAACAAAATCCCAGGAATGTAAGAACAATCCTGTAAAAGTTGCAGTTTTCCTGTCTTCCAAAGAAAATAGGAAGCGAATCCACATAAAATCTAACTACAATAAATGATTAAAATCTGTTCTTTGTGGCTACCACCACAGTGCTTTGAAAGGACAAGTGGACTGACTGCTCAGGTTGCTGCACACATGCATTGGCCTGAGACTGGATCTTTTCAACCCAAAGCTCCAAACCTCTGCAGGCTGGGGTGCCAAACACATTCAGAGAGGACAACACTGCTACTATCCAACCTCTGACATGTGACTAACTTCTGAAGTGGAAGGAGATCACAAACCACCTTCTTCACACCACCTGGGCAGCTAAAATGTTCTTGTGGTCATCCATTACTAAAAGTCTTACTGAGACATGAATAACCCTCCAATCTGGATGTCAACAGATCAGCAGGTATTGCCTTCAGCTCATAAGCAGACTGCTTAATTCACCTGTAAAGAGGATTAGATGTCTTCAGCACATCAAGGAAACAAGCATGAGAACAGGCTGTGTGACATTTTAGCTCCATCTATCTTTAAAATTTCCCCAAAGAGCAGGATTTTTTTTTTTTAATGTCCCATTTAAGTTACTAACTCATCATCATATGACTGGCCTCCACTGCCATGACATACAAAACTTCAGTATATGGTGACAGGCCCCCCAGAAAGTCATTCCACAACCTGAAACATCATCTACCCTTCAAACACACTAAAAATAGATTCCTCACCCCCTTGAGGTCTCAGCAGCCCATCTGATATTACAGTACAGTATTAACAAACCTATGTAGACATGAATTCCTAAAATAAATATCTTCAGAGATAAGACCAGAATACCAGCAAGCAAACTATATTCCTGCACACCACTGGTGGACCTGTGGAAGCACTGGAGAACCATGGAGGGCAACGAACATTTCATGCTCACTTTGCAGGAGCACAACTCCTGCAACCTTTGGTCAACCTGCCTGACTTCTTGCCAAGCAACTTCTGACTGCCTGAAAGACATTTTCTGAGTACAGCCTCGGCAGGTTTTTTTTTAATGTGGTTCCTTGGGAGAAGAACACACTGAAAACCTTGTCTTCCCTGCCCCACGGTGGAACGAGAGCAGCACATCTGCGGAGGGCGCGGAATGGAAAGCTCCTTGTAGTATTTTATCACCTCTGCAATCTGATCATTTTAAAATAATTCAGGTTTACTCATTTATTCATGCAAAGACCCAAACACACTGACTCACTCTCTCAGCAGCCCCAGTGAGTAATGCAGTCATGTCCTTGGAGGCAGAGATTTCAGGTCTCACACATGCTCGGGGTGTTCTGGCAGGAGAAACCCACACAGCTACTGCAGCTTCTCCCCAACCCGCCAGGATGGAACACACCAGGAGCCTGCACCTCTGAAGGGTTAAACACACCCATCCTGCAAGCCCCGAGGTGACATTCACCACCCATGCTGATGCAGAACATGGCCTTGGGTCATATTTACCCACAGAAGGGCTGCTGGGGTGCTCCTCTGTCCATACCACCTATGCTGGGCTGTTTTACACCATATGCCTGATCACAGACAAGAGAACTTGGCCTCTGCATGACCTGGCATAGCTGAAAGCTGATATGCTTTCTCCCCACTGCCCTCCCCCAGCGAAGATAAAAGGTCATTTAGACCAAAAGGAACCTGTCCACACTGACTTCACGTTACATTAATTCAACTTTTGGGATCCACTCCTGGCCAGGAACCCAAAACCTTTCTCACAGGGCTGCAAGCCACAGCCATATGATGGGGCAGGAACAATTCAGCAGTCAAGGAGCTAATTAACCAGGCTGAGAGCTGTCTGGCTGCTCTCAATTTTCCATCAGCCATTTGTTACATTTTTTCTGCACTTGTCAAGCTATTTAGAAGCTGAGCATGACAGAAGCAAGGTTTCAGAGCCCACCAGTGCTGGAGGTCCCACATCCTGCAGCCAGAGCCACCCAGCTGTGGACAAAAGGGAGGGGAAAAATGAAATGCAACATCTGAGCTTCCAGTCAAATACGGAGAGAAATAATCCCAAATTTGCTCACATTGACATTTTATTTATTTATTTGTTTGCTTTTATGGTGCCACTTGTCTCACAACACAGAAGAAAACAAGATGACTCTGTTGACCATTGCCTTCCAAACTTCGATACATCACCAACTAAGTAAATACTGTATATATACATATATTTGTCCATACTCACCACAAGCAACAGGATCACTGAGAATTACAGCAGTGACACACAAATAATGTGGCAGGTAACTAGTTCCCACCTCCCAAGTGCTTGCCAAGAGTAGAGCAGCTCTGCTCCAGTCTCACACACCAGAACCATTCACAAAAGGATACTTTTCATATCTTGGTTTGTCTTAACACACACAGCAGCAGAATCCAGCACCAAGGTCTTAATTTCCAATGTCCCTGTTAAATCCTAATTATGCCTATTTTACTGGGTAGAGGGATAGATGGTTGAAGGAATTAAAAAAAATAAGAGCAAGATTTCAAGGGCTGGGCAGCAATTCTTTGGTCTCCTTTGTTTTTTGCCAGAGTCCCAAATCCCCTTACAAAGAGCCACATGCCCACAAATCTAGCAGAGTCTGACTGGAACTGAAGAATCCAAGTCTGAGTTAAAATAAATAAATATCCGTGGGTCTCTTAGATTCTCTGCAGAAGCAGTTTGCTCAGCTAGAGATGAGCATCATCCTTGACTCACTGCATCCCCCTCAAGACCAGCACTCCTCAAGCTATTCCAAGTTTAGCCCAGACTTCAGTTATCACTTTAATAAAAATATGAACATTAAATATTTAAACAACAAAAAAACGGAAATTATAAAAAAGTTGATAAACAATCACCACTGACACACCTTCACCAATCCCTCTAGAATTTCTGACCTGGGATCTATTTCAGCTGTCCATTTAATATCAACAAGAGGGAGGCAGAAAGGGAAAAAAAAAAAAAAAAAAAACCTTTTCAGCATCATCAGCCAGCTGAATTCTGGCTTTTGGACCACAGCAAGGCCTTTATTAATGATCCCTTTCCCAGCTGCACACTCAATTAAATTCTCCAGCAAGTCAGTCATTAGAAGGTAAATGAACCACCCTGCACATCACCATCACGCTGGACACCAGAATCTTCCAGCACATGGAGTCTCATCTTAGCTTTGCTGTGTATTTGACAAACAGGGAGAAAATTCAAAAACCTGTGCTAGCTGGAGGTTCCAAGTGTCACATTCCCCCATCCTGCTCTTTTCTTTGCCAGCAGTGAGAGGTGTGGGAGGAATGTGTTTGCCTGGCTCCTGAGATAAGTGCCCATTGTGTTTGGAACCATTTGCATGACAACAGTCCAACCCAGGATGACCCATCTTCTTCCCAAAAGGAACATCCTGTGATGCCTTCTTTCCACCACCCAGAGCCACTGCTTGAACCTAAGAGCTGCAGGCGGAAAGGAAGAGTTTGCTCATCCCAGCAAATGCAAAGAAGCCCCCATTGTCCTACCAGGCCACGGAAACAGTGACCACATGTGCATCAGAAGATTCCATTTTTAGCATCTTTCAAAACAAAGTCTTCTCTTTCACATTATCACGAGCACACTGAATCCTCAGTCTTCCTATATCATTCTCTGCAATGTCTGCTTTGTTTTGTCTCGAAAAAATCCTTCTCCTGCCTCTCTACCCCATGCCACTGCTCTATTAGCAGCAAGTTTCCACTGCACATAATTATGGCATGCCTTAGCCTACTTTTTTCCTGAATAGCTCTGCCTATTTTCTACTTGTGCTGATGCTACCATTTACTGTTCCTGATGCTCTAATCCTTGTATCCTTTGAAGGCCTGACTTCCTCCACACCATGACAGCAGCTGGGGCTCTCAAGCCCCTTTCCAGACCTTTTTAATAGCAACAGTAATGCCACTGATGAACATGCCACTTCCTAATCTTCAGGTCAGCACAGAGCCTCTGCATCTGTAACAAGTGCTGCAAACACATCATCCAGGGCTGCTGAGCACCCATTATCTAAATGACTATCAAGTTATTAATTGCATATTCCTGGAACTGGAAGGAGAAGGAAAAACACAGTCACATAATGCAGGCACTTAGCTTCTTCTCACATAATCCCAATTAGAAGGTCTTATAGTCCACCAGGAAGTAACAAGTGACACACTTCAAGAACCAAATTCCTAATTTAACTAGCTCAAAACTAATAGAAGTAGCCCAGAGAATCAAGTGCTTTCTCAGAATTATTCGTCCTCAACACACACTGGCCTTGCAATGATTGCTACCCTAATAAGCTCTAAATAAGTCCTTCCTAATCACTCATGACATTGATGCTGTGCCTACAGCTCTTTATGCTGACATTATTAAACAAGTATTCTTAAAGAGACTGCGTTTGACTCCACTCAAGAACAATTCCTGAACATCCTGAGATGTCCTAATTTCCATCTTCCTTCAATTACCAGCTCAACTAAACTACAATTAATTGCTTCTCTTGATGGATCTGAGCATCTTCTACCCAAGCAGCTGCTTTTAGCCCAAGCCAAAAGCCCACTGTATTTCCCCCGAGACAGCAGCTGTAGAGGTCCATAACTGTGCCACAAAAACTACCCAAAAATTAGTCTCAAAAATTATGAGACTGACTTTTGATCAAGGTGAAATACAATGTGCAGCACTGTTGCTAGGTCTGGAACTGATGTTCTGAAAACTAATGTATCTCCAAAATTACTGCAAAGCAGTCAAAACCAATGATGAGGGAAAGCTCTTCCCCAAACACTGCTTAAAGGAAAAGTTCCTTCACATAGTGATCAGGCCAGGATATTTTGAGTTACTGCAGTAACGTATGACCTCAAGCTGACCAAAGCAACTATACCAAGATCTTCAACTCCCACAGAGCTGAAAACAGCCCAAAAAAAAGAGAAAAAAGTTACATTGTACTTAAGATTGCTTTTAACTACAAGACACCAGACACAAAGATTCCCCTTTCCTCATCTCAAACTCCTCCTCTCCTTCAAATCCCTCCAGAGATGTATTTGTGCTGCAACTTCTGGCACAGCTTAATAAAGCTGGAGAGATGAGGTGCAGAATTTTTATATCTTTGGTACTGTTTTTAAAGTTAAAAGGATAAAATGGAACAGAACCCAAAAACAAGTCTCATGTGACTTTGTATTTACCTTTGTGCTGAACTTCCCAAGCACAAGCTGAAAGCAGAAGAACACTTCCAAAACTCAGGACACAAGTGAAGACCACATTCTATTGAACCTGGTCCCCCAAGTTTGGAAACTCTTACTAAAGCCCTTTTTTATTTTGCTACAACCAACAAGATAATTATCATAAGTTGATCTATCTCCCTTCCTCCCCCCTTTTCTTCTTTCAGCACTGGCATACAAACCATGCTATTTTAACTTCTTTCCTGTTCTCCCAGTTCTTCTGGAACATTTTATTTTCAACAGTCAACTCATTTGGAGAAGTGCCATGCTGAAGTTCAACCGTTTACAATGTTAACTGTGTCTCTGCCAGCAGCTGAGGACTTGCATCACACCACCTTCTCCAGCACCTCTTGATTAAACAATTTGAGTTCCTCTCTCTGAGAAGTCAGCAGATGTTTAAGCAACCTTCATTCTCATCACACTCCATGTTCTTTTTTTCCTCTCAGAAATTATTCTCACTCTCTGAAGAGTAAGATGGCATTTCTCACTCTCTACTCAATTAACACTAAGTAGACCTCCTGCCCACCTCCTATGGACCTATAGATTTCTAGATTATTTAGTACTCTAGAGTGAAGCAACTGTTTGAAAACCAAGCAAGCAAGCGTTTGGACTGATGAAGTTCAACACCTCTGCTGAAACCAGCTATTAGAAGTTCATATTTGAACACACCATGGATCATAAAGTGTGCCAGCCAAGCAAATCATACAGTTCTGGCACTGGTAGCAGACCATATTCATCCAGAACAAGTTCTCAAAGTGTATCATCTTTTACTTCAAAATAGAGAAATAAAATCCAGATATTATGAAATCAGAGAAATATATGATATTAGGAGACATTTTCCATTATTTTTCTCCTACAATGGACTGGAAGTGTAACAAAATATAAGGGAATTAAATACATGAGATGGCACAGACATCATGGCCTTTGTAGACCTTTTCTGTGAAAGCAGAACCTCCTTGCTCTATCAGCAGCTTCTTTAAATCTCCATTCCACTGAGACTTTTGCATTTGTCCCTAAGTTTGCCTGGTGAATCTTCACCACGGGACAATACTAGTTAATGAATAGTACACAGCTATTCACCAGTTTCACACTTCTAAGTCCTTTTTATGTAGTTTCTTACTTCAAAGCAATGTTGTTCTGCCCACTTAAGGAAATTATCCACAACACCACACAAAGTGTTACAGTAAACTGAGGTTATCTCAATTTATATTTTAACTCCACACATGTTGTTTGGAATAATAGGAAAACTCAATAGGAAAAGCTAATTTACACTGGGTTTCTGGGAGCTCCAGATTTCAAGAGACATCTTCTGAGCTTTTCTGAAGTAACCTTCCTCTAACTGTAAAAGTCATACTATTATAAGACTTAAGTTCTTCCCATTTCCTTTTTAAGGCTAAAATTAAACTTGTCCATTCCTTGGGGCCCAGAGGAACATCTGCCAGATGTCCAGACATCTATGTTGAACAATAGTCATCTACTTGTCAACTTACTTTTTAATCATGCTTTTATCAGTCTTCATAAAAGTCAGTCCTCTTTTAAGTCAAAGTTCACGACACTAACGAATTTGCTATAAAGGTTACTGGATTGGAATTATCTTTTTTTTTTCCATTTCCACTTGCAGTTGTCCTGCTTTCCCTTTCCAGCACCCCATTATGTACTCATATTCTTCACAGTCTAAGCATACACATTATTGCATTTTTAGTTTTCCTCTTGCAACAAAGTAATATTTCTAATTATGGAAGGAAATTGTAAACATGACATCTTAAGTTTCTCATCAGCGTAACCCAGTATGAAGCTAATGAAAATGTAAAAGGAAATCAAATAATTGTTTAAGTATTTTTAAAGCAGTGGTTCATAGGCTATGTCTAATAGGTGTGAGGAAAGCAATTAAGAAAAGCATATTTAAATACTGGAGAATAAGCTAGGAATGCTTATTCTTTCTGTTAGAGCTTGCACCAAGAAAAGGTTATGTGTGCCCCAAACCAAAAGCAATTGAAAGCCATTGTCTGAATGAAGAAATTTATGCCTGATTAGAAGAAACATTTATGTCACCACCATGGCATGAATTAAGATCATCTTTCTGGAGCTTCTTTAAAAACCAATGGATTTGGCTTTTTTGTTTGTTTGTTTGTTTGTCTGTGATTTATTTGGGGGGGTTAGATTTGTTTTGTGTTCTTTTGGGGATTTTTTTTTTTTTTGAAAATAGAAGTTCTTTCGCTAGTATTTGAAAGAATAAGGTGGACTTTGGTCTGTCTGGGCAGAACTAGAGCAAGAAACACCATTGACAAGAATACAATTCTCTGAAGAGGTTTCAGTCTCATAGCAAGGAGACACAGAAAAAAAAAAAAAAAAGACCCAAAAACCCACCAAAACACAAAAAAAAAAAATTAAAACACCAGCATTCTCACTCCAGCTCAAACTATTGCAATGCTGTTTGGTTCTCTAGGGCGTAAGAGGCCCTCCCATAAAGATCCTGATCTTAAATCTCAGAGTTGTTCTTGGATTGCACACGTTCAAGGGCAGTGTATCTGCAGGGCACCCTGTAGTGCCAGCACTGGGCTGACCTCTGCACAAGTAAGAGATTCACAGCTCTGAACCACAAGGACTCTGCATACAGTCCATACAGGGGGATGTTTGGGATCTGACCCAAATAAGCAAAGGTCAGTGGGCAATTTTTCAGTTTTTCTTCAATGGCTGATATAGACCTGAAAAATGCATCAAAGAATATCACCTCGGGGGGGGAGGAAAAAAAACCAAAACACCACAACAGCAGCAAAACCAACCAAGCAAACAAACAAAAGCCCCAAACCAAAACCAGTTAACCTATCTCTTGGTCAAAATATAAGATTAAACATACCTGAAATGGTATGTTCCATGGCTCTCTTCTGAAGAAGAAGAAGTAATTTGGGTGACACATCAGCAAACAGAACTTAAGAAATGCACAGTTGATAAAGCAACATCCTTCCAAGGTATATTAGATTACACATTAAAACATTTCTCCCACAGCAAAAATAAAACAAGGGCATTGATTTTAACCTTTAAGCCGGATCTCAAGTTCATCACCCGTTCATTGCAATCCTCAAATCTTTCTGGTTTTCTGCACATCTGGGAGCGTGTTCTGAGTCAGATTCACTGTTCCCCCACCCTGCCACTAACATCTTTCCATATTTGTCCTTAAAAACCTCAGGGAAACCAAGGTATGGACATTATTCACACCTTTCCATGGAGCTGTGCCTTCAAGCTCAGCAGCACTGCGCCCTGGTATCCCCCTCGTGAATTTTGGGATGTGTTTTGAACTTTTTGAGGAACTGCATCTACTGTGCAGCTGATGTGCAAATTCCAGAGGGTAAGAAAAGACCCGAGGCCTGCTTTGGGTCTCCTCAAAATTGTTTCCAATTAGAAGGTGGGTTAAAAACAAAGCACACGGATTCCTGCTCCACTGCTATCTCTCTTTAAACATCTCAGGTTTCCATAATGACATTAAAATCACAATAAGAACGCTGCTGTAAGTTTTCGGGGGAAAAAAGTATTTTATGACACCAAAAAGACAGCTGTGAAAACTGTTTTGCTTTTTCCAAGAGAAATTATGTACGTTATGATGCTCTGAGGAACCTACTAAAAGCTTGCCAGTATCACTTTTAATGCAACCTAGTGAGCGGGGAGAAATATTCCATCTTAATTTAAAACACATCCAAAAGAAGGAACGCTCTTGAAAATGAGATGTTAAAAATCCCAAAAATTAGGCATCATCACCTAGGAAAAAAAGAGACATTTCATGATACCCTCTGGAAGAACCTGAGCAGCCTCAAGCTGCATGCACTTACCTCCAAAATGCTTTCAGAAATCTATAAATATATGCTTATATACACTATATGCTTGGCCAACTGATCAACCTCCTAAATTCTGTGGTCTTTAACCAAAGAAAAATATCTAGAAGGGTGACCTCGGCATGAAAGCATCAGAGAAAAAAAGCCTGAGGATGTGTTTCTCTGTGTGAAGGAGAATCTGAGCAATTTCCTCCAATCCTCATTTCCTGATAGCATGAAGACAGCGAGAGAAGACCCATCACAATGTTGTGCATTGAAAAAATCTGAAGGAAAACCTTAGGGGGAAAAAATCATGATTAAGCCAGCTCCTGCCCAGCAAAGCCTCAAAACATGGAGAGACATCCACAATGTTAGGAGCACTTCCCATCTCAGCTTTGTCTACTCTCTCTCTCCTCCATTTTCTGGTGGAGCTAGAGAACATGACATGGCTTACCTGACTCAGATCACAGCTCTCTGCCAAACTAGTCACTTCCTCTTAGACATGCAAGCAGCTTCATGAGACAAACAGACCCCCACAGACGCACACACAAAAGCAGTGGCAGAAAGCACTCAAAACTTGGAGGTCTCTCCCCTTCCAAACACCAGAAAAACAAATGAAACTTTTCCCTTTTCTCCCCCAAAAGAGGGAGGTGGAAGGGAGGGGGGTAGAAATCCTATCAGATCACAACTACATGAAGCTCCAGGAGGATCTCTCGGTGTGGAGAATAGAAACCAGAGTGCTGAGAGGAGCCGGGGGGGGACGGGGGGGAAGGAGAAGGTTACTCCAGAAGACATAAAGAGCCTGTGGACTGTGTGTGTGCATGTGTGTGAGAGCGAGGAGAAGCTTTGTGTTGTGGAGCCTGGACTGGAACCAAAGCAGACAGCTTGCAAATGGAGGACAGGGAGATAAAGAAAGGGAAAGAGGGGGAGAGATAGGGAGAAACCTGCTCCGGGTGGGTTGAGAAAGGGGCAGGGGAGAAAGCGCCTTCTCCCTCGCCTGGTTTAAAGGTAAGGACATCGGGGAACTGAGCAAGTAGAAGTGGGCTCCTTCCCCTTCCTTTCTTCCCTTCTCGCTCTCCTTTCTCTCAAAGGAGAGCACAAGCGTGTGTAATGGCTCCTGCTCTCCAGCTGAACGCTGTCCTCCTCCAAGCCACCTCCTGCGGGCACCACCAGCCCCCCAGCCCCGACGGCGGCGGGGACCCCCGCATCCCAACTCCAGCAGAGCCGCGGTGGGGGCAACCAGCCGGGGTGAGGGACCAGCCTCGCTCGCCAGCGGCGAGGAGGGCAGCGAGAGGGGTCGAGGAGAAAGAGGAGGAGGGGGAGAGCCACTGGGAGAGGGAGAGAAAGAAAGCGAGAAGGAGAGAAAGAAAGAGAGCGAGGAAGAAAGGAAGGAAGGAAGAAAGAGGTCACCCGATTGCCTGGGTCGTGCCAGCACGGAGCTTTTCTCTCCTCCGTGTGTCTCCCGTCTCTGATCCAAGTCCACACGCACAGCACCATCCAGACCTCGCACACACACACATATCCTCTCAGGCACCCCCCACCCCGAAAGCTCGGCTGGTATCTCACTTATCTCCCCATATTTCCCCCCCACACCTCCCCCCCCCCCCCCCGGTAATGCAACAACAAAAAATTAATTAACCGCCTTCCTCCTCCTCCCACCACCACCACCACCACCACCAGCACCTCCTCCTCTTCTCCTCCTCCATGCAAGAGACTTCTCTCTCAAACAAAACACCCCGCTCTCGCTCCCCTCTCTTCTCTCTCTCTCTTTTTTTTTTTCCCCCTTCCTTTCTTTCTTCCTCCTTCCTCCGTTGACCGAATGAATGGATTTTCAGAGGAAGGTGGTGGAAAGAAAGAGGGACATAAAAGACCAAACAAAATAACACACGCACGGACACACGCACACACACACAGGGACACACACAAACGGGAGATGATCTCTTCCAATGCCAAACCAGAGATGGGTTTTAATTGCGAGAACTTACAGGAGCGTCCCGGCACTGCTGCTCTTGCTGCTGCCTCCTCTCCTCTCCTCTTCCTCTCTGCCTAGCTCTTCTTGTTATTGTTGTGGAAGTTGTTTTGTGAGTCTCATGTGCTCCTTGCCAGGTCTCAGCAATGGAGGATCGCCATCTTTCCCTGCTTTTCCCCCCCTCTCTCTCTCTCCCTCTCCCTCTCTCTCTCTCTCCTTCACTGGTTTGCTGCAGCTGCAGATGACCTGAGATATCCGTCTCTCTCTCTCTCTCTCTCTCTCTCTCTCACCCTCTGTGTCTCTCTCTGAATAATGAGCAACCAGAGGGAGAGAGAGAAAGAAGACAATCTCCTCTCCTACCACACAAAACGCAAGAGCACCAGGGGGTGCAAGAATCCTTTCTAACAACAACAACAACGTGTAGGGGAAGAGGAGGAAAAAGAGAAAGAAAAGAGAAGAAAAGAGAGGAGGAAAAGGCAAGAAGAAAGAGGAGGGAGGTGGAAGAGGAGGGGGAAAGCAAGCAAGCGAGAGGGAGATCCAGCAGGCAGACAGATGGAGGAGAAGATGGTAGTGATAGAGGAGGAGGTGTTGAAGATGAAGGAGATTAAGAGGAGGAAGGTGGTAACAAAAAGTTAAGGTTTGGGACACTGAATCACTCACAGGCCAGGGAGGAGGAGAAGAAGGGGGAAAGATCTGAAGATCTTCCCCTTCCAAGCTGTTGCCTTCACAAAGCTTGCTGTGCAGGAGCGCTCAGCAGCTCCTGCGATGCTGGGGGAGCCGCTCGGATGGAGCGCTCTGCTGGGTCATAGCTCTCTTCCAGCCATGACAAAAACCGGTTTCTGCATGCAGATCTGCCCCCGAGGTGATCCCTCAGACACATCCATCTAGAGGCTAATCTTCCCTGAGCAGGGTAAAGAACATAAATGGAGCTGGAGGTTGCAAAGTATAAAACCAGATCTACCACGTGGTTGGTTTTTAATCCCCCTTCCAGCTCGCATTTGATGTGGAGAAAGGACACTCAAATTGTCCATTTCTGGCACGTATTTTGAAGTCTACTCCTGGAAATAAAGGCAGTCATCTCCAGGTTTTTTATTTCTCACAAGCGTTTGGGAGAAAAGAGAGCTTGTACTACTATCACCAAAATCACTTCCTACATTGGTGAAACGTTTTTGGCTGCAAAATAAAATAAATAATTCCACTTAAAATAACTTTTATGCCTCCCAACACCTAGTTGTCTGCTTCTTTGTGACTGATTATTTAAAACCGTGGAAACTAACGATCAAGGCTCACAAAGAAAGGTATCTGGGTGATGAAGGCAAGCAGACAAAGACAAAGCGGCTGTAGCCTGCATTTTTATTTAGTCTCGTTTCTATTAAGCATTGTCCTGAGCTACTTCTTTAGCTCGACACCCCCACCTCAGCTCGCCCCCCTCTCCCCCCCTCCCCAAATCTTTCCACAGCACCAGGTCAGATTCTTTCTGGGGTTATGTCTAACGGGGAAAGAAAGGGGGATGGGGGTGGAGGGGCGGGAGGAATTAGGGTTTACGTGCAGACTCAGTAAATCAATACGCGGGAGTGAGGCAAAATCAATTTGAGCACAAGGGCATGACTGGTATTGGAACATCAGTGGGGTTTCTCCAGCTCTGCAGTTTGGATGGCTGGAAGAGAGACTAGAACCACGGAGCTGCGGTTCGGGTGGAGGGGGAGATCCTCCGAGGTGGTTGCGTGTGAGTGGTGAAGATGAGGTGATCTCCTGAAAATCTGAGCTCAGGTTTTACTGGCTCTGGGAGAAGCCAAGCGTGTTAGAACTTCGTTGTCTCTCCCAGCTTCAGCTGAAGACCAGAATCGCAGGAATGCTAACAATAGCAATAAAGTAAAATGAAAAGCAAAAATCGGACGCCCAGGTAGTGGTCAAATATTAAACCCATGCACCCTCCCATCTTCCCATCCGCAAGAATGCCGTGAGTACAAAGCACACATGCAGGATCTCTCCCATTAAATCTTCTTTTTCTTTGAGCCGTGCAAGTTAATGACTAAACAGGAGAAAGATCTTCTCCCTCCTCCTCCTCCTCCTCCTCTCCCCTCTTTCCGCTCCCCCCCCTCCACCCCAAACAAGTGCTGTGAGAAATGGGAGGAAGGATAATATCTGGGCAGAAGGAGCACTGTTGGATTTAGAGAATCCTTCTTAAGGAAAAGGAGAAAAAACACCAAAACTGAGGATTCCTGCTAAGACTACTGGTTTCATGCAGTCAAACGGAGCGGACACCTCCTAAGAAGCTGATAAAAGAACATTAAGGAAAAGGGAGGGACTGTCTTTACGGCTGCCAGAATGTGCATGTGTTCTGCCTGCAATTTTCTATAAATCATCCTCATCGCAGGAACAGAGCGCCTGGGCTTTGCAATCTTTGACGTACCATCAACGCCGAGGCAGATAATTCACCCCTTTGTCTCTCAGCGTTGTATTTGAAATTAAAAAAAAAAAAAAAGAAACAAACAAAAAATAAAATAAAAAAGAAAGGAAAAAAGAGAAAAATAAACCAAGCAAGCAAACAAACAAATAAAAACAAAGGGGGGAAAAATAGAAAGAGAGGGAGAGCAACCCACAACCACAAAACACGTTACTTCTGACCAGAAAGAAAGAAACTGGATCTTCATGGAGATAGTCTGGAAGTGTTTTCCCGCCCTATCCCCCCGGTCCTTCGGCGGGGGGAGGGGGAATCCCTCCCGCTCCAGTCCCGGAGGAGACCCCCGAGGTCCGAGGGGGGTCAGCGGCGCTCCGGCCACGCACCCGCGGTCCGAGCGGCTGGAGCTCGGCGCGGCCGGAGGAACCGCGGCTGTGCCGGGCAGCGCCGGGGGGCACGGGGCGGGAGGCTGCTCCGCAGGGCTCCGGTGGTCCATAACTTCCTCCCGCGGGCTTTCTGCCATCCCCGCCGCGCTCCCAGCGCCGCCGCGGAGAGCCCACCGCGAGGTGGACGCGCTGGGCTGGGGAGAAGCGGCCGGCGGGGAAAAGAGAGGGGGGAGCCTCCCCGGAGACCCCCCGGCTCCTCGGAGCTCTGGGGACAGGCGTTTGTGGCTGCCGAGGCGAGGGGGCGAGCCCGGGGGATGCAGGACCCTGCCAGGGTGGTGGGAGTGCGGGGGGACAGCCTGGATCAGCCCGGTGCAGCGCCCGGCAATAAAGAGGTTAATCGTGCCGACAGCCCCCTGGTCTTAATTACCCCGGCGGGTTAATTGTCCCATTAAGGGCGATGAAGACAGTTTGCTCCTCTCTGGGTGCTGGCATTTGGGTCGTCGGGTTGTGGCCAGGGCTCTGCCAGAGCCCACTCCAGCCGGGAGTGGGAAGCTAGAGGGGAATTTAAGTTTCTGTCTTCCCAGCAAAGGTGGTGTCCCACCGTCGTGTTGGTTTGAGGCCACAGGAAAGGGGGTGATCTTGGTTTTAAATAAAAAAGTTAAACATTTGTTCATTGATCTGGGGTGGATGGTCGATGGTCCGCCATGAAGCCAGGGGAAAGTAAAGCCTGGAGTGAGGAAAAAAGAACCAAACAAACAACCCCAAACTATTTTCCAGCCTCTCAGAGGTGAGCGGATAGTGTAGAATGATCAAGATGATGCTATTCTCACTTTCCTTTCCCCCATCTCACTCCTCCCAGCCAAACCTGTTTTTCTGTGGGCTCTAATTAGCTCCTCAGGATGGCAAACTGATCCATTTAGCATGGACAGTGAACACAGCCTTGGTGAGCAGGAGACATCAGGAGAGCAGTGTGGAAAATAAAGACACTGAAAGCACAGTCTTTGAACACAATCAGCAGTGAAGCACTGCAGTTAATGTCCACTCATGCAAGTGGAAGTGGCTTCTCTTTTTCCTCCCCAGATCTGGAAGAACTTCTTCCTTTTCCTACACAAGTTTAGATGAACTTCTATTTGTTCTGCTCTTCTTCGTGGCTTTTTTATCCTTCAGAGTCCTTCTTCAGGAGGCAAGTAAGTATTGTATCAGCTTCCTGTAGAACTAAATATCAGTCTGTCTGTAGAATATTATGTTCTGCAGCTATTGAGAGAATTTCACTTTTCCATCTAAAAAGATTAGTAATGTGCTGATCTGACCTTTAGCCTGGTAACTCACTTATTTTTTTAACCTCTAAGAGTTTCCTTATTGTGAAAGGACTTTGAGGAGAAACTGGTTGGCTGGAAGCACTGAAGTCCTACTCTGGTCTGCCAAAGACAAGGGATGTCTCACCAGCAAAATTTGCTTGAAGAAATACTCTTATAGAAGACAGGGTTTCAAGAAGGTTTACATGTAAATAGTGCAAAAATAGGCTTGGAGGAACTCTTCAGAAAATTATTCCGTTAAAACATAAAACTTTCAGCTTTCGAACATAATTTGAAGTGCTTCTTTTTACCAGGCAGAACTCAGACTGGAATCTCCAAGAGCAAGCTCTTCACAGTGAGATCACTTTGCTTGCAGGGACACCCTAGAATGTAGTACATGTGTCGAAAACCCATAGAAAGATGTATTTTTATGTTGCTGAGAATGCTTAAGAGAAGTGCACTGGTGAGGACCATGCTGGGTGTTGGAAGTCACTTCCTTCTCTGATAGATGCATAAGTGGCAATTATTAAAAATAGAGGTTTTACGCCTTCGAGGAAACGGAATCTTTGGCAGTCAGATGTTTGAGTGAACTCACAGTTAGGTTTTTGTACTTCCCCCAAGGTTCCTCTGAAACTCTTCACTAGGGCCAGGACTCCAGAAATCGCTTTGCAAAGAGAACCTGTCCTACTCCAAAACCTTTTAAGTGAGCCGTGAGACAAGAATAATGGTTGTGTGGTGTTGGCTGGCTGTGGTAGACCTCAAGGTGGATTTGGTGGGTACCACAGGTCACACTTCCCCAACCTTAGAACATGCCTAAAACTGCAGGCAGCAGAAAAACTTGTGTTTTGGAGACCAGTGAAAGCTGCAGTAGAGTTAATGAAAAAATTCCTTCGGTGTTAAAGTTAAGTGGGTTGGAACCAAACAAAACACGTCCTTGGTCACTAAAACATCACAAATGGGCCTGGATCTTTATTAAGCAATTAGTCAGCATATATCCACTTTTCAGTGATAAGTTTGATTTAATGATATAGTAGAATGCAATCTAGTCAAAAGGATGTTTTATCCACCACTAGAAGACTTGCAACAAGCTGACTTGGCAATTACCATAACAAGGATTCCTAAGCAACTAAAGGCACATCCTTACTTCACTTCTTACTGCTAAAAGGCGGTGACCATGAAGCTTAATCAAATTCACTTTTTTCACTTTTGAAACCTTTAGAAGCAAAATATTCTTTGCCATAGGTGCAAATTAAGTTTTATGAAATTCAGTCCTTCAAAAGACACAGCTGGATTTCATTTACCTTCAGCGTGGCTTTAGATGGAGTCAATGAGATTGAAACTGCAGTCATTTTACAACATCTGACCTCAGCACGATGACAGAAATTTGCTGGTTGGGACACAGTATCCCAATATTGCATTATGCTCACTAGTGGGAAGACTTCAGGAGGGAAATATTTTGATTTTGTCTTCAGAAGAGAGAGGTACTGAGTGATCTGTGAAATTATTTTGAATTTTTGGGTGAGATACAAATAGTTTCTGGCTGTATTTACTGGTCATTTTCCAGTGTGTGTATCCCCCCTAGTGTATTTTACTAGATGTATGCAATTCAATACAAATCTATTTTTACTTGTATATCCTTCAGAAAACTATTTATCTTTTTTTTTTCAAGACCTAAATACAACTCTTGCTTTATATGTCCCTCTAACACTCCACTATTTTTAAAACTTAAGCTCTCAAATATCAGCCAAATAATTTTTATTCTGTGTATCCTAATCAACCTGTATAATATATAGCTTCCAAAAGGCTTGAGTTCCCCTTCCTAGCTAGTTTTTCTGATACCTAATTTTTCTAGACACACCATAAAATTGATCAAGGCCATCTCTGGCTTTGTAGGGAAGCGCCTGGTACCACAGAATAATCTGTCTGGTATATGCAGTTTGATGACATTTTTATTGATACATTGCAAACTTAGCCCTAGTTTCATTTTTTGAAGCAACTCCAGTAGGTATTTTCTTTGCCTGTGGAAGGATTTCAGGCGTAGTTGATTTCCCATCTTGCATGCCTTTGAAGATATAAAAAGGAAACAATGTATTTTATCTTCTACTTTTTTGAACTACTTCAGCTTATAGTTTATTTCCTAATGAAGTTGTTTCTTCTTCAGCTTTTGCTGAAGTCCCAGTGGTACTCATGGGTCAATTCCAGTTCATTTTCCCTGGGAGCAGAGGGATGCACACTGCAGAAAGTGGAACATTGCTGAAGTGCCTGCCAAAGCTCTATTCTTCTAATAATGTCGTTTGTTTTGGGCACACCTTTCCTCTCTCTGAGCTCCTCACTGCTCCTGCTACTCTGGAGAACATTCGACAAAATCCCTCTGAAGGTTTTGCTCAGGGTTTTAATTTTGTGACCAGCACAAAATTAAGGTCTTCCTCATCCATCTGCTGGCCATTTCATTTCTGTTAAAAGACTGAATTTTCTCTAATTCCATGTATTTATGGCACTTCTTAATTTTTTTTCCCCATTCCACATCTCCAAGTGATCAGCCAAATCCTCAGCTGATGCAATTTGGCTGGCTTCATTGACTCCAATGGATAAACTGCTAATTTAAACCTTCTGGTTGGCTCATTCTTGCATCTAATTGGGTTAATAATCTTTACCAATTCCTTTCAGTAGTTCAGAGATTTCTCTTTTTGCTTGTAGGTGTTACGTATTGAAATTATGTGTTTCTCTCCATTGGTGTTTTATCTATGATACAGTGATAGAACATAAAGTACTAGTCAGTTTTTAAAAATTACTTTTTTTTTGCAGATACTTATTCTGGTCTCTCCAGAGTTATTGTCTCCTAATGCCCACCTTGACCTCCTTTATTTTAAACCAGACTTTTGCCGAGTTTCTCTATGCATTATTTTATTTTAATATGCTGTAATTCAAAGGAGCTCTTCTGCAACATCTCACCCATATTCATGTTGTGACAATTGTGTAGAAGACTTTTTTTTTATCTTTGCAACTGTTGTGTTCTCTAGGATAATTAAAGGTACCATTTGTAACGTGGGTTCATATTTCCAGTGATTACATTATAGACTGATGTAGTCAGGGATGGCCAATACTATTGCCATGAAATGTAACTTCATATTGAAAGAGATAGGTTCTGCAATGTAGATTAAAAAAAAAATAAAATAAACAAACAAAATAAAACTGAAAACAAAAATATTTTATAACCTGTGGCCATTCTTATCTGTCTTGAGACTGCACATAGTAATGTTTTTACACTAACACAGGGAAACAGCTGGGTACATCTTGCTTCCTGTCTTGCCAGCACCAAATATGAGGATTTTCCAGCTCTTTTATGGAAACCCAAGCTTTTGAGGTGACTGGGTGTATCCTGTTAACAGGGAGAAGGTAGGACAAAAGGAAGATGCAAAGAAGAACACAAAAGAAAGTCCAGAAATAGTACCAGCACACTTGGAAAAAAATCCTCACCTATAATTGCAAAAATATTTCAGCATCCCATTCTGTCTTCAGAAAGGTAACAATTATTTATACATATCAGTCTCTATGTAAATGCCACCTGTCCAATCAATATATTAATATTTGAATTAATTTCAAAAGAAGATGGCAGAAAAAAAAAGCCATCATTTCCTCAGTAATGAACTAATTTATCTGAAAATCTGACAACTGCAAGTGGGTGGTACTCTTCTCAGTGTAGTCTTTCAAAAGATATAGCTGCAATCAAGCTGGTACTTATTATTCTAATAGTAAAACATGCCGAGCATCAAAACTTGACATGGAATGTAATGAGAAGTGATATAATTGAGCAGAGATTTAGCAGATATGTTAGTTATATTATGTTAGCGTGATTTCTGCTCTGGGTCTTGGAAACTTTGTACACAAAAACACACTCTCTTGGTCAGCGAGACAATTTCTGGTGGAAAGTGAACCTTAAGGAACAGCCTGGGAGAGAAAACAAAGGAAATGTAGAGACAATGCTGTGATTTTAAATAGTTAAATAGAAGAGTGTATTATGACAGATGAACAGTGGCTTGTTCTGCAGAGTCCAGGGGAAGGGAAGTTTCAGGGAAGTTTCAGGAAAGTTTCAGGGAAGGGAAGTTTCAGGGAAGGGAAGTTTCAGGGAAGGGAAGGGAAATAAGGAAAAGGTGTTAAAAGGGGGAAAATAAAAAGAAACATTCAAATTTGACATACTGTAAGTAGTAAGCAGAGAAGGGGATTTGGGAGAAGGCTGAGATGTAGCTGGAATTGTGAGTTGATACTTAGTGGTGGTACCTGGGACAGATTGAAAGGGACAAGGTGGGCATCAGGAAATGCAGCAGAACTGATTGTGGCAAAGGTAATCAAGCCAAAGTTTCTCAGAACAGCCACAAAGAGATTAACACTTTCGGGGAAAGCAGCAAGGGTTCATGTTTTGGATAGAAAAGGTGAAGGCAATAGCAAGTTTGCAGAAGGAAAAGTAGGTGAGTTACATGTGCACAGGATATAATCAGGTTTATTCTGCAGCCAGTTAGCTCCAGTTCAGTTGAATTTGCACTGAAAATTGCTTCCTGTCTCTAGACTGGATTATCATACTTGTTGCTGCTTGCCTGTTCTGTTCTCAGTGGTTTTTGCTGCAGGTGCTGTTGCCTGTGGAAGCTTCTCCCTGGTGCCCGGTTGTTCTCCAAGGCCCAATTGTGCATGTTGTATAACGTGTTTCTAGTCATTGTGACTGCAAATTAAATCCTGATAAATGTGCCTCAAACACTGCTGATGCAGGTACTTCTGAGTTTGCAGAGAGCCTGGAGCAATAGCTCCATGAGGTTTGGACCTTCTCATTCATCTCAGTATGTTCTCAAATTGTCATTCTTCACATTCTTCTAGCTTAAACATCAGCTTTAGAGCTGGGCTCACATGTTTAACTGTTTCCCTTTTGATCACTTCATAGAAGCCCTCTGAAGTTTTTTATTCCCTAATTTCAAAGTGTTTCTTGTGCCCTCCAGGTGAGAAAGTCCAGAGCTGCAGTGATAGCTATTTTCCCTCTTGACAATTTTCGAGCTGCAAATGGGAATTTCCAGTGCAAGAACCCATGGCATACTAGAAAAAACATAGGGACTCCAATATATTAATTGGTTTGCCTACCTACTTAATTGTCCCTGGGATTACTGTAGTGAATGATTAATTGCCTTCATAGCTAGTTACTCACGGGTTTCGATATCTTCAGTGTAAAATCAAGCTGCCATGTAATTTCACGGCAACAAGAATCCTTTGGCACACCAACTCAGGTGTGGTTTGCTGGTGAGGAGGTCTTAGAGCTCAAAATGTCTTATTCACTCTTGATCTTGCCCTCCTGGGGTTGGAGGGCTGGTGTTAACCAGTTTTGTTCCGCCAAACACTGCTTAATTGCGCTGATCAAATGTCAATTCACAGCAGTTTAGTGCTCCACCAGTTTATTCAAACATCCATCCTCCTCCACTGTTAAGTCGTTAAGTTAAACAATTGCTCTTTGTCCCTTGGGCAGGGGGATTGAAGGACACAAGCAGAGGAGGTGTGAGTCACAGGAGATGGACACTGGCATTCTTGGGAGGTGTGTAGCTCCTGTCTCAGTGCTCACCATCAGAACCACCCCACTTTTCCAGCTGGCATGTTCATCTGCCATAATCTGATTTGCTTGGTCTTCCCCGGCCAGCAGGACTGAAAGCCATCCTTGGGCTAAGCTCTGGGATAGACACAATTTAGCCTGAGGGCTAAGCCCAGCCAACTTTGTGCTCTCCCTCTCTCCTAAGGATTTCTTTGCCTGGCTGAGGACTCATCTGCATCGGGAAACTGACCAGCCAAGCTTTAGCAGTGTCATTATTCCAATATAACCAGTCCATTTCCTGTGCAGACAAGCCCTTAAGACTAATCTTCTTGCCTGACCCACAACCCCAGTTGCAGAAGCCTTGGAACATGTTTTGGAGCCTCACTCCACTCCTAGATTGCAGAGCCTGCCAAACCTTTTCATTTCGCTCAAGGCTTCCTGCCATTTCAGCGTTGGAACCCATCTGATTCCAGATCTTTTGCCCACCAGCCAAGAAGTTTCAGCCAAGCCACATACATCCTGCCACCAGGATGCTCCTACAGTGCCAAGCTCAAAATCCTCCTCAGTTCTTCTGTCTGTGGATATCTAACCTTATTCAGACAGTAACAACTTGGGGAATGGGCATTTTGAGGCCAGAATGCAAGTTTTGAGGTCCGTTCCTTGTCCTCATTATTAATTTTCACGAATAGGTGAATAGGTACAGTTACCTGGTCCTAGAGAGTTCTGTCATGCAAAGGCACCAATACATTCCACTGTCTCTAATGTTACCTAACCAAATCAAGAAATTCCACCATTCCCATGCAATCCTTTTCATAGTTTAACCACCAAACACTGATTTCATCAACTTTCCTCTGTGAAAATAGCGGGCAAAGATGACATTTTTCTTGTGCACTCCTTATTTCATGGTTTTCTAGATCCCATTATTCTTACTTTAAGTTATTTTACACATTGTTAAATTATATGAAAAAAAAACCAAAACACCAAAACACCTAACAGATTTGCAGTGATGCAGATAGATGTGTCTTATGAAGACACCTAAATGCAAGTACACATTGAATAAGATGAATAGGAAGTGAATAGAATTTTTTGCATTTCGTAATTTTCAGTTTTAGTAAGTCTCAACACACACACTAGTCCTAATTTTTTTTTTTTTTTTAGATTCCAAGCCAGACCAGGAAGAGCAAGCTTATATGCAGTTTTTAGCATTGTGGGCATGCACTATAAAAAGAAGATTGCAACAGACACACAAGTTTCACTGTATAGCAGTAATTCTTCTTCTTGCTGTGTAAAATTCAATAGTACAAAAGAATCCCACTGCTTAAATGCTCTCAGGTAGGAAGTGCAGTAACTCCTGCTCATCCCTGCACTGAGGGAAAAAAAAATTCAGTTACCACATCAAGATCATAGTCCTGGCTATTTTCCTCACAATTTGAACCTCACTTCTGCCAAGTTTTGTCAGGGTCTTCCACTGCTTTAAATCCCCTAAATCTCCACTGCTGACAGCACCTGTCAGCCAGGTTTGTCCTCTCTCATTTGTCCCATCCTTTGGGGACCACACTGAGGAGCAGTATTCACGTGTCCTTCATAAGGATCTGCTCTCCAGCAGGACTGGCTGTCCCCATGGTCCCAGAGGGACACATTTATCCTCCCCTGGAAGTCGAGGAAGGGATGTCTCCCTGCTTCCATCCTGCTCCACCAGCCCTTCACTACTCATTTTTCTCCACTGGGTACTCAAGGTTGAAATCAGGGCTGGGAAGGACCTTGAAGACCAAAGATCTGACCTGGAACAAAGTGTTACGGCCAAATGCTGTGCAGACGAGGAAATGTGTGTCTAGAGGGCCATTTGACTTTTTCTTGTCTCAAAAATAAGTGTTTATGAAAGGTAAAAAAAAAGCATTTAGATTTTGAAATGTGAATGGTGTTGGTTATCTTCTCTGGTTTATTAAGAAATGCTCTTGCAGGTGAGGACAAAAATCAAATTAATCCCATTCCCTGCCACTGGTAGGAAGACTCTTTTCCCTGTGGTCTTGGGAGCATAAATCATCCCCTATTCTCTCTTTTCCTCTGAAATGTAAGAGAACAAGATGCAGTAGCTTACAATTGATCTTCCTGAGAAACATGGGTGTATTGGTCACTTCAGCCATGCAGTGGAACGCAATTAAACCTATTCTAAAGTATTAGAAAACGCACCACAAAAGGCCACCAATTAATTCAGGCACTTCTTATTTCAGGTTTCTTTTCATTAATCAGTGTGTTATTTTTAATGGACACTAGATAAGGTTGTCTGGAAAACACACTCTTAAATTCAAGAGAGGTTGGATATTTTGAATTTTTTTTTTTGTTTTATTTAAAAGAGGAAGCAAAATTTTCTCACAACTATTTCAATGTACTTTAATTTAATGATTCATTTTCTGATTTAAAAATTACTGAAGTCATAACAGTAGCATTTTGGTAAAACTGTATAACTGTATATGGAAAATTGGTATCTCAAAAGTAATTTTAATAATTCTTTTGTGCTTCCATGCACTTTTCTAGCAGTAAGTGCTAAATGAATTCCAATTGATTTAATTTTTAAAATCATTCATTAGCAACATATAGATGGTATCCCAAGAACCTACTGATAACTGGAGAGGTTTAAAAAACCAGTCTTCTCTAACAGAGGCTTGAATGAAACAACAGTTGCACTGAAATATATTAACATTTTATAATTTTTTTCTGAATACTGTGGTAGTGATTTGAAGACTTTTAAAACAGGAATTTAGTGTTTTCATAATGCTTTTATCACAACACTTTAGAAGCTGTTAGCATCCTAGATTACAAAGATTCATTCCCTAGTGTGGGAATTTGGGAGAATAATAAACACAGTCATTGGGATTTGCAGAAAAATTTAAGGGGAAATTGTAATCCATTCATCTTGGCAGATTTTGTAGAATTCGTCTTTGCATTCCAGTCATATAAGCAATTCCAGTCATAAAAGTGAAGCAAGCATCTTTTAAAAAATTGGGTAAGGCATGGTGAGTACCAAAGACTAATACTCACTGAAGTTTCTCAGGCAAGTGTTAACAAAAAAACACCAGTATGTTACCAGTGTATTCAAAATAATGAGAAGAGTAGAGCAGGAGGGTAAACAAACCAGAATCTGACCATGGGAAAGTAGATCTGTAATAATGGTGAGACAACACAAAGGCTAAACTGAACCTTTCAATACCAGCGTTGCCTGAAGAAAACATGAAGTTAAGAGGGAAAAAAAGTGTTTGTGTTCAGTTTAAGGCACAGGTAGGTTTGGCTGAGTGAAGAAGGAAGGGAATAATCAAATTATTCTACCTCTGGCATCCACCAGCACCTCACTTTACCTCCTGAGGCAAGGAATGGCACAGACCACCCCTTGATTTCTGCACAAGTGTGCAAAGCATCATTGCCTGTTGGAGAGTCCCTCAAACACAGCTCCTGTCCTTAGCAATTGGTTGTGCTGGGCATAGGAGCAGTGCTGGAAATTGAATTGCCAAATATAGGAAACAATTTGTGGGCAAATGAGTGCTGGTTGGATTTGATCAGTCCAGAAGCCACGTTTCATAAACTGCAAAGTCTCCTGAGCTGCAGCCTTGTCCTATTTCCACTCAGAGTTTTTTAAGCCCTGTCACTTTCTCCCTCTCCTCGTTCTCTTGCAGAGGTGAAGTCAGCGTAACAACAGCAAGTGTTGCTTGGGGAGGACGTTTCTGCCTCATTGTGTGTGTATTCCATGTTGCTGAAGGCAAATAAAGGGTTTCCTTGAAGATCAAAGGCTTCCTGTGGCGTGATTGGTATCTAAAAAAGACTTCATATACATGATGAGCTCGCACCTTCCTGATTCATTCCTGCAACTGGGAACTGCACACTCACTAGCATGTAAAGAATGTGTAAAGAATACTCATTAATGTATTTCCCTCAAAGGGCTGGAAACATTCCCATCAGGCACAACAGGGCTTGATTTGAGCCTTGAGGGCCTGCAGCATCTACTCTTCCTTGCTCCAAGTGATGCTTTTCTTTGGATCTAGTCCCATGTGGCATTAAACACTCAATGGTGAAGACATTCTATTGCAAAAATCCAGGGTTTTTAAACTGTTAGTTTGTTATGAGTTTACATACTTTTGAGGCACAACAAATGTGCTTAACCAACTAGCACAGACCACGATAGGAACAGCATCAGGTGTGACCAACCATGAGCCCCACAGTATGAGCACCTATTGGCTCTACTAATTGTTTTACAATCATGTAACTTGTTTTTCACCTCCAGTTTAGCTGAATCATTCCCAGAATGCTTTTCTAGTTAGCCAAAGTAGCAGAAGTGAGCAAGGATTTTACAAGGGCAGCAAGGCCTTGTGAAGGCCTTCCAAGGCCTTTCTGCTCTGTAGCAGTCCCATCATGCTCATCCTCCCTGGCAAGCCTCTGCCTCCTCTTCCTTTTCCCCCTGGCTTTTTTCTCTCTGCAAAGCACAGCCAGGAGCAGAGTAGAGGGGGAGGATCATCCATGCATCCTTGGTTTTCAGTGTGGCCTTAACTTTGCAGGCAGGGGAAGGACATTTTCCCTTGCTCCTCCTCCAAAACGCTATTCCAGGTGTCCTCTAGCAAGGCCAAGCTTTGGCAGGATGAGCAGAGCTTGTTGCACTTATTTGCTGAGCTTTTTTTTTCCCATCTTCAGATGGTCCTTCTCAAATGATTAGCCCCTTCCTGCCACATATCTAAACAAATTGAGAGGAAAAAAAAAAAAAGTTTCTTTCTAGGTGTACTTTTGCTCTTTTGTGGAAAAATCCATCAATCCTTCAGTTCAGAAAGGATTTTAAGCATGGGGACAAAATCCCATGGGGCCTCAACCAGCTTTTCCCTTCGTTTTTTGAGGTAACAAGTGTCCTTCATGCCTGTGGAGCAGAGTGGATTCCCACCCTTCTGGACACAACAGAGCTTCTTGTCAGGGCTTGGGGGCTAAGAAATGGCATTATGAGGACAAGTATAAACTGCATCACTGTTTGGAAAGGAAACTGGGATTCTTTGAAACTGCAAATACACAGCCACAAGCACATGTGAAGGCTGCAAAGAACTGTGCAGGGAGAATACCCATGAGCCCAAAAAACCTGTTGAAAGAGGGTGAGAGAACATCCACACCACAGAGCTCAGCTGGCTCACTCAGTGCCCCACTGGAAATTCTCAGAGACCCAAGTGATGCACGTATGAGAACCCCGAGTGGAAAAGAACAGAAAGCTCTTCAAACCAGTCAAAGTGAGTTGATTTTGGCTGAGCTACTATAGAACATTTGATAAAGTCAAAGTTTTGGCAAGCTTCAGGCTCCTCAATCCAAGCTCAATATAGTGGGGATTGTTCTACAGAAATGAAGGGATTGCCTGTTCTATTTTGGCCAAATAGTTTGCAGGGTTGAGTATTAGTAGCACTGTCATCCTCACGGTGTTGAACTCCCCCAGAGGCCCTCAGATTCTTGCGTTCAGAGCTTCCACTGCAACGGGGAGCAGCCTGATGGATTCTGCTCCTGTTGTTGAGGCGTGTGCTTGATTTCATTCCCAATTAAATCTATTTCGGAGGAGGGGCTGGGGAGGTGGTGGTGTTCAAACCTGGCCAGAGCTGAAAATCTGAGCTGTGCTGAAGCAAAAGTGGATGACTTGCTGAGGTGCTGCTCTCTGACACCTCGTTCAAAGGCTGCAGTTTCAAAGCTCTGTTCTGGGGTGCAGCAGGTCAGGTGTTTTTTGATGGAGTTACTGCCCTGTGAGCCAGCTGCTGTTCAAAGTAGGAGATTGGAGCAAAGCAACTGGAAGCCCCTTCTAGACATGCATGGCACTGAGCACAGGGGCAATTATACAACTAAATTCTCACAGCATGCAGTAATATATTCAGGTTTGTAGAGGCTTCTCTTAAATTTTTTTTTTCAGAACTTGGAGGAGTATTCCAGGGAAAGATCCCTCTACAGCTGTTCTGACCTCATATTCCTTCCTCAAGCATCTGCTGTTGGTCATTGTCAGAGATGGGATCAGTCTGACCCAGCATGACAAATTCAGGATAACTTAGGTAATTGCATATTTTCTTTTTTTTTCCTGCTTGATGATACTGATAAGTAGTCAAGTTAGGATGGAGCCTTGCTATTGCCTGACACTGTTAAAGAAATAATATTAGTAAAGAAGAAGGGAACAGATTAAATTCAAGAGTCTTGGCACTACTACATTTCTACAGCATCACTTTCTGCATTAGGAGCACAACAGACATGCAAAAAATGATGTATATGTTAAGCTAAGCCAAAGTAGGCCTCAGTTTCCCACAGAAGTTATCCAGGCTCTCTGATGCTTTGCTTTTTATTTAATCAGGAGTACTAATGTTTCTGATTGAAGTCTTTCTTCTTAAACCCTTGAAACTGTAGAGCATGTCCTCTTGAATCTCTAGATTAGGCTGAGATGTGGGTCACCAAGAGGAGTATTTTTATTTTATTTTATTTATTTTATTTTATTTTATTTTATTTTATTTTATTTTATTTTATTTTATTATTTCATTTTAATCCTACCAGGCAGCTGGCAACTCTTTCAGAGGGGGAGTCTGATGGAAACACAAGCCACCTGCACTGGTTGTGGGCAACACAGATCTCTGATTTTGTCCCCAAATCCTTGCTCAGTAGGTAACAGTGTGGTGACAGTGGTTTCAGTGGAGCTGGGTTGGCTTTCCCTTGCAGGAATCCAGATGTGTGCAGGTGGTCGTGCCAGAAATACAAAATGATCTGTAATTCCAGAAAATTATATGCGATGAAGGTTGTATTTGCATGCCTTCCCTATAGATTAGGCAAGCAACTCTGGATGTTAAGGACTGAAGGTTTAACTACTTTGCTTCTCTCACAAAAGAGTCATGTAATGGACATTTTATAGGTCCTTATTCAGTTTTTGATGAATTTATGGTGTCAGATATTATCTACTGGACTGTGATTTTCATTCATGCCTTTTTAATAAAAAATGGAAATTCTACAAGATTAAGTTGTTCACATGAAGTAACTGCTTAAATCTAAACTTGTCAATCTTTGTTTGCTACATTCCAAATTTTCTCTGTTTTTCATGAAAAGCTAGCCTTTTTAAAAGAAAAAAAAAAAAGAAGTGGAATATATTGTCTGTGATTGTTTTTTCATGAGTGAAAGAAAAAAAAAAGAAAATTATGAACAGTTATACTATAAACATATTTAAGACTTGGAATGTAAATATTCAGAAACAAAAGACATTTCAGCTTTTCATTCATGAACGCCAGAGAGCTAAATAAGACCGTGCTTGATTTAATCTCTTATTACCCAGTTTGATAGTGGGGTATAAAAATGTGAAGAAAATATTTTGCATATCTTGTATAAACATGAGATACATCTCATGTATCATGGAGAAGTTCTGTATGTCTTTAAAAGAGCAAATCCTGGGGAGAGGTAGCTGGGTGAGAGGTGTAGTAGAAAGACCAAAAAAATGAAGTGCCAGGGCTGTAAGTGGAGAAATGCTTGAATGGAGTGGTAAAAGTGTATGAGAACAGAAGCCTGAACCAGAGAAAAAGGATTTAAAGCTCCCTTATGGCCTCAAGATAACTCGCTTAATGAAGAAAAAGTCCTCCATGAGTGGCAGAAATAATGAATTTTGGTTTTCAGCATCTCTTTCTTATGTGCTTTTTCCCATCTCTAATAAAGGGTGAGGTTATTAGCCACTCTCGGGGAAAGGAGATGGAAACATCATACACTCAATTGTACTAGTGGTTTCTCACTGGAAAAAAAGGGCTGAAGTTGCTGTAAAGCCTCTGCTCAGAGAGAGCAGAGCCAAAGCTGAGAGCGCTCAGGAACCAAATAAAACATTCCAGGTAAAATCCTGGCCTGTTGGTATGGGTGGCAGAGCTTTCCTTGACTTTACAACGCTGGGCTTTCACCCCTGTTTTTAATTGTCTGCTCAAGGCAAACAGCTCTTTTTCTCTTCTCTCAGGGTATGATGTGGAATTTTTAGTAACCCTTTGGTTCTCGATGAGCCAAGATTTCCTGGCTCTCTGGGGATGATAAAATAAACCTAAATGTAAAAAGTGCCCTAGCTATGAGGCTGGGCAAGGACACCAGCTGTATCTCAGGGTGAAATATCAGAAGACTGCAGTGCTGGAGGAGAGGCTTAGCACATCGACTTTTCTGTTAAAAAAAAAAAGAAAAATAGTACTTCTGATGATGCAGTGATAAAGCTAACATGGTTATGAAGGCAAGTGACTACAGACTTTCCAAGCTTAAGGATTAAGGTTTTAGGTTAAGCAGTCCTTCTGGACAGAAAGGGGGAAGGATTAAAAATCAGAAGGAAGATCAACTGTCTCTGTTCATAATATGGGCGATAGGTAAATTGGAAAAAGCGCTGCTAAAATATTTTGCTTTTGGAACATCAGGGCGAAATGGCCGTACAGGGCTGCACAGCAAAGGGTGAGTCCTCACACGTTAAATCCCAGCTGTGTGATAAGGAGTTTTCACATGACATGGGGCTAATCTGTTTACAGCAGCGATGCAGATGATCCCATGGCTTGCTTGTTTTTTGCTTTTGTTTTTTTGGTTTTTTGTTTTTTTCTTTGGGATAGTAGAATAGCATAATCCATAGATATGAATCTGCAAAACAAAAATTAAAAATCTCCCTCTGTTTCTCAGTCACTCAGGCATATTCAGAGTTCCTCTTTGAGCTTCCAGCAAGGAAGCAATGTTCCTTCAGAAGGGAAAGTGGAGGAAATCTGCCTGATTATTTATGCCACCACATTTTTCAGTGGTAAAAAGAGGACAAGTCAGGAATCTCTGTGGTGTGGGTGATTAACCATTCTTCTTTGTTCTGCTGCACACACAAAGCCAACGTCCACCTGTTTTCTCTTAAACTTGGTTTGCAGAAACTTGAAATTTTTGCAGAAATTGATTTTATTTCCTTCCTAGGACTTGAAAAGAGCCCAAGGTATGTTTGTCTTTCACATGGCTCCTTGGTGCCCAAAAGGTGTTACAGAATGGGTTGGGGGGGGAGGCTGGAGGGTGTGGGAAATCTTTCCTATCATCTCAAATATTTGCAGGGCTAGAAAAATCAATGCCATTCGCATAGTGTTATAAAAGAAAGAAAAAACCCACAGAAAAATAAAACCACACCAAAACCTAGGACCATTTAAATTTCTGTTACGAGACACCATGAATAAACTGACTTTTTTGGGGGGAACACAGAATGCTGCAAAAGGCTGAGTTATAATCAGCTCAGCAGAGGTCACAGCAGGTTGATCCAGCAGCCATCCTCACTGAGGTCCCAGTTCCACACAGCATTTAAATGCATGCTTAATTTTAATCACATATGTGAGTCCTGCATGAACTTCGTGTTTAATACATGCTTGAGTGAGTTGAAGTGCAGGTGGAGATGTGTTTTCCTGGGAGCAGGAAGGAGAAAGAGCCCCTTGCTGTTGGTTCTCATTTGTGGGACTCAGTCAGGATCAAAGGCTGCAGCATCAGCTCTGAGGCAGGAAATGTCCACACAATGCTGAGAAACAGACAACAGGGGTGAGCAATTTGTAAGGAAGGTGTAGTAGGAACTGGAAAATGTGGCCCACATGTTGGCTGTGCACTTTCCTTCTTTTCTCTGAGCTGTATCCAGGCCTGTGACTCTCATTCTTTACTTTCGGAAATGTTTATGGTCAATGTCTTGATGGCTTCAGTGGGAGAAATTCAACTCATGCTCTGCTGGAGTCATTTTGCAGAATATGAGTCTACACACATTGATGCAAGGTTGGATTTTACTGTTTGCTGCCTTTGCTGTCATTCTTTTGATTTTAAGAACGTTGTTCTCCTGATGCAAATGAAAAATTTGCATCAGGACCCTTCTAATTCAGGAAAAGAGGGGGAGAGAATTTTTCTTCTAAGACCACAAGACTGATATCCCAGTGGTAGTCAGGTTCCTCAATCATGTTCTTTTGCCAGTAGTACTAAACTTTGAAAAGTATCTTGATATTCATACTTGGATTTTGCAGCTCCCTTGCTTCAAGAAAATTGTTGGGATGGTCACTTCCCCTTATTTACTTTTTGAGTTCTGTCAAATCAACTGAATGCAGGGCAGATGAAGAAAACATGTGAGATAACGTCCTGACATCAGTATTGTATTCAGTGGGCCAAATTCTCTTATACTTGCTGGTTACCTTGTCAGGGACACTTTGGTAAATGTACTGAATTAAATCGGCAAACAAGTGGATCAAGCAGTCCAAGAGAACAACCATAATGAAGATTTGGACTCTCCTAATGCCGTGCCCAGACTAGGAACTGGTCCAGTTTGTCTTCTCTGGACTCCTTGATGAGTCTCCTGCACAAACAGCTCTGGTCCTCCACCCATATCTGGGGGGAAAAAAGACTCTCTGTGCCTTATTTGTGAAAGCAAACACGGTAAGGACTATGGTGAACCCCATAAAACAAATATTTTAGGTTGAGGGTGAAGGAAGATCAGCGTGGTTCACAGTTCACCTCTGTTTTGCTGCGATCCTGGCCAATGTGGCTGGCAGAACAGGGACTTCTTTAGCAGTCCTGCTGCTTGGCCTCAGACAGAAAGCGTGTTCATGACTTGAGCAGATGTTTCTGCTTTTAGGAATCAGCCGTTTCCTCTTTTCCAGAAGCACATGCCAGCACAGTCAATATCTGGAAACCTGCTGCTTCACAGTAGGTCCAGAGTCTAAACTGGTACTTTACTAGAAAATGGTAATAAAGCAGTTTGAATTGCTTTTCATCCTTCATGCTCTTAATGGCTTTCAGGTTCATATGAGACCAATCAATTAATCCTGGTTCAGACCTAGAGGAATGGGACGTTTCTTACCCTCTGAACAGGAAAGAAACCCATAACAAAGATTACCAATCCACTTATTAAGACTTATGTCAGCAGTGCAGTCTAACAGAGCCTCCAGCTGGGGTTGGGACTACAGATTTGCAATCTTGTATAAGCCTAATGTTCACTAGTCATATGCTAATTAATTGCTAAATCACAAAAGGCAAATCATAATTATTGTTTCAGGTTAGCAATTCTCCCTGACCTGATTGCATGCTTGCTGTTTGAAAGAATTAAGGAATGAGGCTCATTTAGGAGCACTTACCTGTATAATCTGTTTCTGGCTCTGTTAGTTTTTGTTTTCAGGTGATGAAAAACTCTTTTTGATCTGAGCTGTTCTTGGATGGATTCTGCTACCCTTCATCATTCTGGGAGGTCAATTAAGTTGCAAGAATATGGCTCTGGTCATGCAAAGATTTTCAGTGGTCTGAATGTGTCACAAATCCACACTTGGCTGAATTTGTGCAGACTGGAATACTTGAAGTTTCCCATTTCAGGACTTTCTGGAGGCAACTGGGCCACTTACATAGCAAGCCCGTGCTTTTCTAGCTTCTTTCCCTATTTGCCCCATGCGGTGCTAGCACTTGGTAAAAACATTTCTGCTGAAGTTGTTATTGGTGAACAAAGGCACAGGAATTATTAAATGCTCTTCCAGAAATCCCATTAAGATGAGAAGCAAAACTCCTGTTGATCTCAGGCACACAGAGTCAAATTTTTATTTAAAAAAAAAAAAAAAAAGGTTAATGGCATATTTGAAAACTGATCAAAGCAAGCTTCCCCAGTTCCTTTGTCACATGGTCCTGTGCACCCAAAACTCACAGGGAAGGGAGTCAAGGGGTTATCAGGAAGCTTTCTGGCTGACAGTCAGGCATATTCACATGTAAGGGCTGGCTGACATGTGGCTGAAGTCATGAGGATGCAGAGGGTACTGCCTTGGCTCAGAAAGCTCTTACTCAGCTTGCTATCTAAAACTGTCCCGACCCATCAAGCCTAACGTGTTTAGATCTCTTCCAATCGTTATCTGTTAGTTGTGTGGTGAGAAGGTTGACTTGGCAGCTCTGAAATGACAGTCTAGAAATTGGAGTAATTTCCTCACTAGGAAAAGGTAGTTCTGGCAGTAACTGTGCAGGAGAGATGAGGCTGCTGCATAAATCCCTAGTCTGAGGTTATTTCACCAACAAACCGACATTGATATGCCCACTGTTACTAGTCAAGGTCACATCTGAAATATTTTGATGGTTGCCCTGAGCCAGCCAAATCTCAGAACTGTTGCTCCCTGCTGCTCTGTGTTCTCTGGTTCAAACTGGGACTGCAGAGGAACAACCCCTGGCCAAGGGCAGCTGCATGGTGGAAAAAAAGAAAAGCAAGAGGAAAAAAGGGCTGTGGCTTCTGGGCAGTAGACAGCTCAGGAACATTGAGAGACTTTTCTAGCAAGCAAGAAGCTGCTGCAGATGAAGAGGCATTCCCTCCACCCTGCTGTAACTCTAGCCAGCTGGCAAAGCAGCACAGCAGACATTCAGTGGCACTGGCCCCAGCCCAAGTGCCTGTGCCAGGCTCCCAGCACACCTGTTCAGCAGATTCCTTTCACCTGGCATCCAGCTAACGTTTCAGCCCTGGCTGGTGATCCTCCCAGGCTGTTGCAGGGCTGCTTTCCTCACTCATCATATCTCAGTGCCCACTGTGGCGCTGGGATGTCCAAACCCGGCACAGAGAGCTGCCACCCTGAGATGGACAAGGTGATCCACCGGCCCGGGGCGATATGAGGTGCTCACGGAGTGTAGGGTTGTGTTGGGCTAGGTCAGCACTGAGAGAAGGAGTTGGGAAGGCCATCTGTCCATCCATCCATCCATCCATCCATCCATCCATTATCCATCCATCCATCCATCCATCCATCCATCCATCCATCCATTATCTATCCATCTGTCATCCATCCGTCCAGCCATTTATCCATTTATCCATCCATCCGTCCATCCATCCACCATCCATCCATCCATCCATCACCCATCCGTCCATGCATCACCCATCCATCCATCCATCCATCCACCCACCCATCACCCATCCATCCATCCATCCATCCGTCCATCCATCCATCCATCCACCCACCCATCACCCATCCATCCACTAGACAGTGATATGGTACTTCTTCCTCCTGTTCTTTCAGCTCATCTCTTTTTTATGTTTAGAAACAAGTGTGGATGCTTTGTGCCTTATGAGTTTTCATGAGGAATTTCCAGTTTTGCCCTTGTTTGTTGTAGTCCAACATTGAGATATGAAGAGGATTAAACTGACTACTCAGATAATCTCTGGATTAGCTGTCACTGCTGGAAAATCTGCTGGGCAGTTTTAGTAGAAAGTGCACACAGCAATGAACATTTTCAAGTGAACTTCTGGCTGAGAATCAGGACTTCTGAAAACCTCAAGAAAAAGTGTAGACAAGACAAAACCTCGAGAAAAAGTGTATGTGGAGGACTCCACATACAAAGGTTGGTTTATTCCACCCCAATATGCAGATAGGACTGTCGTAAGTACTGTGCCTGAATTGTTTTCTACAAACGTGGAGGTAAAGCCACAATTCTTGCAATGTGAGACAACTAACACAAAGTGATGGGTGAGGTTCAGAGCTGCTTTATTCAGACATTTCCATCTGACAACACACCAGGAGCAGGGGGAACTTGGGAGGTTCAATCTCTCCCCAAGAACTTTAGAGTAGTTAGGAAGGAGCTTTTAAACTTCTCTCCTGTTCATTATCCAGCAGAGTCCTGACCCAAGTTAGCAGGGCTGGAACTGGCTCTGAAGCATTGGGATTTGTCGTTTTCTTGCATTAGGACCTTTTATCTCCCTGTGGTTGTTTAGAGCAGTGGCTGTTCCTTCACATTGTTGAAAACACATTGTTTGTGTGGGCCTGGTTCTGGTGGAGCCCAGGTCTCACTCTTTTTCATTAGCAAAGCCATGTGCGAGGTGTTTACTCTTAGCAGCGCTCAAGGGCAGCGCTAATTTATTTTTGTAGCAGTCCTTTTCAGACGGAGAAGTTGGTGACAGCCATAATTTATTCATGGTGATCTGCTGCTCTACATAGCATGTCACACAGGCCTGCAGCAACTGGAAGTAGTTATTTTCTTAGGAAAGTGCAGAGACCAAAACTGGTAACACACTGCGATATAAAGGAATCTGCTTATGTTTAAGGAGGATAAAGCACACCAGCAAAGGGAACTGCAGATGGCTGAGACTTCTTGTTTTCCTCGTGGCTTGTCCTATCTCTCTCAGCTCTCCTCACGTGGGTGTGTGTTCAGCTCCATGAGATGATGTTTACAGTAAGCAGGAATTATTTTCATCCATCCATGCTGGTCTTCACAGCTAATACAACTCAGAGAGTTGCATTTAAGGGCTTTCTCCACAATTCCCAAGAAAAGACACGACGGTACAACCAGGTCTGCTCTTTGGGGACGAGAGCTCCAAGTCACATCTGCTCTCATTAGGTTCAAATTTGGCTATGCTGAACACATGCCATCATCACTGTCATTGCCATGGCAACCCGTGGCAACATCAGAATATCTCAGCCATGTGACAGGAGGTCAGGCTGAAAGGAAACCTGGGCTGGGAGAGACGCAGCGCTCGCGTCTTCGCTGGTATTAATAAACAAAACAGCCACCAGCAAAGTAAATTTGCTTTTGTGTAAATATTCCCTTCCTCAAGCTTGCCTGAATGGAAAAGCTGCTCTCCAGGGATTTGTCTATTGCTTTGGTCTGGCCAGGGCTTTAGGCTGCTCATTCTCCTACCTGCGTTCCCACAGGATTGTCTGGGGGGGAATCTGGTGTGATTCTTCATGGCTTCCACCCAATTAAAAAAAAAATAAATAAAGAAGGAATCAAGGAATCTTTGAGAACCAGTCATCCAGGTTCGTGCAGTTTGTGAGAGTTAACCTCTCTGTTCAGATGATGGAATGCCATAAATAATGTGCTTTATTTTTTTTTATAAATTTGCCTGTTCTTCTATTCAAAGAGAGGGGGAAAAACAAAGGCTTAAGGTTGAGGATTTATGAATAATTTGAGACCATGTTGACTTTTAAGAACATCAGGACCAAACAAAAATTAAACAGAAGCAAAAGAAATTCAAAATTAGGTTTTCTATGCCTGCTCGTGCACTCCTGAAGTCAGCAAATGTTCTTCCTTTGACTTCAATGTGTTTTATCAAGACCTCCAACAATCACAATGTCCTGCTTCTTCTCCATTAGAGACAAGAAAAGCAACAAGTGTATCACCATTTGTTACATTCAAACAATTTCTCAGCACGTGCAAGCCCAGGGTTTATTATGCCACAGTCTACAGCAAGTTTTGGAAAACTTACCTAGCAACATTTTCATATTAGTTTCACCATGGAAGTCCAAATATGTAATTTAGTGTTTCGTCACTGTAAATACAAGGAGAATCACGTTCAAAGACAATGCTGGGTCAGTTTCTATTTCAATAATTAAAGCAGAAGTTAATAATTGAACATATTTAATATCTTGGTAGTATACGTTATATTAAAATTAACCAGAGAGATCAAAATCTGCAATGGCATAAATGAGAAGTTAAGATGGCAAATGCATGCTTGGGGTCTTTAAAATCCTGTGTCTCCCTGTCATTTCTTGGGTTCTTTCACTTCCACTGCCATTTTCCACTGAAAGAAGAGTGCATGGAAAATTATGGAAGAAAAAGCCATTTACTACAGCCACACTTACTGTGTATGCATTTTAAAAAAGCCAAGCAGAAAACCACAAAGATGCCCAACAGTCACTGAGAAACAGCACCCAACATGATTTGATTTGCAAACCACAGATGCCAACAAAATGAGTTCCCTTTGATTTCAGTGATTGGACTGTTTTCAGAGTACCCCATTATGAAATGTGATGCCAGCCAAGATAGAGAGAGTTAATGTTTCTGCATTTGTAATTGGGAATAATAAAGAAGGAAAAAAAAAAAAAGACTGCAGACCTTTTTGAAGTACATTGTTCAAAAATCCACACTTAGTCTTTATCAGCCTGCATTTTTTGTAAAATGGAATTAGTGTCATTCAGCCTTAGATAAAACGTCATTAACTCCAAGATAGGAGAAAAGTCTGTTTATTTATCCATTTGTATAGTCTGTGGCCAAAATTTTAAAATAGTTGCGTTCTCCAAAACCCTAGTAGCCTAAATATGTAAGATAATACATAGATATAGATTGGCAGAATAATTTGGGCTGGAAGGGAGCTCTGGAGGCCATCTGATGGTTCAACATCTTACTCACTTAGATCAGTTTGCTCCAAGCCTTGACAAGCTAAATTTTTAAAACCAAGAGGAAGGTCCCATAAGAATGCTGGGCCGCTGTTCCAGTGTTTAACTACTCACACCCTGATTATTTTTTCTGCCATGTGTAGACAAAACTCAGGTTGCTGCATTGCCCTTCACCCTATTGCTGTGCAGCTCCAAGAGAAGCTTGGCTCTCTCCTCTCTTCGCTTCCTGAAGGGCTGAAATCTGCAGTAAGGTCTGTCTTGAGTTAAACCTCTTTAAACCAAGTTAAACCAAGACTCAAAAAAAACATAAAACTGAGCCACAGGAGAGTTCTGGCAGAAAAGCTTGTGCAAAAGTCACCTGGTATGACATCTACTCAGCATTGTTTGCATGGGAGAAGATCACAGAAACACCAGCTGGGCACTGGGGAGGAACTGTAGTTGTGTGCATGGAAAAGATTGGCAGCGATGGACCGACAAAGGTATTACCCAAAATGTTTATTGGCATTACTAACATGTCAAATAGTATTAATGATATTGCTAATATGTCTTGGCCTTCTTGGCCTGAGTGTGATTGAACAGCTCTGGGCAGCTCTGCTCTCAGAACACTTGTAAGCAAGTCTAGCAGCCTCCTATTGGAACTGGCAGTCTACAGCAAGGAGGCTTGTGATAAACTGTCAGGAATTAATAAATTCCTCTGTTGAGTGGGCTTTCTTTTTGTTTTTTTTTTTTTCTTTCTTCCCCCCTCCCTTTTTTTTTTTTTTTTTTTTTTAATTCTCTTACATAGGGAACAATCAAAGATAATTTTTGTCTGGTATCCACAATCAGGCCAATTGGACAGTTAAACCTACATGGGAGGAGAACTGCTGCCTGTGTAACCTGCAATATCATATCTTCAGCAGATATGAGCCTCACTGCTAAGCTGCAGAGAGAAATCTGTTTGTTAGTGCCAAATCAGAGACCTCTGCTTGAATATTGCAGTTTTTCCCTGAGTGCAAATTTTTTTTTTTTTTTTTTTGGTAACTGAGTCCAAATAGTCCTGTAGCCCAAATATATGCATCTAACAAAATCCTGTTAGCTGAAGGGCAGCCAGTGGGTGAGAAGATGTTCTGTTTCCTCTGGATATGTTTGCACATCTTTTTGCAGCATTAAATGCTAATAGAAGTGCTGGACCTAAATTCTAATAATCTCTTGCAGGGGTTGTTTTAGTCACTATATTTATCATCTTCATGGAATTGAGAAAAACACCCACAAGATCAGATCTTGTTCTCCTGCCTTCCTTCATCTCCATCCAAAAAACATGTTTCCTTTTAGCTCAACTTTTTCTGTAGAACCTATTTGCAATTTATACTTACCTCCTCTTTTGGGGTTTTTTTAGAGCCCATTTGCTGGAGTGGAGACATTATTTCTCTGTGCACTGAGCTTGCTTCTGCCCACTACAAAGAAAAGTTTATTTCCTGTTTGGTCCTGTTTCTAAGCACTACAACTGCAAGAAAACCAATCTGCTGGTAGAGCCAGGGCCAGAGTCCACGGAGGTAAGGGACTTCAGAAACTGAGTGAATAACTTTTGAACAGATGGAGGAACAAACAGTGTAAATAACTGCATGAGTCTCAGTTGACTATGATGCTAATCACAAATGAGAGGGAGAAAGTATTTAGTTGAATAGGTGCAGGTGAGTTTATTTCATTATTAAAGATCGAGTTCACTTTCTGGTCATTGAAGACACTGATCAGTGAAACCCAGTTGCAGTTTCCAGGGCTGGATACCTAAGAGTTTTGCTTTCATAAAATTCCAGTCGTCTAAGTTACAGCATTCTCCCCGAGTTACAACATTTGGTCCCCTTGCTTGGCACAATGCTTGAAGATCTCCATGAAAATGGGAGATTTGAGCCAAGCAATGAGAGATTTGGCTCCAGAGCCCCGGAGCAATGCTGTCCATCCCGGATTCCCAGTATGAGGCATTGTTTGGAACCAGAGATAAATGGGGCGGCGAGGAACACCTCCTTTATGGGAGGTGTGTGCCACCCTTCCATCACTTTATCTCGTGGGTGGAAAGCAGCTTTAGACCAAATCAAACACTGTTCTTTCTGCCTGGTTGCCTCACCCTTATTGTTCCTTTCTGGCCTGAGGCATCCACTAAGGAGCTCAGGATGTTCCTTTCTCCACAGAAGTCCTCCTCTGAATCCTGCAGCAGCTTCCCTGCAGCCCAGCCCGCTTTCCTTCTACTTTGGCTGATCCTGCAAGTAAACAAAAGCCACCTGCCAAGTAAGCACATCCTGCTCAGGGGTCCTACTCATCCTGGAGCTTTGTCTCCTGAATCTCGTCCCTTATGCTCCTTTAGATGACTGCATTGATACCTGGCTCCTTTGTTCTGGCTCCAGGAAAATTCCACAGCCTGGAGCCTGCCCTCAGCACGGACTCGTGGTCTCAGCCTTCCCCGATGCTTCCACATAAGTGGAAGATGTTTAGGTTAATGATCTCCTATTGTTAACCATGTGTCACCCCCCTGTGCAATCTCAGTTTAAAACTGTGGTGAACACACGGCCAAGAGGGATAATTGGCTACTTTCAGAGCTGGGCTTCCAGTCTGTCAAAGGAAGTCCTGCATTTTCAAGCAGAATTAATAAAAATCTCAAGCCACTTCCAAATATGCAACTATGCCAGCAGGCTCTGGTTTACATTTGATTTCAGAGGTTTTCTGATTTGACTAAAGGTCACACAATTAAGTTAATAGCTAATAATCCATATATGTAGTTTAAAAGAGGTTTTTAACGAATACCTAGATGAAGATGATAAAGCGTCTTCAAGAAAGTTAATTAGGTCTCTGTCTTCAAAGATGATTTTTTAGTACATTGGTGTATCTGAGCCGGAAAGTGTCTTGGAAACCCCTTCATATCTTCCATAGTTAAATAAATATTAGGGCTTTCAAAAGCTATTTGAGACTGAGATAACCAAGATGAATTTGGAGTGCACCTTGGAATTTACTTACTAAATCTCATCAAGTTCTCTCCACTGAGCTCAGTTCCTTCCTTCATGTCTTTTAAATGTTTTCTTTTTTTTTTTTTTCCTTCGTTTTTTTCCCCTAAATTAATCTTTTGAATAAACTTTTGGATCATAAATTTAAGGGCAAATGATTCAAAATCCCCACGGTGAGTTTTTCAAAATTGCATAGCCTTGGCCAAATGATGTTTTCATTGAAGTAAGTGGTAAAAAACGTCAAGCAGTTTCAAAAGAAGCCAGCACAAGAGTCCTTATGAAAATGCCACCTTTATAACTCTAAAAAGGAGGGGAAGTTTGAAAGGACTAACTAAGGAAATTCAATGCCCAAATCCCATTGTAATTCAATAGGAATGGGGCGCCAGGTTCCCTTAGGCTGCTTTGCAAATTCCCTCTCACAATGGATGGCAATCCACTGCCATTATGAGCCGGTCATTCTGCACTGTCAGAGGGTCAAGGTGATCGCTGGGTGGTGTTACCTGGCCCACAGATGGAATAATGCTGCGGGACTTCTGTGTTTTCGTCGCTGCCACAAAATCATCTGGTGGAGGCCAGACCCAGCTGGAGGCTGCAGATGGGTGTTGTGTTTTAGAGGGTCATTAAGGATCTCCAGGGTGCTTCACCTCTACCTCTAGGACCCCCTGAGCCCCGGAGGGAGAAATGGGACAAGGAACTTGCAGGCAAGATCACAAAGACTTGAAGCGTTTGATTAAGAAATCACCCAAAAGATCAAATCTTGTTTCTTATGGTTGTCTCTCCACATCAGGCGAAGGCAGCGCCGCAGCTCCTTCCTCTGCCACTCATCCCTCGGACACATCGGCCAGGAGATGTCAAACCTTCCTCTCCGCTCGCCACGGGCTGGAAAAAGCATTTCTGCTGCAGCAAGGTTTTGGAAGGCAGCATCCAGGAATGGCAGAGCCTCCGCCCCATGCTGAGACCTTCCACACCACCAACAGCCCAGCTTTTGGCCCTGCAGGATCTGCTGTGAATTCTTGTCATTCGCAGCCTGGTGTGCCAGCTCCCTCTAATGCTCTGTCTGCATGCAGGAATATTCCCCTGGAATAGCAGAGGGGTGTCAACAAGTTCTTTGGGGTAAACAATTTCGCCTGACTTTATGAATTCGTACTCAAAGTTCTAATTTCTCCAAATTAGGAAGGGCTAACAGTGGTTCCCACACTGGCAGCAGCCAAGAAATCTTTTTTTTTTTTTTTTTTTCACTCAGGCTTATTAATTCTTTCCTCTTCAAAAGGAGAGCCCAGTCCCAAAAATTAAAATAAAACCATCCTCTCCCCTTTCACGTGTTGTTAATATTGGTCATCTTCGTGGGCTGAACCAAGAGGTTTATAGGGTTTCTTTCATTGTGTAGATTAATTCCACAAACTTTTAGATTCTCAGAGTTTTGGGGTTTTTTAATATACAAGACAGAAGGAGTATTTTGTTTTGATAACTCAACTTTTCAACCAGTTACATAATTTTTTGCATTAAGATGAACTCTCTTCTTTTAAGCTCAAAGCTACCTACCAGAGACGAGGGGGAACAACCCAAGAGTGCTATGAGACATCATTTCTTTCAAGTGGACTCATCCAGCTCCCTTCAGAGCTGCGTTCCTCATGCCTAAATTATATCTCATGGTGCTGTTTTTAGCAGGCAGGTTCTTAGATTATGTATGATTTGGGGTTATTGATGGAGCCAGTCAGTCTGCAGGCACTGTTTCTTAAACAGTTTTCAGAGGGAATAAAGAGATTTCCAGTTTGCTGGTATTATCTAAACCAGAGCAGGCTGCTGTCACATGTAAGGAGGAGTGCATTGTATATCACAGCAGTATGGTTTTCCTTAGCAATGAGAGTTCAGAAAGCATCCAGAGCAAAGCCCATGAAAGTCTAAACACTCCAGTTGACTTGACTGGGCAAATTTTAGCATCCAGGAAAACCCACAGATTTAGCAACACTGTTGTTGAGTTCACATTTTTTGTTTGTATTTCAATTATTTTCAATTTGGATTTCCTGAAAGTAAATATCCAAATTCCTAAGATACTACAATCATGTCCTCTCTTTATAAATACAATCTCTTCCTCTGCTTCTCAAATATAAATATAAATATAAATATAAATATAAATATAAATATAAATATAAATATATATACATATATATTTATATAAGATATTTTGTACATATAAAAATAAAACCCCCTCATGCTGTACTGCCTGTGATCACTCTGATGGAGAGCCATTTCTGAAGTCTTAGTCAAGAAAACATTAAAGCCAGTGAGAAAGATGTGGTGGATGGAGCTGGGTTAGTTTTGGGATTGCTCCTGAGGATGGGATATAATTCTGAACACTGCATGTTTTCAGGTGGGCACATCACAGTTTAAAGAGAATCCCAAATTTGAGCTAATTTAATGTCACACAAAAGGAGAACCATGGACAGCCATGTGGTTTTTCCATAAAAAATGCTTGCAAACAAATATTTGAGGTTCATTCTTCCTTAAGGTGGTGAGTGCTAGCAGCTAGGAGGTGGGCAGAAGACTTAATTCTTCTCTTTGGTTGTTACTGAAGGAATATTTTTTTAGAGAGAATAAGACCATCTCCCAGTAGTTGCTTTCCTTTTTGTCCTCAGGCTGTCAAGAACAACTGTGCATGCAACTATTCCAAATCAACTCCATGCGGGAATGTTTTCCTTAAGAATAAGCACTCATTTTCATAGTTTACTTTAACCCACTTCGAGACCAGCAAGGCATTCCTGACAGTGAAATCAAGGAAATCAGTGCCTGTGTTTCACAATCCCTCACCCTCTGCTTTCTAAACACAGAGAGAAAACAGTCACTGAGCTGCTCATCTTACAGAGAGTCCTCCTGTGCACAGCACAGAAGGCCTCAGGTAGTAAAAAAAAAATTTTTAAAAAAATCAGTCAAAATTCCTGCTCTGACAATCGGGATTCCTGGTCTGTGCATCAGGATCTTGGCAAATTACACCTAGCAACTTTTTTCCCTTTAGGTGGCTGGTAAAGGGTGAGTTCTTCTCCTAAGGTGCAACTGCAAGAGGACATGGAGGAAAAAAAATCTCTCAGCGGGTGAGTGTGGCTTCTCCCACAGTTTATTTGTAAGCTTTTCTGAAGAATCTGTGATCATGGCCAAGGAGTCTAACAGGCAGGAGTTTAACCAGAATAACCCACGTGGACATGCCTTGCAGCTGGTCTGTCCTCCTACCTGTATATTCTGCCAGCTCTCACAGAGATGCTATGGACATCTTTTATTAATTCCTTTGGTGTTATTGTAGTCAGGGAGCCACAGAGACTTACTGACATGAGCGTGTCAGTAATTAGTTAATGGTAATCACATAGCATTTTATCAGACATTTTTGATTTTGCGTTACACTGCCAGCTGTATACATGTACAGTTATGTTATGCTTTGTATTTATGTTATTCACCAGTAATGCCAAAGAGAATATGAAGATGTGCTTCAAGTAATTCAGAACTGAAACTGGGGCTCTTAATTCATCTATTTATGTCATTTGAGGACAAGCAAGCAAACTCCTAGGCAAGAGTGAAATATACAGTTTTTAATGTATTTTTTTTGCGGGGGGAGAAATGCAGTTCTTCATAAATGAATCCCTGGTGATGTATAAAGGCAGCTTCTTTTCTTTGTTTTTCCTTTTGATGCCATGTAGATGCTAAAAACATTATCCTAGTAAGGCTGCATTCTGGACAAGGACCACTAAAATTTGCAATCAGCACTGTCACCAGACATTTCCTATCAGCAGTATCACCAAGCTTATTGAAAGTGTCATATGTTTTAAAATATTACTCGCCCACACTGGCCTTGACTGGTTCTGTTTTCTAGTATCAGTAATCTCTGAAGGTCTTTTCATGGTGCTGCAGTCTGTTAAGTAGATATTTGAAGTATTTCTCCTCTGAACAGACTGAGTAATTAACCTTTTGTAAGTGTCGTCCTAGAAGGCTTCTTTGTCCTTCTCCATGGCCAGTCAAACATCCAGACAAAACAAAATTCCCTGCTTTCTGGGGGTTCAGCAATATGGCTTTCTGTAGGGTGGATGAGAAGGAGCTGAAGTACATGTGGAAACCAGGAGGTCCCAATACCTTGGGCATAAGCTTCCCTGGGAGTTTCCACTACTACTGTCAAGCACAGGCAGAAAACTTCTGTGATCAGAGCTTTCAGTCAAAGCATTGGCAAGGCTGGAAGAGTTTCTTAATCATCCTTTGTCCTTGGTAATTTGTTTATTTGTGCTTTGCACAGATGTTATGGCACACAAGGGCAAGTACAGTCACTTATTTTGTTTCTTTCACCTCAGGTGAATCCAGGAGTCTATCCCAACAACTTCTCCATTAAATCCACAAGCTGAACTGTATGTTACCTGTTCAGACAGAAGAAACCAGCAAATTCCTTAACCAGTCATTTGACTGATAGCCTCCCCCATATTTCTCCTCTAATTTGTCATGCTTCATACCCCTCTCACTCAGCTTTGCTTTTTGCCTGCTCTGTCACATAGAAGAAAGTATCAGAAATGGGTGGATGGTGACAATTTGCCTACTTGCTTTTGCATGTGGCTGAAGCAGTCATGATGCTGCCTTCCTTCTCTGTGTCTGTGCCTCCTGCTTCCCCCAATATATTTATTCTGCTGTTCATGGCAAATTTCCACCTCCCTTGGGCACAGGGAAGAGGGGAAGGAATCCCAGAGGTCATTCCTTTCCTTCCTCAAAAACAGGCGACTTCGTTCAAGGGCTGCTTTGCTGCTTTGCCAAGTAAAGTCTTAAATGCACCTCTTTTCTTCTCCTGCCCACCAGCTTGCAAAGTCCTTCCCTCTCTTTTTTGTCCCTGAACAGCTCCAACAGGGAAAAAAAAAAAAAGGCTGTGGTTTGACAAACACTGGATTCTACCAAAAAGGACAACTTGTTGTTCATAGTTCGTCCTTTACCTCTCACTCCTGCCCACTCAGTCATACCAGCTCGAGTTTGTTGCAGCTGAACAGAACGAGGAAAATGGTCTAATTTAAAACAGTCTTCCTTGCTTTGTTTTGGGTTTGGAGGGTGCTTTTGTGTGTTTTGTTTTGTTTGTTTTATCCTTAAGCCTGCAAGAAATTGTAATAACACAACTGGGAAAGCAGCTAGGAGGGAGAACAGCAGAAAAATGGGTGAGAGTCATGCCAGAGTTACAAATGAAAAAAAAGTTCATTGATCTGTGGATTTAGGCAGCTCCACCTCAAACACCCTTTAGTTCTGGGGAGAGGCAACTGTCCCAAAGATTTACAGAAGAAAGTAAAGTCATTAATTCCTCTTGAGTCCAAGCACCCCAGTGAAAAACCAAAAGCCTCAAAGTGAAAACAAACAAACAGTCCTTTCTTATCTTGGAAAAATGTGACAGAAACTCTGAAATTTCAGATAACATGCTTTGGACTGAATAGAAAGTTTCCCTGCAATCTGGAGAAGTCTTTTTTTTTTCCCTCTCTTTTTTTTCCCCCTTTTTTTTTCTGTGGAGTTTTTGAAAGGCAGCTATGTTATCAAACAGATATGCTACTCTGCACTCAGCAAGCCTGCATGCCCTGAACTGCTCCAGGTCCCCTCAAATGGAGTGCAGAAGCAGAGTGGAAATTATTGGCTCAATGAACATCACTCGGGTCAGATCTGACATCCACCTGTGTCAGAGAAGTCTAGCATTACAAAGCTGGAGCAGAATCCTGGTGGTCTGTGGCTTTGAATTAGCCAAAATGCGTCTGGAATGTCCAGCCCTCAGCGCTAACACACAAACATAACAAAAATTTTTGCCTTCCAAAGGAACACAGCTGTGACTAGAAGGAAACGTCATTTCGTGAGCTATTCACCTGAATCAATGGGCATTCCCTGCATTGCTTCCCAAAGCAGGAACATCCCCTTAGCAGGATCAATGCTTTGTAATTTTATCCCAAATTCTGCCAGTCAGTAAGGAAACTGTCTTTTCATTGGATGTAGAAAAAGGCATTTTGGTCATGTTGGGTCATTACTTACTTCTTGTAAAGTTGTTTAGCTCAGAGGCGGTTTGTTGAGGTTTTTAAATTTGTTTTGTGTTAGTTTGGTTTTGGCTTGGGTTTTTTTGTTGTTTTGGTTGCTTGGGTTTGGGTTTGTTGTTTTTTGGGGTTTTTTTAATCACCAAAGAGATGAGCCTTAGTAATTAAGAAGCCTCCCTGTTTTTCCCTACAGAAACCCTAAATCACATACCCTAAACACCACCCTCTTCCAGGTTTTCCAAGGACTTTGCAAACACCTTGCCTGCAGAAGACTCTGGCACTGTGCCCGAATCTGAGGCAAAGTGTAGTTTTTAACACAGTTTTGGCTCCTCAGTGAAAACAGGATACTGCTTCTCTCCGTCAGTGTTTCAGCGTCTTTCCTGGTGCTGCTGGCAGTGTGAAGTACAGGTCATTCCCTCCCTGCCCAGCAGATTCCAGGGACAAAGATCCCTGCTGCCCTCTACCAAGTGGGCTGAAAACGCCGAGATCTGGCTTGAATAAATGAGTCTGTGGGGGCCACATTCAGGCACTGGGCAACTTTTTTTTTTTTTTTTTTTTTTTTGATGGTTAAAAATGTGTTCCTGGCTGTCTTTCTACTGTGAATTAATAAATAGTTTAAGGTGCTTTGTTCTGTGACATGGAGAACTTGGCAGTGATGATGCCTAGGAAGGGGAAGTGATGGTATATATCAACATATCAATAGATATAACAATATCTGCTATTACATATAATAAAATCCCAGGTGATTGGTTGCCTGCTCTCTCCACGCCATCAGTAGTGCTGAAAAGTGATCATAAATTGCTGCTGAATAGGTAAAATCAAGATGCAAATCCAGATGAAAACAGAATTTTGCCAAAGAGCAGTTTCCCTGATGTGAACTGCTCAGTTATTTTTAGATAGGGACATCCCAAGCCCAATCGTTTGTCTCTCGGCAGATGCTTCCCACATCAAAAGGATCCAGCTCATGTTAGAGGCAGTGAAACCTCCCACCAGCACCCCTCCAAGCTGGCTCAGAGCCCATCATGAGACATTCCTCCTCTTCCACTTGGTTCTTTAATTCAGACTTGACAACCTAGGATGCAGATTTAAATCCAACTACAGGAAAACTATTAATAAGCCGACAAATGCTGAGGATGAGAATTCTCAGTGAATTTAAAGCCGAGGGATGATTGCCAAGAAAATTTGGCTTTCACTCCCCTGTTGCTTTGATGCCCCTTGCTTTCAATTCTCACAGCCTAAGAAAACACTTTTTCCTTCCTCTCTGCTTTATCCCTAATCTCCCCAGGTATAAGCAGTGGAGGAGATGAAGCTCTCTTTCAACAGCTGCCCAAAACTGCCTCTCCTCACTTGTCAGCCAATTCTTCCTGTCTTTTAATGATTTTTGGCAACATCTTACTCTCCACAGCTTGTTTCCCACCACTGCTGCCAGCCTGGAGAGCAGGCTGGACCCGGGGTGGGGACAAGGCTGGCAAGGCAGTGTTGGTCCCAAGGCTGGCAGCTCCAGATCACGAGGCAGAAGTGCTGCTGGTGCCTAGCAAGGCAGGGCAGCATCCTTCCAAATGCCACCTCTTCTTGGCTGTCCACCCTTCCCATAAAATTCACCTTTTTGTAGGCACAAAAAAAGGGATAAAGGGAAGAGCAGAGTATAGAGAAGAGCTCTGAACTAACAGCAAATTTGGAATTTTCAGGTGGCCACAAATATTTACAGCTTGGGTCACAAGAATATAAATTCAATTAATAATTTTGGCTGGGGAAGGGGATGGGAGAGGATTTGATTTTGGGGGTGTTTTGTGTTGCAATATTATGTCCCAGAAATTTGATTACATTTTCTGTGTGTATGTGTGGATGTGGGTTTTTGTTTATTTGTTTTCGTTTTGGTGTTCCCCTCAAAAAAAAAAAAAGGGCTGAAATAATTTGGTTTGAATATAATTCAAAACACTTACTACCAATAGAAAGGAGAAGGAAACCAAACCAAATATTTCTAAAATTAAAAAAAGTTAAGCAAAAGCTTTTTCTCAAATCAAATATCTCTGGATTGAAGCAGTCTGAAATTTGTTTTTCCATTTACTGTCTAGTAGGGAAAAAACAATCTCTCAGAAAAAGCTGCTGGATTAGAACCAAAGATTTCCCCCCAAGTTTTTCACCCATTATTTGAAAAGCTTTAGTAGCCAGTGAGGTTCCCCAATTTGGACATCTTGCTGTGAGCTTGGGACTTCCCATCTTCCAACATCTGCACACCCGGGGATACAGGGGATGGCAGCCACAGTAATTTTCAGAAGCCAGCCACCATGTAAACACTAGCCTGGGGGTAGCAGGAGGCCCTGCATCCAGAGGACTCTTCCACAAAACATATCTAAGTTATGGCTGTGTCTTTTCCTATGAAGAGATCATTATCTCCCCCTCCATGCCCACGGCAAAACTTTCTCCATTCTCTATGGGAGCAGGATTACCCTGCCAACGTTTCAGTAGCCAACAGGGCCAGCTTGAAGTCGATTTCCTGGCACTGGTGGGGGAATTTCATAACTGTGCATCACTGTAAACTACACTGAGGAGTGCCTTCCTCCCTGCCTTCCTCTTTGTCTGTTTCCTCAAGCAACAGAGCTGCTGACGGGCACACCAGGGACGGGGCTGGCAAACAGTGGGAGATGCTGTTTCACTGGCAATTAGTGACTAGATGAGTGTGTGTTTGTTTCTGCCTGCTTCCCATGAAATATTATGGATCCGAGTGTGCCATCAAAGAGCTGGAACCGCCAGCTGTGAAATCAAAAAACATACTGCAGGAATTGCAAGGCCGCTGGGAGAATTCGCCTTTTCTGTCCCTGTGAAATGGGACACCGGGCCAGTTGTGCAGCAGGACGGATCAGTCGTCCCTCGCTCTGAGGGAGGTTGGCTCCTTGGCAGGAGTTTTGCTGGCACTGCTGAAAGCTTCAGTTTGACTGGGGCAAGCTGATGAGCCTTCCCGTCTGCTGTTCTCCTGCAGATGATCTCTGATCCTGCTGAATCTCCCTCTGCTTCCCGCTGGAGAGTAATTCCTTCAGACACCTCCCACAGCACGGACCAGACTGCTCCTGAGCCAGCCAGCTGAGGAGATAATAGTACCTAGCTCACAAGGAAAAGTTCAGGGCTCACCTGTTCCTGCACTGAAAAAACATTCTGCCATCTTCGAGATCCTATTATGTGCAAAGACCCTGCTCCAGCAAAGCACTTTAACTCCTGAGTATTTGCCTCTGCTTTGAGTAATTTGAAATGTCTTTAGAGTGCTTCTGGATTGGAGCCTACTTTTCCTTAGTGAGCCCCTATCTCAGAGCCTTTATTTATTTATTAGCTATTGGATATTAGATGGCTTTTCTTTGTCGTTTTTTTGGGGGTTTTCCCTGCCTTGAGTTCTTCAGGTCTTAATCCGATTGGTTCTTCAGGTCTTAATTGCAGTGATTTCCAGGGCAGCTGGTGGGGTGACTGTGCACATCCTCTTCACAGTCTGCTGATGCTGAAGGACAGAGTGCCACCATCCCTGTGCTGCCCTTTTCTGAGTGATCTGAAATGATTTCTGAAGGGTCATTTGACACCTCATGATGTGAATTAAAGGAGAATTCACATGTCTGTGCTCCCTGGGATGCTTCTCAGTGATGCTTCTCGGCCTCAGCCTTCCCTTCCAGGTCTTTTCTGTTCTGACCTCTCACAAGATCATTTCTTGTTCTGGTTGTCCACCAGCTACTTTCCTATTCCTTTTTACTGCTCCTCTTCTTTATATTTCACAACCACTGCAAAGCATAGCAGGGCCACATATCCCACAATGTGGGGGCACAAGGAAATAAGGGGATCTCATTCATGTTGATCTGCTCCAGAGGGTGTTTATGGCCAATGAGAAGGTCTGGGTGACCATCTGAGAGACCTAAAGCATAGAAAGGAAGAAAGAGGGAAAAAAATAAGGAAAGACAAGTCTTTGTCCAGTTTTCGTCTCTAGTCAATCTTTCTTTTCTTGCTCTGATAGCTCAGCTTTGTAGCAGAACCCTGGAACTTGTGTTTGTTGAACTTGTATTTGTTGTATCAAAATGTCACCTATATATATATATAAATAAATATGTATGTATATATATGTGTGTGTATATATATATATCTATAAAGATATATAATTATATATATAAATATTTAAAATAAATATATATGAATATATATAAATATAGAATATATATATAAATATAAATATATAAAATAAATATATAAAAATATATATATATAAAATTCACTGCAAGGAAAACTGCATAATTTCGCAAACCAAGGAAGGAAAATAAGCCAAAAGCATTTAAAAAAATAGTTAAATATCCATATCTCTTTATATTTGCAAGTCCTGAATATACATTCTACTATTGTACAGCTCTATGAATTATCACACAGACCTTATCACCACACAGAGGAAATGTATTCAGCTTTATGACTTTCCTTGCACCATATCTGTGCTTAAACTAACAATTTGAAAGCAGCTTCAAATTGTCATTTCTCTCCTAACTTTTTTCCTCTAAGTTTGGAAATTCCTCTGAAAGTAGCTCTCAGTCAATTTTAATATTTGTCAGGATCCAACCCAGGGCCAGTAAGGTTTTCAGTGTGAGAGCATGCACAATACAGTTCTACATATATTTAAACTCTAAAATGATGCTTTTTTTTCATTACATGGGTTTTTTTGCATACATAGAAGGTGACAGTGGCAAATGTTAGAAACCTATTATTCATTCACAGAATGGGCAATTCTGGTGCCCAAACAGGCTTAGAATTTTCTGAAAAGAATATTTCTGAAAATATTTCTAGAAATTCTTTCCAAGTTCCCTAAGACTTTCACTTTTTCTCTATAAGTCGGAATGACAACATTTTTGATAAATATATTAATTTTCAATTTGGTTTTCACTTTCACAGAAGCACCATAATTTGAATCTTAGGCATTAAAAACTTCACTAAAAAACACGGTGTTCAGAATTCTTTTTACAGAAACATTTAAGTAAGCTCTTTATTCTCATTGAGAATTATTTTTAAATTTATATATGACAACATTCCAACTTTTCAGATAAAAACCCAAGGAAACATATCTCTGCAAACTATTTTTTTTAATTGACAAACAGCTGTTTTTGAAGGAACTGTGAAATTGGCATTATCTGTTAATACAATTAATTAATACCAGTCATTATGGACTGATATCATTAACTGTACAGCACCACACAACCCTACAGCAGATGCCCATTTTTACCACAAGGTAGATCTTTTGTATAGAACAATACCTTGCCCATTACACTTTTGTTTAGGAGCAGTATTTCCAATTTTAGGAACAAAATTTCCAATATTTGCATTCACCTGTCGCCTCCATTCCCCGTGATGCAATCCAAGTGCCTGATTAGATACACAGGAACAAGTAAAAGTTGGATTGTCCTTTTCACTTCTTGTCCCACATGGAAAATAAAGCTGGCTGAACGGATGCTAAGGGATCATTCAAGATTATTTCCAACATGATACTGTATTAGTAATGTATTCAGGCTTTTTTTTTGTTATTTTATACGTTCATCTTGAGGGTTGAGACAATCTTTTAAAAACATGAAAGTGTAGCAAATATAACTGTACCATGCTTGCATTCCTTCCTAGCCTTAGGTTCTCCAAGAAAATGAGCTGTGACATTTCATGATACATGTCTTAATTTTAACTTGGGGAAGAAAAAAATGTTTTCGAACAAATAAGTAAATAAATACAAAATCATCTCATAAATATTTTTCCAAGGCTCAATGGAAAGTCATATCCTTCTGTTGAAGTAATATTGCCTTTTCAGAGGTTTTGCTGGAAAATCTTTGATGTAGTACGGTGTTCAGAGGGAAATATTTAGGGGGAAAAATGAGAACTAATAAGCTACAACTCCAGATGCTGTCTTTACAATGGTCAGATCATCAGCTGACAGAGATTTCATCAATCAGTGGCCCTTGCTGAGGATTTCTGCGCTGAAGATTTTTATATGCATTACTGTGGGTTTCTCCATATGAAGGGAAGAACCTGAGAAAACGATTCCATTTTATCTGTGTTCCAGGAAAAGGGGCCAATTATCAGCTGCAATACTTTGGAGAATTTCCTGTCTGGTAGTTCAGAAACTGCCAAAAGCAGGGCACAGAAGCCAGAAAGTACTCTCCTGTCATTGGCCCAAACAAACAAACAAAGATCCCCAACAGAAAATAACTCTCCCCAAAATAAAAATAGTTCTAAAAGATCAACAGCAACAAAAATGGACCAGATTTTAAATGAGAGCCTGTGTTTCACATATCATGTGGCTAGACATAGTTTTTGGAAGCCGTCCAGCTCAACCCACTTTTCCCCACCATCTGTCAGCAGTGGGTTTGCTGACTGCAGGAGCTCGGAGGCAACGGCGCAAAAGGCGAGTGTTAGACAATCGAGTTTAAACATGACAAGAGCAGGGAAATTCAAAGGCCTGATGATGTAATGTGCTAACACTTGGCTGTTGTGAGAAAAAGAGGAGGAGCAGCATAGCACAGAGAAATAAGTTGGTCACCTTTACCCTGGATTCTCTGTCTCTCCTCAGTGTGCGCTGAGACCCTGGCATGATTAAACATGCAGTTGGGAAGTGTTTAATTTGCAGAGGCCAGGGAGATTTGGGATGGTGATTTAGATGTTGGCTTGTGGCACCAGCTTCAGACCTGCTGACAAACCAAGCCACGTTCTGGAGAAAAGGAAAACTTGTGAGGTCACGAGCTGAATCACAAAGAGAGGGACCACCAGAAGATGAGCTGGCTGTGAGTTTTATGTCCTTTGTCCATATTGCAAGAAGAGCTCAGACCTCCAGCAGCCTTGCACTGGTCCCATTTTTAGACAAGCATCTCTACCAAATGCCTTTTCCTCCCACTTTAGCTGTGGGTCTACAACAAAGACCAAACCAGTAATAATCTGCTCACCTCTAGATTCCCTTGACTTAAATTGGTGTGCCAGCTCACCAGAATGAGCCCAAAAAAGGAGGGGACAGTCTGGCCCACAGGGGGCTGTTCTCAGACACTTAATTTGAAGACAAAACTCTGAACAATGCTCAGAAGATTCTGGTTTACTCTGAACAGGACTTGAGGAAACGGATCTGCTCTCCAGGCAGAACAGGATTATGGTGCAGTAAAATGTCCCTTGCAAAAATGGGGAAATATGTGTATCCCATAGCCCAGCCTTGGCTGAAATTGTATTTTTATCCCAAAAATTCCCACCTGAAAGGCATGAATGAAACTTAAAACAGCTGCATGCATGCTGTAAGAGCACATCTCAGATACAGGAGACTAAGAGCTTGGGAAAATGCATGCTACAAATTGAAGGATACACACAGGGCTGGAGGTGGTAATTGTAGTATTGGGTCTCGTTTGTGTCACTGTAAAAGCTTCTTTGAGAAATGTGCTTCTCATCTGGTCTTGGGCAGGCGAAGGGATTTCTCCAGCTTTCTTTGAACAGGGCTGTGTTGGAAAAAGCTCAGTCCAGCCTAGTTAAACTGGCTGCTAAAATTACAGCCAGTTGGGGAGCTGGCTATTAAAAACTCTTGAATGAGCTGTGTTTCCTCCTGCTGCTCATTGCCTGTCTGCTGGGAGAGCCTGTGCTTGGTCCAGCAGCAGCTCTCCATCCTTTCCCTCTCTCACCCAGGCTGCTCTGGCTTCATCCCAAAGCTGCCAGCACCTCACTGATGCTCAGCTCTGGATCCATCACCTCAGCCAGCCTCACCTCTGGTGCTCAGTGGATGAAGCACTGGTTTCAAAGGCTTTTTTCTGCCTTTTTGCAGTGAGGAGATGCAGAACACAGAGCTCCCTGTGTCCCACGGTGCCACCAGAGCCCATTCCTCCGAGGGACAGAGTCTGAGGCAAAGCAAGGACGGCAACTCTGCGTGTTTTTGTTAATTGGCAGAAGGAATCATCTGCAGGTTTTAATTGAACTGTCTGTGGGTTTGCACTGCTGGGCACGGCAGCAGAGTCCAGCCCTGGAAGCCACAGACTACCAGTAGTCTTCTGAGTGATGTATGAGTAGGGGAATGGATCAGCACCTGTGGACAGATTATAGATTTTGATGTGGTGCCATGGCTAGGATCCGTGCCAGTGAAAATCCTTATAAAACCTGTGGACAAAATTTACTGCATACCTGCCGTAATCAGTTTTAAAATCACGTCTTTCTCAGATTCGGTAGATTTTTTTTTCTCGTTTTAAGAAAATGGTAGGAGTGCAATTTCATTTTTAGATCAAAGTTATAAACCCTCAAGAATCCATCTGAAACTTATAAACTCTCCATTTTGTTTTACATTGAGATAATTAAAAAATACCAAACTATATATGTATTTTAATTGGGATTTGAAGAATGACTCCCAGTCACATACCTTGTAAACTAAGTTTCATTGAGCAATAAAGCTTATAAAGCTCAGTTGAAACAACTTTTGAAAAGGGATTTTTTTTTTATTAAATGCAATACTTACAAACTGGTGAATATTGTAATCAGGTAGAAATTGCTGCCTGAGGAGAAAAAAACCCTATATTTGTAAAAAGACTGAAAGTTCTTTGTTTCCATTAATACATGCTCCTATTTTGTCATAACCTACAAAAGTCACCATGACAAGTGACTAAAACAGAGAAAAGTGGCTTCACCATTGAATTCTAACAGCTCTAAATCCCAAAATAACTGCGGCTGGTTGCCTCTGGGCATGTTCATACAGCAGGTAGGATGGCTCTTCTGAGCAAACCTCGTTCTGGAAGCCTCCCTCAGCATTTTGAGGGACTTGTAATCACTCTGTCTCTGCCATCCCTCAGCAGCAAACCACTTGCCATGGCGTTGAAGGGCGTTCAGAAATGATGAGGAAGAAACGCTCACCGTGGCATCAGCCCATTTCCCCGTGAATGTAACCCAAAAGCAAAGGTGCCAGTGCTCTGCTGGTGTTTGACAAGGAGCAGCAATGAGTCTGGACTGGATTGGAGTGGGGTGGAAGAGGGGTGGATGGATCTGCCTGCCCCAGGCTGCACCTACAGCCACACCTGGGCTGCCCTTTCCAGAGGTGGGACTGACCCTGGACACAGCTCCTGCTGTCCACTGCACTTCCCTGGGGCTCTCAGCTTTTATTTCACGGTGAAGTCCCTCTGGCTAGAGCCTAGTGAACAATTCCTCATCCCCTCTGATAAAACACCCCATAAACACAGTCAGCTGGCTGAGGCAAAGACGAGCTGCTTCACCAAGGTCTCATGTGTATTTGCGCTGCGCTTTACAATTCAAGAGAGGCTCAAACAACTCTTGTCTCCTCTCCTATTGAGCTTTCAGCCCCTACCAAATTTCCTTTAACTTGACATATCCTGCTCAAAGCTGCTGAGCTCTCCAAGATCTGGAATGTGGCCAAGTATCATTTCGTTGTAAAGCCATAGACAGAGACATGGAAGATTCATACACAGATTTCTAAACTGTGCACTGCTTAAGTGGCAGAAGGAAAACCTTAGTGCCTGCTGTAAGTCAAGCCAGAACATTCATCATTTTTACTATTTATTTCCAGGATTTTCAACATTTTCAATTTTAATTCCTTTAATTTATTTTTTAAAAGCATAATCACAGCTTGCGTATATGATCATAAAACCCGATAAATCTGTGGAAATGCCCAAGAAGCCAACAGAGGAATATCAGCTTGTATCTCTCAGGAATCCTTAATTGCAACTCTTATGAGGTTTGCAAGACCTGCTGTTTCATTGTAATCATTATGAGGCCAGATGAAGCTTGCTTAAAACTACCTGAGTTGTGGATTAATCTAGGCTAACAAAGAGGTTTTACACAATCACTAATGTCTGTTGTAAAAAAACCCATCTTTTTTCCCTGATTATGAAAAACTAAGTGAATAAAAAGGCTTACATTTTGTTCTGAAAGAGTGGGCAAAAGAGGAGTAAGGTACAAGGGTTAGCAAACATTAAAAAATAAAGACAAAATTGCTCAAAAACTCATGCAAAATACTGTTGCAATGTGCAGGCTAAAAGTAAGTTGGTCCTTCTAGAACCTTCAGACATTCTGTAGGCAGAGTGGTGAACCAGTGACAAACAAAGAGAAAATCAATCATCAGCATGAAGACAAACAAATGTTTCTGATGGATGCTACATGTGATTTAGAAATGCTGCTCACCTGACCCTCTGTGGCTTTGTCCATCTGGCTGTTTTGAGCTCTAGCCCAACTCTGACCACAGGGATTTGATGCACTAAGAATTCCTCAAGGCTACAGACCCTGTGCTGTTGTCACTTCTGAGCACAGACAGCAACAGGAAGAGTTATCCTGTTAGTCTGGTTACCTCCCTCCTCCAAAGGATGAAGGCTACACCAAGAAAACCTGTTTAGTGTCAGCATGGCCATATCCACTTGGGAGTTTTCCTGGAAGAGTGGTAGGAATGAAAGAGAGTAACTTTATGTGCTGAAACGCTGTAGAGGAGATGAGGTGTTTGTGGAAGAATGGTGAAAGAGAATAAGCCAGATTAGGTAGCAAATTTCAGAGGAAAGAGGTTAAATGAGAACTGTTGAGTTACTGTTATGCAGCTTGCACAAGAAGATTGTAATCCTGACCAATGTTCCAGTCTCTCTCTACATCAAGAAATTTTTTGGTAATCTGCATGTCCCATACTTTCTTCACAAGTGGAATTCTTCAGTAAAATGTTGACCTCAGCTGAGCCAGAAGGTGTATGGCCAAGAGGATTTCTTTCCTCCTCTGAACACAGTGCATCTTCTGGAGTGCAAAGTGTAATGAGAACCGAGTCAGGCTCTCTGGATCTGGCTGGGAAAAGACCACATGAACAGCTTGCAAATGAACCACTGGGCTGTGGTTTCCAGTCTTCCCTTTCAGGTTGTTGCATCCCAAGAGTTTTTTATTTTAGTGCTGTAGGTGCAGAAGGCACTGCCCCAGCTGCAACTGCGTTGCTTTGCACTGCTTTAATCCCAGCATTGCTGCTCTTTGGAGAAGAAGATGGAGAAGCCATCTACATGGCTGCATTGATTAGTGACTTAAAAGTCTTCTCAGAAGTGTGGAAACCTCTAAGTTGAGCAACAGAGAGTCGGAGAGACATAGAGAAAGCAAGACAACTGCTCCAGTATGACAAAACTTACACAAATTAAAGGTCCAAAGAAAATGCTTAGAAATTGAAACCTCTGTCACCTCCGTGCAGAGGAGGAAGTCAAAGTGGTCAGTGCTAAATGGAGATGCAGGTATGTCTCAGCAGCTTTCCCTTCATCTGGCTCCTAGATGAAGCTCTTGGTGCTGGATTCTCTCATGATAAATGCAGGGATGAACTCAGTGGGAGTCAGCTGTGGTCGGGGTCTGCTGGTGATGCTGAGATATAAATAACATCAAAAAGATGCATTGGCAAGCCACAGCATATGTCAAAAAGATTTAGGCAATTTTAAGTATGCATTTAAAAACACCAGAGGTTGAAATTGTCAAGGATCCCTACTCTGCTGTCTGCATAAACGTGTACAAATGCCACAGTTGCACGCTGGTATTTACTCCACGACAAATGCTGGGGAAAAGTTGCATATAATTTAGAACCAATCCAAAAATACATACAGATTTGTGTGGTTGACCAACCTGTTCTTCCAGGTGTGGTGGTTTAATGTGTCTTCCTGGTTGCCTTGCTGTGCAGCACAGACTGAAATGCAGCTGCATGAATACCCTCTTGATATCCTGTTGGAGAGAGGGAGCCTCAAAGACTTCTCAGGCTGATTTGCCACAGCAGCAGGGAAATGGATTTAGTTTTCAGGTGGTTGCTACAATCTGAATGAGATGACAGTCCCATGCCATCTCATGTGGATTTATGCTGCTGCTGTAAATAAACCTGGGGGGTGAGGCACATTATTTTGACCTGCTCTGGCTGCTGCTTTCTGATGGCTGCTAAGCTATGCTAATCAGAGGTGACATCAGTAAACCTGTTGTCATCACAGTGCACTGTGGTAACTGGGGCCAGAACACGAAGGGAAAGAAAAAGAAAGACATTACATATAAAACACATTACAAGACATAATGTGAAATATTTCCAGTATACAATGTGTTACACTGACTCACTACCATACATATTCACTGCAAGAGTAATGATCTTTAGCAGATTAAGAGCTTTTTTCTTTCTTCTGGTTTGAATTCATTCCTGGCCTGTGGTGTGATTGGTGCCCTCCTGGCCATCTCAACAACTTAGAGTTTTCCACCACAATAAACAACAGCACAGGGGGAATTTTAAAGTCTGGGGGGGCAAGTATGTGCTGTGGTGCTCAGTGGCAGGCAGATGGCCACCAAACCTGTGTGCTTTTGTGGTCCTTGTCTGGAAAAAGACATCATATCCATGAAGAACACTGCAAATAGCCACAGGCTTGCAGTGCCCAAACTTTGTGAAGCCTGTGAGACATTAAGAAAGCACACACACAGCACCATGCCTAAGATAATAATCCAGTGCAGGGCAAAAATGACCATGGCATGACTGCAATGACTGATTTGCAGTGCAGGCAGGGTGAGCCGAGATCTGTCAGCCATGCACTGTGCATATGGTTGTCATCCTCTGTGGTTTGGGGCAGCCTAAATAAACCATAAGGGGCTGAAGGCACAGAAGGGAGGGAACTGCAGCCATGTGTAGAGCCTTGCTGAGATATCCTGTCCTGTTTACATTCATTTTCTGCCTTGCTCATGTTTCTATCAGCATAAAGGAGAGGAGAATCAAGACTTTCCTTCCAGAGTTTTTAAAGCCTGAGGAAAGATAAGCAGAAGACTGGAAAGACGAAAGATTTTGGATAAGGAAGGGAGGGGGAGAGAAGCTAAAATCGTCTGGTTTGCTGTGTATGCAGAGGAACTGGGTGAAGAGTGGTGGGGCACAAAGAGAAAGCTGGCAGCACAGCTCCTGTGGAAGAGGAGGAGAAGGCAGCAGCACTCTGCTCCATTTAAATGTCAGCAAGGTAGCCTCCACCAAAAGAATGCCTCCTGAGGGGGGAGAAAACAAGCAGAGTGTCAGAACCAGCTGGCAGCTTGAGAAAAAACAAGTGTTCTGCTGAACAGCACCACTGGGAGCACTGGACGGCTGCCTCTGCCTCCTCATCGTCACTATTCAAGGCCTGTCAAAAGAATTATAAAAGGTGCTATAAAGAAAAGACAAATCTCAGGCAGGCAGAGCAGCAATGGAACTGGCCAGAAGGGAGAGCAGGCAGAGCTGGGCTCCTGCAGCTCTGTGAGCATTTAGGGGCTGGCAGAGGTGGCTTTGGAGGGAGATGTTTTCTGTCTCCAGAGGTGACAAGGCAAAGGGAGGGCCTGCCCATGACCTCGCACCACGCAGGGGTCAGGCCCTTCTGCTGATCAAAAATGCATGAGGATTGGTCTGTCCCTTTGTTTCCTGGTGGTTTTCATCTGTCAGAGTGCTAAAGGAACACTGGAGGATGGGACTGTGCCTGTCATGGCCCTGCTCTGGAAAGCTTCACGTGGCAGCCTCAGCCTGGTCCCAATCTTCATCCACCTCCACACCTTCCTGCTGCTGCCCCACTGTCCTGGTGAATCTCGTGCCACCACGAGAGGCACCTCACCAGTGTCACAGCCTGTCATTTGGAGCGACCTGATCCATAAAAGTTACCTGCTCGGTCTTGAGAGGAGCTGGAGATGAAATTTCACCCAGGCAGAGAGATAATTTTCACTGTCTCCAAAACAGGAATGCTCGAGAAGGACAGATTCCTCCAGCCTAGTAAAGGCTAGGAAGGAAATTGTTTCTGAAGGCCAAAAGCCTATTCTTTCCAGATTTAGGCACAGTGATAAACATCAAAAGGAAACAATGGATACCCACTTCTGCAGGTGTTTCCTTCATACTTAACTGCTCCCCTCCAGCCTGTTGGGAATACTGCTCTTGCCTATTGTTTGGTAAATTCCAAGAATCATATTTATATCCATGATGTGAAGGATTTGCTGGGCACACATTCCCCCGTGTGGGGCTGCAGTGTTGTGCCAACTGGAGCACTGGGGAAGCCAAACCCCAGCCAGGTTCCCCAGACCAAAGCCCAAGAACTCAAAGTCCCTGCACAGTTCAAGACATTCAGCCTTCCTCTGCTCAGAACACGGAAAACAGTTTCATTCTGTGGACACTCTGTTTTCCAGCACTGGAAAACATTCCTTCACCCTCATCTCCACCACACCAACAGCAAGACCTGCTCTAGATTGCTGCATGACCTGAAGTGACATGCCAGCAACAAAAGCCAAACATTTGAGAAGGCTACCCAAGGAGAGGGAGTTGGCCTTCTGAAGCACAGCTCAGAAATTTTCCTAACCCAAAAGAAACGTTGGACAAACACCTCAGGAAGATGAGCTCATCCATGTGGTGGGCTCTCCTCCTGGAATTTTCTGTCTCCTCCTCTGCGTGGTAGAGTGAGACTTGAGTAACAGAAGGACAATTTCTGGAAACAAAAGTCAGATGAGCAAGAGTTTTAGGGATGTCCAACTTGGCACGTTGGTGCATGCGTGTCACTGGATTAAGCAATGCCTTTGGGAGGTGTCACTAATTTTTTGTTCGTTGATATGGGATGAATACATAAAATAACTATTCTATGTCTTTTCCATGGCATCACTTTAAACTTCCCACAGCAGGAGAAAGACGTAAACATTGCAGCTTTCAGATGGGGAAGCTGAGTCACTGAAAGATAACATAAATATCCTAAGTTGCATGGCATAACAGCAGCAAAACTGGAGTCCTCAAGTCTCTCAGTGAACTGCTTTCCCCCTACATGCACCCCAAGAGGTGTGTGGAAACTACTGTGCTTACTTAGAGTATGAAGTCCTGCAGCCCTAAAAAAAAAAAAAGGATTGACTTGCTAATGCAGTTGGAGTTTGTTAAAACACCACAGAACCCAAACCAAGGCCTGAGATTCCCAGTTTCCACCTTCTGAGATCTGCAACGTACAGCTTAGGTGAATCACCGTGCTTTAAAATGACAAAAGGACCATCCATCAGCAGAGAGGAAATGAAATTATGACAACAAAATTCCAAATACAGCTGTTAATTCACTCTCCCAATAGAGCAATGGAGCCCATTTATTTTTAAAAAAAGACTTCTTTTCCTTTTTTTTTTTTAGTGTATGGGGAATGAAGGCATTCAGCTCTATTCAGACAGAAGGTCTGTCTGGCAGAGGAGATGCTCTCCATGATGCAATCTCTGATGGCCCATCTGTGACAGACATCAGCAAATATTTCATAGATGTCCCTCCAGAAGAAAGTGAAATGAATACTCACCATCCCTACTACTTGCCACTTGTTCTGAGAGCCATTCTCAACAGAAAAACAAATATACCCACAGTTTCGTCTTAGAATTAACCCCCAACTGAAGGCAAAATAAAGCTTTTGGTGAAGAAAATCAGCTAGCTATGTAAAAGATTATTTTGTTGCCAGCAGTGATGAAGCAGCAATGGGTTTCCGTCTCAGAAAAGCTCTTTTTTCAGAAAAGGTTCCTTTTTTTTCCAACTCCCTGTTTACAAATACCATTCTCCAAGTCCATGTTGAAACCAAATTTTTACCTCACTGTTTTTGTCTAGTGGTTAAATTGTGCCTTTCTGATGCAGCAAAAGATAGAGGACAACGCATATTAGTCAGCAGAAGCAAACTTTTTATTTATTATTTATAGCTTTTTTTTTTTTAATAGTGCTCATCAGCCCTTGTCTCTGAGCACTTCCCAGAGGTGAGTCACGAGGGATGTCCTCACTGCTGAGACACTGAGCAGAGGCCACAGGGCAAGACCTTGGATGGAAATGGGAACCTTTGGAGCTCCTCTCCTTTGTTCCGTGCAGATGACTGGTCTCCTTCACCCTCCCACCCCCACCCTGGCTTCTCCAAGCGTTTCACGTGTCAATCCCACAAGAAACTGACAACAGTCCTTAATTTTAACAAGCATGTGCCACCAAGCACAATAAGATCATTCACAGCGCTCGCAGTGAAGCAGGTGGGGTGAGCCCTTTTCCGGGTTGACTATGTCATTTTGGCATGAGCTCTCTGTTGCTTCATAGAGCTGAAACAAGATGTGTGAGGAAGGGTGGCTTGTTTACAGCATCTCAATAATTAATAACCGTGCTGGAAAACGTTTCTAGATGTACACACACACACTCTGAGTCCCGAAGCATGACATGCACTTTGATTCATGTGCAACACGCACTCCCTGATACATAAAATTCTCAGTGGCCTGGAGTTTGTCAGCCTGTTGATTCTGCTGAAACATATGTTGGTCTATTGAGGGAGCTGCGTGATGAGCAATTTCAAAAATGTCCCAATTTGGAAATGTAGCTGCAGACAGTGTTTTAGAGGAAGTGCTGTGTGATTGAAAGCTGAAGCTGCACCATGCAGTTCAAATTAGATTTGGACATTGTGTGCACTGTCAGTTTGGAGAACTCTTCACAAGCTTGCCAGGGGTTTATAGGACATATGGGTATGAGCCACAGACAACATCTAGTCCTCCAGTTTCTTTTTAGTTTTAATCAGGCACAAAGATCCTTCCCTTTAAACACAAAGAGAGGAACCTTATATTTCAGCAGGGAACACAGAAAAGAGCAGGGCTGGAAGGAGTGAGAGAACAGCTTATTCCTGCATAATCTCTGCTCTTCACATGATCCTCAGCCTGCTGATCTCAGTTAGTTCTGGGAGAGCAGAAACCAAAGCTAGCAGCCTGCAGGTTGTTTGGAGAAGAGAAATAAAACAATCAGTTTGGAACCAGCTACTTTCTCATAACCTCATTTGTTTCATTCACCAGCTGTTTTTCTGAAAGGTGGTGAAGCAATAAAACACACCCTTGATTACCCTTTCCTTCTCAAAGCTTTTCAGTCTTTTTTTGGTTTTGTTTTGAAGTTGCAAGGGTGTGAGAAAACCCAGTTGCATTCAGGGTCTGGTCCAGCACCCATTGCCCTCAGCAGGCTTTGAACAGCATCCACAGACCTGGGTTTGCAGAAACCTGGACTCCAAAAGGCACTTAATCACATTAGCTGAAATCCTGCTGATTTCACTGCAAACTTTTTTCCACCACGCTTGTTAAAGATGAGGGTGCTGTGAGCAATTTTCCCTTCACTGCCTACGTTTAAGTTCAGCACAGCAAAGAAAGCTCAAGCTGAGCTGGGGCCCAGTTGATTCCAATGGGATTAAGCATTTATTTACAGGCAGGCATGTGTGTAAGCACCTTCCTGGATTACAGCCTCACACTGACTCAGGTTGAAATGACTGTGCTGGTGCTGTGCTGAAACAGGGCTTTATTGTCCTTTGAACTGAAGGCTGTATGTCTTGGTGTCTTACTCCCTATGCTTTGATGGTTGCACTGAAGGACGTTGTGGGTTCCTACAGTAAATCTGGCTCCATGCAAGTCACAAGGAACTTTTTCGTGGAGTTAACGTTCATTTTCTCCTGCGCAGTACCATGGAAGAATTTAAGGTTGACTGGTGTGATTGTGACAAATGATATATATTAATTTTTAAAAATAGCCCCTAACAACAAATCATGGAGATCCAAATCTGTATTTGATATAAAGGATGCCAGATCCTTCTGCCTTTTTTATTTTTGTTTCTGAGAGCAATTATTATTTGATAATGGAGTTTTACTCAAAATTACATATCGACTGTGCTTTCATGACCACACTGGCCTTCTACCAATTATATGTAAATTATAAAACAATGGGTAAATCATGGAATATAGTAGCATGAACCATCTATCATCATGCAAACACGTTCCACAGCCCGCTTTTCTGGTGGAACACAATGGTGCAAAAGTAAACCAGAAAAAGACAAAGGAAAAAAAAATTTAAAGATTGAAGAAATAATACTAATACTAATGCTAATACTAATATTATAATAATCAATAAAAGAAGAAGAAGAAGAAGAAGAAGAAGAGGAAGAAGAAGAAGAAAAGAAGAAGGAGAAGAAGTAGAATATAAAAATGAAGAAATTTAAGACCAGAATAAGAAGTATTTATTTGTAGCCTGACACAGTGCAGACTGGGTTCAGTGAGATCCCATCTGCTGATTTCAGGGAGAAAAGGATTAGGTTGTTCTTTCCTATGCATGGAAACCAGATAGCCAAGGCTGTCTGCATTTGTTGTTCTCAGCAGTTTAATCTAATTTACCAAAATCAAAACTGTACCCTTTTTTTTGTAAGTCTTTGACTAGCAGACACCAGCGAGGTTTAGTCCTTCCCCAACCCCTCAGCCTCAATTTAGCAGTACCAAACACAAACAGCTGGGAGGAAGCAGAAAACTGCATCCCAGAAGAAAAGCTAAGCAAAATAATTACAGGTGTGTGTGAACACATCCTCCTGAGTGGGGAATACCAACACCCAAAACACGATGTCCATGAGGAAACCCAGGTGAAGTCAAGACCCTTCGACTGCCTGACAATGGGAATACCCTTGAGAGGTGCAACCTTAACAGAACACATCTTATCCAGGATTCCCAAAGCAGCCAAAGGGATAGCTGTCCTTTTTCTTCCTCAGGACTCTCTGACCCCATCCCTGCATGGTGAGACCTTTGGGACAGGCATGGGGTCAGTTGACAGCAGCTCTACCTTCTGCAGCAATGTGATATCTCAACCAAGATAAAGATGAGCACTGCAGGAGAGTCTGGACAGAGAGCCAGGAGAAAACAGGCCCACAGCTCAGTGTTTGAGGGAAAATGCAAGGACAAGTGCAAAGCAGGTGGGGACCAGGAGCACATAGATTTAGGGCTCTGACTCATGCCTGCAGATGGATTTAGCTAAGGCAGCCGCCGCCTCAGCTGTTTGCCCCAGTCCTCTGCCAAAGGTTATTCTGGGCCATCTGAAGGGACTGGGGACCCACTTGTGTCACATATGGGCTGAAGACACCCTGCAGAGCCTGGGGCAGCTCAGGGGCAGGTGGATCTCCTGCTCAGCCTCTGGGTCCTCCCCACTACCAGAAGCGAATCAGAACCCCAAACAACAGAACCCCAAGAGCTGCATGTGACAACTCTTGAAAAATTTCCATCAGGATCACCACATGTGAAGGATGGCATTCAGGAAACACGTTTTTCTTTTTAAGAGGTGGGCAGCAAAGTTTCTCTGAGGATTTTTGAGAGCAATGCATTTGTGAGATCACTGGTTTTGGCATCCATCTCTCAACACCCAAAGTGCTTTCAACAGAACAGGTGAGATGCTCAATATCTCATGAAAATAAGGCATTTTAAACCCAAAAAAAGAATATCAATATTTCTCCCAGCAGTAAATGATGTTCCTGTACCTATAAACTGCTAATTCCACATAATAACTGTGTGGTCTGCAGAAGAGTGACACCAAAATATGGCTCTGTCTGCACAGAGGTAGCAGCAATTTTCATCTTGTCTGTATCTAAAGGGGCAAAAGTGATGGATGGCTCTGCTTAAGCCCCCATGAGTTTTGGGGTGATGCCTCTGGAGACACAGGTGAGGAAAGATGTCCAGCTGGTGTGGAGCCATCCCAGTAGTACCCAGACGTCCCCGGGAGAAGAGCACTGTGAAAAGCATCACGTGCTGTGACTTTGCTGTCCCATGGTGACCAGGGCATCATGTCCAGGCTCCCATGCTCCAGCTCACCCTGCAGGCCCCCCAGCAGAGCCTGGGGCAGGTTTGGGTGTGCTGAGCTGGTAGTTGCCAGCAGATAGCTTTGCAGCACACGTGGGCACATCTGCACCAGCCTGGAGACAGAGCAGTGGGTGACAGCAGCATGGACATACCTTGCAGCCAGCCAGTTCAAATGCTTCATTATCTGAGGCTTTGGCAAGACTCTTTAGGGCCTCCACTGCATTTTCCCTACCTAATCAAGCTGAAGGCCAGGCAGAGACCTCCCTGCCAAGGCAGAGTACCGAGTGTCCTGTACAAAGGCTCCTTCTGGGCAGCCCAGCCAGCTTTGCCAACAGGGACAGTCCGTTTTGGAGTGATGAATGCTACGTTATTGGCTGAGGCTTGTTAGGCACGCTGAATTCTCTTGACATGATCTCCTGACAGAGGAGAACAGAATACAAGAAGGCTTGTATTTTCCTGCTAAAGCATTTACGAAGAAACACAAAGCCCTAAGAAAGTTCGCCTGCTGGTTCCTCGCCTGTGCTACCCACATTGAGCTCAGTGCTGACAGAGTTTGCTGAGGTGTTGGGAAATAATGTGTTTTTTTGAACTCTAAAACTATCATTGCCTCTGATTAAAACAATCCAGCTCCCAGTTTGGTATAGTCGTGATCCCATACTGCTCTAAACATATATTCCAGCCTCTCTACTTATGTTCCCAGTTTCATATCCGAAACCCGTGATTTCACAGAGGTCACTCACGCACCTTGAGTGAAGCAACATAAAATTACCTCCAATGTGGGTCTGGAAACAGCCTTCCCCCCTGCTCTTTTCCCTTTGCATCTTTCGTGCAAGTGTGTGTTCACACATGTGTGTGTTCTTGAGTTGACATCTATTAAAGACCGATCTCATTTGTGTCAAACATGCCACCTACAGGGAGCATTTTGGAGCAGTCAAGTTACAGGAGATAGATAAAAAAGAAGAGGTAATGAATATGGAGTGTAAATGCCTTAGCAAAGTAATGGAGACATGTACTAAGAGCAAGTGAAATTTGACCTTCTGGCTGAAAACCTGATAGCGAACCAATTGGAGAACTTTAGAAAATTGGATCAGCCTCAATGGGCACAGAGTAAACATTGGGAGTGCAATACAGTCTTATTAAACATAATGCACATTTAATGCATAATTTTATTGCAACCAATTTCATGGTACTGCCTTAAATGAGTGCGGGTCTACTTCGACTGTAGCAGTCCACTACCATTAGTGCCTCTTAAAAGAATTGCAAGGCCAGTAAACTATCACCGGTCTGATCTCTCCCTTAGCCCATACTTTCTGCTTCATAAACTCTCCCAGCTCCCACAGCTTGTAGTGAGATCTTGTCTTCGTTCAGCACGCAGCTTTTGAAACACTAAACTGTTTTGGCAAGTCTTCACAGATGGGAATGTTACAACATTTCCATTTTATGCTGGTGCAGTAAAGCAGTGAACCTTTGCAGCTATAGATCAATCAGCTGAATCCCAGCCTTACAACAGGAGTTCCTGGAACCTATACAGTCAGACTGGTGCTGAAGATTTCTCAAGCACAGCAGGCAAAATCCTATTTTTCTAAGTGACAGCAGCAGTGTTTGCCCTCTGATAGGAACAAGGAATAGGGAAAACAAATGATGCAGAGCTCTAAGAAAGTGAGTAGCCCCCCCTCACAGACTGATAGAGTATGCCTGGATTAACACGCAAGGAACTGCAAAGAAGCAACAAGGAGTGTTTAATTTATACCATCAGAGTACAAAAACCCACACCCTGAGTTTCCAGCTGCTTCTCGCTGAGGTCTTCACAGCCTGTAGCACTGTTACCTGCTCCTTGTGGAAACACCAGCAAGGGAAGAGATGTTTCAACATCAGCCTGGGATTTTCCAGGTGTAAAAGACACCCTGTGCATAACTGAGCTCAGATTTTCAACACCCTCGAGCATCTGAGTCCAGAAACGTGATCTGAGCCCATCCCTAGATGCGAGACCAGCCCTTCACGTTTTGTCACAGTGAGCTGCTAATAACATCTGCAGAGCAGTGCTGCTGGAGCTCCCTGCGGGGCTCCTGTTTGCTAGGCACCACACACATGTGTACACAAGAGATATCTCTGGCCCTGACAAGCTTTAGGATTCCAGCTAGTAGCAAGAAGCAGCGTGGGGGTGATGCACACAGAGGAGTGGAAGAGGCCACCACCGTTGTCATCAAGTGGTGCAGCGTCATGAATCAAGCCTCCAGTGACAGGGAAATCGCACACTGGCTGCTTTTGGTTCACATCCTGAGTTTTCAAGCCCTTCCTCCTGTGATCACAACCAGCCAGGAGGGCTCGCTTCATCGTCTTTTGCCGCACAGCGGCGGAGCGGAAGTTTTCTGGGGGAAAAAAAACCAGAAAAGGGCCCAAACTCTGTGGAATTCTTCATTCATATTCCGAGTATGGTAAATGAGGAAAAATTAGGAAGGCTGCTGTAGTCCCTGATGCCAGCATCTTCTGGAGTACACAGGAATGCATGAGTTCAGCCCCGAAATATAGCATTTTACTGTTAAGTACCACAAAACTCTAATCTCTGCTGTCCTGTTCATTTGGATAGCAAAAGTGTCTTCAAGACATGCCAGAACTGGACCTGATGTTTTTCTTTCCCACAGACTGGTCAGTGGTTTAGTGAACTTTGTGGCATTTGGTGGACAGAGAAAACATTTTCTAAAACCTCACACACACGTGAGCATTGAATTTCACCTGGCCACGCAAGTAGCACAGCAAACCTATGCAGGTGGGTACACACTTTTAAACATACATATTATTCCAATAAAAGGACACAAATTATATCCCTAAACATAGGTGATGGCTCTGCACATTTATGGGATGATGAATTATTGAAAACTTCTCTGTAGATAATCCTTTTGTTGCCATTTCCTCTGAATCAAATTATGAAGATGTGTTTCTGATTGTGAACATACTTGAAAAATGTTGGTGTTTAAAAAAAAATTATACAAAAGTCTCATTCATCTCTAACTCTAAATAGCATTTAATTAGCAATGCAGCAGCATTTATAATGGTAACACATGAATAATTCTGGAGAGGAAATAAAATAAAATAAAATAAAATAAAATAAAATAAAATAAAATAAAATAAAATAAATCAGCATCAGTCTCACCAGTACTTGGAGATTGGGAAGAAAAATAAGTTAAAACAACTGAAAACCCTTTTGGTTATGGAATTTACAGCAGGTGGGCTGGGCATAGTCTGTGACCTCATGGCACATGTCCACGAACATCTAATTTTGAGGTGGAAGGTATTACTCTGGATGTTCTCTGAGGGATGTGCAAAAGAGAAGACCACCAACAGCAGGAGCAAAAAGTGGCCTCCAGCAAAGGGAGGATTTCACTGTCCCTGCTTGAGGTCAGCCTAAATTTCAAGATGAAATTGCCCAGCTAGCCAATGGCTATGCTATTTACATGCTGCACATGAAATGCATATTTTCCTACCTTTACACGCATTTCCCCAGCACATTCATGCAGAGAGACAGGCAGAGACAAGGCTCTAACTTCTGCAATATTGGGAGCAAGGATGCTCAAAAGATCTCCAAGGCTTCTTACAGGAAGAGAGTGTTCTCTGAAACACGGAGAGTGCTTCAGGCAAGCACCTCTGCCTCGTAGCTGTGGCTACTCACCCTCAAAGGGGGCTTGCTCAGGCACCTGCCAAGCCAGAAATGCCCAAACTGTTTAAGGTTACCAGGGGAAATACAGTGCCCACATCTGAATAAACTCGTCTGTCTACGCAGAAGACCTGGTGGAAAACTGGGACTTCACATTTGCTAAGAAATGCTGGCAGATTTGACATCACCCATCTCCAGCTGAAATGAAAACTGGAAATTACTTAGGAAAAGCAGTCTTTTTGAATAAAGGGTTCCAGAAGTATCAAACTGACCTTGCTGCAGACAACATTTGCCAGTTGTAGTCATATGTTTAAGTAGACAAGCCAGGTGCAGTTGGAAAAAAGCAGAAAATATTTCCACTGTTAGAAGTTTTCTTTGTGTTTGAAACACTTCAAAGCTAAGAACAACTTCTCTGAGCCAAATCAGATATGCATTTGTTAGACCATCTCTGACAGAAGAGTTAATTGGAAACTATAAACTTTCTTTTGCTTATGTCCTGAGACTAGCAAAGCCTCAACAAATCTCACCCCCTTATGAAAATGCATCTTTTTGGTCTTACATGTTTGACCACCACAAAACCAACTATTTTTTCCCCAAAATTTTAATGACATCAGTCACAGCGATGTCTTCCAAATGGAAAATAACTCTAATGCAAATCATCGATAGATGTTGTGGGTTTTTTAAATAAAGATTTAAATTATTACATTAATATTTTATTGATGGGCAAGTATGTTAATGATCTATTGCTTTTAACAATGGGTGGTTAAATCAGCTTCTACTGGTGTCTCTCATACTTGTAATTTATTGTTTGTTGTTATTTTTGTTACAGCTGCACCTGGAGACAGATGTCTCCATTGACCCAAAAACCTAAAAACCAAAGAAAATTAAACAAAAACCAACACAAAAAAACTATTTAAAAGTAATATTAAGAAAAAAAATTTTAAGGTTTTTGTAGTTTTATGTTCTTGCAACAATGAACCACCATAGATTGCTTCATCCTAAAAACACAAATCAGTGCTGGTAGAAGACTAACACAGCAACCAGTTAAAGGCTAAATTCTGTGCAAAGCTTGTGAATCTTGGTGCCACAGGATGTTACAGAGGGAGGTGTCTTTTCAAGGAAGACCTGTTTTCCATCTTTGCTTGGGACAGAAGAGCATGGTGAGGGTGACTGCACCCCAGGCTTTCAGCCAGGGCCCAGGTCTCTTTTCTTCCACATTGCAGGCAGTGATAATTCAGCATCATGAAAAAACATAAATTGTCAGATAGGCAATGCTGAGATGAAAGGAACATTATCTTTTATAGCTGGCCAAGACTCTGAACTTTTATGACTTTCTACAAGAAGTAACCAGAAATGACATAACTATTCTTGCACTTTTCTAATTTCTCTTCCAATTTACTGTAAGCCTGGTGTGATAAGACCAAAAATGTGTTTTAGCTGTGGGCAGTTTTTAAGACCACATTGTTCTAAACCCCTGAAAATCAGGATTCTTGATAGAAACTGTGATAAACCCCATAGTCTGACTGTATTAGTAGGAGAAGCTATCATATAGAAAATTTAATAAAGATTTCAAATATTCCTTCTGTGTCCTAAAGCCATTATTCACTGCTAAAGGACTGTAAATCTTGAAAAGTCTTGGAAGGCTTTAATTTGAAAAAAAATTTTTTTATATATATACATATATATACATATATAGCTCTAAACCAATCAAGAAATTTAATACCAGAAAATAAATTCTCTCTGTCTTTAGCCTGCCCCTTGCTTTAAAATATGAAACTCACTTAAATAAGGACAGTGGCTATTTAAACACATCTGCCATACTGGAACAGCACATCAAGTCCTCTCTGTGAAGCAAACTGGAAGGGCTGTCCATTAGAGAAGATATGGTCCAGCAACTCAATAAATAGATGCAGTAGGAGGAAAGTCTGTTCCTGGTCTCACAGCTAGCTCATGTAGTGTGGCAGCAAATTATTTTTCTTCTTTTAAGCTCATTTTTGTCCTTTCACTCTGCTGTGTATTCCTTTGGGCAAGGCAATGTCTCTGGGCTGTACAGGAAGAGATTTCCCAGCTCCCTGGAGTAGAATTGGAATGTCTCTGCACTCACATTCATCAGACACTTTGATGCTGCTGCTGCTTTGTGAGTTTCCTTCTGCTCTCCTTGAGAGCATCGCAGCAAGCTGGTGGTGGTTTGGATATGAGATGTATCCACATCCAGCTTGGAGAAATTGCTAACAAAAAAAAAAAATCCTGGTGACTGTGATTTCTAGATTCATACTTAAAGGATTTCAGCTGTAGGGATTGCCCCTACACCAAGCATGCAAGTCCTGTGGTGTTTGCCAAGGACAAGAGAGGGGAGAATTCCAGCCTGGGGAAACTGCGCTGATGGATTGCAACCACGTCACCACGAACACATGTAAAAATAGCCCAGGCACAAAGAAAATCAGGTGATATTGGCAGCCTCTGCTCAGGAGAAGAACTGTCCAAGTTCTCAGGCTGTTTTCCTCCTCAGCACAGAGGGCTGTGGTGACAACCTTGCCTGGTGCTCCTCACACTGGAAGGGAAAATGACCTCCAGCAAAGATGAGACCCTCTGGCTCCAAGGAGAAAGCACTGATCCCCTTCCCAAGAGGATTTGCCCCACCAGCCTGGAGGGGAAACCAAAACACACATCCCTTGGATGGCTGGAGCTCAAGTCACCATTTGCCTGTCTGGAGCGGGGTAATTTGTCAGACACCAGCTGCTGCACGCTCTGTCCTCTTGGGCACACTTGTTATTGTGTTACAGCCTGCCTGAAGAATGTAGGATGTCCTGGAAGGGAAAGCGATTGCAACCTTGCTCGCTCAAAAAATGTGAGGACTTTTTTTCTCCTTGCGAGAGCCCCTGCCATGCATGGTGTGTTCAGCCAGCGTTAGGAAGGGAAAGGGGGGTGGGGGAAAGAAAAGGAGAGGGAGAAGAAGGAGAAGAAGAGGGAAAAGCCGGGCTGGCAGTGCTGGGGAAGTGCTTTTGTGGCCACACAAAGAGATTTAAGACCGGATGGAAGTGGTCCCCCCGCTCACTCGCTCCCTTGCCGCGTCTCCTCTGTCTCTGAAAGAGTTACTCAGGAGGATTTCAAGGGTAGGTTTCTAGAGCGACACCATGTCTAATTATGTACGAGACGGAATGAAAAGGTGTAGGCCTGTCTTTCCAGCTCAGAAAAAAATGTGGTGTCCTGCGAATAAGAAATGAACAGACTGACCTTTTCAGAGCTGCTGAAAGAGAAAACCAGATGTATTCCTCAAGAGTCACTATGACTGAAGGGTGATAAAGGCTTGCATTGTGCACTTGAATAAAAGGAAAGCTAACCAGAAAACAGCAGCTGATAATAGTCAGGCCAGGCTGTGCTATTGTCCAAGGCACAAATGTTCAGCATTGGCCTAGACCACACTGCTGGTATATACAGCACAGACTTGGGGGAGAAATTAAAAAGAAAGAGGGGAGGCAGGTTTTTTTTTTTATTATTTTTTGCTACCTACCAGAGACTGTGTGAAACTGCTAGAAGTTATAAGGCCACAGAGGAAGAAAATGATCTGGGATCCTTTCCCCACCACACACAAGCACAAACATACACACGCTCCATTTCTAGCATTATGTTCCTGTAAGATCTGAATCTAACCATCTGCCAAATGAATAGACAAAACCCAGCTTGTCTTCCAGGGTTCAGATGTAAGGGGGTGGATAAAGAGGAAGCATCACGCTGGTGAAGAGGCTGGAGCTTTCTGCAAAACAGGGGTCTCCAGAGCTCAGGTCAACCAGCTAGAAAAAACGATGGCTTTAATTAAGGACCTGAGGCTGGGTGGGGAGCACTGGTGGGGCTGATTATCCCCCACACCAGGCAGGTCTCTGGCACCACCATAAAATCCAGAAGAAAGGCAAGGGTTGGGGGACAGACAAGGGGGTGGAAAGGAGTGATTTGTGAGGGGGGAAAAAAAAAAAAGGAAAGGAAAAACCAGAAAGCAAACCCCATCCTTCCACTTCTCCCAGACTTGGGCAACAAACTGGCTCCTCCCAGGGCAGGAGCCACTTGCTACAAGCCCTGCTGCCATGACCTCTCTGGATTATTCAGCATCACACACCTGCCAAAGACTCTCTCAGACACTTTTGAATGTCATGCCACTGTTTGAGAACCAAAGCTGGGTCTGAGTGAGCAGATCTTGCCCACTGGAGATTGTTATTTTTAGAGTGGGCATGATAAGCTTCTGCCAGGCACCATCCACAGCCAACTATATCCATGCAGAAGTGTAAATCAACCCCAGTGCCTGCTGGAAGATCTTGTCTTTTCTTATTTAAATATGTTCTCTGAAATAACACTTTGGGGGCTATAATCTGAGAATGTGGTGGGAGAGAGCTGCCCTTCTCTTCACTGCCCTTCCAGAAACAACAGACATGCAAAGGGTCTTTTGTGAGGTCTTTTTTTTCTTCTTTCTCTTTTTTTTTTTTTTTTTTTTGCACAGTGTTGGTTTTGTCCTTTACAAAATTAGTTCAAGGAGATTTATTGCTGGCAACAGGCACCGAGGGCTGGCCTGGTGCTTTTCTGCAGAAGATGAGACAGGGTGTTCCCACCTCAAAGTGCCGCAGTTTGGCCGTCAGGAGATGAGGTGGAGTTTGCTTCCTGGCTACTGCAGAGTGACCTTGGGATGCATCCCCTCACCTCTCCCAGCCTGTCCCCATTGTCTCAGGACAGTGCCCTGGTGGGGAAGTCCTCCAGAGCTGGAGCTGGCTGTCATAGTGTGTACAGCTCCTAGCACAGCAAAACACATCATTTCAACGGGATGGAGCAGCTGTTTGTATAAGGAATTAATTATACCCATTGCTACCAGATACGAGTCCTCCACACATCAGTGAGGCAAAGAAATGTGGTCTTAAAGGAGAAGCACCAGGGAGGGGACACAGGTATGTGCCAGCTGCAAAGCCAGACAGGAGTGGGGGTCTGTTTCCTTCCACTCTGCCTTCCTGATGTGTTTCAGCCCAAACTTGGGAAAATAACCCCAGGGAGCAGGCTATTTTGAGGCTTCTGGGCCGTGACTTTTCTGCTGTGATTACCCTGGAGGCATCTAATTAGTAGCAGTAGGGCTGCCTTTTCTTTCTGATCTCTGCAAGGAACCGTACTGAGAAGCTACCAACTCATCTCACGCCGTACCCACAAGACCTGTACAAGCTCCCCAGACAGTTAGCTTTATTTCTCCCATGTCAACAAAAGTAGGAGAGATCTGGGGGGTGGAGTAGATGGACAGGAGGAGAGGGAAAGTGATTCACAGGGAAATAATGTATTCCTGCCATACATTCGGAAATTAAGCTGCACATGTATACACACACGCACACACTCATGAGGCTGAGGAAGCAGTCTGAATAACTTTCAAAAGGCTTGCTGCATCTTGCTCCATGAGTGGGTAATGCTTGGCTATTTCTAAGAGACAGACATTAAAATCTGCAGCACAGTCATTTAGAATTTCAAAGGATTCTTCTTCAGGGGGTGGAATACAAAAGACACCAAAGTTATTCACATAATACAAGCAAGGTTGGGGAAACAGCAGCATGCCATTAGGTAAGACTGAGCAGAAAACCTTTCTGGAGAAGCCTAAGATCTATTCATTCAAAGTAAAGAAGTGACCCTAAAAATTTCTTACATCATTTATCTTTGTAGATATGTGTAAAATGTATGTGTATATATTTAGAAATATCTTTGTGCAGCTATGTTTTATACACCACTTGGAGAAGAGCTTGAGAGGGGATCTGAAATGTGTACTGTGGTGCAGACAAGAAAAGGAGGGGAAAAAATATATATTCAAAATACATCACACATCATCCACGCATCTACACAAACATGCTCACATTTCTTTCACTGTGAGCTTTGGGTGTCAATCAGCAGAGAACAAACAGCAAAAAATGAAAACCAGGAGCTCCTTCTGTTGAGGTTTTATGATAACGTCCTCCAACATTTCCCTGTTTTTGTTTTCAATGTGCTAAACTAACTGCATGGCTGGAGCGGCGAGGAATGCACAGCTCACACATGTAAAGCATTGTGTCCTCTGACATACTATTACACAGAAGGCTCACAGTTCCCCCCTCTCCCTCCCCTTCCTGGTGTTGATGAATTACATGAGATGAATATCACAGATCTGGGTTTTTTAAACCGTGAGCTTAGGTAGCAACAACGACTGCAAAGCAGACACCGTTGTCTGAACCTCTATTGTTTCTATTTCGGGAGCACATTGAGTGATTAGTTTGGGTAACAGTAACATCACATTACCTTCTACAGGCTGGAAATGTCTTTTAAAACTGAGGCAACGCTGAAGCCATGTGATACAATACTGTAGACAGAGCCAAGTGGAATACATCAAAGAGTGCCTTGATGCAGATGTTTCATGCAGAAGAAAATTAGGTCAGAGACCACTTCAATTTCAGCTTCTGCCAGGCTTGTTTGAGAGCTTCCAGTGAATTCCTAATGAATAGCTTCTAGGGCACTTTTCTCTCATTCAGTCACAAACTGCCACAGCCAGATGAGCTTTCCATGTGGAATTTTTTCTCATTATTTAAAATACTAATACTTTGTGTTCACAGATTCCAGAATCTTCCTTGCAACAATAGCAACAACTCCCCCTCCTTCATCACCCCCCTGCCCACAATAAAATATGAGGGAAAAGAAAAAGGTGAGAAGAATAACCAATTGAAACACAATGTCTCCTACAGGGAGTGGGTAGGGGGTGGGCAAAAAAACCAAAAAAGGAAAAATCAAAAAAAAGCAGCAGCCTTTTACCAATTTTATATGGTAAATAAGTACTCGGTAAGGGTCCTTCAGAAAGGCATGATTTTTTGCATCCTGAATTTTATTTATTTTTTTATTTTAATGGCAAGGAGCGAGATGCTTTGAAGATGTTTTTGCAGCCTGTGCACATCTCAGCTGGCACTGCCTGCTGTAGCCATTGGCCCTTTGCAGCTCCAAAGGGAGAGCAGAGGCTGCCTTGTAGCTGCACACAGAGAGGCTACACAAAAGCCTCCTGAACTTCTGCTGAGCCACACAGCCCACCCACCTCTCTGCTGAGCTCATCCCCCTCTCCCCAGCAGCTCTGTGGGCCTCTTGTGAGGATCTCAACCAAAATGCAAGTGTTTTTGGACCCAGCTCTTCTTTAAAGCTGAGCAGAGCATCTTGTGATCCCACATGTGGCATCCACCAGGGACAGCAAGGTTATACAAACTTGGAGATACAAACCATGGCCTAGAACATTCCTCAGTGGGAAGAAGTCTCCAGAACTTGTTATATGGGGTTTTTTTTAGCATGATTCACCTTCACAGTGGAATGCAAAATTAGTTCAGCAAGCTGTGAGCTGGAGCCCAGTAAGCTGTGAGCCGGAGCCCAGTAAGCTGTGAGCCCAGCCCTGTCAAATGTGACTTTTTGGGTCTCACATGTCATTCAATCCATGCTATGACTGACCTTTTCTTTCTTTTTTTTTTTTGCCTTCCTACAGTGGTCAGAGGACCAAATCAGAAGGTGGATTGCAACCTGTTAGCACAGGGGTTATCCAAGGGGCTGTGGCATGACATATTGATGAGGTAAAGACATGAATCTGATTGCTGAGATGAGAAAAACCTTCTCACTCTTACCACCCAGGCATGCAGGGAAGAGAAGCTTCACAAAACAGCGAGGTGCCCTCTGCCACAGAACCAGGACCACTGATGAGCAGCTCTACCTTGCAGTGCTATGTCCCCTGCTCCACCCACACGGTGCACAGGATCATTTTGAGAGCAGTGACTCAGGCTGCCAGAGGAGACGATCCAGAAACTGACATCAGCCTCAGCACGTCCAGCTGTTGTTGTTCTCTGGGTCGCAGACTCCTGACAGAACACTGTAAACTCCCTTGTGTTCCCAGGGGCTTAGGTGGAACGAAAGCATAACATGAATTTGCAGCAGAGCTCTGTCCTGCATCTCCATTTTCCTGTGCAGACCTCAGAGTCCTGCAGAAGTTCACAAATGTCCTTTTGTCTGAGCAGAACAACTGAGATCTTTACCCATCAAAGCCAGAATTTCAGAGATGACTTGATGTTTAGGATGCTTCCAAATTCACACCACTGCATTAAAGCACTGGGACGTGATTTTTTTGAGATGCAGAGCCCTCAGCTGAATGACTCATGGCAGGAACAGGACATTCCTGCTCATTTGCACATCCACCAGTGTGGACAAAGCCTGACAATTTTGTGTTCCAGCAGTCACACCCCAACCCACTCCAGAAATCTCTTTGCTATGACCACTTAGCAAGGTCATAGTTAATGACACCCCTCCAGAGGAACCACAAAATGCTCCACCTGGATGCTCCCCTGCTCTGTTTGCTGACTCTAGAGCAGAACTGTGCTTCTCTTCAAAGGTTTCCATTTCTTCTGGTCTTGACACCAAGAGATTTTTGGGACACTCCTCTACAATCAAATTCAGCCCAGGGATTCTCAGAGCAAATAGGAGTATGAGCATCTTCCCCTCACTTCGTAATTTGAATTCCTAGCCTCTCCTACAACTGCATGATCTCTGTACATCTGGAATGTTTGTGTCCTTCTCCATTCTCAACCCCTCAGTTCTTAGTGTCCACTGCAAAGACATGTTTCTTCATCTAAAAGCACATTTCTCCTCCACCTCAATTCTTAGCCCCTGTAACTCAACACTTCTCCAAGGCCTAACAGACCTCATTTGGTTTTTTGAACCTCCAACTTTTCTTAAAACCCCCATCCATTTGAACACCACCACACAAGCCTTGCAGAAGGGAAATTTTTTGTAAAAATACTGGAATTCAATTCATCATGCATATAATCAAGACACTTTAACTCATTCGTCAGTGGCTGCTCATGCTCTTGGGATAGTGGGGTGGAAAACTGTTTACAAAATTAAAACACACCAAAATAACCCACTTACAGGAATTTCATTTTTCACCATAAACAATGAGAACAACCATATCCACCACCTGTTTCACATGGGGGACCAGAGAAGGTATCTTTCTGGCAAAAGCAATGAAGTTTCGGGGTTTTTTTTTTTTTTTTTTTTGAGCACTAAGCACAGACATGAAAGCCTCCTTTCACAGCAGAGCAGATGCAGCTTGGCAGCAACCATGAGCACTTCTCATCACCCTGCAGCTCAAGATACAGCTGCTCTCCTTACCCATTCAGACAGTGGCATCTCTAGGGGTGCTGCTACAAAGTGGGACTCTGTCGTGGACACTGTTTGATCCATATCTGGCGATCATATTTATATTTTGCACAATAAACTGGACAGACTTATTCAGGAACAAAAATTTCTGCTGTCCCATCAGCAGCTGTTTTTCTGTTCCTGGAGGAACTCAGTGTCTTGTCTGCACAAAGCCTCTGTTGTTGTGGGTTCTCCTGGCCATCAACCAGGATTCTGGTAGCATCTCTGCCCTTTAACACAGAAGCAAGGGTCAGACTATCTTTCACTGCAGGTTTGGATAGGTTAGGAGTGAGGGGGAAAGGGGAAGAGGTTTCTTCCCTGTAGTGTTTTCCATGCAGCAAGAAAATAAGCGTTACTGACAAAGCTGTGGTCCTACAGGCATCATTAAATGCTGTGGGGCTTGGCCCTCCATCACGCTGGGCGAAGCCAAAAAGACCTGATATTTTTGTAACATCCAGTGTTCAACAGGTTTTTTTGACCCAATTTCCAAACAGCCCCCTGTCTTCTTTGGGTGTTTACCTTTGCAGCCTGATCCTTGACACTAAAACACAATTGATAAAAAAGAATGCCTAACATGCCAGTTATTGCTAGGCATAGTTAAAACAATTTGTACAAGGAAAGGGAGAATCTCAAAGATGGGAGGCACAACAGCCGTCCCACCACCAGCATAAATGGCAAAAGTTGTGTTGAATGAACTAATCCATCTGCACAACCCATCAAATTAGGAGTGTTTTTAAATAGCCTCTTGACTGAGAATTGATGTCTCATTATTCTAAAGTATATCACAGTGAGAGCCCTAGCAATACCAAATAGAATAACTCTCCAAATTGCAGAGACAGCAGCAGAGATTTCACAATAAAGCACTTTGCATTTCAGACTCTTAACAATTTCTGCTGAGAGACTCTGAGGGGCTGGTGAATATAGCAGCTCGCCAGGTTTACAAAGGCATGGGCACACTGTGCAGGACTGGAATGTCCTGCCTCAAGTGGGTCCACAAGGGCCGTGCAGCCAAATTCTTCCAGACTCAGTGATGAAATGTGGCCAGAGATAGAGGAAAATGATGCCTCAGTGACCTGGTTCCACATGTGACTAAGTCTGTCCTGTGGTGAGAAATGGGGCTTTTCCATCCCATTTTCAGCAACAGGATAAACAGAGGTAATTCCGGCTCCCCTCTAGTGCAGATGTGTGGCAAATTCACAAGCTGTGCTCAGAAGGTCCTGGGAAAAACCTGCTCAAAAAAGCAAAACAGCCATCAGCAGAGGTACCCCTAGAGCTTGGCAATAGTTAGCATTCTTTTCTTGTCTTTGCATTTAATAATCATGCTTAGATGCTTTGCTTTTTCTGAAAACCTGCTTCCTCCGCTTTTCTGCACACACACTAACCTTGGTTGACTGCAGAATTTCATTCAGGATCAGATGTTTTAAGTTAGGGATAAGGTGAAATTTCTGCTTCAGAAAACTCACATTTAATTACATGCTGAAGCAGAACATTACCCCAAAATACTTCATTATAAAAAAAGTTGAATGAAAATATTTAGACGTTTTCTCAGTTCTCTATTCCTTTTTTTTTTGGTTGTTGTTGTTGTCTTTGGAATGGCAGTAGGCTGGAGACACAAATCTGCTAATAATCTGAAACTGCAATTTGACAAATAAATGAACTCACAAATGTTCCTGTAAATGTCTGAGTGGAGCTGATTTCAAGGCCTGGTAATGAAATGGGAGATGTAAGGCATCACGAGGATTGACAGGACTATCTGTAATGCTGAGGAAAGAAGAAATGGTGGCAACAGCATGACCTCAAGACACACAGCACACCCCAAGAAACTTCCCAGGGAAATTGCTGAAATGTCCCATAGGCTTTTGCCTGGCTTTTGCTCTTTCTTCTTTTGCGCTTTGTTCTCCTTAGTGTATAGGGTTTGAATCTGCACAGAGGCCTCTTCTGTGCCTTTTTGTCCAGTGTCCATTATTTTCTCCAAGTTGCAGCCTTGGGGCTGCTTGGATACACTCACACCCAGACACAGCTCATGTGGGCATTGTTGAAGGGCCATTCAGCATTTTGGCAGTCATCAGTAATCTTTCAAGGACCTGGGTAAAGTCTGAGTGAAAGACATCTCCAATACGGGGTGGAAGTCAGTGATGGAGAAAAACAGTGTTGTGTGTGTACCTAGGATATGGCAACCCTGGATACATGGACAGACTGGGAAATGATACACTGGAGAACACTGATGTGGAAAGTGACCTGAAGGTCAACAGAGGGCTGGACATGAGGCAGCAGTGCCCTGCAGCCAGCAGGGACAGCCCTGTCCTGGGCGCTCAGGCCCAGCATGGCCGGCCGGGCCAGGGAGGGATTGTCCTGCTCTGCTCTGGGCTGGGGAGGCCTCAGCTGAATGTTGTGTGCAGTCCTGGGCAGCACAGTGTAAAACAGACATTAAACTGTCAGACAGTGTGCAAAGGAGGCCATGGGGATGGGGAAGGGCCTGCAGGGGAAGCTTTGTGAGGAGCAGCTGAGGGCACTTGGTGTGTTCAGCTGGAGGAGACTGAGGGGAAACCTCACTGCAGTTACAGCTTCTGGTGAGGGGAGAGGAGGGACAGGGACTGAGCTCTGCTCTCTGGGCACCAGGGACCCAGGAATGGCCTCAAGTTGTGTCAGGGGGTTAGGCTCAATATTAGGAAAATATTTTTCACCCAGAGGGTGGTTGGGCCCTGGCACAGCTCCCCAGGGAATGGTTGCAGCGTCAAGCCTGTCTTGAGTATAAGAAGCATTTGGACAATGCTCTCAGGCACACAATGTGATTTTTGGGGTTGTCCTGTGCAGGGCCAGGAGTTGGACTTGATGACCTTTGTGGGTCCCCTCCAACTCAGGCTGTTCTATAATTCTGTGATTCTGAGTTTCCTCATTTGTAGGTAACTTTGCCCTGTTCACTGATGGTTTTTTATCAAGAGGGAATTGTCAAGTGCCTTGCCACTGTCTCAGCTGAGAAGAATAAGAGTAAAATGGCAGCAGGAAATAATTTTGCCATCTCCCAAAAACATGAAGGGTAGAAACACGTGTTCGCCATCACAAACAATCTGATGTCATAACTTTTGGGGCAAATTTTGGGAGAGCCAGAGAGGAACCAGACCTTCTCAGCTTACCAAGCAGCAGCTGCTGAAGTGCTTTCTTGGTCACTGACTACAGAGGAAGCCCAAACCTCTGGCTAAAATCAGGCAGAGCAGGGAGAGGGACCAAACCCACATTTTCAGAGGTTTATGAGCTTCCTACAGAGTGCAGCACTTCTTCCACAGCAAGCATCTTCATACCCTAATGGATCAACTTCCATAATTATTGATCATCTCCTTTTATCTCTACAGACCCCTCATACAGTCAAGCCCAAAACATCTACTCATAGCACAAAGGATGCCAACAATTTCATCACACTCTCACTGCCAAGTACTCAAGGTCTAGCAAAAATGCAGACACATTTTTAAAAACTCCCAACTCAGTCAGCTGCTCCAAAGGCAGGACACATTCCCTCCAAGCCCTAACTTGCTGCTAGGTACTGCAAGTCAACATTTGGCTTCCTGCCTTCCTCTTAAGCCATCTACCATCAAAACATGTCAGAATGGAGGAATATCAATTGTTGTCTGGTAAACAGAAGAAGATCTTTTTTCCCTTAACCTTTCCTGTAGGTCATCTCCTTTGCATCAGTTCCTCACTGTGCTGTTATCCAACACATGTTGGATGACACTTCATGAGGGGAGGAATCCAAAATGGAAAAGTGGAGCTTAATCACTTTTGAAGAAACCTGTCACACCAAAAGAGGCACCCCAGAAATCCCTGCCCCATCTTGTATTGCAGTATTCAAAAATTCAAATTCAAAACCTGCTGCACATGTGCCTGGTGTTGTTGCTTCAAGTGCATGTGAAAAGAGCAGCAGCTGAAGTGCATCACAACAATTATAGTTACTAATTTATGATCACACCCCTGACAGCAACAGTAAGACCAGAGAAATATCCTATACATGTGGTACAGCCTTGTCACTGGGTCACTGGGTCACTGACAGGACATCACTGCCCTGGAAATGCAGGAACATTCTCACAGAACTGGGAGGAGTAGTTAAGTGAGGGAAGAGATTAAAATTTAGCGAGGAAATATTTTTTTCTAGGCATATGGTACTTGATATACACAAATCCTCATTTCCAAGTACTAGCAGGTACTTTGGAGGTAGTTTTATCAGTGTGCTTATTATTTCAAGAAAAATGACCTTTCTTTCTTTTTTTTTTTCTTGTTTACTTGAAGAAGATGACAGACAGGACCAACTAATAGTTAAGAACTGTCTTAAGTGGATGCTTTCAATTTGCTTCAGAAGTCTATAAATAATCATATCCTTCAGACAGTTGAAAATAGTCCAGTCATTATTGATAATGCAAGGCTTACAAAACTGAACAATAGGACCTGTGGGCAGTAATAGCAAGGACTGACCCAACAAAAACTAAGCAGCAGAAATTGATAAAAAGTAACATTACATCTTGGATGATGCTTTCTGTCATCTGATTCAACTCCAGGCTCCATTTGCGAGCTGGATTTTATTCTGTAGGAAGTAAATTGGTTGAGGGGGCTAGGAGGGAGAGGGAGACACCAACAAGTTGAGCTCTAGAAGTTTCCATGAGAACTTCTGCAGAAGTACAGGAGGTGAAGCAGGACTGGGAAGAGACTGATGGTGTTGGAAATGTGATTCAAATCTGTGCTAAAGACACTAAATGCAGCTACAAACACAGACGGTTCAAGCTCCAGCTCTGTCTCCCATATGCACTGGAGACCACACACAGCTGAGATTTTCCCAATGCCCACAGAGAAAGAAGCTGAATAAGACATTGAGAGTAAAGAGTTTGGTAGAAACACCAAATTCTAGTTCCAGGCATACCCTTTTGAACTATTTTTTGCACAAACCTCTCAAAGGGTTGTAAAAATATATTTACCTGTTGGTTTTATTTTAATGTATGTCATTTGATTTGCCCCTTGACAGATATGAACCTTCTTTAACCGAGGATTTCAGGCCAATTCACCCAGGGAATCTGGCTTGAAAGGGACCGATCAGCCTTGGTAGAGAAAAAATGACAAAGAAGTTGGTCAGCCTCTGTGATTATCTGTTGGATTGACCCTGTTAAGTTGGGACAAAGTGCCTGATCACTTTGTGGCTTTGGCACAGGCTGGTAGACTCCGTCTCAAAGCACCTTGTGAACCCAGGTCAAGAAAGGAGCCCTGGCACTGAAACAAGTCCAGCACGATGCAGGAGCTTCAGGGTGGAGTCATGAGCAGGGACTGAACAATGCACAAAATATTTTCCTTATTCCTTGATGACATCGCACCTGGAGGAGGCTGTGGGAGAAAAAGTTGTCCATTCAGTCTGGAACATCCTAGGCCCACTCAACCACATGGTTGAAGATTTTCAAGTCCCTCAGCCCTAGGGAATGCTGTGATCTCTGTCACATTTGGCTGACTCCACAGGTAGAATTAGGGTGTTTGCATTTGCAGCTGAATCAGCTGAGGGAAGTTCTCAGCAGGAATCTGTAGCAAGGCTCAGTTTGATGCCTCTGGACCCACACAACATGCTTTAGGCCACACTCACGCCTTACTTGCAAAAAGCAAGCAGAACCACTTGCTCATTTTAAGCATTTAGGTTCTTTCCTTGGCATCTTTGCAGCCTGGGAGTCAGGAGGGAGATGAAGATCTTTCTCCTTGAAAAACACCAAGCTGACTTGCCAAATCCCATACCTTGCTGCTGTCTCCTCTGCCAGAAAAGGTGAAATACGAGGCCAGCCTGTGCTTCACCCAGGGTGAGATCCCACAACAGTGAATGGCCAGAGGTCTCATTCCATGGGACACTCGAGGGCAGCTTGCCTCTGCTCCACTCCAGCCTCTTAGACCTTTCTGCACTTTGAAAACAGTGACTGCAGGGGGAAAAGCACTGTTCACCCCAACCAGTGTGATCAAAGTGGCACCAGGCTGAACATCCATGATGAATTGCTGCAAAGACTTCCCTCTGTAGGTCCAAATATGGGTTTAATTCACTGCTGCTTTTTGCAAGGGTATTTAAAAGGAGAAATTATATATTTTTTATTATTAATTTGTATTTTTTTCCTCCAAAGGAGCTTCCCTAAATTTTTATTTTCCTTGATAGCTGTCCACCTCTCAACAGAGCTGGTTCTTTTCCTGATACAGCCATTATTCCTCTTACACCTCAGGCTAGTGAGGATATCATTTAATGTTTCCTGACTCTTCCCATGCAGTATTTGGTGGTATCATGAAGGGTTATTACATTGTTTGCTCTTACCTCTTTCTTCCCAGTTTCTTAAAGACACACCCTACACTATGTAGTCCCCTCTCACAGGTAAGCCTACTTTCTCCACTGCTGCAGATTGCAGATCCTATAAAATTATTCTTGGCACTCTTCATATTTTATACCACAGCTTCCATGTGGATTATACCCAGATTAACCACACTGATTGCTCTCTTCTCTCCAATCTGAAGATGTATCTGGGAATATTTCCTGACTATTCTGCCATAACGTTCAGTGTAGCCTCTCCCAAACCACCACTGAAAATACCCTGTCTTTTCAGGCCATGACAAATACCCATCCTTTGATTCTACTTCTGCTTTACGAGCCTACCAATTTCCTTATTGTTTCATAGCTTTTTCCCCGCAGTCATAAGCATTTTAGCAGTGCTATGGAACTAATTCCTGACTTTCCTCTCTTTCTTTTCCATTTTTCCTTTTATTGGTTATGTTTTCAAGTGATTCTTTGCAGTTGGACTCTTCCTTTTGGTGGATCTAAAGCTTCTGAAACCATTTCACTTGTACCAGGGTACTCATGGTTTGCAAAACATGACTTGATATTAGATAGCCAGACATATCCAAATTTCCTGCACACATTTCAGTGCTCCATGATGGTAAACTGTGTCCTCCTACAACACATATGGAGGATAAATACCCAATTCTGGTTATCTGTTCAAAAGCACTTGGGAGTTCAAAGTCCTGGGGAAAACAAACATCCCCAGCCAAGAGATGGGAAGCACATGTAAACCTATGGAGAACAGACCATCCTACTAGCGAAGGAAGTGGAAAGCATGATTTCCAGAAGGCAGCTAAATAGCATCCCAGTGCTGTAGTTGCAATGAAGTCCTATAATTGGGCCTACAGTTAATGAAATTCCTGTAGGAGACTGTCAGAAGATTTAATTTCGCTGTTTACTGAATTACCAGCATGATAGTGAATCCTGTATGCCAGCGCTTCGTGCCAAAGGAGGAAAATTGCCAATCCAGAGGATAGGATTCATCCAGGAGGAGGCCTCCTGCAACATGGAGGGGTCAGCTGTCATTATACCCACAGCTTGTTGGAGCAAATAAATCCTTGGTGAAACACCTTTAAGTTGTATAAAACCATCATTCTCCTCTCCAAATTGAGGGAATGAGCGAGGCTGGAGATAATGTGCAGCCACAAATCAAGGGATGCTCCATGGGCCAGGAGATCAGGCTGCTCAGTAAGAAAATGCCACCATGAACACACAGAGCCCACAAGTTGTCTGCAGTGCAAGGGGAATACAGCAAATTAAAATGTAGGCAGTAAGGGGGAGACACAAAATAAATGCTCACATTTAATGAGAGTCTGATAAAGCAGGATCCTTCTGGGAGGTGATAACGGCAGGACTGGGACTCGTGATAGAGGCAAGTTTAATCTAAACATGCGTTGTGTTTTATTTCAACCTGTCCACCCAGCCTGATACTCCAGTAAAACACATGTACATGGAGAAACCATGCAACCACGATTCCCATTTGCTGTGCACCCACTGTTATCTACACCTCTGCAAAGTGCATGCAAAAATGCCAGGGTGGCAGAGTTCTCCACTTAATTTGTAAAGGCAGCTGATGAAAGAACCAAAAGTAATGCAGGATGTAGAGCTTAGACTACCAGGTTTTGTTCACCAGCTTGCTTTCCCTCATATTATAAATATGCAGATGTCTTGTTTATTTTTATTCTGTTGACTAACTCCGTGGAAAACCAAACTAATTGTGGAGGTGAAGCTGAAATTTTGTTTAGTAGGGAAGAACATATAGTTGGCTATGTAGAGAAAAATTTCACGTAAAACTGCATGATTAAATTTCATCTGAATGTTTATCCCAAAGGTATGGGAACTGAAATACAGTTCTCTATTTTTTTAAGGGCTGGAAAAATGGTTTACATTCTTTATTATTATTATTGTGTTTTTTTTAAAATGTAGTTGTCAAAAAAAAAAAAAAAAGAAAAAGAAAAAAAAGAGAAATATTTCCTCCAGAATAAAACTACAAAACAACTCAAAGCAATAAGTAATCTTTTTTTTTTTTTTACTGGAACTTCTTATTTGTGAACAAATAATGTTGGCTATAAAAACGAAAAAAAAGGATATCTAGAGGACAGGTCAATATGTAGAACACTCAATTTTCTCCAGTCAACTGTCTCCACTGTTATTCTTAGCAAATACACCTTTGGGGGCCAGAAACAGTTAGCACAGTCAGAGATGATCCATGAACTCAGCAAAAGGGCAGGGTAGCACAGATGAGAAGTGGGCAGCGTCTTTATGGCAAGTTGACTAGCTCTGAAGGATGAAAATGTTGTGTTACATCCCCAGGCTTCAGTTGTTCTGCTTAAGGAAGCCTGAGTTGGTTTTTATAGAGCACCGTGAGGCAAGGCAAGCTCTCCCATATGGGCTCCAAATGTTTTATGTCAGCTCTGAAAGCACATTGCTCAATTATGATCTCAAATTAGTGATGATAATATCCAATAAGGAATGACGCAATTCAGGCTTCTGAGGGAGGGGGGAATTGAGCAGGGCTTTGGCATTGGCAAGAGCATCAGTGGGGAAAACAGGATCTTCTCTACTCCTTTTAAAGCGGAGAAAAAAATACCATGTTTGCTGTTTGGTGTAGTAAGAGCTCTGCCACCTGCTTCAATATATTTTAACCACTGAGCTTTTGCAACAGGGTATTTAATGTCAGTCTGACATGTCCCCTATCACAGAGGATATCTATAAACATCCTTTCAAGAATTCTGTGTAGATAAGACATATGGAAATTTTCAGTGATAACAATATTTAAAAAAAATAATTTATAGACAGCGTCCAGCAAGGAACTCACTGTGGACATGCTGCTCCATTTCATGGTTTAATTCCTCTGTGGTGCTCTGTAGTACATAGCAAGAGTAAAATTTTACCTAGTCATTATTCAAAATATTCAATATTCAAACATATTCCAAGCTATCACTCCTTACAGGTCTGCAGCTAATTGTTTTTTCTATGGGTCTCATTTTCACTATTTATTAAGGAAAAATACAAAGTAGGAATAAAGTCACATTAGCAGGGCAGCACTGTTTTTAAGTCTAGCGTTGCCCAACTTTCAGACAAAGACATTACAATGCTTTATAGTTATGGTTTTATTCCATATTTTGTCATTTCATTGATGATTCTTCTCTGCTTAGTCCAATCTCTATGTCTAATTTCCCACTATAAATTGCCCCAAAGGTATGGAGATAATGAAAGCAAAGAAATTATAAACAAAAAATAATGACCAAATAATGACCAAAATTGCACTGAAACTGACAGTCAAGAGGAAAATAGGTTTGGTTTTGAGGTGAAGGAAAGGAGAACTGGCCTTGCAGCCACAAGTGATATTCTAGATACTTCAAGCTTCTAGGAAATAAGTCCATCTTTTGAAATCAAAATATAATGAAATCTTTATAGAGCACCAATATCAATACAGTATCATGGTACTTCATGGGAAATTAAATTACAGAAGTCCTCTATGCTGCTTTAGAAAGTCTAATTTCACTGCATTCAAAACTCCTTCAGGGGCTGGAACAATGGACACAACATGTAGAGCCTGGAAAACCTAGTATTTTGCTCAATAGAATTTCATGTAAACCAAAATAATTGTTTCCCTTTCCTCTCTTTTCTTCTTTCCAGTTCATTACAGGTGGCACAGCAAATGCCATGGAAGTTGAGAGCACCCAGTGCAAACATTTTCCACAGTTGCCCGAGAAACAAATCCAGCAGCCCAATCAGTAACATCATCAGGGAGAACTAAAGGAACTTTAAAGAAAAACATGGGGACTTGTTGCACAATGACCTTGAAAACTACATGTAGAGTGGCAAACTGTAGGGCACATTTTCAGATGCAGAATACATGGGGGTTTCTTTGGGAATTGGGTTTTTTGGTTTGTTGGTTGGTTGTTTTTTGTGGTTTTGTTTTGTTTGTTTGTTTGTTGGGGTATTTTTTTGTTTGTTTGTTTGCATTTTTAACTCATGATATGGACTATTTGGGGTATAAAGCATTAATAAATATGTCATTTTTTTCTCTACTGGAGATGAACTTGCCATTGAGTTGCAGGCATATTTCTAAACACACTCCTCTTCATCTGATTTAGGTAACCTGGTGAAAGAAATACTGAAATTTAATATCACAATTCTTTTGCTTGAGTAAATCTTGCAGTTACAGCTGTGCCTTCCATATCAAAGTGCTGTGCACAAATCCTTAGAACATTTTACCCTGTGTAGTTCAGCTAAATGATTTGTAGAAGTGAAGTGTTTGGAATGGAAAATTACTAATAATTTATCAGGAAAAGAAAAAAACAAAACATGAAAACTGGGCTGAGTTCTTTACCCACAGGACTAATTTTTGAGAGAGAATTGATTTTGGGACAGCTGAATGTAAGCAGTCACATATGAGACAGTAAGAATGTGACTGTCACATTCAAAGATCAAATGAGCATAAATGAAAGGGGGGGAAACACATTTTAGATAGACACAGATGCAAGTCCTTTGATAAACAGGCATTGAAGAAAATAAAAAAAAGAAAAACCCATTCAAATAATGTGAAAGGGGGCTAACGCTTCCTGTGGCTACAAGAGAAAATAGGGCAGGGCAGAATCCTGAGAGGTTTTTTTTCATCCTCCTCCCCAACCTATATCAGTATTTTAACCATAGCTAAACAAAATAATGTCCAATTTCCAAGAAATGTCCATTCAACTTCTTAAAATGTGATTCTGGGTTGGAAATGAACTGGATATGATCACCTGGTCCAGTGGAAGCTGTGCCTGACCATGGCAGGGGGTTGGAACCAGATGATCTCTGAGGTCCCTTTCAAACCAAAACATGCTGATTCTTTAAAGAATATGACCAAATCTGGGTCTGCCTGGATCCTACACTTCTGAAGAAAGACAGCATTATTTTAAACCTAACAAACCAGTTGGAGATAAAGCTGCTGACATGCCTCAGTATTGACAGGTTAGCTTAGACAGCAAGTTACTTGTGCTGAGCACTTTAAACACCCAGTGGGAAAAATTCAAATTCCACGGCTTAACTCTTGGAATCACAGTCTGCTGGGGAATTATTTCAGCTGAAAAATGGTGCTTTTTCTTTCAGTCTTAGCAGGTGTCCACAGCATTACAGACAGTATGATAATGGAGGCATAGACTCAGCAGGGACATGATCAGAAGCTAGGAGAGGTCAGAAAATGAACATAAGCAGAAAACATCATGTTTAATCAAGACAGAAAGTGCAACCCAAGACAAAAATAAATGAAGAAGAAAAAGAAAAGGAGAAGCAGTAGTTATGGCACATTCTTTAATATCAAAGGATCAGGACAGCAAAGTATAAGGTACTACAGGACAGAGCTTTTGTTTAAAATAGAGAACACAGAGATTGTCAGGAGCTTTATGGCAGATCCTAGAATAGGCAGGGTGGGAACTGATTGAGGTCTACATTGCTATCTAAACCTTTCTGAATAGCCCAGAGATACTTCAGATGAAATTTATAGCAACAAAAAATCCTCACAGAGCTCAACAACACAAACCTCATGTTTTGTCGTGTCCTCACAGCCAGATTATCAATCCAGCAAGCAATCACCTGGCAATCAGATGGACTGATGAGCAGCACACTGGGCCATGCCACGTCAGACAGGATGTCTTTCTGCATTCATAAAGCATGGCTTCACTGTGCTAATATACTTGAAAGAGACAATCCTCGCTCTAATGAACTTTCAAGCTCAGCAGAAGCAAAAAAACCATCCAAGAGTAAAATCCAAATTATGTACATATGCCAGAGGAATTCCTCGCTGTCCTAATCAAGGAAGTTTCATCGTGGTGTCTTTGAGTGAGGCATTTGTAAGGAAAAATGATTGTTAGTTCTCCATCTAAAGGTTTTGGAAGAACAGCTGAAGTAATGCAAAGAAGTCACCTACATTCCTTTATGGAGTCTAGCTGCAGCAGACCACAATTGACTCAACACACAGTGAAAACATGAGCTGCTAAAAGCACTAAATCATGCAGTGAGTGGCAGGGCAGCTCCACATTTAGTTAATTTGATATTTGAAAGCAAAGAACTTTAACAGTGAAATTTCTTTCCAGAAGGCACCATGAAGAAAAATGCCTAAAGTACAGGGTACTCTAACAGTGAGATTTAGATAAATATATAAATATATATGTAAAATGAATAAATAATATAATAACACAGTAAATAGAATAGAATAGAATAGAATAGAATAGAATAGAATAGAATAGAATAGAAAATGTGTTATATAGAATAGATAAGTAATTGGTCAAGTATCATGACAGTAGGTGCACTGGAAAATCCTTTAAACTAGTTAATTCTATGAGCTTCAAATTTGTCTGTAGAGCACCAAATTGTCTTCTTGTACTTAAGAAAAGAGGGCTTAAACTCTCTGATCAGGTTTCTGGGACATCAGAACAGGAGATTGCACTAGATGACCTTGTGAGATCCCTTCCAGCCTTTGATCACAAAGAGTCCAAACCCCTGTAACAACAGGAAGAAATCATTCACTGAGCAGCAAAACCACGGGGCAGATGCTCTCTGTGAGACCTGCATCAGACACCTACAGACCTGCCAGGCTGTTCCCACTGCTCCCTCCAGCTCTTCCTTCATTCAGCCAAGCCACTGTCAAGGGCAAAGAGCTTCAGATGAGCCTCACCTCTGGTCAGCCAGAGATTCTCCTCTGAGAGTCAGAGTCTTCCCCTCATCTTTTAAAAGCCAGGCAGCTGGAGGTGCTCCATGGGGCTGAGAGTTAGGTCAGGCAAATGCCCTTCTTGAGGGCAGCAATCCATGCTGTGTTCTTGTGAGGAGTCATTCTGTCAGGGCAAACTGTGAAGTGATTCACTCTAAGTCTGGTGAGCTCTTGCTCTCCTCATTTGGGTTTGTTTCCTGATGAAATGGTAAATCTTCTGTTTGTTTCTTGCTGGTCTGCTTTCAGCACTGATCAGCAGCACTGTAATCAAACAAACAAATAAAAATCTGTGAGCACCAGTAGGAAAGGTAAGTAAGAAAGTGCTCTGCTGACATCTTCATCCTCAGCTGTGTCCACCTACAGCAAAACAAGATTGACTTGGTAAATTATTTTTTTAGCTACACTGACACCATTTGTCCTCGTTCTGGCCACTTCAGTGCACACAGCCCAACTGTTTGTGCTGTCCCTAATGCAATTCTAGAGTCCCCAGGTTGCAGTGACACTGCCTTGCAGATACATTGCATTCCTTGGCATTGAGGTGATACAGAGATTATTCATTGCTTTAGGGGCATTCTTCTGCTTAGCTCGGGTTTGTTGTTTGTCTTTTGTTTCATTTTGGGTATTTTTTACATGAAATCAGTGAATTCTTTCAAGTTGCACCCAAAACTAGGACAAGGAAGAAGAAAGTGAAGCAAAAACTGAAGTTATGTTGTAAGAGCAGTTAAATCAACAACAGCAGCAACACAAGTAGAGGAAAGAAGGTTTCTGTTACTCAACATACTTCTGTAATGAGGCATTAGAAATCACAGCAGCCTGCTCTGCCCATTCCCAAACTTGGAAGAACTAACAAACAGGCACAGTTTTAAAATAATACTGGAGATGGAGCACTAATTCTTAGCAGGAATATAAAAAATTGTGGTTTTCATATGCTGTCACACGGTTTCATGCCCAGAGAGCTGAGACACAGCAAAGGTGCCCTGTATCTTCTGGCAACAGATACAATCCCACCAGCAAAACCTCCTGCAAAAATACAGCTCCACTGATGTGCAGCACGTTTTTCTCCCTTGAAGAAAAATCAGTGCCAGGCTACAACTTCAAAACTCCATTACCTCCTCAGAAATGGTGGTAGCAGCACTAGGGTGGGTGCAATGGCCCAGGTTTCTCTGGTGCAAGTGTGCAAGCTCATGGATATCGCCCCTGGCACCACAGAAAAATGTTCCTTCAGCCACAGTGATTAGAAGAGGAAGCACAGTCCACTGAAGCTCATGAGAATTTAATTTTTGCTGCACAGAAGGAAACGGAGGTCGGTGATGAGCGTTTTGGGATGCTGTCTCTTCCACAAATATCTCCAATCCTCCTTCCTGTTTGGAAGCAGCACATAGCAAAATGCAGGGTTTCAAGAATTCACAGAAGAAATTGACTTTGTCTAGTAGCTGTTCTCAAGAGTAATAATATTTATATTGTTGTAATACCTAAAAAAGTAGGTGTTAGACTGATATAATGTGGAAAAGACCTTTTTTCCCCCAAAAGCACTCACTGTTTTCATACAAGAAGAATGCATGACCTTTTAAATGACCCGTTCTACATGGATCTCAGCGAACAACCCAAATAAAGCTGGCGATTTAACACCGATGTAATTCCATTGAAAATCAGCAGAATTACATCAGCATGAGGTCAGAAAGGGGACATAGGCCCAGATTCTGCAGAGACTCACAGAATGTGGGAAGAGGTATAGAAATCAGATTGTATGGGCAGCAACTGGTCTTCAGTGGAGGAAATGTGTGCTCAAACCAGTGAAAGGGAGCATACCAATGTGGTAACTATAGCAGGCATCTATTTAATTATGTCTTATGTTTGAACCATTCCTTTTTTAATTAAAATCATTGAATTTATAAGTATAAGGGGAACCAAGGAATCCTCATACTTTGAACACGAAGAAATAAATTATAATTTGTTTGAAGGATTAGTGCCGTCTGGTTTGATTTTAATAAAGATAAGAAAGGAAAAACAGAGACATGGATCCATACAACTCCTCATAATGAAGCACATGGCTTTTCTCTACACAAACAACAGAACAGATGTATTAAACATACAGTACAGATTTAACAAACTATCATTTGTGTTCTTTGTGAAGGTTTTAAAAGGGATTTGGAAATTCATCTGGCGTCAGAATCCACGCTTTACCTGCAAATTTTAAAGCAACTTCTGAATTACCTTTGATGGATTTTGCTGCATCAGGTTCCAAAGGAGGCTCTTAACATATCAGACCATCTTACTTCCCTGTAAGTCTGTGGACTGCTTGCTTTTGGGTGATTGTTCAGGGAATCTGCAATTTCCTTCAAATGCAGGGAAGCCTACATTCTCTTAAGTGACAAAGATGTAATTTAGAGAGTGATGATGGATGAATCCATGGTTTTGACACTGCAGCAGGCCACAGGGATTTGGTTCTGCAGCTGGCTCTGCTGCTTGTTTCTTGTGAAACGACCAGAAAATACCTGTGTAAACTTCGCACAACAAATACAGAGTTTTAAAGGTGAGGAGGCTTTAAAACCATACAGAAACCATACTTTCTGCATTTGGTGTACATCTCCCCACCTAAATATCATTTTGAAAAAGATGGAAAATTCCGCTCATGGTAGGAGTTGGCCTGTTTGATGATGAATAGGGTGTATGGGTGATATCCCAAGGGTGACAAGCTGACAGAAAAAAGGGTGACCAGGCAATACTAACAACACTAGAAATCCTTATTCCAAAATTGAGGAGGAAGAGCAAATGCAGGAGAGACAAATCTGTTTGCACCACAACTGCTGCATTTTTATGAAGAACATGGAAAAAAAAATCATGGAGCAGGCAAAAAGTAGGTCTAGCTGCAAAGACAAACACAAAAGAACATCATGAACACACAGGACAAAAAAAAAAAAAAAAAGAGTGATGGAGGTAGGAAAGAAGGATAACTAAAATGATACAGTTCCTCCATAAAGGAAAGACCCTACCAAAAATCCTCCAAAACCACAGCAAAGGGAAGTCTTGGCCTACTACTCAATGGGGAGAGAAGGATACTGGCAGATGGCATTATTTGATGGCGTTTTGCTTCACTCTTCACTACAGAGGTCCTCTGCAACCAGGTGGCAAATCCAGTGAGTGTCACCAACGTGACGAGCAAATCACATCAAAACAGTCTTATTTCTATCTCTGACAGAGAAACAGACCTCATGGGAATGGAGATAGTAGGTCTCATCTAAATCAAATTTAGCAAGGCTTTTGACTTTATCTAGGAAAACATCCTAATAAATAATCTAAGAACATCTAAATCAAACTGAACTAACTGCGGGTACAAAGTGGTTGGAAGCCATACCTAAATGATAATTATCAGTGGCTGTTTAAATCTAAAGATGTTTAGAGAGGATTCTGCTGAGCTCTGCCTCCAGAAGAGTCTTCTTGTGCTAGTCAAGTCCTTTAGTCTGTTGTCTCAGTGGAGGCAGGGGATGGAGACCCATGGGGTGTCAAAGACTCAAGGGTTATTGATGTGTTAAAAGCCATGGAAACACCTGGAAATTGTCTACACCAATTAATGTAGCATGGGCAACAAAGAGGAGGAGCTGCCAACAGGGAGCTGGTGGTTTATGCACAGGAATCAGGGAAAAGGCCAACAAGGCAGTTGTGGTGGAGTCTATCACAGGCTGTCCAACCAGGATGGAGAGGCAGATTAAGTATTCCATTAGCAGCAGGGAGAAGTCCCAGTCGTTCACTCTTGTTCTCATGGGGGACTTCAACTTACCCTGTGACTGCTGGAAACACAACACAGCAGGGAGGAAACAGCCTGGGAGATTCTTGGCATGTGTGGCAGAGAAGCTCCTGACACAGATGGTGAGTGAGGAAACAAGGGAAGGCAACTGGACCTGTTGGTCAGGCACAGAGAAGGGCTGGTGGGTGGCAGAACAGTTGGAGGCCATCTTGGGCAAAGTGACCATTAAATGAGAGAGCTTTTGATTCTCAGAGAAGTAAGGAGGAGCGCAGCAGAACTTGGAATGCCAGAGGGCAGACATTGGCCTGGTTAGGGAACTGGTTGGCAGAGTCCATTGAGAAACCATCTTGAAGGACAAAGGAGTCCAGGAACACTGGAAGTTCTCCAAGAAGGAAATTCTAAAGGCTCAAGAGCAGACTGTCTGCATGTGTCCAAAGATGAGACAGTGGGGAAGACTGACCTGGCTGAACAAAGAGCTGTGTCTGGAACTCAGGTTAAAAAGGGAAGTTTGTGATCTTTGGGAGAAGGATCAGGCCACTCAAGAGGACAACAGGGGTGTTGTGAGGTTACGCAGAGTAAAATTAAAATTGAAAGGGCTAAAGTCCAACTTGAATTTAATCAGGCTTCTGCTGAAAAAGACAATAAAAATGTTTCTAGAAATACACCATCAGCAACAGGAGGACTAAGGAGAATCTCCATCCTTCATTGGATGCAGGTGGGAACAGTGACCAAGGGTGAGGAAAAAGCTCAGGCACTTAGTGCCTTCTCTGGATCTGTCTTTAATAGTAAAACCAGTTGTTCTCCAAGTACCCTGAGCTGGAATAAAGAGTGGAATGAAGCCTCCATAATCCAAGTGGAAGTGTTTAATGACCTCCACACTTGTTAGACATACACAAGTCCATGGGGCAGATGGGATCCTCCCAAGGAATTCCACAGACAGGTTTGGTAGAAGAGCTCACTGAGGTACTTTCAGTCATTTACCAACAATCCTGGCTACACAGCTAGGTTCCAGGACTGGAAGCTGGCAAATGTGACTCTGTTCTACAAGATGGATTAAAAGGAGATGGAGACCTACAGAGTTACAGGCTGTCAGCTGCCCTCAGTGCCAGGGAGGTCATGGAGCAGATCACCCTGAGTGCCATCAAGCAGCAGGTCCAGCACAGCCAGGGGATCAGCCCAGCCAGCCTGGGGTTAGGAGAGGCAGGTCCTGCCTGAGCACCCTCATCTCCTCCTGGGACAAGGTGGAGGCTCAGGGCACGAGGGAAAGGCTGTGGATGTGTCTGCCTGGGCTTTGCAAAGCCTTGGACAGCTTCTCCCACAGCCTCTCCTGGAGAGCCTGGCTGCTTTGGACAGATCCTGCTCTCTGGGGAAGAAGTGGCTGTGCAGGGCCAGGGAGTGCTGGGGACAGCAGGGACATGCAGCTGGGCTGGGCAGCAGAGGGGCTGCCATGGGGTCAGTCCTGCTGGACATCTTTCTCCAAGGCCTGCAGGAGGGGATCCAGGGCCCCTCAGGGAGTCTGCTGACAGCAAACTGGGCTGGGAGTGTGGATGTGCTGGAGGGCAGGAGGGCTCTGCAGGGGATCTGGACAGGCTGGAGCTGTGGGATGAGGCCAGTGGGGTGAGGGACAGCCAGGGGAAGTGCTGGGTGCTGCCCTTGGGGCACAACACCCCCTGCAGCTCCAGGCTGGGGGAAAAGTGGCTGAAAGCTGGAAAAGGCCCTGGGGGTGCTGCTGACAGCAGCTGGACATGAGCCCAGGGGTGCCCAGGTGGCCAAGAAGGCCAGGGGCATCCTGGGTTGCATCAGAAATTATGTGTCTGGCTTTAGACATTACACTTGAAGAGAGACATAAATCCCCCTGGAGATAATGGCAGCATGATTGAAAATCTTAAAAACACGTCTAAGATGGAAAGACCAAATGAGTTAGGATTGTTCTGAAAAGAGAAAACTGTGGTGAGTCATGAAGGTAATCCTTTCATACAGTTGAGTTGCTGCAGAAAAGAAAGATTCAAATGCTTCTCCACACCCAAAAACTTAAAATGCAGCAAAGAAGATTTAGATCAGGCAGACATCAAGGGAAGCTTTCTGATGGTAAGAATAGTTAAGGACTGGGGAGGATTGTCCGTGGAGGTTGTGGAATCTCCATCTTGCCAGCTTTTAAAAAGCAGATTGATGCAAATAAAGGTGGATACAAAGATAAAAGATTGCTTTTAAAATGTGTCCTTTGGTCTTTCATATCACTGTGATTCAAATGCAGAATGAGAGCCATATTGCTCCACCAACCTCATGGGGGCTTTCCTGGGATATTAATGAGTATTTGCAAGACACTGAGTGCTGCACAGATACATACTCCAACATAGTTGATAAATCACAATCCTCATGTCTAACAGGGAGAAGGGGAAAAAAAAAAGCAATCAATGCTGCGTTCTTTCTAGTTTCACTGTCATGGGTAACTGATCTGAAAATGCTGCATGTTATATGTGGAAACTGAGGCAGGGGACATAACGTGCCCAAAGTCACATGGCAAATCGTTGGCAGAGCTGGAGCAGACCCCTTGCATTTTGTGGTCACTGAACCACAGCAGCGAACGCCTGGAGCATCAGAGGCCCTGCATCATGACCCATAATGTGTGTCCTGGCACAGGGACAAGACATGGTTAGCTGTACAAAATACTGTTGTCCTCTCTGGTATCTGAAAAAGAACATGCTGCCAGCCATCATCTTAGGCTCTTAGAAATTTTAGGACAGCAACCACCACTAAAAGACCTCATATAAGGTCTTAAAATGGTGCTTGCTGTCCTAACCTTTCTAAGAAATTCAGGCATATTCTCCAAACTTTATACTTCTACAAGGTAGCCAGAGAGGTAGTCAGATGGATACAACTTTATTATGGCTTTTCACTGTGTGTCAGTGGGTTTCCCCTGAAGAAATGACTAATAACATCAGTCTGCATTTCCCCGGTTTTCAGCCAAATCACAAGGGCTTGGAGCAATATACATTCACCAGAGCAGTAATTAGAAGGACCCTTGGTTATCCTGGAAATGAGATTCAGATGGCAGAGATAAAACTGGTAGATGCTAAAACACAGACCCCCTCTCTAAAGTTCTGGGAGATGAAATGGCCCTGCTGTATATCACATCTCACTGCAGTAAATTGTGGCTGATGAAGTATCGGACATGGGAACTCTGAACTACTGAGGTGCCTCTAAATGAGCTCCGGACCTCAGAGAGCCGAGCCCCCTCTTGCATGAAGGGCAGGCAGGAAAAAACGCATGCAAGCCTTTGTTCTGCCTCCCAAACATGCTCTCCACAGCGAGGAAGCCTGTGAGGAGCACGGCTCCATCCTGCAGGGTGCTGGAGTGCTCTGCCCCTTCCCCTCCACAGATGGGATTGATTAGGAGGGCAGGACTCTGGCTGCCTTGAGAGCTCGCAGGGCAGCTCTGCTTTCCAGGCATGGCGAGCTCTCTCAAAGACATGGCCCCTCAAGGAGAAGGGACATTTCCAGTACAGAAGCTGAAGTTTTCCTCGTGACAGCAGGAGATGCTGTCGAGTCCTTATTTGCTGGATTTACTAGCTTGCATGCAGGCGTGCTGCCGGGAGACCGCTCGCTGTTTGATGGGGGCCTGAAGTTTCAAGCTGCTTCCAGAGTTTTGTTGAGACAGACAGAATTCTGTCAACAGCACACCAGACAGAGAATCGTTAATAAGAACACACTTTGGGATGCTGCTGTGTGCATGCTCTCTTCCTGGTGGTTGCAGTTCCAAACTAATTAATTTCTGTGATCTGAACCATTCTCTTTTATTAGTAGTACCAGCATGTGCAGTGCTGCATAGTTATAGATGATGTGCTCTCTCTGGGGATCCTATCAGCATGCCATTGTAGGTCTTCACAACGTGGAGAGAAATGTCTCCTATGCTTCCTCAGCAGTGTTAAATTTTTTTTCATGTTGTTATTTATTTCCCTTGAACTCATTCTGCTTCCTCCCTCCTCGTGAGCTCTGTGTTTGCTCCTTGTGGGTTTCAGGGGCTGTTCAGCTCCGACCTTGACTCTGACTGCTCAGAGTGACCTTTCTGATAATTCTTCTTCCCTCCCTGGGGCTGAGGTTTGTGGGTAAGGCAAACTCACAGTTTTCTTGGATAATCTGACTTCATTATTTTCATTGTCAGGGGAATGTGAGGTTCTTCTGCTCCTTGGTGCACAGCCTTCAGGATGAGTGATACATGGCTTTCTCCTATCTCATGACAGATAATCTTGACAAGGCTCCTCTTTTCTACTGCTTGTCTCACTCGATACAGCACGAAAACACAAACACAGGCACACACACATGGTCCTTCCCTCTGCGTGGGCTCTCATCACCTGCACTGCAAGGTCTTGTGGGATTCTCAGCTCCTTCTTGAAGCTCGGGTAGGAATGTGTCCACCAAGGTCCCCAAAAGCACCTCTCCATGCTTCTTTCGAACTGTTCTGTTTTGCAGGAGCTGAAGGACGATTAGTCAGTAATCACTGGCCTCTTTTGGAAACCTAATATAGGGCATAGCTGCTGCTTCCAGAGAGTGGTCCACTAATCATTTTTGTCATTTCAGTCTTGGTTCATTTTACTCCCAGTTCACTTTTTTTTAATCTTTTCCTTTTTTTCCCCAGAAATGCACAAACCTCCATGTTCCACCTGCCCTTGGGTGGCAGCTGGAGTCTGTTTTTCACTTAACACAGAGAGGCTGCTGGAGAAATCAGCATTTGCAATCCCAGATATCACCAGGACCTTCTTGTTTTCAAGCAAGCTCTGATGCAGATTTTTGCTGTTGCACTTGGAGTCTACTTCTGCTTTGTTTAGCACTCCTGAATCAGGACCTTCTCATCACTGCTGGAGTGAGAGCTTGGCTTGCTGTAGGTCAGTCCTGACCTCCACACCTGGAGCACATCTGCCTCGCATATCTCCTAGCCCTTGTACAGCCTTCCATTGGCATTTTAAATTTTTTCTGTATTTTACTTGTTCTTTTCAACAGCATTCATCTCTGTCACAACAGGCTGCTATATTCTGAGTATAGATTTATCTGTGCAGATCCCATTCCAAATAACTATCTAAATAAAACATAATATTTCTTCTCCACAGCCATGTCATTTGTTTTTCGCCTGGAAGCCTGAACATTTATTGATGAATCCATATTTGTACTACAGCAGTCTCTCTAATAATTTCTTTAGTCATGTTCTGTGTGGTTTGTAATAGTGCATGAAAGTGGAAAGGGAAGTTATGCAAATATCAATAATAATTACATTCTCTGTATGCAGATTTCCTCAATATTTCTTGAAATTCATCTTCTAAATTACTTTTGCACAATTTAAGCAATTGTAAACATGCATTTTAATAATTGTGGGACCATTTAGAGTGCAATCTCTACTCAGTTAATCCTCGCAATTAAGGAAGTACTGTAAATAAAGATAATGTATATACCTAGAAATATGGTTGCCTTGATATTTACATATTTTACAAGTTAGTAGGTTGCTCTTCTAATCCAAAGTAACAGTTTCATTGTTAGGGTAGATTTAACTGCTTTAATAAAGTGCAGTATTGCCATAATTGATTTAAAAGAAGTTTCCAGAACTAAAGCCAAACACTCTTGAATATGCAGAGCTCTTTAGTTGTTGATGTTTGTCTGCTGTCACCATGTATTTTATATAAAAAGATCAATTATGCAGTCTTAGATTTCCACCATTAAAAGCAGTATCTTACCAGACACTCCACATTCAAGAGACACGAGTTTTATGAATGCCAATTCCGCACTCCATTTTTGGTTTTACAGAGGCTTCTGATAGCAAATCTGCACCAAATCTGACCAAAGTGTCTTCCACTACTTTGAAGTCAGTAACACCACCAGGAGATGCTGTTTGAAGTCCTATCAGTGCTCTGGAGTTAAAATTCTCCATGTGTGTCCATGGAGCCACCTCTCCCAGTCCCTCAGCCCCCACCCCTGGCTCTTCAGCATACCCAGAGATTTTCTTGCTCTTCCTTCCCCAGGGTTTTAAAGGCTCACAGCTCTCAGAGAACATCTGAGGGGCATCACACTCCTTCCAGCCCTCTGAGGGTCCTACTGGGGCTCCTTTTTCCCAAGATGTGGGAGCTTGGTGTCTTTAAAGTGACTCCCAGCAGCTGCAGGGATCTTCTGCTCTGCATGTGACATCTTTGGAAGCAAATGAAACACCAGGCTGAAGACAAGCCTCTTAAGGGCTGTTGACACATCATCTGTTTCACCGAGATTCAGATAGTCCTCAGCAGGATGCAACAACAAAACTCACACTGCCGAACCAGGATGCTTTCATACATGAGCTGATCACAGGAAAAGATGGATCTCACCCACCTTGGCCTCCTCCCAAAGCAGCCCTACTGGGGATGTACCCATAAATCAACCACAAAGCCATCTCCAGAAAGGGTCAATCCTTACTGCAAAACAGCACTTGCATGGAGCTGTAAATTTAAAATGTGCTTTATGGAAATAGGCTGGCTAGTCGTCTCCCCCAAAAGAGCTGACAGCTGTCTGTACCCCACTGAGCTACAGGGACCCTTTTAAATGCAGTTTTCTTACTCAGAAACAAGAAGCTGCCTGTAGCTAGCATCCAATAAATCACCACTTTCAACTTTGGTTGCACATTCTCAGATGTGTAATCAGAACACAGATTCATAGATTTTGAGGCCAGGAGGGACTGCTCTGATCATGCAGTCTGACTTCCTGCATAACACAGGTCAGAGAACATCACCCAGCAACTCCTGCTGCAGAGGGAATTGTTGTGGCCCTCTTTTTCAGATGCTGCTGGTGCAGTGGCTGTCAACCAGTGAGACATGCTTATCCCAAACAGAGCATCACCTTATCCTGGAAGCCTTCCAAGACAGAGAGCCAGGCTCAGATTATATTTGTTTATAAGGAGAAGGAAGAAAGGAAATCATCCCCCCCCCAGAGAAAATCCGATGTTGCCCACCACCTTGTGGGGAATGTGGTGCTGTTGATGAGAATAACAAATAGCACATGGCTGGTTTGGAATACCCCTGGGTAGTTCCAGCACTCAGGGCAGCAAAGCATTGCACTGAAACCAGAACAAACCAGAGGAAAACAAAACCTCTGATACAGAAAATAGGGATACACACCACACGTACTCCCAGGGGACAAGAGATTTTGTATGCCCCATTTTATAGAGAGAGGAAAGGTTTGTAGGAAGAGGCAATATCTTTTACTAGACCACCTGATAGATTTGGGGGATAAAAAGGGTGAGGTATCAGACATGCAAGCCCTTCTTCACATCTGAAATATAATTTTATTGATACTGGCCTTAGGATATCTCGAAGGGCCATGGAGTTTTTTTACCTCATTTCTTACAGAAGAAAACTTGTGTGCTGTCTGTCTGTCAGCCCCACCTAATTGCTTTTGAATCAGTCAATCGATTTCAATCACATTGTCAGGGGGAGGGGTAAAGGTTTTGCAGATATTACATTCACTCACGTTTAAAGAAAATAGGTCACAAGGCAAAAGACATACCCAGATGTGTGCCCCTACAAGGAAAAATTGCAGGTTGACCATGAGACAATCCACATGGACGAGAAAAATAGGAAAACAGTTTTTATCAGTTTTGCGGAGTGTGGCACTATTTGTTTTAAAAATCAGATTCCCTCCAAAGGGTCTCAAAAAAGAATTCAGGTGTTAAACCCACCTTCTTTGAGCCTGCCTGAATCACCTTTCCCATTTTACTGTCAAAACTGGCAAAGTTTGCTGGTTTTCATACAGCATTTGAGAGCACTTTTTTTTCTTAACCCGTATTTCAGCAATGATAGCTCGTGGCTGTGGTTCCTGAGAGCCCCAGACAAATTCCCTTCTCCAAACATCTCACTGCTGACGAGTGAGCTTTGCACTGGAGCACAGATAGGAGCTATGAATCAACATCTGTGCTGTTGCATAAGATGTGGCAATGGCAATCTCTATCTCACGAGACCCTTGCTGTTTACTGAGGAATGGGTTGAGATCTAGGTCTGGAGTTCCCTTGGGTAACAATCTGCAATTGGGGAAGCTCCTCAGGCTGTGATTTGCTCTGAAAAACCTTTTTTTTTCACTCTGTCAGCCAAACCTTGACGAGAAGAGAAAAACAGCACAAAAGGTGTTGAAGAGACAGAAGGTGTCAGAAAACAGTGATCTGACAGCTCTTGCCTTGTGGGCAACTGTGCTGACACAGGGCTTTCTTCTCTTATCAAGGTGTTTTGTAGTTTTGTCTCATTTTCTGTGTCCAGTAGCCTTCCCTACTTAACTCCCCTAAAGGCTGATTAAAATGCAACCTCCTCCCGCTTCTCCTGTGTCTGTTTTTTCTGACTCCCATCCTTCTCTCCACAGATATTTCTTACAGCTCTTCACAATTTTCAGTGCAGGTTTGCTCCCAAATCCGGTGTCCTTCCTGGTGGGAACGATGACCTCACAGTCACAGCTTCAGGTGTGGAATCACAAAAGGCTATTCCCACTCCCAGCACAGCACAGGCAGAAGCTCAAGGTGATACCAAAAATCCTGGGGCAGCAGCTGGGGACACGTGTGGAGCTCTGGGTGGCGCTGAAGGAGTCAGACCTGAGGAATAGCTTGGGTGATGCTTTCTGAAGTGCTGCTGTTGCATGTTCCTCCTCCGCAGTCATTGAAACTGGAGCTTCCCCCCACCTCCCCGCAGTCTGACTTCCTCTATATTTAGCTACCCTACCTACTTACTTAACAAGGAACAATAATTTCTCATTTATTAAAATTCAGGCGTGCTAGACACAAAGAAACACATAGTGCAATTAGTCCTCGTAAAGGCAGTGCTGTCTCCCAGGGTTCTTTTACAAAAGCGCCTCACAGCCCAAGTCTTGCCTTTAGCAAAGTCTCCAGTGGTGTTGCAGGTGCAAATTTCTGCATTTGAGCCATCAGAAGGCAAGAGCCTGAAGAGATAATCCAGATTATCAGCTCCATAAGAAGACAAATTAATACATATAACCAATACCCAACTACCAACGCGCAGCTCTCAGACACACATGTTAAAACAATCAGCTAATTAGGAGTATGGATTTTCTGTCTCATGAACAATCAGGCAGCTTCAAAGTGTAGTAGCAAAGCATTAACAACGAAAGAACCTGCAAGACTCATTTCTGCAAGCATTTTTTAAAACAGAACCTGTATTATAATCAAAAGAAGTGATACACTTATTTGATGTATTTTAAGAACCAAGACAGCTCAAGGTCAATTGCTGATCAAGAACAATGGAGGAAAACTAGGTGAGATAATTTTAAAGACATCTGAATTAAGACACAGGATCCAACCTGTTTGAAAGGTAATTTGTAAGAAATTATCTCAATTTACATAATTCAAGTGTTTTTACCCCGGTACCTCAAAGAGGTTCATCTACATATGAATTAGTAGATATTGTTACAGATGATTTCTCCCCAAAACTCCCCAAATCAGAACTCACACATGGAAAACATGTGCTATGGAAGAATGATCTAGCAGATAGGAAACTTCTGCTTCCAAGGCAGTAGCTTAGTGCTTCAGGCAATGCACAATGCAGCCTCCAAAATGGCACTGGTTATCCCAAGCAGTGACTGAAATTCCTTTGGAGAGGAATTAGGGCAGCCCAACACATTCTGGACTAGCTGAGCTCCTCTGGTTAATAACCAAAAGCCACCTGCAGAACCTCAGTAAGCACCCTTTTGTCCTCCTTTAACAAGCACACTCTCTCACGTATAGAATAGCAAGTTTCGCTGAAGACAGCCACAGCTGTCTTCCCTTTCCCTGCAAATGAAAGGGTCTGCACTCCTGCTACAAAATGGTTATCAAATGCAGTGTCAAAGCAAGTGTTTCCCCTCCATTGTAAGAGGCAAGCTGAATACTTTCAGCACAGCTTTCAGTGTCTTCAGACCCAACTGCAGCTGCACACACTCCAAACATTCTGCTGGCGGCTTCCTGTTTGCATTCCTGGGCTGGGGAGAAGGAGGACATTTCTTTCCAAGTCTGCTGCCTGCTCCTGGTTTTCCAGCTCTCTCTGCCTTTTCTGCTTCTCTCTTTGTTCTTCCTTTAGGAAATCTTTGAGATTCATGAGCATAACAAGAATCCCTTCCCTCTGAACTGTGCTCTTAAATTGGCTGGTTGTTTCGGGAAGGGGCGGGGGGGCGAGGGGGCGAAGGGGGAGGGGAACCCCAACAAAAAACCCAGCCACTGTGGCCGTGACAGTCTTCATTCACACTCACAGCATTCTGGTGCTGGAGTGAACCCTCTGTGAGTGTGTGTGTGTGTGTCCTGCACTGAAACCAGCCAGTCCAGTCCAGTCCAAGGGCACAGATGCCAAGGAAAGCAGGGTTTGCATTCCCCAGTCTTTCTGGGGCTTCATACCCTTACCCCGCCGTTCAGGAGACCAAGCTGTGCCCTCCAGGAGGGCTCTCTGGGAGTCAGACATGCACATCTGAGGTCCAAATTAATGTCTGAATCAGTGCATGTGAATCAAGGATGCGGTATTGGGACTGACAGGCCCTGACCATCATTTCAACTCTCGCTGCAGCTATGAATACTGATGCTTCTTCCTCGTCGTAATTTTCCTTGCCCATTTCTGCAACCAGGAGGGAGCACCTCCTTTTCTCCTATCTCTTGTTCTTTCCTATTCAGGGACTCCTTTTTTTGCTGCATCTCCACTAGCATTACTGTTCGACATTTAAACCTTGTATCTGCTTTAAAATGAGGAATGAACTTCAATCATTTTGTGTAAAGCTCAAGTTTCATGTTTGCCAATGATGCTGCAGGCAGATCTCAACCTGTGGGTTAATGTTTCTTTTATAAAGTGAAGACACCTGATTTCTGTCAGTCCTTGGCTTAAAAATGCACCATCAGCCACAGCTTCCTAAACAACCATATCAAATAGACAGAGAAAAGCAACCAAAATGGTAATCAGATTCCACTGAAGGGACACCAGCACAACACCTGCTGTCCCTGTCCTGCTTGCAGGAGAAGGACTTCTGCTGTGCAAAGAACTCTGTGGAGTATGTGGAGCAGATAGAATTACAGCAACTAGAGGATTTTGTTTCAGCTGATGCTTGGGAAAAGGTTTGACCCAGAGAAGCTCTTTCAGAAGGTGTGGAGGCTGGGGGTGAGGGCTGGCTTGTATGACTCTGGCACTTATTTCAGCGTGCATTGCAGGGTTACACTTCAGCAGCAGGAGTGGTGGTGTCTGACTGCAACATAAATGGGTGCACAAGTTCTCAGAGGTGGTCCTGCATGAGAAGGAACACGAGCACGCAGACTCTGACAGCTCCAAATGCTCTTTGTTGCTGCTCTGTAACAGAAGTTGTTGTGTCCTCTGCACCTTGGGAAAATGAGGGGAAAATAACATATTTGTGTAACTGCTGGCAGGCTTTGCCAAAGCAGCTGCCATAGGCTCCATGTCAAAGCACCAGGGGAGCGCCTAATCCCCTTAGAAATTCAAAGGCATGTGAAACATTCTGTCATTACACTGTCTCTCTCCTACTCATCTCTCACTCTTTGACTCTTCTGCATCCAGTTCCAGCTCCAGACAAGGGGAGTGTAGTTCAGTGGCAGCGTGATAAAATCACATTGTCTCAAGGAAAAAAAAGGAAGAGAAAGGCTACTGTCAACAACTGGCTTTAATTGGATGGATGGGTCAAAGAGACAGTCTTTTCCCACTGCAGAAGGCTGGGACATGGGGCAGAGGAACACAAGGGAGGTCAGGCTGTCCCTACCCCTGAACAAGTAATGCTGTACATGTGCCATGTGTTTCCAGGGGGGTCAGCTGAGAGGGTTTCAGCAAGGTCTTCTGGCTTTGAAAAGGTGAAGCCAGAACTCCAGGATCTCCATACAATTGTCCAGCCACCACTGGGTTCATCAAGCACACAGTTCTGGGCTCAGTCTGCAGAGTTTTTTGAGACTTCAGTGAATTTGAAATGATAGAACCCAAGTAAACAACAACAACAACAGTGTTTACACCTGGGGAAGACAAAGTCTTCCCGTTATGCCAGACCGATGCAGCACCATAATTTTCTCTTTGTTTTGGCAAGTCAAACCACTGGCAAGACAGATGACCTCCTCTGGTGAGAAGTTTGGCTCCGATTTAGGGGTGTCCTGCTAATCTAGAAGCAGTGCAGAACCCCATTTTTTCATCATCAGTGCTGCACATGGACAGCTTTTGATGTGCCAGAAGAAAGCTGAATTTGATTCAATGAGTTGGGAGTAAGGTGCACACTGATCTGCTTCTGCAATCATGGTTCAGAGACAGCAATCTGATTTCCTGATGCTTTTGCATTTTGGAGGCAGTGAAGTGAGGCCCTCTGACAAAAATATCACCCAGTGTGTTTTTATTACCACAAAATCCATGCCTTTGCCACTTGTCCACATACCACTCTTTAATGCAAACCTCATGTCATCCTGCTCTTTTCAGGTCCTGATTAACTCTAAAATGCCCAGATTTACAGAGCCAGTGGAGAAACAGATCCCTTCCAGTCAAGAATGTAGAAGGGGAGGGGAGAGGGGGAGAGAAAGAGAGAAGAAAGACCTCAAATTGCTTGCTGCTTGGAACTGATAAAATTAAAAGCAAAAATATGGAAAGAACTGTGCTTTATTTGATGTCCTCTGTGTGTACAGATGAAACATCACTTGATATTATAAAGTATGTCATATGAAAAGCTATGAAGTACAGAATCAATCTGTCAGTTCCCTATTGTTCTGGGCAGCCAATGGTGTCAGTAGCCAATTCAAAAAAAATTATTTTTCTGCTGTCTGTAGGATGGACATTTGAGGTTTCTACTGCCCCTTGTGTTTACTGGGTGAACACTGACAAATGCAGTTGAAATGTTTTAATTTTAAATCACTACTCGATCACAAAACCTCCTAGAAAAGAGTTTGGGTTTTTTTAAAAGAAACACAGTAATCAAAAAAGTCTTTTTCCAGCTTATTCCAAAGCCACACAAGACAAAGTCTTTTCTTAAACAAAGATCACGAGACTGAGAATTGAGAAAGTTCATTTCATGGGATATGAATGAATCACCATTTTACCTTGTTTATGGCAGTGAGCCATAAAAAGAGAAAATTTTTTCCCCCAAAATTTGTGCAGACCCATCTATTATCAAATATTTGGCATGATAAAAATCTGGAAGTCTGCCATTGAGTTGCAATAAGTTTAGCAAGTAACGCTGATAGGATTTGAACATTAACTCACCAATGGAGAATGCCAGTGCATTCGTAGGATCATCAGTGTAATGGATTCTGGCATTCCCCTCTTACCATCTTTACAAATGTCACTTTCATTCTATTGTAAATTAACCCAAATTTCTTCCAAAGCTCCAAAATAAGGCTTGCTTGCAAGCAACCATCCCCATCTACCTTGCTACTGACTATATTACAGCAGGGAACACGTACAAATAATGTCTATACAAATCATTAAAGATATGTAATTCCCTAATGAATTCACAGACTTGAGGAAGTGTTACCTTAGACTTTATTTTCAGCCAGTGGGAAAGAGGCACAAAGTGTCCCAAGTGAAAGGCAGCAGAGATCTTCAGTTTTTGATCTGGTTAACACAACATGTTGGATCTCAATCTGATGTAAATCAGAAAAGGGCTCTTAATGTGAAAGATGCAAAACCAGTGCACACCACTCATGGATCTGCCCTTAACCCTGCCCACTTAATATTGGAGGATTTTATTGCTTACTGGAGTGTAGCCTCCCATCCCTTTATCAATTATTCATTCTGGACAGCAACCTTCTCCATGCAGTAGCAAGAAAATCTGTAGGTTAGATCTAATTTACTCTTTTAACCAGTTTACTCCAGTATCAAGTATTTAAATTGGCCTCACTGTGCCTTCATACGTTACAGCCATATATCAAAGCAATTTGTGCAAATGCCAGCTGAGCAGCCAGCTACATGTATCATGTATTCTGAGATTACACAGTTCCAAATGCCTTTGTAAAGCAAACCTTTCATGAATAAATCAGGAAATACCCTGATGCATGCTTTATGTAGAGCAAGGTATTCTATTTAGGTCACAGGAAGGTTCTGCCAGGTTTGCTAAAATGAACAAATCCCCAGTGTGTGCTCTCACTCCAGCACATTTCATAACACAAGCAAACATCTCCCACTCAGTCATGCTGTACCTTTGTGACTGCTGATGACCCTGCACTTGCTGAGGGTTGGCCTGATCACTTCAAGCTCAAAATCACTTGCAAGCCCAGAAGGAAAACTGCTCTGGTGGCTGTTCTGTCTCAAGCAAGGACTGACAGTTGTGGGAAGAGTATTTCCAAATGAAATTTCCTCCTGCAGGAAGGAACCTAGAACGTGCACCTTTCCCAGAGGTCTGAGGCAGGAGGAGGCAGCACACAGGTCAGGCAGCACAACATGTGATGCAAACTTCTCCGTGCAGTCTGTGGTTCTCATCCAGGGACATGGCAGAAGCACAGAATCAGATGAGGATCAGCACACTGAGTGCCGAGTGCAACATCAAAACCAAGCTATGCAGTCATCCATTTCCTCTGCCTCGAATTCAAGATGCTATTGTTGGTCTGATCACTCTTCCTGCAGCGGAAATATCTATGATAAGGTTCCAAGCATAAGGGTTTCCAAATTTCCAGACAGGCTGAAATGATAAGTTATCTAGAGCAGAGGAACGAGAAGCTAAATGCAAGCTTGCTTTCCTTTTGAAAGGTCTGGCAGGAGACAGGGAAAACAGTAAAAAAAAAAAAAGAAAAAAAAAGAAAATAAAAGAAACAAAAAACATGTTAGCAAAGTTAAGGGGAAATAAATCACATCCCAACAAAAAATACCAAACACATAAGTTTTGTTTCTTCAAAGACATGGTCTGAGAGTGAGAAAACAGACCCTCATGTCAACAGATGGAAAGGTTTCCACAGAACATCAGTGCTTGTTGAAGCATTTGCAGCCACCAGTGAAACTTGCTCGAGTGGATGAGGACAAAGACTGCTTCTCTGCATGGCTCTGCTCCCCCTCTCTCTCTCCTGTCTCAGCTCCTGCCCACTTGGCTTGTGAGGCCACCCAGACACATCTCAAAGTGTGTCTGGCTTTCTGTGGCTTTTTCTGGCTTCACCCTTTGGGACTGTTCTCCTTCCCCTCTTCCCCTTTCCCTTCCCTGCCTCTGCTCCCACCACACCCCTGATCCCACAGCGCTGGCAGCCCACCCAGCAGTCCCACCCCTCTGCCCTGCTGGTGCAGTGAACAGAGACAGGGTGGGACTGCACTGACCTCGAGAAAAGTGAGATGCTTCTCCGTGCCTCAGTTTCCTCCCTGTGAAAAACAGGTCGTGCTCACTGCCCTTGCAAAGCACATCAAAGTTTTTTGGTGGAAGAGGCCACTCCTCACCCAAGCATCACCCACAGCCCCCTTGGAGAGCTTTGCCCTCTTCAGGTCTCCATCAGGGCTCTCCTCTCCCCCCAGAGAGGATTTTGTTCCTTGGCAAGCAGCTGTCTTATTAAGTCAGTTGACCTGATTATTAGAGTACAGCCCTGAAAGAAGGTACTGGAGTAACACAGGCTGCTTTGTGTGAGCCCAGTATTCTGCTCTCAGCATTATTTGCCAAAGCTCTCTGGTTGTTTGGAAATTTGTTGGCCTGTCTACGTAAGAAGTATTGAAATAGATTAGTTGCTAAAACAGCACGGTGGCCTGGGGAACATCTCCCTTCCACTAATGGGAAATCTTCAACCAGTGACACTTAGAGCAGAGCATAAATAAGTCCAGGACACTTTCTTAACTGTTCCAGGCTCTTTTTGGATCACAGTGGAGAACAGTAACAGAAATCTTCTCTCTGTACCGCTAATGTCTATTTCATGCCTTTCGTGCTTTTCCTTGATGCAAATCCAACCTGTACTAACTCATCAAAACTGAAGAACAAATGAAAGCAAGCCAGGGCAGACACAGTGAAGAAAAAGTAAACCCCAAGGATATTAAGAAAGAGAACTCCAAGGGAGAACACATGAAATTTGAGGTTGTTAAAAATAAACTATGACAAAATCGATACAATTAGAAGGACAGTACCAACTTCGCCATAGCTATTATATTAAAATTAGTTAACTTGTATCTATTTTTTCCCCCTCAGAACCAGTGGGAGGTTCCTACCCCACTCCAAGGCATATCGTTTGGCACAATATAAGCAATGCAAGACACACAAATCATGGGGCAGGGGGGGAACTTCTTGCAGAATCCTTGTTTTCCTTTTTAATTAACACATTTTAAGGTCTTTTTTGCTGCCTTTCTCTGTCTCCAGAGCATACTTGAGGAATGTTTCCCAGCCCCACTGTTACAGAAGGCACTAAAAACTTGCCTGCTTCAAAATGCAAGCCAAGATGCTCAGGTTTCCAGGAAGTGGACCTTGACAAGAAACACCAACTATCAGGAGACTCGTGATAAAATCACCAGTGCCAACAATGCTGCGTGTTAAGGTTTTTTTTTAAATTAATATTACCGCAGGGATTAGCAATCGGTCCCAAAGCTATGCACGCTGAGACTGAAGAACACTCTTAGCCCATTAATCTTCTCAGTAATAATTAGCAATCTGTGTTCTGGTGGGGCCTGCAGGAGCATTGAGGTCCTGCTGTTGTAGGGCAGGGTGTGCACACAGTGGGGACGTGGGGCTGGCTGGGTCCCCAAAAACGAGGCAGGGAAGGAATCAGGAGGGAAAGCAAGGCACACACAGCTGAACTCCTTCCCAGGGCTCACGCAGCAGGTCTGCGCTCCAGTCTCACCGAGACCAAAAATAAATATATACAGCTCTTCAGGCTGGCTGAGGGTTTTAATTACTGTAAAGCTAAGCTAAGATAAAAGGAATATAGGCTGAGTGTGTATATTCTTCGCAGAGAAGTTGAACACCAGCTGAGATGAGGAACGGAATTCCCTCAGGAGTAATTTCTCGTTAATTGTGCGACTCCAGGCGCTTTCTTGGAAGTCCTTATAAACTGCAGACTTGACTTGTTGCAGGAGGGCCACTCCTTCTTCTGAAGCACCAAGGGTGCAACAAGGGGGTATTGTCTATCCCCTGGCACTCCATAAAGATGTCAAAATGCCAGTGGGAAGCTGTGTGGTGCAGGGTCTCTCTCCTGCAGCAAGATGTGAGCTGTGTTTGGCTCACAGGCCCAAGTAGCAGTGCTTCAGATCCTTCTCCTATTTCACACAGATGTAATCCCCCTTTTGTAGTCCTGCCTGTGACCTACATGAGAGTGGGTGAAGGCTGTGCAGATGATGCTAATCAAGGAATAGTTGAATAATATATCAACAGATGATGCCACATACATTTTAAATAAATATATCTCTGAATGTTTAAATAGCACTTGGTCTCACATTCACACAGAACTACACCTTTTTAGCAGGGCTGATAACACAGCCCCTTTTTCTAAGGGAAGATAAATTTCAGTGTATTTGAAAACACTGTTCTGCGTTTCATTAATATTCACTCCTGGTCAAACTTTTTAAAAAATTGTATGGGACCAATCATTCCTACGTAATTCTGACAGACTTTTAAGGAACTGTTGGGAATTGCCTCTCATTTTTTCAAGTTTTTGCAAAGATACCCTCTGCCTACAGCTCACCTGTGTTGGTCTGGCTGCTCATTTTCAGTGTGCATCCCTAGCTGTGCACCTGCAGTCCAACAGCAGAAGTGAAAATCTCTCTCCTTGTTTCCAAGCACTCATCTTGAACAACTCCACAGAAAAGCCACACTCCATGGCCTACTGGGCAGAAATATGTGAAGGGTACCCCAGCTGGGAGTCATTCTTTGTTGACACTTCAGCCAACAGTCAAGTCTGATTCTTGAAGGGCATAAATCCTCCCCCCAGCTGCCCTGAAGCCAACACTGCACCAGTTCAGGCTGGTTGAGATCTTTGTCTGTTTTTCAGTTCCCTCCCATCCTGCCATGGAAGGTGGGAGAGCCAGGGCATTGTCCCCTGCTTCATCTTGCACAAGGAAGGTGTTGGCATTCATGTCCCACAGCAAGGCCAAAGCAAACATCAGTGCAAACTGGGCAACACACTGCTACCTTGCACAGCTACACCTTTAGCAAATGTAAAAAGTCTCCACCAGCTTCTGTGGAGCCATTCTCATTTGCATCAGTTGAGGGCATGAGCCATAAAACCCCTCCTGCTAGTATTTATTCTATTACTACCAGGTCCAAATTCAGATTAAACCAGGATCACCAGGATCTTTGGTGGTCCAAATTCGTAGCACTACATTTGAAACAAGAGTTTGTCCCCTGGTCTTTCTTAAAGAAAAGTAAATGATAAAGTGTCTTGTCCCTGCATGGTTTGACTTCCAGGATTGGAGGCAAAATGTTTGGAACAGGCACCCCCTGCAGAGTGAGGAAGGGAGAGAGGCAAGTAAAACAACTCACTGCGGAGCACAAGCAAACAGAAGCACCTTCTGTGTGTTTTCATGCCCTTTTAAAAGCCACTTGTCCTAAGATACATGCCCATTCTCCTGTAATACACGCAGAAACTATGTCCAGTAGGTGCAGAAGTTATGACTTTGCCTTGTATGTTTTTGTCTTTTGACTACAAAAGCAGGGCAGAGTCTGGAGCTGGAGTCCTTGCATCTCCTCTGTCCTATCAGGGGGGTTGTGTGGCACCCTATTTATAAATGGGATATTTAAAAATTGCCCATATTAGTGTTGGAGAAGCACAAGGATGCTGCAGGAATGGCAAACAAGAAGCTTTCTCAGCATCCTTAAGAGCTGTTGCCTGGGAAGCACCTCCTTCACTCCGATGTTGATCTACCACCCTGCATGGAAAGCACAGAGGTCCTGAGTGCCTCAGAGAGCAAACACCCTTTCCTGGCCCCCAGGCTGGCTCTCTGGTGAGCCAGGGGTTGGTTTTCCAAGACAAAATGCAGTGTTTGGACACAGCCATTTTCAGCTGCATGTGGGGCAGGTGGGCTCTGGCTCTGTAAATGCTCACATGCACTCCTGTGCCTTTCATCTGACACAAAACTTCTGGCTCCAGTGGGCACCAATCAGGCCCAGCATGAGACAGATGACAGCCTTCCTGCCTTAATTTCTTTCTTCCCACCTTCGTGTGCCACGGGCAGCAGGAGTGAGGAGCAGAGCTCTAAACACCCCCGTGGGGCTCCTGCTGCGCCTTTTTTGCTTCAAAACAGGAGATCTAGATGTTTTGGGTAGATTGTTTCACTTCAGGCAGGATAGCAGCAGAAGGGCTTTCTGGGAAAAAACCTGAAACTTTGGTTTGTTCTAACCAGTTCCTCAAATTTTATTTTTCCTCTGGCTGACAGTATCTGCAGTGGAAAGTGTCAAATACCCCTAACAAGCGATTAAGATGGGCAATCCTGAACTCCACAAACAGGCTGCCTAACAAGTCCTTCCCATCAACACAGACTACAGAATCTGCATTCAAATGACCAGGAAAGCTGAATCTATTGACATCTGGCTCCTGTTTCAGCACATTAATTATCCTCTTGGGTTCTCCCATCTTCATCTGCTTCCACACAGATGCCATCTCATCATTTATCTGCTCCAACATTTTCTCCCCACTCTGAACAACTGAACTCTTTTCTTCTTGCATGGCACTCCTGCTCCAGCAGATGCATTAACACTGCCAAACAACCCTACCCTATCACTGTCTGTATCAGCAATGTCTTGAGTGTGCACTGAGCTGGTCATGATGAATATGCTTTTTCTTTGACACGCGGATTTCAGGGCACAGCTGCATCACAGTAGGCTCTATCCAGAATGATAAAGGAATCTCTAAGAAAGAATGCCCATCATCAGCAACTTCAAAAGAACAATGGGACACAGCTTACCCTGTTGGCTCTTTGTGGTTTTAGGACAGACAGAGGCTGTGAGAAGATTTGCAAATGCACCATGTCCTGGCAAAGGGTTCAAACCCAGCAGGGTTTAACAGAGAATCTGACATTCACCAAGAGAGTGTGAAAGAAACCAGAGGTTAGAGGAAATAACCTGAAAAATCACAAGAAAGTAGGTGAGGCAGGATGGACCATTAGAAGTGGGAATGAAATATAAATCAGGATCCCTGGTGTTCTGTGCTGTCTGACCTGTCCTGGCACTGCTGTCTCATCAGAGCAGGGAGCTGCAGCTCACTCCAAAAAGCAGGATGCTGTGCATTTTAGTGTGGTTGCTGTGACTTTGGAAACCTAAATGGAGTCTTCTCCTATGGGGCTTGTTTGGATTTTGACAGAATAGGGATAATGACTGGAGTATTTTCTGGAGCTCAGGCATTCAAGTTAAGTTGCTTGTGCCAACAAGTTCTCTACACCTCAGGATCAATAAGCCTACTGAAATTCCTGGGCTTGGCAACAGCTCCATTATAATTGCAAAACCAACAGCTTTCATCAATAAATCAACCTAACAAGTAACATGTCTAGGACATCCCATCAAGGGTGCTTCTGATGATGCAGCAAGCTGTTTTCTTCAGTGCACAGCTATTGAGCACATGGCATAACTCCACTGTTATGTTGCATTAGCCGTGTCCAAGTCTCTTGGACACTGGAATATTCAGCATTCACAAGTTCTTCAGCAATCACAAGTGGTAAATTATTTCTCTTTATCATATTCACAAGTGGTGAATTATATCTCTTTATCATATCACATTCAAAATTCAAGATTTTGCATTTTTAGCAGCCTGTAACTGCTTAGCAAGGCAAAGTTGTTAGCCACACACTTTTTACTCTTTGTAGTGGCTAACTGGTGAGATGTTGACATACATCTCTCAATCCCAAATTCAGAATTAAGATGAATTCTGGAAAACGCCTTTCAAAAGACTCAAAAAGAAAAACTTCAACCTGTGGACAACATTCTGCATACCAGAATTATCAAGGGAACAGAACTCCACTAGGCTGAATTGCTGCTGATGTTTCAGTCAGGCAACTTAGCATACAGATTTCACAACCATAAAATAGCCTCTTATTTTATTGCTGTATTGCTTACAGCTTAGATGTGGAATACTTAGCTGGCTATTTTACGCCACATTTTTGTGATGTTGATTCACAAAGTCAAGCTTGAAAAAGAAAGGTAACTATTGAGTTAACATTAGGCTTCTTGTATTATAAGTGGGAGGACATTCAGTCAGAGTGATTTTCAGAAATTCTGTCCATCTGTAGCTATCCATCAAAGCCTGCTTAATCTTCTTCTTCCACTGCTTTGGATATTGCTCTTTTGGGGAGCTATTTTTAAGCACAAACTAGGCCAAAACTGTGACCATAGCAGGTATTCAGTGGAACATTCTTGCCATTTTCTACCATTAAAGTCTGGAAAACCCTAAACCACTATACAAGTGTCTTAAAGAAAGACATTGGAGGAAATCTTTCCATTTCTGTGAAAAAAAATGTATCTGCTCCTTTCATTCACCTGTAGTGTCTTTTCTGAGGAAAGCTCAGTTTAACTACCATACCTGATTTTTCCAGTGAGAAACTCTGGAGCAGTCAACTCTTGTCCTCAGGGAAGAGGATCAGGTTGGAGAACATTTAAGCAGATGGAAAATGAGGGGCCTGATGCAAGAGCTGCCGAGGGAGTAGACCAATGTCATTGTGAGGCCATCCATGATTATCTCTGAAAGTTTGTGGAGATAAGAGAAATTCCTGAGGATTGCAAGAAAGCAAATGTCACTCCTGTGTTCAAGAAGGGCAAGGAGGAGGATACATGGAATGGTCAGATCAATCAGCCCCAGCTCAAAGCCTGGGAAAACAATGGAGAAACTCCTCCTGGAAATCATTTCCAAACACATGAAGGACAAGAAGATCATGAATAGGCAGGAAGGACTTGCAAAGGGGAAATCATGCCTGACCAACATGCAAAGAAATTACTGGCTCAGCACATGAAGAGAGAGCAGCAAATGTTGTTTAACTTGGCTTTTACAAGACCTCCAGCACTGCCTGCCATAATATCCTCATGGACAAACTCATGAAGTACAGGCTAGAAGAGTGGCCAGTGAGGTGGGCTGAACTCTGGCTGAGCTGCTGGGCTGAGAGGGCTTTGGTCAATGGCAAAAATCCACCAGCAGCCAATGTTGCATAACATCTTAATTAATAACCTGGGTGGTGGGACTGAAGGAACTCATCCTGCTCTAAACTGGGTGACAGATGAGATGGGTGAGATGACACTTCTCAACAGGCTGGAGAAATGGGCTGTCAGGGGCATCACCACATTCAACAAATGGAAGAAACAATTCCTCCTCTTGGGCAGGAGTGATCTCTTTGCATGTCACGGGCCAGCTGGCTGAAAAGCAGCTTGGCAGAAAGGGGTCTGGAAGTCCTGGTGGATGCCAAGCTGACCGTGGGCCAGAAATGTGCTCGTGTGGCAAAGATGGCCAGTGGGATCCTGAGCTGCTTTAGCCAGCAGGTCGAGGGAGGTGATGCTTTCCCTCTGCTCAACCCAACGGAGACACATCTGGAGTGCTGGGCTCCTCAGTGCAAGAAAGATATTGATTTAGTGGAGCGAGTCTGGTGGTGGGCTCCACCTGCCAAGAAAAACACACACGTGCTGAAGAGAGTCCAGCACTGGAAATTACTGGAGATTACAACACTGGAGCATCTGTCAGTGTGGGGAGAGGCTGAGAGAGCTGGAACTGTTCAGCCTGAAGAAGAGAAGGGTCAGTGGGGGTATTATAAACGTGCATAAATCACTGGCCAGAGTCTGTGAAGAAGACAGAGCCAGCCCATTCTCATGGCCCCTCATGAAAGGGCAAGGGGCAACAGACACAAATTGAAACACAGGAAATTCCATTTGGATGGTATAAAAAAACTTTTTTACTGGAAGAGCGGTGAAACACTGGAGCAGGTTGCCCAGAGAGTCTTCTTCCCTGGAAACATTCCAAACTGAACTGAAGAAGTCCTAAGAAACCTTCTCTGCTCAGCCCTGCTTCGAGAAGAGCATTGGCTAAACAATATCCACAGATGCCTTCAAATCCAACCATGCTGCTATCCTGTGGTTCTGACTCTTTGCTAGACTCTTCTTCTCTACCTGGCTGGGTAGGTGACACCATGAAGGGTTTCACAGCAATTGACAAAGATGGATCTCATTCTTTCCAGGACTTGATTATGCAACAAAAGGAAATTGGACATGTTGTCAAAGGTGTGGAAGGCTCATCATTAAGATGGAGAAAGTGAGAAGGGAGGAGCATGCTTTTAGGATATATTATTTCATGCAGCCAACCACACAATTAAATGTTGCCGTAAACATGATGGATGCTGGATGCCGGCAGCTGTTCTACTCTGGAAAATGCACAGCACTGTGAATCCATCCCAATTCAGCTCAAGTGTCCTTATGGATTTCTGAAGAATACCAGCTTCAAATCATCACCTGCACTCACCACCACAGGTTCCAAAGCTGTTCCAGTTTGTGTCATCCCCCCTAATCTGAGATGTCTGACCAAGACTCAGATGCTTGCCCACTGTGCAGCCAGGTTATCAGAAAAAGACATTTGTGCATTTGAGTCTTCTTGAAGCTCGGTTCTGTCACTGCCCAAAGGAGACTTCTGGGAGAAAACACTGTCACACCTTTTTTTTTTTTTTAAATCTTTACAGGTGGAATAAAATGTAAAACTGGTCATACAACAGCTGTTCAAAAACCTCCATGTGACTTCATATTACACTGTCTGCGATTGCTCCCTTTTTGTGTTTGTTTTTGTTCCATTTAAATGTTTCTTTTGCCTTCATATATGGACATCCAGATTGCTGAAGATTTATGGAGCTCATCTACCATTATTCTTCCAGCTGAAGCACATTTATTTTGCAGTACATCTGAAGTTGCTTCCATATATTGATTAGCTACGAGGCAGCGTCGCACATGCAGATATTAAAAAAACTCACTTGTCATTAGGTAGCTGCTGTTTTCTTCTGGACTTAGAGACAATGAAAGAAGTCAGAGCCTAAAAATACTGATATGAATTATCCATCTACCCTCCCATAATAACTGCTCCCTGCAGTTTTAACAGTGAAATGCCCAGATTCACTTTGCTTTGGACGTGTTGTGACCACGTGGAGGTCACAGCGTTTTTCAAAAGAAAGCAGTTACTTTGCAGTATCTACAGTCTATTTTTGGAGGTATTCAGTGGTACAGTGCATCAATGCCTGCTTGCCCTGAATAGCTACAAAGCACTGTATGGGAAGCATGCTTCACACAGAAATGGAGCATCCATATCACCTATTACAAACTCCAAAGTGCTGCTACATGGGATAGATTGTAGTGGGAATGAAATTGATTATTCTTTGTTGGATTTGTTGCTATAATTGTAGTCTTGAGGTTGAGAAATCAGCATTTTTCATCAGTAGCTCAGCACTCTCTTGTCCTACGCTTTAGAAGGTTACTCTGGAAACAGACTGGATGAAAAATAGGCTGTGCCACCTATATATGTGCATATATATTTAGTTATTTTGAGTTGGAACAGTCAAATCAGCAAGGGTAACATCTCGAGCTGGTGCAAAGTCTAATATGGGAATACTTTGACGGAAGCTTCATGTGTCAAAACTACAGGCATATGGGAAAAGGCAAAAGGTAATTCTGTGGGGACCTCCAAGACAGGATTCTCCCTGGTAGGGAAGTCTCTGCTTGTAGGCACAATGGGGGAGCAATTTCAGCTGTGCAATATTTAATGCAGTAACAAATCTCTGTTGGAGCACCTGAGGCAGCTGCTCAGCTGGTGAGCTGTCTCCTCAGAGTTCAGAGCCAAATGACCCTGGAGGTTTATAACGAAATCTGATCCCTCTCATCCCAGAGCTGTGCACATGAACTGCTATAGTAGTGTGTTCTGGACAAAGAAATGGCTGGAAACACACTGTTTTGGAAGTCAGAGGGGAAAAAAAGAAGCTGGGAACTTCTCAGGGAGCGTTGGCATTCAACTGGATGATGGTTAGAGACCCATTGCACTTCCTTGGTTATTTGATGTGAGTCAAGCTCAGGTCCTCCTTTCTCTTCCTTCAGATTTCTCTGCTTTCTCTTTTCCTTCCTTCCTTCCTTCCTTCCTTCCTTCCTTCCTTCCTTCCTTCCTTCCTTCCTTCCTTCCTTCCTTCCCCACCCTCCAGATTTTACCCATCAAACTCTTCATAATGCAGTGTAAACACTGATTTAGCAATGCAGGAAAGTCAAAATGGCAGATTTGCTCTTCCAGACAATAGGGACTGTTTTTCTCAGCTGCACATTTATCCAAGCTGGTCTCCTCCACATCCCATCCACTGTCTTCTGAGACTCTTCTGTGGGTGGAGTGATGGTAACTGCTCTTTCCTACAAGTATTTTCTCCTTTCAGCTGGTACTAATTTCACATTTCAGTTTCTTTTTCTTATTTGCATTTCTGGACAAACACAGGGATCTGTAGATCTGTGATAAAATCATATAAAACAGTCCCTTGTAAAAGTAAACTTCATTGTATTTAAGGTTCTGAGAAACATGAAAGCATTACTTGACCTAGAGTTCAAGATGCCCTGTGCTATTGTCAAATATCCAATTAATTTAAATTACATAAAAAATGTCAAGCAACAAAAACCAAGAGGACAAGAGATTAAGTGTGCTTTTCAGTCAAGCCACTCACTCACCTAATTTCCTCTCTTGTAAAATTAATACTTCTGGATCTATTTGCAATCTCCAAAGAGAAAAGTCTATGTGTTGTTTCTCCAGCTGCTGTGTGTTTCAGCAGCATGTTGTTGAATTGCATGTCCTTTATCAGGCTCCTTTGGGATGTGTAATGTACATCACAATAAGAAGCCAAGGATGATACAAATAATTATAACATGTGATACAAGCCCACTGTTATAAAGTCAATCTCTCAGCAAATTCATCAACTCGACACATGATGTACAGTACCAATTTTATGTAAATGACTTGCCTAATCCTGCTGGGCAAAATTACTCCCTGATGTAAACTCTGTTAAATTCAGTGGAGTTACACCAGGAATTCATTCTTTTGCTTGTAAGATCTGGAGCCACACTTTGTATATCTCGTTCATCTGGAAACCATGGTAATAAGAAAATGAGTGAAATCACTTGATTATGAGATTCAGAGGTATTATGTTCTCCTTTGTTTAAAACAAAAGACTACCTTAAATATTACACATTATTATCACTTATGAATATGAAGTATTAACTTAGAAAATTATATTGATTTCTAAAACTCTTAAAGGGAAATGCAATTTCTGAAAGGCAACTGACTGGTTTCCACTGACTCTTGAAATCCTTGGATGAAGAATTAACAGAGGCTTAATAATTAGAGGTTTAATTTACATTGACATTGTAAACTGCTGCAAAAAAGACATTCAAATGAAACTGAAAAAAGCATCTAAGGCAATTAATGGCTTTTGTTAGGGTTATATGTCAACCCCCACCCCCACAACCCCAAACTATCCCCCTGAAAAAAACCCCTAAACAGTTGAAACCCTGTAACTCACAACTGGATTACTCTAAGGTGGTAAAAAATGTGTCAGTTATCCTGAAGTATAAAACTACACATAAATAGTGCCACCCAGCTTTTATATGTACAAATTATTTGTTTTTAAGAAACTATAACGCTGCTATGCATTAAGTATAAATTAAACTTGGATAAAAAAATTATATTTGGGAGGTTTCTGGATATATCCAGAAATTTATGGCTTTATGTGCTTTATAGCACAGCCTCAGCCAGGATGCTGAACCTGAACATCCAAGGTACTGCAGGTTCATGTCACAGAACCCTGAAATATCAGCAGTGGTGAGTCCTACAAATTCCATGCTCAGGTTTGTGTTGTCAAATCAAAGCTTGTCATTCCAAGTTTTCCTTTTACATTATTTGCCAAACTGAGAGAGGACTTAACTTTTTACTTCTGGGATCTTGTGAAAAGGAGATGTTCTATGAAGTGCCCCCACCTCTTTGATGTTAGGTTTCTGTCTATAGGGGAGAAAAAAAGGCCTAAAATCTCAATACAAAGCAAAACTATACAAACCCAAACCAAATCTTACAACTCTTACATAATTTTGAGCACCTGGATTCAGATTTCCAGATATGACATTGAAGAACCATTCAAAATTGCAAACTTCTTATCAGAGAACAGATGCTATTGCTTTGGTTCAGCTCACAGAAGCAAGCAGGATGACCAGAATATTTTTCAATAGCTTTCTCAGCCCATTCCCACTAATCAAACTTAAATAGGAATGGTTGGGTGATATTTTAGGAAGACTTTTCAACATGGCTACTGCCTGGTCAACTCCTGCTTTATGCACAACAGTTTCATGGCACCCTGCTCTCCACTGCTGAGGTTAATGGAAGGAGTCTAAAGCAAAGAACCCTAATGTGATCCTTGTGGGGTTTTGGGATGGTTATTAATCAAGTTTCAAGGTAGACCACTGCTAGACAAAAGCAGGATCAGGTTGAGTAAAATATGTGTCATGTCTTTTTTCATTTTAAGTAGTGTCATCAAAAGAAAACACAAAAGGCATCCATTAAGTGCCCAGGTTTGCTTGAAAAAGTCACCCAAAAGATTTGTACATTGGAAATGTACCTTTATTTATTCTTTTTCTCCTATATTTTTTAATATCTTCTGCCCTCCAGATGGTCTGCTGTGATGACATACACCTGTTCAGCGTCAGCTATTACCCACAGCGACATATGGCAACTCACATATTGCCTGGGCTGAGGGGATCTGGGATTCAGGTCACCTGGGGTTTGTTTTCAAGTGGTGTGATGGCAGCTGTGGGAAACACAATGACTGACAGAAAATCGCTGTGCGTCTCACCAGCAGGAAAAATGTAGATGTCTTTAAAAAGCCCAGCAGCTGTATCTTGGCTTCACCATGTAGGTGCAGACAATACGGCTTCTCCAGCAGACAGCACAGTGGAGGTGAAGTGCTGTCACTTTGCATATTTTCGGTGGTGGGAGTTGCTCAACAGGGAGAAATTTCGCTGTTAGGGTAACAAGTCTTGAAGGGTGATGGCTCAGGAGGGCTGAACTGCCTCACAGCATCATGAAACCATGGACCTCTGCCCACTCCTGGAGCAACGAATGAGATGAAATCTCTGTAGGTACTGAAAAGTGCAAGTGATTTATTTGTTCCTCTGCTGCATCTACTTTGTGTGGGCTGCCATAATGCTGTAGGATACAGCAGAAGGTAGCTTGAGAGAGAAAACATTTGGTGCTCTCTGGAAGCTAGGTTGCCAGCAAATGGAAGATATAGTAAGAAAAGAGGAAAGAAAGAAAAAAAAAAGAAAGCATGGCATTTTTAATCTGCATTTTTCACTGTTGTTGAAGGAATTTGTCTGTCTCTGGAAAAGAGACTGTTTCGTGATCTTTCCAGGGGAAACAATGGAGGAAACTCATGGGTGCCACTGTGGTTTTGAGATGCTCTGCTAAATATTGTAGAGTTTGAGCTTTAGATAGGTTTCTCGTGAGTAGCTGAATTTCTTGGAACTTGTCCAAATCAAACAGAAAACGAGAGCTTTTTAGAGGCCCAGCATACCTCCCACATTTCTCAAAGTGACGAGACATGTCTTTTTCTTCCTTGCTGATGTTTTAGTCTGTATTTGCAGTTGAGGAGGGCAACTGCATTGCAGCTGAACTCTGAAACAGAGCAAATTACTTTAGTACAACCTTATTTTGAGCATCTCTACATCTGAATCCAGCCAGCAACTGCATTTAATGAACTCTTGAGGAAATGGTTTGAAGTTTGAATAGGGGAGGTCTGATTTTTTTCCTGTCTTCTAATTTCCAGTACCTCTTCAGTGTTTCAGATTGATTTTAGCCCTCATAGCCCTAATGTGGCTGTGGAACTCACGTTTTAGCTCTGGTTATGGTGGACAATATGTTTCTCTTACAGCAACAAACTGAAAAATTCTGAGAAAAATTTTCACCTGTGCTCCTGGTTTAATAAGCTCTTTCCACATGTACCACAGTTTAATATAGAGAAAACAATAGCATTAATCAAACAAATATAATATTTTGCTACAAGGTACTCCTTTTTGTCTACATGTCAAAAATTCTTTGTCTTTCTCCTACATTTCCTTATCTCAGAAAAATAATTTAACAGCCAACAGTTCACACAAATTTCGTAGAACTTATTCAAGAGATAACTCAATGGAGTGAGGACTAAGAATAGTAATACAAACCTCGTTAATGTTCTCAATAAAAAAGTTCATTCTAAATGGCAAATGGTTTGTCCTTTCCAGTCATCATTTCATAATTTGTAACTTTCAAGGAAAAAAATCAGCTTGCTGGTCCCAGTAATGCAAAGGTTTCACCAGCAAGCTCCCAAATGGTCTCCTCATTTCCATTGTTTTTATTTGTACAGATGAATGGTTCTGAAATGAGAAAAACAATGAAGGAAAGTAGGGGAAAAAAGATGCTGTGAAAAATTATTCTGAAAAATGTCATTTACCTCCATTAGAAAGCAAGAAGTGCATATACCTAAACATTGCTCCTACAACATCACAGAACAGAATTCTCTTCCTTTAGTTTCATGTAAGATTGTGTTACTTGCTATATTCAAACTAAACGCATGGAAATTTTTGGGATGATTGATATTTATGTGCAGTATGAATAGCAAAATGTACATCCAAAGATGAGAAAAATGAAGGTAATTTCCTGTCAGAAAATGAACGTATGTTCATTTTTAATGCGCTGTTTTCTAACAATCCAGGTACTCCACCTTTTAATGGTGCTGAAAGAACAAAATCAAAGTGGGGAAAGGAAACAATGGAACACCTTCTTAGCACCAGGCAACTGAGTGATTTCAGTTCTGGGTCATCCATTCAGTATCTTGAGGAGTACAGATGTTTTATTTTCCATTGCTGGACAATAACCATGTGGTGAACGTCAATCGCTCCATGTTTATGAAATGGTATCTGGGTTTAATTTCTGCTGTCTGTCAATTGGAGCCTTTGATCTTGGCCTGGAATTATTTTTTCCACTTCACTCTAAGTGACTAGAGGCTACTGCTGTCACTGACTCTTCAATTCCTGATTTTGCTTTGCCAAGATGTAAAAGATTTATTTACAGGAATTCTTCCAAATATGATCCTTAACGGTGTTTTTTTTTTTTCTTCTACCCTCTAGGTATTTTGTAGTGAGTTGTTGTAGGATTAACCTGAAGTAAAATGCCCAGGAAAAGGCAGAATGGAACAGAGTCTATGTGAACAAACAGATGTATTTAAGCAAAGAAGTTCAGTTTTAATAACTAATTGCACCTGGGACTTCAATATACTCTTCTTTTTTGAATCAAACTGAAATTCTTGGTGATATGTGTTAAAAATTATGGTTTAAATTTCTGATGATCAAATTACATAGATTAAAGTAATGGATACCAGACTCTGCATCAATGCAGTTATAAATATGGATGAAATGAATGTACATTACACACTGTTATAAATCTGTGTGTTCAAGGAAAAGCATAAATCTCCATCACCTTTTCCTCCTTGGGATATGAAAGGTATGCCCATTTTTACAGTGTTTTCTATGAAATTCCAAGTTGGGGTAATTTGCTTGTTCTGAGAGACTTCTGCATTTTTACAAGCACTCAAGTAGCATTTTATTTACAATGGCATATCATTTAAACACACAAAGTAGTGTGTGCTGGAAAAAGCCACGTGACTTTCCAGACATGAGCCCAAGCAGGGTGATGGTGCATTCAGAGACATTTATAAGTGTGTATGACATTTGTAGAGGTTTCTGCCCCTGCAGACATTTGCCAGGTGTGGCATAACCACTTCTCTTTTCACTGTTTCCTTTCAGTGCTTGTCAGTGTGCAGCCAAACAGTGGCAAATAAGAGGATGTGGTGAAGGCTTATGGTTAGAGGGAGAGGTCTGATTCTAATCTGTGATAAACCACTTGCTCCTCGCTGTGTTCTGCTGGGGAAAGCCCCAGAGTCTGGGTGTGGGTGAGGCTTTTTGGGTTGTTTTTGTTTGGGTTTTTTTTTTGGTTTGGTGCAGCCACAGACACTTCAATGAACGTGGGGTTCAAACACTTTATCTCTGATCTCCAGCTGGTTTCTGACGCATCAGGAGATAGAGACATGGGGTTTCTCCTGCCAGTCACAGCCCTCAGCCCTCACCCAGAAGGAATTTGCCACCCTTCCTGCTGGCTTTGAAGCTGGACCCATGCTCTCCTGTGAAGCATGCATGGAAAATCACCAGTCTCTCTGCTCTCTGTGGGGATGGATGGCTCCTTGTCCTGAGCCTGGTCTGGTGCCAGTTTCCTGTGGCCAGAGGAGTGGCCTCAGGAGTGGCAGGAGCAGCATTTCTCTGCTATGTGTGCAGTGAGCCCTTATCATGGTCTACTTTTGAGTCCTCGTGAGTGGAGTCTAAATTCTTCGAGACACTCCAGGGAAAGGGGCTAACAGGCTGTCTCCAAAATATGTCCTAGCTTTTGGATGACCTACTAGTCCACGGGAGAGACAGCAATCTAGGATAATTGGAAACATTGTGGGGATGGGGGGAAAGGAGATGGTTTTGTTTTCTTTGTGAGTGATTTTGATCCTTCAACACAAACAGGGCTGCTTAAAGATAACAAGAACTCTCTCTGGTCAGCAGATTCTGTGGAGAGCAATTAAGGAGCTTTTCTGATGCCTGGAGGCTATCTCTCTTTCTCAACAGAGATGTATAAAATCATGTTCCAGCCGTGAAAGCAAGAACTGGCTAAAATCTGACCATGAGCTTGAGCCAGACTCTCTAATATCCTATGAGGCAGCAAGATCCACATGGCAGACAAAATGTTGCCAGGAAGATACCCATCCACTTAATGACATAAATATTAAAGGTGAACCTAGTTCAAAGCTACATTGAAAAGTTCATTTGCTTTATGTGTTCAGTGGGTTTTTTTTTTTTAATGTTACATTAGCTCAATTTCATGTGTTTCAGGAAGTTTAACACACTGAGCTTGATGCTAATTGAATGCAATTTTGCCTAAACTTGAATTTCTCACTGATGAACCTTCCTTCTGCTATTTGGTACTTCAGAAAAGTGAAGCTGCTGCACTGAGAAACGCCATATTTTCAAAAATATGGCAAAATGAGTTTTGAAGCTCAGTGATCCTCTCCATTCAGACTGCTCTTGCAGGAATACTCCAGCATTCTTGGGAGCCTGAGCTGATGTAGCAGAGGTCTGGATTATGCTAACATCTATCAGGAATTGGCAACACCCTCTGAAGTCAATGGAAAGGTGAAGTTAACGGAACACTCAACCTTTAAATATCTTCCTGTAGCTGCAGGAATTAGTGTAATACCACAAACCCAGTAGGTGCTTTGCAAAATACATAAATAAAAACTGAGAAAACATGATAGCATGTCATCTTTACATTGAAAAACCACTGGCTTGGCCACAGCTTCATCTCCTGTGTCCTGTCCACTTGGTTCAAGGATGGCCCACAGCCACAGGAAACACCAAGACCCAGAATAGGGAAAGTCCACCAGGATGAAAGTCATGCCCAGTGCTTTGTCCTGGCAGCAGCAGCAGACAGAAGGCAGCAAAGTGTTGCTGGAAGCTGGTGTAGACAGGGCTGGACCAGACCAGCTGCTCGTGTCCTGGGTCCTGAGCCTGATTTTCTGAGTTCAGCTGGAGCAAGGAGCCAAGAAACAGCAAATCAGTGTATGCCACTCCTGCCTGCTGACCATGGTGCAGCCCTTCAAAACCCACCTCTGTGCTATTTATGCACAACTTTACTTCTCCACAGAGATCCAAACTTCCCATGTCTCCTGTGGGATGGAGCAGCTTTGAGACCGAGGTTTGCCCTCTCTGTCATTTCCCATGTTTACTCGCCTAGGGCTTTGTAGAAACCATTGTCCCCTCCCCTGAAATGCACTGAAATCTGCAGCCTCTCTCACACATCCCTGTCCTAATTAACACTTCCTTTGTCTGAGGCTCTTCCCCTCGCTAAATCAATGGGCAACCTTGCATTCATTCCAGCAGGACTGGGTCAGCCCTGAGGCAGTGGGCTGAGCCTCCTGCTGCCCTCAGCAGTCACCTGGCAGCCTTCCTTGGTCTCCAGCCATCAAGGGCTGGCCTCTGTGGTTTGAGTGGCTTTTTGGGGACTGCCAGCCCTCAGTGTCCAGCCACAACAGCCTAAACAGGTTTAGGTTTAACAGCCTTTAGGTTTCTCCCTGAAGCCCAGCTCGCAGATTCAGCCTGGGGTGGGAGATCAGCAGAGGGGGTGTGTGCCGGATAAATGAGCACGCAAAAAAAAGTTAGGCCTTTTCAGGCCCAACTTTTACATTTCTTGTGGCCTCCTCCTGATTTACACCAGCACATGAGCTGGATGCTCTAGCTGGTTTGCCACCCAAACAGCCCCAAAGCCACCATCCCATGACCTGAAGGGGCAAGGCCAGAGGAGAGAGGTGACACCACCCCTCAGAAGCCACGCCAAATTCACCTCCTGAGCGTGGTAAAATGCTCCAGCAAACAGGTCTGCTCGACAGCATTGTTCCCTTTTCTCAAAAAGAGCAATTGCAAGGTCCAGCCTGTGCGAAACAGTTAAATTTATAGCTCTTACAGCCACAACCATGCAGGGATGTGGAGCTAGGCCGCAGAGGAGATCAGGTCCCACACAGCAGCTGGCTTTTCATTTATCTCCACTCTGAGAGGCCCAGCACCCAAAATGTTGGATCCTGGGAGAAACATCAGGTTTGGTTGCTGACAGGAGGGGTTGTTTGCTGCGTTACTTCAATCCATTTAAGATGCTGTCACAAATTGTGGCCACGGAAAGATGAAACCTTCCCAAAAATGTCTCTATCAGGTACCAGCAGCACAGGCAACATCTGTGCCACTTCTCCATGGGATGACTCGCACAGCTGAAACACGAAGCAGCAGCTGTCCCTGACATGGATGTCACTGTCTGATTGGGTGTCTGACTAATCTTTGGACATGCAGACTCTTTTCAAATTAGTACCGAGTCAGCCACCAGCCATAAAGAGAAATTTCATCACTTTTATTGCTCTTCTGATGGATTTCTTGAAAGCAAGTAAGCTTTCAACTCACTGAGAATTATTATAAAACACTATGGCTATGCTGGAAAAACACTGCAGAAAAAAAAATTTAGGTTGTATGTTTTGGGCTGTTTTCTTGGGAAGATGATGAACATTTTCAGTGAAAGGCCTGTGATAAGTCCTCAGTTTTGCTGACAAGTTCTTCTGGGTCCCCACCAAATAAAATCAGGAGGGTACCCATGACTTCTAACATCCATGAGTGTGGTCTCAGGTTTTTGCCACATATCACCATGGCAGGAGGAGACACTGCTGCCCTTCTGCAGAGGTGCTGGCCAGTGAAATCCCAAAAACTACAGATGAACTGGTCCCTAGCCCTGCACCTCCAGCAATCCCATCCTTCCCTGTCATGGAAGCCTTGTCTACAAGCTAGAAAATTCTGAGTTAACAAGTACTGCACCAGAAGCTGGCGCATGGCATGTTATCCATCCCAGCTATTTGCTTGGAGGAATTCAGCTCCATGGAGTCACAATCTAGTTCATTGTCTGCTGCTGGAGCACGGAGGAATTCTGGCAAACCCCCATGGAGATAGAAGGTTTTAACATCCAGTGGCCCAGAAAAAGTTCAATTCTCTCTTATTCTGTACATACTATAATTTTCTATTCCTGTTTTCTTATTAAATATAAACTGCTCTGTGTGATTGCTTATGTATTAATGCACACTATAAAATATGCCTGAGTTAAGGGCTATGGGAGAAATCTTGTAACAACATTGCACAAGTGATAATTTTTTTTTCTTCAGTGTTTAAAAATAGTGAATCTAAATTCTTTATGTCAGGGGATATTTAAGTTGGCTGGAAGGATTAATTTATTTTTATTAGTGTCCTAGAATATTTTGCACTGGAGGGACCCTGTGGTCAACATTTTGATGTTGCCCAATGGTATTTTTGTTTCTCTTCTAGCTGCTTTCAGTCTGCTCTGCAGCCAGTCTGAAGCCGAAGTTCTGTCAGAGTTGTTGTAAAAGGTACTTACTAATTGAGATTGCTTAAAAAAAAAACCACCTGGCAAATCTATCACTGCACTTTCTTATCTGTGGAGTCAGGCTGCCACCAAGGAAACATCAACTCACTGTTGGAGGGGGTGATTTGGACTGCCCCACACCATGTTTTCGGGTGAAAGCACAACTGCAGCATGGCTGCTTTGCAAGATCTTTCCTTGGTTTGTGTTTCCTCACCTGGCTAAGGTCAGCAAAACTTCTTCCACGAGCATTTGGGTGGCAAATGGACATCCAGCCCTGCTCCACGGAATGTCCAGGGTGAACCTCCCACGTTGGGATGGACAATGATAAGATAACCAGCTAATTTAGAAACCTGAATATTTTGAGTACCTGAAGGCTGAGAAGAGTTTTCAGGATAAGAAAATGTTAAGAGCCAGAAACTAGGAAGAAGACACTTGAGGCTGGATCCCCAGATGGAATTAGCCCTGCCCCATCTTGCAGTCTGGTGGATACACAATGGGGTACCACCAAACAGAACAGCTTGATTCAACCCCTGCTCCATCACTGTTTGCTGCGCCTGGTTCAAGATATCCTAAAAGAATTGCTTTGGAGAAGCTCTCTGGGTATCTCATTCCGATGTCTCATCTCAGTTCCCCTTTCAGAATTTAGGGCTCAAAATGGAGAAAATCTAGTTCCCAGCTTTTCTGTGCCTCAGTTTCTCATCTGTAAGCTGCAAATCTCCATGGACAGCACTATTTCACAGCAGTTTTATACACTGAAAACAGTGTACAGTACCTAAGTAGCTAGTATGAGTATACATACTCACACACACACATTCACATACAGAAAGAGAGAGCTGCTGATAGGAGAAAGGGGGTGGAAATTCACTTCAGACCCACCTTTTTGTTTCAATAAGAGATAAGTTGAGTGTACTCTGCTCCACAGCAGTAATGAAACATCTTTTCAGCGTGCCTAACAGGGCATACATTTTTGGACATGAAGTCACAAGGATCTGTGCCAGCAGCAGGACTGAACCTATCAGAATGTAAAAGCATTGGTGGTGACCCCGGAGAGAAGAGCACTTACCATTGTAAGTGAACCAGCAAAGATATTCTGCCCAATAATGTATACAATGAGCAAAATTGTACCAAACAAAATGGAAATTTAAACGAGGGTTGCATTCTATGGGCTGACAATAAAGGCATTAATCAAAGCATACCTGCATAAATGAGAACCCATATGTTCCTCACACATGTGAAGAAAGAAAAGGTTGTCATGAACACAAGGGACAGGGTTGTTAGGTAGTATATTACTGTTTTCTTGGGAGTTTTTTTTTGCATCCTTTCAAGTCCTTTGCATGGAGCTCTCTTCCACAAAGAATTCCTAGTTCCCATGTATCTGAAAATATCAGCAGGTCTGGGAGTCTGCAGCTGGATCCTGGAGAGCAGTCAAGACTTCCTGCTTTTTAAAAGTGAAGTCTACAGCCTGACACCCAACACTTATTCCTCACAATTGGTGGGAGGTAGGTGAGAAACGACGGGGTCCTCTGCCAAGTCAGTCAGCCAGGTCCTTCCTACTGAAATATCCATCAGCTGCCTTGCAAGCTACAAGAGAACAAACATCACTTAAAAGGCATTTCCATAATCTGACCTCCTGTTGTTTTGCTACCCATGTCATAAACCTAAGTTCATTTCCTCTCCTGGACGCCAGACACTCAGAACAAGATGTTTTTCATCTTCTACTCAAGGGCTCTCAGGTGACTCCCTAAAGGCCAGCCCCACCACCCCTGCTGGATAACTGGAAGGTTATGGGCTGCTTCTGTAGGCTCTGCTGCCACTCAGAGGCAGACACTTCCATCTCCATAAATGACCTGTTGACTTTGTTTGGTGGCCACACATGAGCCAAGAACACGTTGCATCATCTTCTGGTTGTCAGCAAGAGAGAGTGAGGCAGGCAACCAGAGGGAAAATGTGCTTGAAAGACTGGATGTGACCCAATAGGGTGGGGGTGAACCCACAGCTGTCATTTTAAGAGGGCTGGCAGAGGTCAGGAATGAGCTGTGACTTTGGCAACAACACAGAAAGCTGAGTCTGGCAGGATATAACTTTTTAAGTGTCCCCTCTCCGTGCTCCATCGGTTACCAATAGTCATCAACTCTTAAGAACCACAATTGTCCACTAACAAGGATTCAGGATCTGCAGTCTCCTGAATGAAAGCTGTGTCCACTTGCACCAATGCTTGATATTTGCTGGTATTTTGTAAGTGCATTACAAAACACTTTCTTTAGCATTCAGATACCACTTTCATTGTCCACAGCAAATACACCACATTTGGAGTTAAGCCACTTTCTAAATTCCCTGCTGATAATTAAAATTCTGGTAATAAGGACAGAGTAGTTTGGGGTTAGAGAGTCCATGCTCTCCTGAACCACGAAAACGGAGGAATCTCCTCCATTCTGACTCTGGCCAGAAAAGTCCTTTCAAAGACCATAGAAGGCATTTTAGTGGCTTCTAGTAAGTGCTGACTGTCCGAGTCCAGCATCAATAACAGGAAATAGCAGGAAACAGAAGCACCACGTCAGCAGTACCAGCTAACCACATTTTGATAGCACATGCAGGAATAAAGGCCTCGTGCTGAATTAGATCACAGAGAACTAAATCTTTACCTTCACCTGCTTCTTTTTTTTTTTTTTTTTTTTTTTTTTTTGGTGTGTTTAACATCATGAGCATCACACTTGGATTCATTTAGACACACTGATTCATTAGACAGCCCATGACCTTAATAAATTTAAATTACCAGGAAGGGGTAGTTTATACCAGTGTCTTAGTCATAGAAATGACTCATGATATCCACCCACACTAACCTTTGTTTGGTCTCTCCAAGTATGCCAGGGCTTGTCAGCTTTTCACGAATGGAGTTCTTTGATTCCATCCATGAGAGAAGGACATCGAGGAAGTCTGATTGCAGGAACCAGCTCCCTGAGCAAAGACACAAAACAATACCAGTGACCTTGAGAAGCTGAGGACTTGTTTTCTCCTAGAACATGATGTGCTGCTGGAGGGAAGTGTCTCACGTGATACGGAGTGAGGTAAGAGTGCAGGAGGGGGGAGCAGGGCTTGTGCTCTTCTCACAGGCTGCCAGACAGCTTCTTTGGGAAAATACTCTTAGGGGAGTTTCTACAAGCAGCAAGGAGCAGGGAGAATGTAGGGATTGTGTTCTTTTTCTGAGCACTTGGCTACATTTAAAAGTGTACAAAAGTTCTGAGACAAACATTAAAAGAAGATGGATCCCAATCCCTTAAAAATTTTCTTTCCTGCCTACCCTAGGAAGTCCAACCATGGTCTAAAGCCATGGCAAGAGATATTTCAGACTTCCTTGGTAACTATTTCTGGAGACAAATACCTAAGAGATGCATAAAATCTATTTTAGTAGTGCATTGCTTTGGGCAGACAGGCAAAAACACTCACACCAGCCATAACTTGAGTCTGACAAGAGCCTTGAAAACTGCATCTTGACAATCTTCCCAGATGACCAGGAAAGTCCTTGCAGAACATTCCAGATTCTGATGTAGACCACAGAACACACTGCACCCCTGAGATATTACTTAAGGAGATCATCCCAAGTTAAACACACACCCCCACCACCCTCATTCAAGCTCCCTGTGCAAAACACAAAAAAATACCAGTGACCCTGAGAAGCTGAGGACTTGTTTTCTCCGAGGACATGATGTGCTGCTGGAGGGAAGTGTCTCACTTGACCTGAAGTGAGGTAAAATTGTGGGAGGGAGGTATTAGGGCTTTTTCTCAGAAGAGCCTCTTCTGCCTCTCTGTTTATGTGCCTGTCTATTGCTTCAGATAATTTGTCAGATAATTACCATTCTAAATATCCCTGAATGTATCCTTGTCAAGGGTTTTCCAGGTAGAAGAGTTTGCCTCTACATGTTATTTAGTTTCATGCTTTATCAATTATACCCTGACCCAGTAAGCAGCCAAGCCCTTATCAAGAGTTCTTTTTTCAGGTGGGTCATGAGATGCTATGGGTTTGGACATCTCAGACTTGACTGTAGAATTTTTCACTCTGCAATTGGTCAGTGTGAGCAGTTGTCCCCCCCAAGACTTCCTGAAATTCTGAAAGCATTGGAAAAGTTGTATTCTGAGCAGGACTGCTAAAAGATATTCAGTGGGAAAATCTGCATCTGAAAATATGCTAATATATTAATATTTTAATGTACTGATTTTTTTCAATTAAATGATTCATGCTAAAAAGTATTTCTCATCAATTGGAAACAATATTCACTTCCTTTCAAATCAGAAGAAATTAAAATAAATATAATTTGGTTTCCTTGTTTATCTCCTCAGTCAAGGAGGGAGAAGAGGGAGTGGAAGAAAGGAGGAAAAAAACAACAGAAGTTAACTATTTTCTCTGCAGCTCTATTTTGGTTTGAATCAAGAAATATTTTTTAAATGCAAATAATTTCACTAAATATCAGAAAATTACATTAAATATTCTCAGCAAAATGAAAGGCTGCCAGTTTGATAAAAAAATTTTGACAGGCAAGATTTTCTATTATTTGTATGTTCTCCTAATCTTAATTTTGGAGATTTAAGATATCTCAAATTAAGACCTTTGTTAGAGATGGTCCAGTTTTCTGCTTGCACCTGAATCATCATATTACAAACTTCATCCTCCCTCACAGCCTCTGGATGAAAAGCTTTTCCAATTCAAAAATAAGGTCTTTTAGTCCTAGTTGTCATGTAGTTCGTGCTAGCCTTGTATATTTCAGAGATCACTTTGCTCAAGACAAAATTACATGCTCGGGACTTCAACACTCATTCTGCCACAGCAGACATTTCGTTTCTTAGAAATGATAGTCTATTTCACTGCCCTGAATATCACATATCTTGATGCACACAGCAGAGGCACAAGGCAGAATAACCCAGAATTCTGGGAAGCATCTCCTGAGAGGTGGGGCAGGGATCAGAAGGAGCTCCTCAGAAATTTTACAGCATCCCAGTAACCTTGGTTAGCTCTGCAGGCTTTGTTAAGGAACAAAATCTGATCTGTCTTTCCACCCTTACACTGCTGTCAACTCAACAAATTTATTGTCTTTCTGGCCATATATAGAGCTTTTCCAAAAGCTCTGACTTCTGACATAACAGGAGCACTTTTGAGTCTTGGGTTTCATTTGAGAAGGAAGGAGAGGGGAGAGAGAGGAAGAGAGGAAGACAGACAGAGAGAAAGATAGAAAGGGAGAGAGCGAGAGAGAGAAAGAGAGAGAAAGGGAGAAAGGGAGGAAGGGGGGAAAAGGGAGACAGAGAGAAGGAGGGAGGGAAGGAGGGAGGGAGGGAGGGAGGGAGGGAGGAAGGAAGGAAGGAAGGAAGGAAGGAAGGAAGGAAGGAAGGAAGGAAGGAAGGAAGGCAGGCAGGCAGGCTGGCTTTACAATTCCAGCTACATGCATGTCCCAAAGCAAGCTCTGCTTATACCTTCTGAATAACTTTTCAGAAATGTTTATCTTTCTCTGTTGCCAGGGGTTGGGACACAGAAAGGAATTCAGGACACTTGGAGATGGCCCTGTATTTTAGGGCTGTAGGCCTGCTAAACGGCTGTAGAGGGAACGTCCTAACTTATTTCTGCACATGCATGCACACACACCCCCACAAAACCAGGTCAAATGATTCTGAAGGCAACCACAGGCTGGGAGGAGAGAGGAATCTTTTTTTTTTTTTTTTTTTTGAGAGGAGAGAGAGCTTGAAGAGAGGATTTTTGAACAATTAGAAGCAGTAAAGTTCATGCTTTCTCATAAGCTTGTCCAACACCTACCTGGTCATTGCCTTGACATTTTGACTTACAAAATCAGCAGGCTACCAGAGCTTAGAGATGGTCTTGGAAGAGCACGGACCTAGTGTGTGAAAGGATAATATGTCTGATGGCCTTTTAGGGATCAAAATTGATAAACTAAATATGGTCTTGACATTAAAAGAAAAAAAGAAGCTAAAGCAGAGCTACTTCTACAGAATTCAAACTTCAGGATTAAAAAGGAGAACAATAAATAACAGTATGAACTGGAGATGAGAGATAAGATGCAGCAAGATCTCATGAAATAATTAACAGACAAGAAACAGAGACAAAACCAAACTAGTCAGAGACAGACCCATAGTAATTACCAAATCAAGCATGTGGCCTTTAGAATGAGTGGGATCATTCATGTGTTACACAAGATTAAATGAATCTAAGAGTGCTATAAAACCATGCACTGCAAGTGAAAGAATTCAGAGCAAGACAAAATTCAGACTCACAAACAGATGCTCAGTGAAATTTACTGTGAGTTCAGAGAGAAGCTCTGCTAAATCATTAATTAAAGACTTGGAATTCCTCAGTGAACAATTTAAAGCAGTGCAGAAGGAAGAGATACAATAAACCAGAACAAAGTGGAAGAGAATACACAAAACTCAGCTTGGTTCTGGGGCTAGACAGAGGTACCAGTTTGAATCTGCTCGAAGTCCCTCGGTGTTTGCATGTATTTGCAGAATAATAGGAAAGGCAACTAACAAAGAGGGAGGGTAGGAGGGGGAAGGAACTTTGTGCCTCAAAGGGGGAAAAGAAGCAAGATGAAGAAGGAAGAAATGTATCTGAAGGGGACAAAGAGGAAAACAGCAAAGAAACTCATATTTGGAAGAAACAGGCAACAGATACCACAGCAAGCACAAGTGGCAGCTCCTCCCGTTGGCACATCACCTCCCCTTGATCCACTCAAATTTCCTGCAGACCTTCGCCTCCATCAAGACAAATGTGACCAGCAGTGTGCCACTTCAGCCCCGAGCTCCAACACCAATCCTCCCAGTGAACTTTGCGGTTAAGCAGTGTCCCCCCTGTGATTTGCATGTGTGTGCTGTGTCAGAGAGGCTGTTCCCAGCTCTGTGTGTCTGGTGAGCTGTGGTGGTGCAGTTTTTAATCCCTTTATGATCTGCCGGCTCCCTGTGAGACCTGCCGACCTCCTGGGACTCTGTGCACACCTTCAGTGGTTCTTCACCAGTTGAAGTCTCAAAAGTGGTGTTTACTTCACCAGGGAGAGCAGAATGTGCTGCACAGCACAGCCCTGTGCATAAAGCTGGATGCAACCACCTCTTCCCAATAAATGAAAGCACCTCAGGTCCTGGTGATACACAGAGGAGGAGTAGCTAATCAGTGAAATGTTGTGGTTCTTCTGCACTGTCTAAACAAAGTCATGGGGACTACTCTTTTACCTTATTAATGGTCCTTTTAGTGTTCCACATTAGCTCCAGCCAGAGATTCCTGGATAAAGTTATTCAGAACACAGGACTCCTCTGTGCCTTGTGCATTAAAGCAGCAGCATGTAGTACATGGCTGGCATACACGGCTGCAGGAAGAATGCTGATCTAAATCACTTGTGTTCACCCCAAGTTTGCTTTATTCCACACACCCTGGATTGTCTTCTCATGCCAGCAGTCAACAAAAATAGAAGAATGCAAACGTGGCTGGTTTTAAAATCTAAATTTTGCTTTCACCAATATTTGCACAGAACACGGTTTTGTGATGGGATAAACAAAAAGAGACCTGCAACCTGCACAATCCAGTGAAGATACAAAGTTTATAGGACAGAGTGTGACCTGAAACTTAACTTTTTTTACCATGTTATATTCATGACTGTTCATGTCTGCTTGTTGATGCTTATCTACTTTCCTTAAATATAATTAAGTAATTGCGTTGTGTCCACTAACACAAAACAAACTGTTGGAAGTTTACCTGCCTTGCAGAATTAATTGCAAAATATCTCTGGGATTAAACACTTTGATTTAACTAAGCTGGAAACAACTGAAAATGTTTTAATTTAGTCCCAAGCCATCATCACACTGTGTACATCAGGAAATAGTATTATCAGGATCAAAGTGTTTGGGGTTTAGATCTATTAAGTTATGTGTGCTTATTAAGAAATCCAGCAATGTAGTACAGCATAGACATTGTAACCGTGACAGTCCTTTCTCAAGTTAAAGTAGTCAAATTACTCCCTGCAAACATGTAATTTTAAATTTTATTCATCATACAGGGTGAATAACTGGTTAAACCCTTAACTGGCTACACAAATACCGCATGGCTTAAATTCAGATTCCTACAAAGGGAAGGTAGAGATGTTCTCAGTGTCAATAGGCCATGACTTCCACAAAGCTGGTGCACAGTAGCTGAGAGAGTGACCACCCACGGTGACACATTTTTACACTGAAGATGCAAGGAGGCCTACACCAATGACCTTTCCTGGAGACCAGGAGAATAAGGCTCAGTAATTCAGGATTTAGCCATTCAGAGAAGGTTTTTGGTCCCAGTTAATAAAGGGTCTTGCTAATCCAAAAGCTACAAACCTAAACAAGATTCCTGATCCAGCAGCGACTATGGTTCAGGGAGGAGTTGGGATTTTGCTTCGTTTGATGAGGAATTTATGCTGCTTTGAGCACTGTTTGCAAAAGCCCCTGGATACCGAGGCTGTGCTCCCTCAGCCTTTGGCACCACACATCCCTGTGAGCTCACAGGAGCCTCACAGCCCTCTTGCAGTGCACAAAAGCCAGGAGAGAGCAAGGCAGAAGAAATTTTCACCTGGCCAACATGCTCGTTGTCCTCCTGTGGCTGAAACGTGCCCGTGTGCTGTAGCAGACATTCACACACATCCCTCCTGCAGGGGAGAATTACTGCCAGAAATATAATGTGTTATGCAAACAACTTAGTCACCCAAAGAGCTTTGTAAGTGCATAATAAGTAGATAACACAGAGCAATAAAATACACTTTACTAGAGCAGCGAGGAAACACACAGCCTTTCCATTCTGCCTCCAGTGCCGGAGCAGAAGCAGCCTGGTGAACCAGGTCAGCCAGCCCTAGAGAGTTTTGCATAAGAATTTCACACAAGTATACTATCTAAACCATTTCCTAAGGACATCTTCTGTTGTTGAGATCACCGAGCCAGAAAGCACAATAATGCAGGGGAGGTTCTTTTGGAAGGCAGGCACTGGGGGAGAACAGTTTAAAGCAAAGGAGGTTTTCTAATCTTTTGAGGAGACAGAATATTCAGTGAGGGTGCAGCTTGCAGAAATAATATTGCAGCTGGGCTTTTGGAGCAGCTTTCAGGCCAGGCACCCTCTTAACCTGCTGAAGAACAGCACTGGTTGCAAAAAAAGATCCAGCATGCCTGTTTATAATCATAGAATCAGAGGATGGTTTGGGTTGGAAGGGACCTTTGAGAACATCTTATTCCACCCCCTGCCATGGAAGTACAAAATATGTGCTTACATTTCCACTGTCCCAGGTTGCTCAGAGCTCCATCCAAGGGATGAGACATCCACAGTTTCTTGGGTCACCCTGTGCCAGGGCGTCCCCAAGCTCTGTGTGTATTTATGCACGTAAAAAATCAAAGCTAATCCTAATCTTTCCAGGAAGGAATGGATCCCACCTAACCTGTGAAACATGCCTATGCTCCTTCAAGGCTTAATTCGAGATATTACCCGCAGTTATAAAGCAGTGGGGAAAACCAAGTACCAGGATTATTTGAGCCATCAGGTATGACACAGTCATGGTTATTTGGAAGTAATCACACTTCTGGCCATTTACAGATATTGCCCCCTCCTCTTTCCAGTGGCATAGAGATAATAGCAAGCTATATATTCTGAGAGAAACAGAGAGTGTGTTTGAGCAGCTACGTGTATATTTCTGAATGTCTTTTTTGTTCACCCTCAGTCCAAAAAGACGGTGAGAGAGCGGGTGCTGACCTGCAATTTCAGAGCAACAATGTTCCTTCAAACCTTTATAGCATTTACATTCTTCAGTGACACATTAAAAAGTCTCTCATTCTTAGCAATTTAATAAGATAACAAATATGAAACCAGAGAGAAAAACGAGGCAAGAAATCAGCTTCATCTTGATAAAACAAGATCAAAACCAAAACCCCTCCAAGGCCACAATTACAATCAAATGGGACAAATGAAGAACTGTGGTGTTGAACTGACCCGCAGATTTTGTGGGAATCACTTGTGTAACCAGGCAGCTAGCGAGAGAAGAATCCTTGACCTCAGAGAAGGTGCTACCAGAGAGAGAGGGAGCAAGGGAGTGAGTTTGTGGCTGCTCGTGGGTGGGTGTATGCACAGGAGCCTGTGTTTGTGTGCTGGAGCACACAAATGAAAAATTAGAGTGACAGCTAAAAGTGCCAAAGGCAATCCAAGGAGACAAAAGGGGAATACAGAGAATGGAAAAGGAGTAATGGAAAACTCAATCAGTGGTGATACGGTGAGAGATGGAAACAACTGAGACTTTTCAACTGGGTGAAGCAGAAGATGAAGTAAAGGGCAGAGGCAGAGGAACAGAAAATAGATATGATTTGGAAGAATATTACCACCCATTCTCATTTTATTTTCCCCTAATGACTACCACCCTTTCTGACACAAAGCCAGCTATAATGACTCTTTCTTATAAAATACCTTTCTTTCTTCCCTGATCCACAAGATTGCTTGCTTGCTATCTTACCCGTGTGCACACAAAGGAAGCTTTCTGAAATTGTTTTCCTGCTTCAAGTGAGCACCTCATAACCAGAAATAGGCTGAAGAGAGGCAAAAGCCCTACTCTGGAGAACATCATCTTATATAATCATAATGTCAGTAGATCTAAATTCAAATTATGTGACCTGAATCACAACTCTAAGCTGCAAACACAAATCTTTGCCTCCTGAGTGATGGGCACGAGAAATTTCAGACTGGCATTCTTCAGTCCACCCTTAGCAAGCTATAATCTTCCGCTTTTCAAGCTGTGGCTGGATGCTGCCTTCCCAACCAGAACAACAAGGCACCAGCTGAAAACAAATTAACTAAAATAGCTAAAATTAAGTAAGAAAGTACAAAACAAAGCCATGCTTTAAGCAGAGGAGCCACTTGAGGGGGAAAAAAAAAAAGAAAAAGTGTTCCAGTCAAATCTTCTAGGCTTGGAGGAAGAAATTGTATTTGGTTTGCTGAATTCAAACACACTGTGTAAGTGTGCTTTCTCTCCAAACGTAATTAGAGAGCAATTAACTTTTTGAGATTTCAACCCCCAAAACTGAAGGAACTTCTAAAATGTGCAACTTTGGCTCCCCCCTCCCAATTCCCCCCACAACCAAATCCTACACCCTCAATTAATTCTTGGATATAAAATACAATCATAGGCAGCAAGATGGTTGGTGTTGAAAGAAACATAGCTGAGTTCAAAGCTCAGCAAGTCCAGACTTTCAATCAATTATCTCCTAAGCTTTTTTATAATAGTTTCCAAAGTCAGTGAATACTTTGCACACCTCAGCCCAGCTGTATTTACCTGGCCCAAGTGAAGAAGACCAACTTGTGGGTACACTGAGGCACTAACAAGAGCATTAGGCTTGCTGAAATTTGACTTTTCACCACTGTTTGACAAGAAAACATAGATTTAATTGATTTGTTTTATCATTTCTTCTTCTCAAGGAAGTGCTTTTAAATCACCAACTGTTTGCCTGCTCACAAGCAGATAGATATTTCTTCTAGGAAAATTGGTTATTGTTTTGGGTTTGGAGAAGCATAATAAAGCAGAAATCTCTCTAATCAGTATGGTATCACAAGGAAATGTTATTGCAATATCTGTTTGGCAGATTGGGAAATACTATATTGACCTGGCAGAGCAGAATATAATATTTTGCTGCAGCAATGTTTTGCCTATAATTTCAGCAGAGGTGATATCTGAATATGAAGCAGATGAATATAAAAATGACTTATGCACATATATCTCAGCTTAAACACTACCAAATAACACAGACATTAAACTGCTTTTTGCATAATCTCCTTTCTAGTAAAAGTTTTTCAAATAGGTCCTAATAAGAGAAATAGAAACACAAAAAATACGTATTTATCATTTACTCTTTGCTTTGCTGACAATTCACTTTCTCAAAATGAATCCCTCATACTCAACTTGGTGTTCTAATTCAAACAATTAACAGAATTTTAATTCACCAATAATATTGAAAAATATACACCCTAATGAACACCCCAAAAATAATACAGGAGCTTTTCACCAACTTCTGGATTCAAACCTGTGAATTTCTGATGTTTATGGTATCACTTAATGATGAAAAATTTCATGGAAGATTTAAGTTTAGTGCAAATGTAGATGGAAGTGGAGATAATCTCTTGGTGAAAGGATCCATGTGATAGATAACACCACAACAAACTTTCTGAACAGCTTGGCCTGGTACCTTCAGGAAAGGCTGCTGCTTCTAGAAAGATGGTCTGAGATAATCTAGGAGGCTGTTTAGAGATCTGAGGAGAGATCCAGTTTCTTTGAAGGAGAGCCAGTGAGTGTTGCAATGCCAGTTACTTCTGAATGACGTCAATCAAAGTCAGAAAAGAAGTCATGTGGGCAGTGAGCTGGTGTTCAGCCATGCTTAACTCTTTATTTTTGTTTCATTATTCTCCTCCCAGTCATTCAGAGACACAGGGTGGCATTTAGGGATCTGAAAGAGTATGTGAAAGGGTTAAAAGAACTGCTTGGCAGCAGCAGGGTGATGCATAACCACATCTATTGAAGGCAGATGAATCCCATTACCACCCATCAGAGCAAGCTCCTGCTTCTGCTCCGTGGGTGAAAGTGCTCTAGTTTGGTAGATGACAATTTAGAAGGGAGAAGGATATAAGTAGCCAGGATGAGTGTTCCACCTGATATGAGCAGTTAGGAGAAGGAATGACAGTGAAAGGAGGTAATATATGCATCTTCCACAGCACTCCGTCGCTTGTTATGGAAACCTTGTTAGCAGATGAAAGTGACAGGTGAGGTTTAGCACTGTGAAAAACCAGCACAAACATGGGATGATGACTGCCAAGGCAGGGGAATGGAGCAATCTGTGAACAGGCTTGGAATCCACAAATAAAACAGGTATTGTTTTGTTCTTAAAATCCAAAGACAAGCAGAAGCAGAGAAACTACCAAACCAGGAGGAAGGAAAAAGGAGAGAGAAAAAGATATGTACATTTAAGACCTTGGCCTGTAATATCAATGGGTAGTCAGAGAAAAAAAAAAGGAAAAAAAAAGGAGAAGAAGCATAACATGTCACCATGCACTGTTTACATCACTTACATTCATAGTAAATGACCTTTCCCACGAATAAAATGCCTTTGAGCCTGCCCATGACTAATTTCTAATGTTGTTGTGATTTTAACCTTGGCAGTACAGGGAAAATGGTCACAGCAGACTCCAGTTCCAAGGGAGCAGAAACAGCTTTGCTTCACCACTGTGACACTCTCATTTTTAAACCAGCCTGAAAATTATCTCAGCTACCAAATTCATTTAGAAAAGTCCCAGCAATTCATGGCATGAAGGAATAGTTCCACAAAGGCTACTAGTATGAGGGCTGTGAATATCTGCTGCTAGTGTTTTGCAGGAGACCCAGATTCATCTGCAAAGATCCCTCACAGTGGCATAATCTTCACAAGTCAGAGTCATGTGTTTGTCTGACACACAGTGAGAAGAAAGCATGGTGTGCAAGACCAACATTTAGGCCTTTACTTTGGCTCCTCTCAATTCTTAATCCTTTTTCAAACTTGAAGATTAATTTGCATAATTTTCTGCTCCAATGACTTTCAAGGATTAATTGTACTCCTGAAAGGGACAGGAGCAGTTTTGACATAAATGGGAGGCAGGAAGACAATGGGGGAGCCTGTAAATTTCTGATCTCCTCCTATGACATAAGTACAAGGAGTATCCAGTGTAACACACTGAGATGGCCAAAATCCACTTCATTTCACTTCCTGTCTCCCTGACCCTCAGCAAATCTTCATATTTAAGGTCACTCTTGTTCAGTCATTCATTTTGTGTTTGTTGCACGTGAGGTTCATCGGTCACTTCTTGCTTCTACTGCGAGGGGAATCTGGTTTTTTACACCCATTTTTTCCCTTGCATTACCCTCAGTAACAGTGGAAGATCACCATTAATATGCACAGAGAGAAATAACAGAGATTATCTCAACTGTTCCTTGGTGAAACCTCTCTTTCCATTAAGCCCATGCACTTTTCTCCTCTCAAAATCCATCAGAAGTGCGCAACGGAGAAATGCACAACCCTCACACTCTCCCACAGCCTGTCTGTTCCTCCTGTCATAAGATGTCTTTTCACAGATCACTTTGTCCTTCTCTGCACTTTGCAGTTTTTTTCCATGTTTTTGGGAAAAAGCAGGGAACAAACACATGCCACCAGCAGGCACCCAGCTATGACTTGGCAGCAGCCTTAGCTGAGGTGAAAATATGTTGACATCTGTCAGCTTAGGACCTGACCTCATATTTTCAGCCTGGAGGTACCTAATCCAAAGCCTTCTAGGTAGCCATCAGGAGATCATGTCACAATGTCCATAGCTGGTTCCAAAATGACACATCAATCAGCGGAATCAAAATAACCTGAATTTTCCATGATTACATGAGATACAGAAAATTATGGTCAAATCTGCATTGCTTCTTGTGGTAATTATAAGGATTAACATACTATTAGGATTGCAGTGTAACTGTGTGGATGTCGTATTACCAATATTATAGGTTTCCTCTGAGAAGAAAGCTGAAAGGGATGACCTCTAACCAACAGGGAGGCCAAACAGTCTTGCTGTGCCATAGGAGAAAAAAAAATGAAATCTGATCTACTTCAAATCCAGGTTGCCCTTCAGATTCTGTAAAACAAAGTAATGGACATTCCTCTCCTCTCCTCTCCTCTCCTCTCCTCTCCTCTCCTCTCCTCTCCTCTCCTCTCCTCTCCTCTCCTCTCCTCTCCTCTCCTCTCCTCTCCCTCTCCTCTCCTCTCCTCTCCTCTCCTCTCCTCTCCTCTCCTCTCCTCTCCTCTCCTCTCCTCTCCTCTCCTCTCCTCTCCTCCTCTCCTCTCCTCTCCCTCTCCTCTCCTCTCCTCTCCTCTCCTCTCCTCTCCTCTCCTCTCCTCTCCTCTCCTCTCCTCTCCCTCTCCTCTCCTCTCCTCTCCTCTCCTCTCCTCTCCTCTCCTCTCCTCTCCTCTCCTCTCCTCTCCTCTCCTCTCCTCTCCTCTCCTCTCCCTCCCCTCCCTCCCCTCCCTCCCTCCCCTCCCCTCCCCTCCCTCCCCTCCCCTCCCCTCCCCTCCCCTCCCCTCCCCTCCCCTCCCCTCCCCTCCCCTCCCCTCCCCTCCCTCCCCTCCCCTCCCCTCCCCTCCCTCCCCTCCCCTCCCCTCCCCCTCCCCTCCCTCCCCTCCCCTCCCCTCCCCTCCCCTCCCCTCCCCTCCCCTCCCCCCTCCCCTCCCCTCCCCCTCCCTCCCCTCCCCTCCCCCTCCCCTCCCCTCCCCTCCCCTCCCCTCCCTCCCCTCCCCTCCCCTCCCTCCCCTCCCTCCCCTCCCCCTCCCCTCCTCCCCTCCCCTCCCCCTCCCCTCCCCTCCCCTCCCCTCCCTCCCCTCCCCTCCCCTCCCTCCCCTCCCCTCCCCTCCCTCCCCTCCCCTCCCCTCCCCTCCCCTCCCCTCCCCTCCCTCCCTCCCCTCCCCTCCCTCTCCCCTCCCCTCCCCTCCCCTCCCCTCCCCTTTCTCCACCCCATTCCCTATGAAAAATTATCTCCACTTTCATTTCTTCCCATACAATGTCCTCAGTGAAAGGTATCTCACATGAGATTTGTTTTCCCCAGAAGTGCTGCTCTGCCCTCAAGCTGCCATGCTTCAGCAGATGACTTCCAATCTGCTGAGCTAAGGTAAATATCTCTTAGTCCACACCAGGAGAAAGCCAGTTCAGCTTAGCACAGTCCACTGTGAGGCAAATCCTGCCAAAGTAATTGCCATCCTGACAGAAAATCCTGTTTTATCAGTTGTGACTTGTCTCTAACCCCTCACTGGTTGCCAAACTGAGCACTATGAAAACTGCCAAGTAATCAGCCTGCAACTGAGTTGAGCTATGCTTACTCAGTGGGGAACTAGAAAACTAAAATATGTCATCATCTTTGAGGTATCCAAAATTCATGAGCAAGCCCACCCGAAGGCCTGAATAATTTTAAGCACATTTTTTCATTCTTCATTTGCTTTCTGGTGTGAAGGCCTGAAGAGGTCAAATTTTTGAATTTTTACAACAACTAGGACTAGAAACAGGCATTCCCTTTTTCTTTAAATTGGAATCAGGGACAATCCTGTCTTCAATAGCTAAATCTTTGAATTTGAAATTCTAAATCTTGCTTCATTGTCTACATGGTAAACAGCCCCTGAAATACCATTGAAAGACACCTCCTTGTCAGCAGGCTTTGCAGAGAACCTTCCAGAGGGGCTGGGAACTTCCTCTCTTTTCTAAAGAATGATAATGGTACAAAGAAACCCACTCTGCTTTCACACCAAGGAAACACAACACTGTTGCAGGGGAACCCTCATGGTTGGGTTGGATTTTATTTTCTTCCCCCTGAATACATAAAGGCTCCTGCCCAAATGTTATAAGATGTTCATTTGGCATGAGCCTTGGCTTGTTTCTACCAGAAAACCATGTGCCCAGGGTGTCTTTCATATGCCATGTATTTGATCAAGCTCCACATCCCTGGGAGGAAGGATGTCTGTGATCAGCAGGGAGCTAGATGGGGGCCCAGAAAGAGAGGAAAAGGTCTGCTTTGGTTAACAGTAGCAAGCAGGAAATCTATGGGTTTGAACATGGCAACCTGATGCTTTCCAGGTGGCTTTTACTGAGAGGAGGCCTGGAGTGTTCACCAGAATTTATCAGTTGCCAGTTACAGGAGTTAATTTTATTCAGAGGAGGAGAGACATGCCAAGGGGAACATATGGCACAATAAACTCCTGGTGGGTGGAATGTGGAATGCATTTTTGGACTGAATGCCAGAAAAAGCCATGATCTGCCTGAGGGCTTGCAAAGCATTTTGGTGGGACCTGCTCTTCATGTTGGCCTTTTCATTCCTCCAGGCTACAGCTCTAATGCTTTCCATCCAATTTTTCCCCCTACCCCCCAAAACAAAATCTTGATTTGTTCCACTCAAAAGGCAAGATTTTTAAGTCACTCTCTTGGGTTTTTTTTGGCAGTGTAAGAGCAGACGTGCTAGATTAGACTGCAAATCCCCCTGACTCAGTGTTGTGTCCATGAGAGGAAACAGCACCAGTTGCCTGAGGCAGGGTGGAAGAGCAAGGAAAGCATGTGATACTTCTCACATTCCACCTTCCTAGGTCCTTCACAAAGCTTGCTTTGTGTCCTTCAGTAGCATTCCCTAGCTGGATTTCACTGCATGCACAGATGCGGAGGAGCAGAGCCCTCATGAACCAGAGCCCTCATGAACCAGAGACACCAACCTGCTCCTGCTGATGGTTGATACCTGCTGCACCTTCAACAGCCAAAGGGAAAGCTTCTCAACAAGAGATGAGAGCTGCTTTTGGTGTATACAAACTCATGATATTTTCTGAATTCTTTTGAGCTGTTTTCTGGTCATTCTCCATGGATTGTCTCCCCTCAAGAATTTAATTCATCCCACTCTTGGGGGTTGTCATTAACTCTGAGAGCGCTGAGAGTCTATTGTTCCTTCAAACATTGCTTTTAGGAAAAGACTAGGGAAACATTACTTTTATGAAAAGTCTTGCACAAGTCTAGGGAGAACTAGGGCATAGGAAGTTGTTTAGAAAGTTCTTTTAATTTTGCAGTGCCAGTAAGCAGCCTGCTTGCTTATGTTATTGCTGTAATTTCTGCTGCTTGCTGCAGAGCTCTGTAGGCTACAGAGCCTCTTAGGCAGGAGCTTCTACAATACAACAAGTACTTTTGGTTTTTTCACAGCTCTCAACACACGGTCTGCCAGTTTGATTTGGGTTGAATAGCACCTCACTGCTTGCATAATCACTCCGAATTCAAAGGTGGCAGAAGCAAGTCTCAGGGACAGTCACAACTTATCACCCACTCAGATCTTTGCACTTCCATCCCTAATGCCTCATAATGTCATCATGAGGTGCAAGCACTCCAGAGCTCCTGGACCTAATGGCCAAACAGTTCCATTATGTGATTGGCACTCGTCAAGGTGTGCATGAGATGTTCTTTGCAATGTCACCCTTTTGCAGACTGCACATAATTATCACTTCCCTGTGTTTGTCCCATTTTCTCTGCTCAGGACACTGCCTGCTCTCTGAGCAAGGGGATTTCATGGGAGATGAGGCAGCACAAAGAGGTCACAGGCTCTGCTGGTTCCAGTCCTACAGCTGAGATCCAGCCCAGTAGGACCAGACCCTCAGCTGGCACAAACCAGTGTTTCCAGTAACTGTGAGATGGGAATTTCCGCTGCTAGCTATACCAGCCTGGGGAATAGGAAGAAAATAATTTTTAGCTCACTCTAGTAGCATTGAACCAAAAAAAGGGGTCTGAAACCAGTGAAATCCGTGTTGTGGTGTGCAAAGTGGATTACTTGCACTCAGTTTCAGCTGAACACTGGTCATATGCACCAATATATGCCTTTCACTGACAATGAAAAGAGTGCAGGCAGTGGTTTACACAACAGTCCACCAGATGTAACCATTGAAAATGCATGGCAGTGCCTCTGGTCCTAGAGGTATTGATGATCATCCAAAGGAATATCTGCTATTTCACATCGGGGAGAAGAAAAAGGGGATCTGTTTGACCAGGCTCTGCACTAAAATGTACATATTTGTTTCAAAAACCCCAAATTACTGACCAAGCCAAATCTTCAGATGGTGCACACTGGCAGATGTCTGCCAAAGTCAAAGGAGCTGTACTGATTTCTACTCATAAACCACATAGTCTGTTGAGGAGAACTAGAGAAATATGGGAAGAAGCCTCCTTCCCCTACACCAAACCGTGGCGTTTGCTGCCTCTCAGACCTTTCAGGTTGCTGGAATGCCATTCCAGCTACTGCATTCCAGGATCTCCAGGCTGGCAGAGACTTGCTGACAACCTACAGCAGACTCTAAATGATAGGGCTCTCCAGCAGGGCTGCACTCCCAGGAATGTGTTCTCTTAAACCAGACAGAACCAAGACCCGAGCTCGTGAATGCTCTCAAGTGCAGCACTCCAGCAACCACAGGCATTTTGAGACTTTTCTGCAGGGCAACCACAGTCCTGTGAATATCTCAAGGAAAAGAAGACACAGGTGAATTGCTGAATCTTCTGAGGCTAAGAAAATACCTTCTTCATGGGCATATACACAAAAGAAAAAAAGAAAACAAACCCCAAACAAACTATATACAAAAGAAACAACCAGGGGAAAAAAAAACCAAAAAACAAAGCACCAGAGAAAACCACACCAGCACTAAGTCTGGCCTTGGATAAATTGCAAAATGTCTTCTTATTATAATTACCAAGATCCCTGAGGGTACATATAATTGAATTAAGGGGTGTCTCTACTTGCATACTTAGTGGCTGTAGAGCTGTCTTCAGCTTCAGTCTGTGGTCCCGTAATCAGTGTCCAGAACATGCACAAGACGCCCTTTAATTTGGTTATAAGTAGCCCTTGGGGAACCGTAGAATTAAACAGTATCATAAGGTTCTAAACATGGTCTGTACAAGGGCTAATTCCACGCTCCCGCTCAATAGAGGATTTCTCAGCCTCATCAAAGTTTTATGCTAAAATTTTGGCTAATATTTTGAAAGCATGTTACTTCATTTGACCTAAATGACTTTTGCACATGTTCATTTCCATTTTACTCTATCAGCCTGTTTAACATAATAGCATATTAACAGTACATTTGAAAGAAGAGTCAGTGGTTTGGAGTCAGTCCAAAGCAGTCACAGCAGCAGGAGAGAGCAATAAGAGTTTTGAAGAAGGAAAATCAGACTTGAGTCCCCATAATTTCTCTGAAAAATGCAAATATCCTTGTGCATAAGGGATGTTTTGGCACAAGAACGTAATTTTATTTGTACCAGATTACCAGATTATTTCCTGAAAGATGGTCCCTGAGAAGACCAGACTGCTGCAAATGGTGCTTCACAACTGGAAAATGCTGATAAAGCAAATACTTGAAATTATTATGTCTTTTAACATGTGCACAAGTAGTACATTTTTATATAGTATTGTTCTATACCATTCCAATATTTCCATTCAACAGCATGTGTGTGGACAGGCAATAGACACAATTAGTGGAACCCCAGGCCATTAAACTTTTGTTACTAAATCTTGTTGTTTGTTACTTTGCCAAACCCGACCTTACTTATTCCATAATATTCTTTGATGATTATCTGCCTGAATTTAATTTATTTCATTTTAGTCTTTATTGAATGCAAAATAGCTCAGTCATTTCCAAAAGTAAAATTGTTAATCTTTTAACAGTGGTTAGATTGAGAGTGTTGATAGTCGCCAAAGAGGTGAAATATGTGGGCTTATGACCAAAAAGAAAAAAAAACAACAAACCAACAAGAATGTTCCACCATTTAAAATAGAGTATGCATTTACATATGAGGGGTTAGTGGTTTATAAACTTAAAATGACAACATTCGTTAGACAGCCCAAGCAACAGAACAATTGAAGTGAATTTGGGACATCTGTATACATTTGAGGCTTGCAGATGTTGACTAGCATTGGATTATAAAGCAAAAAAAAGGAGGGAAAGTTTGCCTGGATGGAACTTGCCAACAATGGCCATTGTGGAAAGCCTGATTTCCCATAAAAAAGCCAAGCTGAGGAAAGTTTTTCTGCAAAGATCCTCTTTACACACCAGCTAGGGAGCAGCACTGATGACGAGGAAAACCTGATACTTTTAGCAGGATTTGCCACAATTTGCTCCTTGTTCTCAGTGACTCACGTAAATCCCAAAAAACACGAAAAAGCTGTGGTTCAACAGTGTCACATTTCTGCTGAAGGATGATGCACACAGGTAATTTCTTGTGTGTGCTGGCAGCCCAGAAAGCCAACCTTGTCCTGGGCTGCATCCAAAGCAGGGTAAGCAGCAGGACAGGGGGGATTCTGTGCTCAGCTCAGACCTGCAGAGCTGCCCCAGCCCTGGGAGGACCTGGAGCTGCTGAAGAGAGTCCAAAGGAAAATCCAAGATGATCAGAGGGATGGAGCAGCTGTGCTGGGAGGAAAGGCTATGAGAGCTGGGATTGTTCAGCCTGGAGAGGAGAAGCTTTGGGGTGACCTCATTGTGGCCTTCAGTGCCTGAAGGAGCAGCAGGAAACATGGAGAGAGACTGTTTATAATGGATGGAGGGACAGGACAAGGGAGAATGGCTTCAAACAGGAAGAGAGTAGGTTTAGATCAGATATTAGAAAAAAATTGTTCCCTGTGAGAGTGGTGAGGCCCTGGCACAGGGTGCCTAGAGAAGCTGTGGCTGCCCCTGGATCCCTGACAGTGTCCAAGGCCAGGTTGGAGCAACCTGGGATAGTGGAAGGTGTCCCTGCCCATGGCAGGGGGTGGAGCTGGATGAACTTTAAGGTCCCTTTGAACCCAAGCTGTTCTGCAATTCTGCGATTCTGTGATTCCATGATTCCGTGGCTCTGTGACAGCTCAAGAGCAGCAGCCCAGTGCAGCACTTGAGCAGATGAGACCAAGAGAGCACAGAACCCACAGAAACTCATGAGCACCCAAGGACACAACAGGGCTCCTAAGTTTTCTTCTGAACCAGCACAGGACGAAATTGGGAAAGCACCATGGAGCTCATAAAGCCCAGCCCAGGGCTTACTGCTAGATCAGAGAGTCTCACAGGAACAGCTGCTCCAGGCTGTTCTGTGAATCACAGAACAATCCATGACCGGCAGAAAACCCAAACCACCAGAACCCATTTGCTGGCACAGGGAGAGGTGAGGGCAGAAAAGCAAAATTGCCACTATTTTAGGTACAAGTACAAGCAGGGAATTTATCAAGCATGAGCCTCTATCTGGACTATGGAAGCAGTCCAAACTGTACACCATGGAGGAAAGAAAATCTTTGTCAGTCAAGGTCCTTATAAAGAGTGAAAGATAATTACCGTGCACAAATATAAATTAGCAAAACAGTGCAATGTATATCAAAACTAGAGAGACAGAAGCAGAACTTTCATTTAATATTTTGCTATTTGCAAGAACATCAGCATGGCCATATCAGTAAAATGTCATAGGGAGGTGTTTGGTGGGTAGAAAATAGTTGTCCTGCAATTCTCACCTAATTATGCAGGGTTATAAACATCCTTACCACAGTAAAAGAACCATTGTTCTTTTATCAGATTTTTGCTCTCAGCCTTAGTTCAGGCCTTAGAACAGGCTTGGTAGATAACACCTGTGTGAATGAGAACCACGTCCTTGAAGCCTCTCAGAGAACTCTGTGTGCAAGGTCCCTCAGCCTAAACACTCTGCACAGCTCTGCTTATCAGCTTTCTAACCCATTTCTTTGTGCAAGAATCAGAACAGTTCATGGCAACATTGCAGATGGTCCTTCCCAAGGGAACAACTAATTGCAAAAGAGGAATTCTTTTCCTGTCAGCTTTATGACTTGAAATAATATGGGCAAACACACCAACCATCTTCCTTTGGTTGCTAAGAGATCTTAAATTCCAGGCAGTGAAATGGCACAGAGAGGTGTGTGGCTCTGTGGTGCACTGTGAGTGGTCCCATGTGTGGTGATGTTGTACTGACTAAGCTCTAGAGCTGCTCAGACATTTTCTTTTGACACAACAATTTTTCCCCAGGAAATTCCAAATCATTGGCACAGAATCTGCTCAGAGATTGTGCTGACATCAGCACAAGATATTCAAGAAACGCTCCTGCTTTTAACTTCCAAACAAACCTTTGTGAAGGAAACTCGCATCTCCATCCCTCCTCTTCTCTGTCTCTCTTTTCCTCCATCCATAAGTCAGCTTTGTAACATGGTCTGGTTTGAAATTCCTTCTCCCAGCCACCAAAACCCAAGCTCTTGCATACTTTGAGTTCCATTTTTGGAGGATTTTGTGTGTCTGTGTGTTGCTCTGCCCATTCCACCTCAGCAATGACAGATAATCAGGGAGCTACAGGTTCTCCTCCCAGTCATGTTGTACACACAAGTGCAAAATAATTCCTCACCTACATAAAAGCTGATTGCCCAGCAGCAATCAAAGCAAGGAGCAGCCAGATGCAAAATGGGAAGGGTGGCTGCTACAGCAAGACCAATATCTGCCTGATCTCTTTAATTTTTTCTCTCCCCTGGTGTAGGGAAGTTTACAGCTGGTTAGCCCAGAAATGTGCCAAGCAGATGACCAGACACAGGCAGGGAGTGTCAAAGTCAAATGTAAGCACATGTGACAATTGTGACCTGAAGGTGGTCAGGAGCAGCCGTCAGCCACCAGGAAGTGTGAAGGTGACAGGGAAGACACCCTGGCAGCTGATGGCCTTGTGTTTCAAGGCTTGAGCAGCAGGAGTCAAAAACAAGGGGCATTTGGATGTAATTAAGCAATAAGAGGAGACAGAGGCTGGGAAAATAAGACCATACCTAAATAAGACCTAAAATAAGGAACATCTGCCTGCAAATTTCCCTTCTTCACTTGGATGCTGTGCCTTTCCCAGCTCTTCAGTGCAGGTGAACACTGACCTCAAAACAGCCATGCCTAGTGACCATTTTCATCATCATACCTGTGAGCACCGGGCTCTACCTACTCCAGACAACTGTAGGTGAAATAGTGGAGATGTGGGGAGAAGTGGAGAGCTGCTCCCACTCTCCTGGCTCAGGGTTTGTTTTTTTCTAAGGCATTGTTGGAAATCAGAAACAGCAGAGGCAGAAAAAAATGTGTCGACATTAAAAGCTTCCAAGACCCCATTATTTTTGAAAACATGTTTTCCTTGCCAAATATACACTTAAATGCACTTAAACTATCGAAAATTAGGGGAAAAAAATAAAGATCTGTAGAGATGATTGTCAAGATTAGGTAAGCACAAAGGAGTAGTGCTGGTCTTAAGCACAGGGTGTAGAGGCTAACAGTGAAATACAGAATGAGCCCTGCAGGAGATCTGCAGGTGCACCTCTGCCTGACAGAATAAAAAGTGTTTTCTAGATGTAGAAGATTCCCTTGCTACAAAGGCCACCAATAACTATTGCAGCATGAGCATGAGACGGCTATTCTTACCATCACATTTTAATTTACCATATTCAGTGGTCTATAGCAATATGTATTGGAATAACACACAACAGTGTAGAGAAATTGGGGAGCAACTTGCTGGACACTTCTCCTAAAATAACATTTACATGGTACAGATTCTTCATTTACATATAACACAGCAGACCAGTTTAATTTTTGTGTCACTCATTAATTAAGGACAAAATCCCCAAACTAAAAACAGAGCAGAAGAAGCATGCTGATTTTTAGAAGTGTTCCTTCTTCTACATTTCTTACTATGCCATCAGGAAGCCTAATAGGGTAAAACCACCAGTTCATAACCGTTTGGGTTGTGTTTTTTGAAACACAGTAAATATTTCCAGCTTTCCTTAGGATTTCAACAGATTCATTGTTTAAGAAGCATCACACAAAAATAAATCCTCTGCTCCCTTACAGCCATTCAGGTCACAGGTTGCAGGGGCTGAGTCGAGCCCAGAATTTGCCAAAAGGCTGTCCAAATAAACTGGTTGACTGTTGTGCAAATGCCAAATTATCCTTGAACAGGCAGGCACATGCTCTGGGGCTCTGGCTGGGGGACCTTGGAGCCAAAATTTGGCTTGCACATGCTCCTGAGTGTTGCAGGCTGGTTGCCTTAAGCACATCTGCACATCCTAAAAGCACAACACAGCTCTTGGCTTTCCAGAGCAGTCTCCTGTAACCTTGCCCAGTCTGGATGGCTTCATTAGTCAATTGTCACGGATTAATATGGAGCTGTGGCTCAGATCCCCCACTCGAGCTGCTGTTGTATGTTTGCCACTGTTTCCCCACATTACAACAAAGGCTCTGTAGGGTCTGGAGTGTCTTCCATGTGTGTGCCATACAAAAACCATAATGAAGTTACTGTTCTAATTCAGAATAAGACTGAGAGGACAGCTGAGAAGAAGTGTCCAGTGTTTTCAGTGAAACCTTTTCTCAGTCATCATTAGGGATCTCCCTAGCTTTTTCCAGTGGAAGGAATTTTTGGTGTGTGCTGTCTCCAGGTTTTGTTTCACATCTAATCTGAAGATGTGCGAATAACTAGTCTAACAGAAAAGGGCACTGTACAGTTTGCTTTAATTTACTTGTAAAAAATAAAATATAAAAAAAAAAAAAATCGAAGCAGCCCAGCTGGTGCCACTCCAGTAAGGAGAAGTTGATCATTATTCAGGGAGCACAACAGGGATGTGCACACACATTCACATTCACTGTTCCTACACGTGGGTGAGACATCCTGACCCCACAGCCACACAGTCACAGAAACCTCACACCTCACTCTCAGCCCATCATTAGGATTATAAATTATCATTACTTGAGGAACACGCTGAACACTGTAGTAAAAAAATTCTCAGGTGGTGGTTCATGACTCCTTAGTTTGCTCTTGTAGTGGTTTTCTCCTTAGCAGTCGTTGCAGTTTCGTTAATTAAATCTCATTTCTGTTTTTTTAAAAACCAAACACTTGTATTTCTCTGTCCTCTCCATTTCATTATCAGATCATAGGAGAAATGTATTAAACTAGGCATCTGAAATTTCATACATAATTGTAAAAAATTTTAAAAAATAAAAGAGAAAATGTTCTCTCTTTACCAGAGAATCTTTAGTGAGAATTGAGTAATCCAAATCACACTGGGTAGCACTGATCATAAGATAAAGGAAGAGAGATCTTCAACAACATTTTTAACATCAAGAACAAAAAATTTTAAAAGTCACAAGATGTTCTCAGGTATCTTTGATTTTTACTTGAATTGCAATCCAGGAATTAAAGAAAGTTTTTGAAAAATGCCCTTGATCTTAACCCTAGGCAGATATATAAATAGACTGACATGGACAGTAACAGCATAACCAAAAGATTACACTATTTCATGGAGCTGCTAAGCCACTTTACATGTCAAAAACTTTCAAACTTTAAACGAACACCTTGAAAAACTATTTTTTTCACGGTTCCTTATGAAATTATATCTTTTTTTCTTTAACAGAGCATTTTTTTTTCTCTCCCAAAGAGAACATTTGTCATGTATATCACACCCACCAAACTCCTCTCATCCTTTTTGGCCTTGGCAGAGAAGCTGTGGCTGCCCCTGGATCCTGGAAATGTCCAAGGCCAGGCTGGACAGGGCTTGGAGCAGCCTGGGATCATGGAAGGTGTTCCAGCCCATGGCAGGGGGTGGCACTGGATGATCTTTAAGGTCCTTTCCAACTCAAATCAATCTGTGATTCTCTGACATGAGGTCTACATGGGTATTTGTAACTCAGGAAAGTCTATGACTTAAGGATTGTAGAAACCACAGCTGAGGTTCAGCATCTTCTGGCTTACTTGTTTGTTAACTGTAAATGCAAAATCCTGTCTCTGCTGGGGCAACAGTTTAAAAGAATTCCAGTCCAGTGTAGCTCCACCAATGGCAAGATCATCATTCCTGAAAAAAATTAGGATCCAATAGGATCAAATATTCTCTCCTGATTCCTGATTTCTCTAAATTTAAAGCTATCTATTTACTTTATCACATTTGTGGTGAACCAGCCCCAAGACTGTATTACTCCAAACTTGGTTTTTGCACGAAATCAGTAAGAAAATGTAGTAGTTGGATTTGTCTATAAGGTTTGATCTGCAGACATTTGGTCACACATAAAAAGCACCCAAGAGGGAACTGGCAGAGCATAATGACATCATCTAACCAACTAAACCCAGCTTGAAAATATTATTAATATTTCATGCTTTCAATTTTTTTCCATAAATCCCTGCTTTAAATATTCAATTTAAAATTAGCTTTCAATGAAAACCCAGGGCAAGATTGTGGCCTGGTTGATTTCTTGCACAAATGCTCAAAATCTGATTGTAGGAAGTGAATGGGAACATTCCATGAACATCATTGAATTAAAACTGACTTTTGAATTTCAATGAATACTCGGAGACCTTTTTTTCCATTTGCTCTGGTATGCACATACCACTCATTCTTGGCTCAGAACTGCAGAGCTAAACACATTAGACATGGTGACTACTAAACATGGCTGGTCTTTAAATCCCTCCAAATTATAGATCAGGACATGAATAACCAAAAATTACTATAATCACAGAAATGTTGAACTGCACCTTTTTGAGTGTTTATACCTTTCAAAGAGGTCTGCTGAGAAATACCCTGCATGAACATACAGGAACAGACAGCCTACCTTAGGATTTGACTTAAGTGCATTTTCAAAACATTAAACCCCATCATTCTCAAACCAAAACACACTTTCAGTGGTTTCCACCCTAACTAGTCGTTTTCTTGCACTAGTTGAATGAAACAGTTGCAGAAAGTTTTTGATGTGAAAGCCATGCATGCTGCTCCTCTGCATGAAAATGGTGATTACAGTTCTCCAAGAAACCCTGGTGTAATGCTGAATTCTGTCAGCTATACCAAAATATTTCAGTCTGGCTGTTCAAGGTGAGTTTCTGGAGCAGCATTGCTCTGTTATACTCATGCACACATGGACTTCTGAAGTCTTCCTCTGGGTAACCAGAATTTAGAATAATTCTCTCCCTCTCCCAGTAGCCAAGGAAGAAGTTTGTGTTTACTGGTCAACTTATTTTCTTTGGTTCTGTAAATGGTTTTCCACACACAGTTTGAGCATGCATAGAAATCTGTAGAAATTGACATATTTCTGCTTATAGACTTATTTTGTCCAGAACAGTAATGTTTTACTGTAAAGTTTTAATAATCAAAGTTTAAAAAAAAAAAAAAAAAGAACAGGTCGGCATATCAACAACAGATAATGAAAAAAAACCTAACAGTTTTTGTTTGAAGAGTTAGAAGGACTCAGTAGCAAAGGTTTTGGCAGACATCAGGTTTCATTGTGTAGAGGAAATTCTCACCTATTTTTTTCATTCCAATATTTAAGTTTAGAAAAAGCAGCTTGTTAGTTGGAGAGTGCAAAATAATCTGTCTTTGACTAAGTTTGATTATAATGAATTTCAGGGATTATTTTAAGAATTCATCAAAGCATTGGATACTTTACAAAGAGAATGTTTTTCTAAGTGACTTCTCTGTGATATCAGAAAACTCCAAAAGTATTGTTTGGTAAATTGCTGTGAAATTGAAATATAAACCAAGCCTACACAGAGGGGTGAAGAAAATGGGAGACAAGACAAGATGCTTCTTCCCCACCCCAAGGACAAGCCCTTCTCTTGGTCAGATATGTCCCCAGAAAAGGTGAGCTCCTGCCCACAGAAATCACAACATCAAAGCTCTTATTCTGAGAAGATAAATTCCATTTATTTGTCCCTTTGCAGAGGGGACAAAGAGAAGCTAGGCAGGACCAGCACTGCAGAAGACAAAAGAATTGCCCTCATTGAAGACTCCGCTGTATAGATAAAGACTTATTTCTGTATGAAGCTGCAGCACCTTGATTTCATGTCTCCTCTTTGTTCAGAATAACTTCTTCCTGCAGAGGAGATTTTACCCTTTCAGGCAAACCAGGAGAACATAATTTCTTTAAGCTGGCACACTGATGGCTGTGCCCACCAGAGCAGCCCTGATGTCTGGATGGGTTGGCTTTCTAATGTGTGTTTTGCAGCCTCATCTGAGGTTTAGGACTTCTTCAGCTCCTGAATTATTGGAGCCTAATGACTTTTACAAATGTTCAGTAAGACCATCCTGTTTGGAGACAAGGATACAAAGCTGTTATCTATCCTAGCCCACTATGCTGAAACCAAGCCAGGAAAACCAAAGCTATTCCTGTCAAAGGTTCATTAAATGCTTTTCATAAGACCTTCCAGTGAAGGAGACACTCCAGCAGTTATAATCTATTCCTAGTTGTCTCCAGCAGCACTAAGGGGATGTTTTGTAAGATTCTGCAGGCATCTAAGTAAAAGACAAAAATAATTAAAATTAGTGTCAGTGTTGCAACCACACTGTGTGAGTTTAACCCACCCTATCTTCATATTTTTGGTATCTGTGTCTGCTGTTCCATGCATTAAAGTAAACTGGGGCTGATTGAAAATGAAAGTTTTTTTCTATAAAAGTGTTTCAAGTCACTTTCACTTCAAAAAAAGCTCTAAAGTGATGACTTTAAAACAAACAGGCAAAAAAAATATTTTGTTTCTCTGTGCATTTTATAATTGAAAACCGCCAGAAAACTTCAAAATAGGTTTTCAAAACCGACAAGATAATTATATTATGCAGGGAAATCCCAAGGTTTTGGTAAATTGAAATTGTAAGTAATTTCTTAATTTGGATGAAAGCAGAAAATTGAGAGATGCAAACTTTTTTGATAAAAAATTGTCAATTTTTTTCCAAGTTGTTTAAATCACAATAGCTCTTTTCATGAAGAACAGCCACCATCTGGTTTGTGTATTGAAAGGAGATGACTCAAATGAAGAAGCAACTGGTCACAGCAACAGTTCAGCAGGTTTTATGCAAAAATGAGAAATATGTGGGTTGGATCCAAAAAGCTTTAAGGAAGAAACTGGCCTTGGTAGACGTGCAAGATGTACTTTTGCCAGTGCTGCTTCCTATATCAGTGGCCTACTGTGAAACTTCATTATGGACATATCTCCCTCTGTATTTTCCTGTCCTTCATGACCTCCTTGGAGACAAAAACTGTTCATGCTATCAACAGGCCTTGCCAAGCAGATGCCTGAAAGGCCCCATTTCCTTTTTTTTTTTTTTGTTCCAGCATGAAAAGCAGTGACAGATTTTGGAGAAAACTTCTGCTGTAAGATATTGTTTAACTTTATTCTTATTTTTCTTATTTTATTATTTTATTTTATTTTATTTGCTTTCGTCTACATCTCTGTGTGGTTTTTTTCCCCTCTTGCTGATTTTCTTGCTGTCTGGGAATGAGCACAGCAGTCCCAGTGAGTGTCTCTGAACCAAACCCATCACTGTCTCTTCATCCCTGCCCATGCCTCTTGCTCTGGGGAGAATCCATCAAGAGTTTTCTGCTCCAAGCTGCTGCAATCACAGACACAAATTGTGTGAGTTCAGGTAAAACTCTTCCCATTTGACCCAGGAGGACATCCCTCATGTAAACTGAGCAGCAAGTTACCACCTTTCCACCAAAACCAGAGCAAAGAGAAGTGAAAACGCTGGTAAAACAATTTTTACGAAGGAGTTCGGCAAGAAAATAATAATGGGATTTAATCCTCTGATCCTCTTCAGCACCAAAATAATAAGGAATTTTTTTCCCCATCTTCATCTGAAAATGAATTTATGCACAAGTTTGGGAATCAATTTTGGTTTCAATAACCTCACATGGTTATTGAAATTGAGCACATACCATGCATGCCACCAGCTCGAGCAGACCTGCCAATAACCTGCAAGAGCTGGAGGATCAGACTCCATATTACTAAGATTATATAAAGATATTGTTGGGAGTCTGCTGGAATTTTTGTGTGCTTAGCAGTTTGAAGACTTAAGATCTGTCAGGTTAAACTGATTAATCACCTACTTATGGCTGCAAGAAGCATTATGAGCCACTGTTGGGAAAAAGAGCAGAGCTCACCGGAGAGATCAGCTTTGGAAAAACCTAAGGAGTTTTCTCAATGGAAAAATTGACAGAACAGTTGAAAGATAAATTATATGCTGAATTATATGCTGTATACAATTTATCTAAAAGCACTTTTTTCAACTACATCACTAAGAATGTTGCCTGTTTTCCAGAGCCAAGAGGTTTGTGAGTGATGTTTCCCTCCTGATCACCAACACTGGAAGTAGCACATGGAACGGAAATAAAAGCAACAAGAATGCTGTACATCTGTGGTCTTCTGTTATCTACTGTGACCATGGGATAAGATTCATCAGGTGCATAATTCATGGTTAAAATGATACTCTGAGATCTGTCTGCATGATTCTCATTGATTTTCACAAAATCGTTGACGATTTAAAGTATTTGTGGCTTACGAACAAATCGGACTTTTAAAGAGATGCAGACAATATAGTTCCTGATAGTGCAGTTTGAAAGACTCAATTGCACAATTCAAAGTTCATTTGTTCGTATTACTGAGTCTTCATTGATTCATCACAAAGCAGGGCTGGTTTCTCTTTGAGAAAAACACAATAAAAATTTTAAGTTGTCCGCACAAGAAAGAACATCCTGCACTTTCCATCGCATTTGTTTTCCCCTCCACCATTTGTTTGCCAGGGAAGACTTGAATTCTCTCCACGGGCAACTCCAAACTCAGAGCTGGCAGGGGAAGTCCTGGGCAAAGAGTGATGGGTACATGGAGCTCAGTTCCTCTGCAGAGAAGGCACAAATGTGGAACAAAGCACACTTCAAAGCCCTAAAAACGTTCAAGCCTGCTCATAGTTAGAGGTCAGTGAAAACTTTTCCATAGTCCTGAATTACCAAGGTAAGGCCACACTTCTGAAAACCCCTGACTGCCTCTGCATGTAGGCAGCTCAGCAAGGCTTGGTGAACAATGAAGGGGAAAATCTAAACAGCTAATGACTTCAAGAAAAGAGAAACATTTAAATAAGGAGAACAGACTCACTTCCTCTTTCTACAGTCTTGCCTTGCCAACCAAGAGCAAATATTTCTCCTACAACAGAGAGAGACACATTCAGAGTGCTCAGTTAAAGGCAAGATCATCCACGTAAGTCCAGAACACTGTACCAGTCACAGCAGTAGGACATGTGGCCCACCAGGTGTACATTTTCAGGGGTTCGGTCCAGCTTTTCATCAGCAGGTGGAGGGAGAAAGGATATTCCACCAGCACTCTCTTTTAAGGCTCATCTACACTGTCAAAGCAGAATGACTGAGCCATCCTGCAGGGGAGAAATAGAGAGTGTATGACAAATACCAGGCATGCAGGACACACTTTACAGGACCATTATGATCCAAACTGATTCTTAGGGGCAAGAAAAATACCATAAGGGCAGCTAGGAAAATATCACTGAGTCAGATATGGGGAGCAATGCCAAAAACTAGTGAACAAATTTAGTTCTTGCAGCAATACTGTAAAGTAGCTGTTTTCCTGAGGTATCTGTTGCTTCTTTTCACACTTTCTTAGCACACTTCATATTCCAGGTTAGCAGCTTTGGTGTGCCTTTGATCTCAGTAGCAACAGGGGAATTGCCAGTTAATTTGTCACTTTCTCAAACTCCCTGTCAAAGACACATCTTCTCTCACATGCAAAATCAGCAGCGCTTAGTCAGATTAAGTGTAGGATTAGTAGAAGGGTATGGATGTTTGTATTCATTGATTTTCTTTTTTCTTATTTAAAAAAAATTAAGTTCCATCACTGTGATTATTAGACTTAAGTATCTCTTCCTCTCATGAAAGAGAGCAACCAAAACTCTTGTTGGTATCCACATTTTCACGAGTTCTTGAGGCCTACTTTTCCTAATGTGAAAAATAGACTGAAAATCAGAGTGTGTTCTTTAAAAACATGCTGCCAGGGAAGTGATGCTCCATTTCTGCCTGACTGTAACAACAAATCTTTAGGAGATTATTAAGGATAGCTCACATTCTGCGTTCACATACATGCACTGTGGTGTTGCTTCCAGAGGATGTTATGGAAAAGGAAATACTAACTCTGCAAAAAGGCTTGATAAAATTTCACTTGGGACCTGTGAGAGGCTCTGGTTTTGTTCTTGGGGTTGAAATGTCTGGTCAGAGCTCTGTTTGTAGTTACTCTCTGTCATCATGAATGCAGTGATTTTGTTGAGCCATTTGTTTCCTCATCCTCATGCTGCCAAGGATTGCTACCCCAAACTGGGAACAGAAGCTTAAAAGGCAGAAGAGCAGACACAGCCATGCTGAGCAGCCCTTGACTAGGCCAGAATTCTCCCTGAAATTAGATTAATTACCTTCAGTATAAGCTACACTTCAAACCTTTGAGGCTAACAGAGAGCTGATCAGTGTATTTTCTAGGTGGTTGCCACAACCAACAACAACTTGGAAATCCAGGAGTCTCCATGGCTACCCCACTTCACAGAGCATTGCCCACTAAATGCTCAAGTGTTGCAAAAGACCTGGACAGAGGAGAAAACCAGCATTTCTGAATAGACTCCACATCTTCAAGGAGCTGCACAATGAGGCAAAAATTTCACTTCAAGCAGAAATGGTATCTTACAGGCTTGCTGTAATTAGCAGTTCTGAGGGAAAGAAAGGATGTCATTGAAAAAAAAACCCAAATCAGGCTGAATGTGGTAGAGCTGGAGAATGGTTTTCAACTCCCAATTACTGCAAATCTGGCCCAGAACTGCCTGTACAAAGCAATGAGGTAAAGACTAGCAGGAAGCAAGAACTACTTCCATTTAACTGAACAAAGCAGTAAGAACCAAACCAGGTGTAATCAATATGACACATGCAGCAAGAAAGATTTTTTAAGGCATCTTTTCTAAACACTCACTTGGGTACAAAAGGCAGGTAAACGTTAAACTAGTCTGCCTAAAAAAATAAGACAACTTTAGATGCTCCAGACAAATATGTTCAGATTCTGTATGTCAGAGGAGTGATGGAACACTGAATGGTAACATGGGGCATAAATATGGTTTTGTTTTAAGCAGAAGAAGAATTATATTATTTTAATAGCAGAACTATTCAAGTTCTAAGCTCCCACTAACAAATTTAGGCCTTGTGACTCTTATTATCTCCCTATATTTCTAACCCAGGTCTAATATTACTAAGGGTGGAAAAACACAGCAGGACTTGCTCTAGGCTGCTGGAGAGCTGCATTTGCTCTTTTCTCACCAAGCTGGAGATGAAAGTTGTGTATCACACCTCCTTGCAAAGGCATACACAAACCTGAGGGATCACTCAGTGTGGCACACCTGGAGAATGACAGTTTTGAGTGAAGGTACAGTAACAGTGCAAAACCTCAGGGGAGAGAAGGAAATAGCAACATTTTTCGTGATGGTCTCCAGAATGATGGAGAAAAGAGCAGCAGTCTGTCTCCCACCCCATTAAAAGCTCACCCACTGATACTCTGCTTTCTTCCTTGCTTCACATACCTCTGAAGCAGCTAAAAGCAGATTTAGTAGCATGCTGTCACACAGCTCAGCATTGGCAAGAGCAGGCACACTTCTTTCAGCTTGACAAAGGAGACCCATGAATTCCCTCTAAGAGATTCAAAGACTTTTCCAGGTAGTTACCTGTTCAAAGTCTGTGGGGAGATAGCAGGGGAGGAGCATTGCCTTCCCCCATTATCTCGTCTCAGGCAGTGAACAATGAAGATGAGTTCTCCTTCCTAATAGAGCTTTGGGAAGGGAATCCATTGAAAGCTACAGCCCTGTACACAGCACACACCACATGAGAGACCTCCTGGTGCCCAGCACTCACCAGGACTAAATGAGATACCCCAAAGTTTCTCTCTTTCTGAGGTTGGGAGCAACTGCCTGATAGTGATGCCATAACACATCAACTTCTGTAAGCTGCTGCCATTTTGAGTGGTTTTTAGTGTCGACACTTCCTTAGTCCCAGATGTTCAGTGATGTTTTCACTGACTGTAGTGAGTCTAGTGAGTTTTGTTCCCCATCCACCTCCACCAAGAGAAAACAACTTTTCAAGCCAGGCAGCATTTGGAAGCTCTCTCTAAACTCAGCTATGTTAGATAACTGAGATGAGAGAAAGAGCACAGGCTTTGCTCTGGAGATGCTGAGCTGGGTGAGCTGCAAGGGCTGCAGTCTCTATAGCAGGCAACTTGAATGCCTTGAGCAGGGTTGGTTTTTTGCAATGATGCCTGTTCCCAAAATTTCCACTGGCAGGTTGACAGTCTTATTTCAAAACCACAGTCACAGAACAGCCAAAGTTGCAGACTGGAATTTGACTGGCAAGTGTAAAACCATGTTCACCAAGGCATGGAGGTATGGAGGTGTTCAGACTCAGACCCACAGCCAGGCTTTTGATCACTGTTGCTGAGTGACTTCTCGGGATGCTGACCTCAGGAGTGGGCAAAATCACATTTCAGTGACCAGGCACATGACATTTCACTTGGTCTTCTGCTAGAGATGTGTTCACAGGGATAAAGCTCTCCATCCACAGGGAATAGTTGGAACCTCTGTTGAGATTCCTCCATTGCACCCTCTCTTGGACAAGTTTCTGATATCCTTGTGCATATCTGCCAGCAGCTCATTTCACAAGTGGTTTCACAAGTTCAGACCAGATAAATGGAGTATTCACCAGAGATCATCAAGGTGCAATGAGGTTTTGCATATGCATAACACAGGTGTGCTTGCATCAGCATACTATTTATCCTTGATGCCAGATTTTTGGAAAAAGATACTCAAGAAGAGTGAGAAACTGTGTACAAATCCCATAATATCTTATTGAGCATCTCTTGATCACTATCTTTTCTTTCCACAGAACTCCTAAGTACAATTCACCTCTTTTAGACAAAGGAGAATCTTGTAACTACTCCCATTCAAACTCAAAGGAGTTTTTTAGGTGTAGTGCACCTCTGCTTACTTTTATTTGTTTCATCATCCAAAAACAAGTCCCTGTGAGGTCATATGAATAGAAAGCAATTTTAAAGGAAGTACATGAGCAATCAGTTCCTGTCTTTTGAGTAATTCTTGAACATTACCTAAATCAATCTGAAATTTGCTTCACAAAAACTGACTAAAACAGGAGCTTAGAAAGAGGCCCTTTAAAAACAAGTATTAAAAATGTTAAGTGAAGTGGCTTAATGAGTCTTTAAGCGAGAGTGGAGTATATTTCCATGCTTTCGTTCATGCAGGAGAAGGAGAGATTTCTCAGAACAGAAAAAGTGTGTGGGTCCAAAACCTCCTTTTTGTGGCATCCATAAAAATTAACTAAAGCATGTGTGACATTGTGCTGTATATGTTAAGACATGTCATGAGAAGATGAGTAAAATGACAAGCTAATTAGTATCTATTACAGACTCATTTAAAAAAAAGCCAGATAATGGCCAAATGCAAACTACTGGTCTTGTTTTAACCTCCACTGGTCATCATGAAGGCTTTAACATAATAAGAATTTCTACCCAGTGGGATAGACACAGATTTCACCATCTTTCAGTAAAATGTGCAATGGGATTCTGATGATGAAATAATTTAATACAGCTGTACTGTGTATATTATAAGCAGCCCTTTTTTCAGTCTCTGAAGAGTTAGAGAACTTAATTTTTAAATATGTATTACACTGCACTATTAAAGGCTTTACATGTCAGTAAATCTTGTTGTTCAGTCCCACAATTTTTCATCTAATACCCCACATTTCTCTAAAACTTGCAAAAACCATCAAGTTTCAAATACCACCATGTGTTAAATTTTGACTTTTTTCCTAGCAGAAATCACTGTTACTGATCTGGAGTAATGTTGATATGGTCACAATATAGTCTTGTACATTCCAGAGTGTAAATAGGTCCAAGTTTTCCTGCAATTGTTTTAATCTGTCAAGACTACTGTAATCCAATATTTCTAATAAGATTCATCTGTATCTTACATAAACAGAGCTACAGCAAATTGGACTTCACAAAGAAGAAAATGAGCTTAGTTAAGGGAAGATTTATTTCTGCATAAAGCATGACCACCATACTCTGAGAACATGTAAATAACAAGTATGAATCTGGGATCTTGGATTGAGTGCTCAGCATTCTGTTGAACCAAGAGTCAAGAAGAGGCAATCATCTTTCTTGGGAGCAGTTTTCAGTAATAAACTACAGTTTACAGTTGTGTGGCCAACAGTGAAGCTGTTGGGTGACTTAATGAAGTGCTTTGCCTGCAAACTGCTTGATGTCTCATTGCTTCCTGCCCTCCCTTTGGCTGCAGAATGACCTGGCCATGCTGACTTCCCAGCTGTGCAAAACAAGTGATTTGGGGAATTATACAGCCATGGAAAGGTATGGGTTGGAAGGCACCTTAGAAATTATCTCGTTCCATCTCCTGTTCCATGGGCAGGGACACCTTCCACTATCCCAGGTTGCTCAGAGCTCCATCCAGCCTGGTCTTGGACACTTCCAGGGATCCAGGGGCAGCCACAGCTTCTCTGGGCAGCCTGTGCCAGGGCCTGCCCATCCTCACAGTGAAGAATTTCTGCCTAGTGTTTGATCTAAACTTTCCCTCTTTCAGTATAAAGTCATTCCCTCTTGTCCTGTACATACATGTCTTTGTGAAAAAGGATCTCTCAGGCTTTATTTTAGCCCCTTGAGGTACTGTAAGGTGCTATAAGGTCTCCCCAGAGCCTTCTTTTCTCCAGGCTGAACAACTCCAGCTCTTCCAGTCTGTCTTTTTATCAGAGGAGATCCTTCCCTCTAATAATCTTTGTTCCAGCAGAAATAATGTTGTAATTCTTGTTCCAACCTGTTCCAATGGTTCTGTGTTCTTCTTATGTTGGGAACACCAGAACTGGACATAGCACTGCAGGCTGTCCAGCCAATTCCTTATCCACCCAGCATTCCATCTGTCAAATCCAGTTCAGAGACAAGGATAATGTGAGGGATGATGTCAAATGATTTGCACAGGCCCAGGTAGATGATGTCAGCTGCTCTTCCCTCACCCACCAACATTGTCACCCCTCCACAGAAATCCACCAAATTTGTCAGGTGGGATTTTCCCTTAGTGAAGCCATCATTTATGCTTTTGTATTCCAGTCATCTTGGCATATTTTCCAGGAGAATCTGCTCCATGGTGTTTTCAGGCACCACAAATGGCCTGTAGTTCCCTTGGTCTTTCTTTTAACCCTTTCTCAAAATTGGGGGCTTCCCTTTTTCCACTCAGTGAGAACTTCACTAACCTGCCACGACTTTCCAAATATCATGGATAGTGCTTTCGACCCTTCATCTGCCAGTTCCCTCAGGATCTCATCAGGTCCCATTGATTTGTGCACCTTCAGGTTCCTTGAATGTTCTCAGAACTGATCTTCTCCTGCAGAAGATCATTCATTCTTCATTCTCCCAGTCCCTGCCACCTTTGCCTTCTGTGACTTGGCAGTGTGGCTGGAGAACTTGTTGGTGAAAACCAAGGCAAAAAAGTCATGGAGTACCTCAGCCCTCTCCATGTCCCAGGTAACCAGGTCTCCCATTTGCTTCTGGAAAGGGCCCACATGTCCCCCAGTCTTCCTTTTATCACTGATGTACCTATAGAAGCTTTTCTTCCTGCCTCTGATGTCCCTGGCCAGGTTTAATTCCACCAGGGCTTTAGCTTTCCTAATGTGATCCCTGGCTACTCAGGCAATTTTTTTTCTCCTCACAGGCTACCTGTCCTTGTTTCCACCTCTGCAAACTTCATTTTTGTGTTTGAGTTTGTCCAGGAGCTCCTTGTTCACCCATACAGGTCTCCTGGGATTTTTGCCTGACTGCCTCTATGTTGGGATGCATTGTTCCTGAGCTCAGAGGACATCCTTGAATACCAACCAGTTTTCTTGGGATTCTCTTCCCTGCAGGGCTTTATTCCATGGGACTCTACCAAGCAGATCCCTGAAGAGGCCAAAATCTGCTCTCCTGAAGCCCAGGGCAGTGAGTTTGCTGCAGAACCTTCAGATTGCCCCAAAAATCATGAGGTTGAGCATTTCACAGAATCACAGGATTTCATGGTCTCTGCATTCAGTGCTTCTCTTGAGCTTCACATTCCCCACTGTTGGCAAGAACAAGGTCCAGCATAGAAGATGTCATCATCATTTCTCCTGTCATTTGGAGAAGGAAGTTGTCATCAGCACATTGCAGGACCTCCTGGTTCACTCATGTCCTGTTGTGTTGCCTCACACACCCCATACCTGAGGGGTTTTTGTATTCATGCCCTCAAGATTCTTCCAATGACTTCAGCCAAATGTCAGGTGAAGAAGAAGGCTGGTTGTACAACCAGGGCCCTGGACTGGGAGTTGTTTCCAATGGATTCCTCTCTAAGCTGAGATGAGTAATTTTTACCTCCCCGTGACTCACTTCCTTACCTGTAAATTGCATTTGAAATTATTTTCTTCATATATGACCTGCAACACATTCAGACCTCAGGCAGTCCTATAATAAAAGCAAAATGCAATCTCAGGACAGACCCCAAGAGCAATGCAGACAGATTGTTCATGTCCTACCTGCAAGAACTGGATGATACAAGCTGGAAAAGGCCAGCTAAAACCTCTTATAGCTTCTGGCCTCCTTGTGTAAGAATTAACTGGTGACAAATTACCAAATTGACAGGTTCAGAATTAAAAAGAACAAGCAACAAAAGGGAATTATTCAGTGGTGTCAACCAAAAACTGTCAATCTCATAAACCGCAGAACTGCTTGTAGCTGGTCTTTCCTTCTGACTATGTTCTGGCTATGATTTGGTATCATTTAGCTGCTGAAAAAATTTATTAGAAGTAGATAGGCAAACTAAGTTCATTCCAATATATTCCTTTTTATATTAACATATGTATCTGTGTGTACACAAATGTGCACTCCTCTCATGCTGATGAAATCATGCAGGCTGGGGAAATCTTCCAATCTTCCTTTTTGTCTGCATCTAGCTTACAAGTTTATAGAAGGTCCAAGGCAAACACTGGCCTGAACTTACTTGCACAGTGCAAGTAATTCTTGCATTGTAAGAATTCTTGCAATGTAAGAATTGAGTAATTCTTCCTGATTTCTGTGCCTATTCCAAGAGTTGTGTTAAACAGAATGTTTAGGATTGCAAGGTCAAACCCACAATAGTGAAGACAATCTGAGAATAGGTCTTACAAACAACATCTCAGCATAGAAGACACTGAATACCTATTATGATACCTACTTTAGCTGAAGGACCAAATCCTATTTTCTTCTGCATTTCCCTTCTCTGTGTATCTTGACCAGGCAGCCACCAGCTCAATTAAGAGCTGATTTTTTTTTTTTGTGGGGTCTTATTTTGCACTTTGAGGGTTTTTTTGTTTGGTTGGTTTTGTTTGGTTGTTTTTGTTGGTTTGGTGGTGGTTTTGTTTGGTTGGTTTCCGTTTGCTTGGTTGTGGCTTTGGGTTTGGATTTAGGGTTCTTTTGGAGTTTTGGGGTTTTAGAGGAAGTTTCCATCTGGGTATTAACAGGACCCTTCTACAGGAAAGCATTTCTGGCAAAGCAGAGGAGAATCTCCAAAACTAAGAAGAGCAGGACTACCGTGAAAACTATGGTAAAATATTCATTATGGATTCATTTGTTCTGCTAACATTCTCAAAAACATTTAAATGGTGAAAGCATCTCCAAAACAAAACCAAGATGCAAATAAATGAAGCACTGAAAATTTCAAGCCAAACAACTAATGTCTGGCAAGGTTAAAAGTCACTTACAACAGGGTCCTAGGTAAGAAGAGTACTTGAGAACCTCAGTTAGACCTTGCTACCTGAACAACCTCTAATTTAAAGCAAAGTTCTTTAACTTTAAATAAACACCCACCTTACTGCACAAAAGTGAGTTTTAGATGTTTTGCAAACAGCACGAGAAGACTTGCAGAGCTCCTTCACTTTGACATTTCATTTTCACTTTGGATAAAAAGATGTCACTTGGTGATGTGACAGCAGTGCCGTGTATCATATCTGCAGCATCACTGGATTTGTCAAATCAACATGGATAATTCAAGGCTACTGCCTCTCCCTTTTAAAATACTGCTGTGCCTGGGTTTAATTTTATTTCTTGCTTACCAAACTAATTCTCTATGGGAAAAGAAATGTTAGAGCTATTGCACTTCTCACGTTTCAGGAGATCCTTAGAGGAAATAGTCATTCACAAAGCAAGAAAAATGTTTGTAGCTCAACCTTAATTTCTTGATTGCTAAGGAAATATTGCTGAGACACTGGAAAGATATTTCTTACCATCATCATCCTTCTGCACAGACATTAACTATTGTAGATACTGTTACTTGCAATAAACTTGTTTTCTCCACTGCATATCCAGATAATCAAGAATTTTCCCTGCATTTTTATCTAAATACTGCTATGACTTGTCAGTGCACTACTTTATAACTTCAAACCATAACAAAATATTAATGAATGTTTATCAGTCTTGAGGGGAGTGTTGAAAACCAGTTAGATTAAGTGACTCTCTAATGGTCATACAAGAGGACTGTGGCAGCTAAAACAGAGTACAGAGCTTGAGTTCCTGCTCAAAGAATTTATGACAGTATTATCTTTTCTAATTGCAAGACCCCAGAGTAACACATGTTTTTTCTCTAAATGCATATTCTTGATTTGTATTCCAAGAGGTCACAGGAGTTCCCAGAATCTCAGCTAAGAATTCATTATTGTAGGTTCTGTCCAAACTCAGCATGAAAAAAAAATATTAAAGGCTTAGAAAGCCAACAGATAAAAACAGCCACTGTGGGGAAGGAGAAAGAAAGGATGGAAAGGTTTGATTGGGGAGGAGAAAGAAGCAACAGAGCCATATTAGGCACTGTGAGGAGAAGCCATCCCCACATGCCAGCCAGTCAATCCTCATAGCAAGGACCATACAAACAGTTTTAAAGAAGGGTTTTGATCAAGGATTTGTGGTGGAGATGAGGCAGATACTAATGGGGACCTCATTTCAAATCAATGCAGCAGCACAAGGTTTCCTTTTGGTATATTTTTATGATATTAAACATGAAAGGTGAAGATCAGATATGGGAGATGTTATCTTAATGAAGTATCTTTCAGTGGATGAGAATTAATAGGTAGAAAAGGTCTGAAGGGCCTGGTAAATTAAGGTAAGCAGGCTATATCCTAAATGTTAAAGAAGGAAAAATATGTGGATAGATACCAACTGAAGGGAGTTTCAGTCAAAAGGACAGGTTGGAGAGATTTATAAGAATGAGACAAGATTGCCAAAGTCTCTGCCAAAGACCAGAATATTTGTGTTGCAGCACAAAATGAGGAGCCTGACCAGTCATGGGTGATAGGCAAAGACACAGTCATGTAAAATATGATGTGAAAACAGTGTGAAGATTAAGTTGTAACATGGATCTGAGTTTGTGAAGAGAGCTGAAGACTTCTGAATATGACAGGTGGTTTTCCACTGTGATCATCTAAACAGATTGATGCAGAAGCTCAGAAAATGGCACATCTAAGAACTCTGTTTTAGATGTGTATATGTCAGTTCAAGGACTAGATACCCAGGTGGATTCCAGAAACAGACTTAGAGTCTAGGTCAGAGTGACAAACCCAGGTCTGGGTAGCAGTGGTGATCTCTTTATCAACTGTATATAATAGTAATGAAGTTTGGGAACTGAAAGCACCAGCTCTTACCTACATATGTAGCTTTGTATATGTGCACATATGATAATATTATATACCAATATAAGCCAGACCACCAGTACCCTGTTTCTGACAATGATCAGAAAGAGATATAATTGGACATAAAATGTGTTCCTATTCTAGAGTAAAAATTAACAGTGAATTACAAGTCCAAAAGGGAGAACTTCCAAGGTACTTTATGTTGATTTAATTCTACACAGTCATCTTCCTCTGATTTCAGGAAGGACAGTGTTGCAGCAGATTCTACATTTTAAGAATCTTAATGTGAAAGAGAATTGTGAGGATGTAAAATGGTAGCAAGACATCTCAATGGCTTGTTCTATTTAGGTTCAGTGATGTAAACCATGAGCAAGGCAAGATTATATAAATGAGTAAGAAAAGAATGAAATACAGAATCCATACCCTGCACTGTGGAACCTGCTCACCTTCCTGTGAAAACTTAAAAAGAGGTTGTTTTGGAGTCACAGTTAAACCCCCTTTTTCCTCTGTAGATTTCTGTTACTTATGTGAGGTACACAGTATTTTATTAAAGAAAATTCAATCAAAATTTGCATGACCCCTCACCCCTCTTCCAGCATCCCTTCACTTCCCTTTCCCACACAACAAAATGTCTGTGACCCCATTAAAGGAATACCCAGGAGCTGTTTGGACATTTTGATTTAGAGCACGTCAGAGCTCTCTGTATATTACACATACCAGACTTTAGCTGCAGTGAACAACAAAGGGCTGTGGCTGCCTCCAACAAGTACCTTTTTTGTTTCAGTCTGGTGGGTTGAACAAGAAAATCTGGTGGTCACAGTCACCAAGGTGCACAGTCCTGTGTCTTCCTAGATGCTCAGATTGACTGTTGGCTCCTAGGGCTGCCTATTTAATTTTATTTATGGGGAACAACTTTGTCCCTTAATGCCTGGGATGGATGCAGTAGGAACTTACAAAAGAGAAAGGTGCCAGCTACATCCAAAAATCTGTCCCATGCATTTCATCAGTTTTCACTGAGGTTTCTGCATCCTGCCAGCTCTCCCATATGGAACAACACCTTGCTCTGGTGGAAGGAAGCTGCATGGAGAGCATGTGAAGAATCAGGTGTTACTGATCAAGGCTAAGGGCTTGAGGAGCTGTCTCACTGCAAGGGAATTTTATATTTTCCCATCTTGGATGAGGCAGTCCTCCATGGAAGTCAGTAATTTCCACACGGTGTGATGTTAGAGGATTGGGGTTGCTGAATAACTGGGATTTGTTAGCTCAGGGTGTTCGTAGGCCCTCCAATGCATTAAAGATCATATTATTGGCTATGTAGTGTAGATAAAACATAAATCTAATGTAAGCAATGAGAAGATTCCAGCACTGACCATCTCAACATTAGAAAGAGCATTTATGATTTTTGTCACAGGAAAAGAAAGGAAAAGAAGCTCAGCTTCTCTAACGTTAAGAGATGTAAAGATTTTATATCTCTCATTCTTCTTTCCTTTGTGATTTCCACAGGATTTTCACTTCCAGAGATGTTGTGCACTTGCTTTCAAAGGAATTAAATATTTTCATTCAGGAAAGTAATTTCACAGCAAAGCAACAGAAAGCAATGTCCTGGGTATTCATTTCCCGAGCCAATCTTTCAAAGTCAGTTTGTGTTCCAAGAAGCAGAGAAGACATGAAGAGGTATAAATCCTCTATACTTAGTTTTCACAGCCCTCCTCTGCTCTTCCCTGAGCTCAGGCTGAGGGGATGGATGTGCAGAGAGCACATGAAAAGGAGTACATGGTGCTGGAAGAGGAGAGCTCTGAACTCCTGCACGAGGCAGCTGCGTGCTCCCTACCTCACTGAGCCCCAGCCCCTCGCCGAGCCATGGCTTCATCTTTCATGTGCTCACTGAATGTGATATCACCAAACCCATCGCAATAATTCAGTCTATTTTCTCCTCACTGTTCTAAGAACTAAAGGAGAGAGCTCGGAGTCTAAGGTGAAAGAAGATGAGATGACTTACTTCCTTGGATACTTCTGTGCAGATGAAAAGCTAATCCTGATAAAACCAACTCTGAAATCCTTCCAACCCACATTTAGTCAAGGTCACACATTATTAGACAAGCAAGGTTAAAGACACACAATTTTCAGAACCAAGAGAGATGGCCGAGGGAGGGAGGAAGGGGGGGGGGGGTTTAGGAAGCGGGGGAAGCATCTCCCTCCTCTACTCACAGTCTTTGATGTGTTTCAGGAAAAGAAAAAATTAGAAACCTTCCTGGTTTTTCATGAGAGGTCCAGGGCGCGCTGAGAACTAGGTGGACAAACAAGGCCCTGGCTACCCCTTTGTTTTGCAGAGCAGACATGCTCCATAACCTTGAGGATGACAACAACATTTGTTCCTCACACAAAGATAAAGCTGGCCAGTGACTGCACTTCCCCCTCCCCTCGCCCAACCACAAGCAGAACAGGCAGGATGTCGAACAAAGAAGCAGCAGAAACAGCAATGAGCATTACGCTCAGATTAGAGGACATTCAGGGACTGTAAAAGGTCCATTAAAATAAGCACAGACCCACTTTCAATGAGGAAAGGGTCTTTTCTCTCTTCTCCTTTGGTTTATATTGTTAATCTTTCTTCCTGGATGACTCCTCACAAATGCTTTTTGTTTTCTCCTGTGGTTTTACGTGCCAGGACTATAAGGAGGAAAGGACTGAGGCCCTTTCTTGGCAAGATTTCAAATCACTTCCATAGGAGACATATACCCTATTGCCATCTCTCTAAGGGTATAAATTAAAGGAGTGGTGATGAGCAGTCCAGAGCAATTCAAATGCTGGTAAAGCTTAGGTCCTTCTCCAGTCCCTCATTACAGTGAACGCTGGCATCTGCTGCTCAGGCTCAGCTGGAGGAATAAAACTACACATGGGAAGAGGTGGATGAGCAGAAAGCCTGCATTTACATTGCATCATCCCATGATGACACAGAAATTGCTAATTATAATACAGCGCGGAAGGGGAAAATAATTGCAGACAATTCCCGTGGCAAAAAGGCTACCTTTGGATTGTATATATGTGCATATATACACACATATAGATTGGATATACTTTGAGGACAGCTATCATTTCAGAGAGGCAGCTATTTTATGTTGTTTACAAACCTTTTGCCGGAGTGAACGCTACTGTGATGGCATTTTTCTTTCAATTTATCTGTCTTCCTCCCTTATACATTTTTAGGCAAATAAAAATTATTCTTGACAGACGTAGCCCACGTGCCAGCTTCACATTTTCTGCAGGTAACCTATTTTCATTCAGCCTAAAGTGCATCCTATAATTTTTGTTCAAGATTCCAGCCATTTGTACCAAGTGAAAAGTTTTCAATATGCCTCATAGAGTCCCAAATGCTATTTTAGAAAAACACAGCCAAGTCACAAAAAAACCAATATTTTTACCATTCTTTCACCTCCTTTCCTTTTCCCTCACAGATGACACAACTGGTATATGTCTTGCAACTAAACATCTCCTAATAACACAAAGTTGAGCTTCTCATTCAGACTTGGACTGAATTTGCGGAGGATGAGATTTGGATTCACAAATCTGCATGAGAACATCTTTCCTCCAGATGGATGCACAGGAAGTGTCTGCCTCTTGAGTGTCAGGTTGTGTCCAAGCGTGCACCACTCTGTGAAAGGGAATAGAGATGAAGTTTTTCTCCTCTCCGGAGGTCTAAGCCACACTGACAGTCAACCTGTTAGCTTCCATGAGTTCTTGATGAAGCCCCTGGTGGTGATGCAGACAGTGAGAAGGATGATCTACTGATATCTCTTCTCATATTTTGCTGTGACAACTCCCTCACTCACTTTTGTACTGAGGCCAAGAGCAGATTCATACCCCCTTAACCTGACAAAAGCCAAAAAGGGATTTTAACTGTTTTTACAGCTTTCTTGATTAAAGCAAATTAATTTGTCAGGTTGTCTCCAAATTAATCTCCACCCAGTGTGTCCATCACAGTGCAGACATATCAATGTGGATAACTGGAAAATTACTTTTCCAGTAAAATAAATAATCCTGGAATGAGGAAACTGTTTTAACAAGATGTATGAGCAGGTTCCAGATACACTTTTTGCTCTTTGTAGCAACTGTATCCATGCAAACACCTGCATGCATTCATAATGAAGGAGAAACTGAATAAATGGTAGAGGGTTTCAGAAATCAGTAGTGCTTTGGGGTAGCTGGATCAAAACACTTACAAGTAGCCCTCCTTTTCTGAAAAGAAGTGGAAAAGAGTCCAGAATGCTTTCTGAAAACCTGACTCCTACAGCAGAGCTCAAATTGACCACCTAAAAACTGAGGACCTCAGGGGCTTTCTTGCTTTTCTTTATTTTTTAATCTTAATCACAGGATTTCAGCTGTCATCAGTGTACTCTCAGAACCAGATGTTAGGCTCTTCTCGTCATCATCAAAATCCACTTCCACTTACTTAAATGCTACTCCTATGCTTCCCTGGAAACATCCTGACTTTGTGTTTCTGAACCATCCCTTTCCCAACCATCCCTTTTTTTTTTTTTTTTATTTCTAGGAAGCTCTTTTCATTTATCAGAGCTTTATGTGCCTTACAAAGCAGAAACAATTACATGGGGGAGGCCAGGAGCATGTTAACTACAAAAAAAAACTGTTGTCATAAACACTCTGCATCTCAATGCACAGCTTCAATCTTTACGTAAGATTAATTAAAGAGCAGATGTTCTGTCGTACTTTGCATTAGGTGTGGTTATCTCTGAGATTCTGGCTCTTCCATTTTCCCGTGCTTTAATTTGCGTTATTATGCATTTTGAGCCTGAGGCATGAGTAGTCAAGTGGTAAACATTAGATATACAGAGCCACATTTCCAAAATGCACCTTCACTGTTAGGCTGGCTAATATGATTCTATTCTATTTTGAGGCAGAAATTCTCTCCCCCCTCCCTTTTCTCATTTCCTTTTGACATGTTACATGGCAAGGAGGCAGACCAATGGGAGAAGACAGACAGACAGACAGACATATTCTATTTGAGTGAATGCATTCACACACATGAGCAACAGTAACATGAGGGGCTTTGTGCAAAGCAAGCCATATGTAGAACATTAATTGCACATATCAGCCAGTGCTGCTGAAATTCTTTATCTTGCACACAGGAGAAGTTTCTACTGAATATCCTGCATTTTGGTTTTTTCTGGAGGTTTGCATGCCAGCTACATGAAGGCACTTTTATTTCTGTTGTTTTGAATCTGAGGCTCCAAACTGAATTCTCATTTTCTAAATGCAACTGCTGGAAATTGATGCCTGAAAACTTTTCCAGCAGTGATCAAAGTCTGATGTGAATTAATTTGTCATCATAACAGAGCACTGCTTACAAGTCATTTCAGGCTGGATTTCAGCAAAGGCAATAGATATCTAGGTTGACAATTTCATTTAAAAGGATAGAAAGCCTTACACTTTTCTTTCATTGGTATCTTGATTTAATGAACATACAAACACATCATCACCATATGTTCTAAATATCAGCCTCAGTGCTTGTTCTTAGGAAACATCTTGGAAAAATGCCAATGAGTGAAGCTTGGAAGAAGCTTGAAAAGGTTTTGAGACATATTGCTGCAGCTTGGGAAAGAAAATCCACTGGTGACTAATTACTCAAGAATTTAATTTGAATAGCAATGTCAATAAATTGCCAATACATACTTAACAGATATATAATGACAGAATCCATGCTAAGCATAACAAAGCCAGTTGTGTTAGTGACTGGATTTCCAAATGCATATGAAACATTAATCTCCACAGCAGGTCATAAATATGTGATGAAAATGTCAGGTTTCCTTCCTCACTATGAATCCCTCAGATAAGGTATTATCACAAACAAGACTGCAGGCCACAGGGTTTTTGGGGAGCTGTCCTCCTTACCTCCAGGACAGCATTCCAAAATGCACAGCCCCACTTCCCAACTTCCACCTTCTCCCTGATAGCACACAGAAGAACCCACACCAGCTTACACATGCACCCAGCCCTCCCCATTTTCCCCACCCTTAACATTCCCATGTCTTTGATTTTGCTTTTTCCTGCCCATGAGTGCCCCTTATAGTATTTCTCATTGATTAGTGGCACTTATTTGTGTGAAGTGACTCATCAACCAAGGCCTCCACTGCTGGCTTTTGCTAACAGAGGGCTTTTAAGCTCTAGCAGTTTTCTTTTTTTAGCCAGATTTTTTTTTCCACAGCAGGAAACTCAGTGAGCTTGAAATAAGAAAAGTGCTGACAATGCTGTCAGAACTTCAACCAAGGCCCCTAGGACAATGTAGTCAAATAGTCAAGTGAGATGTGGTTTCATTTCCAAAGTACTGCTCCTATTCTTCAACTGAGACAATAATTATTGAACAAATCTTCAGGTTCACCCACATTCTGTTCTCTCGTGTATTTTTATTTGTTTTTCTCTCTATTTGATGAGAGCCTGACTTTCCAGCTAATGATGTGGTGGAGGTGGTGGGCAGAGGATTAACGATGGTTATCAGTGAGTTGCTTTGTTCTGAACACTAAAATATATTTAGGTATGCTCTGCAGCCCAAGGGATTGACAGCATGATACAAAGCCTTGTACCTCTGTGTGGTCAATTCACAGCCATTCCAGGTTAATAAATCATGAGAGCCACAACCCCTGCATGGCTGCCTGTCAGATGACATGAAATGGCTTGGGGATTTTTTGCACATTAGCCACTTGTGGATGGGTTTGGCAAAACAAATCAAGATACACAATGCAATCCCTGGCTGCACTATCAGGGCAGCTTGGTGTCTCCACCTGTTCTTGCCCATGGATACCTCACCAGAATTTGGTGAAGTTAATTGCAGAATTTGGGCAACAAAGTTTGAAAGGTCATATTTCAGTGATGCCTAAAACAGGCTACCTGAAACAGAGGCCAAGACAAATTGGGAGTACAAAAAGAGGACAAATTTATTCAAGGCCGTCAAGGTACATTTGGGGAAGCAAAGTCCCTCCTTATGGGACAACACCCAAAATGGACACTGGGTTACAAGTCCTTCACCTTTATAAGTTCTGTCCTGTTAGCATATTGGTCCCTAATTCTCCATTCACATCTTCAGGTGATGATACTGACTGCCCCAGTCTCACTCCCCCCTCTCCACCATTGTTTACATATTTTGGGCTTCATGACAATGAATTTATCCTTGAATCTCTATCCAGAGAGCTTTGTTTTGGCTAAAAGTACTAGGAACAGAGGTTTTTAGCACTTTGTAAGAAGCACAGAACTACATCAAGTTACAGATACATGAAGAGAAAAAAGAAACCCAGAAAATACTAAGGCATCATCAGTTTCCAACTCTAATTCCACCCTGACCTCACAGCCTCAGCTCACCAAAAACATGCTTTCTTTTACTTTTCATCAACAGAAGTGTCACAGTTTCATTGATGGGACCCACAGGACCTAGAGAATGTGCAGGGCTCTGCCAGCAGCACCTGAGAATAAGAATTGGAGAATAAGATATTTCACCACTGAACTAACCACAGGGTTCCCCAAATGAGCTTATGATGCAGCCTGAGATCACAGCCTCAAGATAGCTTGCTATGCTTCTGAAAAATGCTTCCAAAAATTCCTTTTCTTGATGAGAAAGGCTCAACCAAGCTCACCCTTCCTTGCCATCCCCCAGAGATTGACTCTGGTCCAAGGAGAGCAAACAACAAACATCTCTCTAGGGCCAGAGGAGCCTTTAGTCTGTCCTGGAGGTCTCTGGTGGAGAACAATCTTTGCTCTTCTAGGTTCCACTTTGAAAAAAATAGATGAAAAGGAATCAGCCATCAACATGTGCAAAACCAAGAACACCAGCTGCTTCTGGAACAGCTCTGAAAATGAGACTGGACAAGGGACAAAACAAGGAGAAGAGGATTGATTGTTAGTTTGTTTATTTATATTTACCTTCCAGGATCTGCCTGTCAATCAGCTTATGATGGCCAAGGTATTTCTTGTCCAAGTCATACCTTAAACATCATTTTTTTATCTGTTTTAATAAAAACAACTTCTTGTTGTGGAAGGCCAGGGCTCAAGCTCTTGAACTCAAGTTTTAAGCAAGCTCAGCCTTTCTGATGTAAAGGCAAACAACATTAGACTTTTTTTCAGTCTGAGTGCGAATTAAACTCTGTCTAGACAGCACATGTACTTTGCTCAGGCTTGAGCTAGGATCCTTTAAGATCTCAAAAGCCAGAGAGCCTGATTAGTACTTGCATGGGAGAACTACATGAAAGGCTGAGTAACTCAGCTAAGAGCACAAACATATCAGCTGAAAGTAAACTTAATTCAGTCTTCCTTTCTGGCTTAACAATGTGTTCTGCAGGTTCACTCTCAAGGCCATTCTTAGAGTTTCTAAGAGAATTACAAGAGCTATCTTAAAAAAAAAAAAAAGGAGGGAAAAAAAAAAAGAGATCATACTGAAATCTAATCCAAAAGCAAATATCAGCCCTGCACTCAGACAGGTTTATCTCAAGGTACTTTTATTGCATGCCATAATCTCGCTATTATTTAGAGTTTGCAAAGTGACAGTGCAGGCAAGGAACTGACAACTGTTCATCCTTTCTGAGGGTGTGTTTTATGGGGCAGCAATAAGATAGAGAGGGGATGCATAGGTAAATGATGGCAGTGTTTCCTACTATCTAAGAGTCACAGGAAAGATATTGGGAGAGAAGAATTGCTCATATTCCCTCGGATTCAGTCACAGCAAAGATGAGTTGATTCACTGTCAGAAGGAAAAGATATCACCCCGTTGCAGATCTGCTGAGGGAAGGGAGCATCCAAGGAGCTTCCTCCATCCTTCCGTGGGGGACTGAAATGGTTTCTCTGCCATGGTTACACATGATCACAGACCTCCTTTGGGCCAGCAGAGGTTAAAAAGCCCCAATCTCTTTCTTAAAATACACTTTCACAGCCTCATTGTTGGTTGTTCACCCATTCTGCTGTTCACCACACAAAGTAGTTCACTCCAAAAGAGAATGTCACCTCTTCAGTGTCCATTGCATTGTTGAGTTTTCACAGACCTTTTTCCTCCTCACAATCAGCTTTCAAAGTAATAGCTGCATCAGCTGGCACATAAATGCAGATATGCTTCTTCTTTTTTTTTTTTTTTTTAGTCACAACCATCTTATTCATCCTTCACTCCTCATGCAAGACATTTCTGAGAGACATACTGAAAAAAGACAGCAGATGAGACAGTCTCTGCAAAAAAAAGGCTCCTAATGAAAATAAGCAAAAGAGACAGAGGTTGGGAAAACAGTCATGCCAGTGCTATTATATCTGGGTGGGGAGGAGATGCTTTCAGACAGGAAGGGTGTAAGCTCATGGCAATGCATCACGCACACAGATAGCTCTGAACAATCCATCTCAGAAACACTGAAAAACGTGGCCATGCAAATGTGTGCTCACTCAGAGCAAACATGCTAATAGCTCCTCATATCCAGCAAATCAGCCAGGTGATATCCATCCTGAAATTATTGCATTCTTCTGGAAGGAAAGGTAGTGTACCCACCGCCACCCACCACTGTGTTTGACAGGAAGACACAGCTTGGGAGTGAAGAATTTCATGGATCTGAAAATTATGCCAGGTCACTCAAACCCAGCTGCAACTCCTTCCCCACAATGCAATCCCTCTTCTCAAATTATTTGAGCAGACAGAAAACAATAAACCACGTTCAGAAGTTTTGTGGGTGCCCTGTGAACAGAAAGGCAGAAGGAAATTATTGTGACGGACAGAGACAAACACAACTGTCCTCTTGAAATGCTAGCTGCCCTATTGCATTTTCAAGACCTCTTGATTGAGATGATAACTTACTCTTCTCTGCAGCCATTATTGAAAGCTTGTGCAGTCTCATCTCCTGTATTTTTCTAGTGTCTATTATGTGTGTGTAAGAAGTACTCTTAATGTGGAGGTAAAGAAAGGGAAGCTGTATTATCTTTCTGCTGGAGAGGTTTTATCTTTAGTGGTGATTGCATTAGCCTGAAAGAAACACCAAAAACCCCTCTAGCACACTTGCTCTACTCCACCACTCGTCCCCTCAGCTCTCACAGCTCATTGCAGCTCTCCCTGGAAGATCAAGAGTCTGCTTAAAACAAGTACAGCGCTCAAACCACGGGAAAATCCCCAGGAATAGGCTACAGCTTGTGATCCTGGCCTGAGGAAGGTGCTGTTCCTGGCTTCAGCAGGAGCTGGACTGATGCTGGGAGGTAGTAGCATAGACAGAAGTGCAGCTTGTCCATGGTGGAGGTGAGAGGCAATTAATATTAATGAAGACTCTCACAGAACAGCGTGGCCCTAGAAATCCCCAGGATTCTGGAGACACTAGAGAGCTCCATTTGTCAGCAGAGCAGATGCTTTGCAAAGATAACCCAACCTGGCTACAGCACGTTCCTGAGTTAGTTTCTCCTCTACTGTCCTCAGAAGTGAAGGTACACCAGACCCACTCTGGTACCAGTGACATCCATCCCCAAAAACCCTCTGCTCTGAGAGAAAGCAGGATCAGGACAGGGTCAGACTCCAGGAAGCCTCAGTGAAGGACCAAAGACACATCTCAGAAGCAGGATGATCAAAGCAGCGTTCACAGGTGTGTGATGCTCCAAGTTGCCATGCACTGAATGCAACAGGCAGATCAAAATTAGCATGCACAGGAGGGGACCTCAATCTGAGGGAAGAGAAGGGTGTGTGGCACATACCAGCTGTGAATATGCAAAATAAACTATGCAGGTTGGCTGTCTGGAAAAGCTCAGTGCTGTCATTAAGGGCCACAAAGATGAGGAGAGGTCTGGAGCATCTCTCTTGTGAGGAGAGACTGCAGGAGCTGGGCATGGTTAGTGCAGAGAAGAGAGACTGAGAGGAGGTCTCATCAATGCTTATCAATATCTTGCAGGTGGCCAAAAGAATAGTCCCACACCCTTTTTGGTGGTGTCCAGAGACAGAACAAGGAGCAGTGACCGTAAACTAAAACACAAGAAGTTCCACCTCAACGTGAGGAAGAACTTCTTTCCATTGAGGGTGGCAGAGCATGGCACAGCTGCCCAGGGAGGACATGGAGTGTCCCCCTCTGGAAACACTGCAACCCCAGCTGGACACATTCCTGTGTCACCTGCTCTGGGTCACCCTGCCTGGGTTGGACTGATCTGGATGACCTCCAGAGCTCCCTTCCAACCCCAGCCAGTCTGTGATTAGGAACTGAGAAAGGAAGTTTCCAAGTATGAAAGACACAAATTTAATTGAAGCTTCTTTCTCCTTGGGTCTGACTGAAAACACCCAGGAGGCAAAGTCAGAGGAATCATGGAAGAAAAAGGAGTACAAAATGCTGGTGGGCAGAACCTGAGAAGAAATGACCTCATGGAGAAGGTCGTGGGTGGATTCAGTAAGGAAGGAAGCCTCAATCACAGTTCAGGGTGTTTAAAGGACAGACTTGGAGCCAAAAGGAGATTGGTGGGAACTAGAAATAACAGGCTTGGTAACCCAGCAGAGGTACAGAAACCCAGAACATTGTGCAAATCCATTCCTATTCATCACTACCCTGTGATTCCCATCGTGAAGGAGTTCAGACAGGTGCATGTTGTGCAAGGTCTCTCCCAGCCACACACTCAGAAAGATTTCAACCCTGTTAGTATTGCACTGCTCACCAGAGACATGTTTTGCCTCAGTGAATTCACTGTTTCCTGAACACTCTGATCAGAAATTTCTCATTCATTGAGCATTCTTCACTTTCTTTGGGGGTCCAAATGCAACTGAGAGCATTCATGGAGAAGTTTCCACCTAAAAAAGGCTGTAGTTACACTTTACTGAAAGAGGTAAGTGCAGTTTCGCAAAAGTAAATCCAGGCAGAAAGAAATTATGTGGTATTCCTCAGGTAACAGGACAGAAAATAGGGAGAGTCAGAAAGAATATTCAAATCTCTCTGTAAATAGCCACATGTTCTACTTATTTTTGCAGCATTTCTGAGACCAAACATGGGAATGGAAGAAAGAGTGCAGGAGTAATGCTATTTTGAAACCTACATTTAAGCAAGAGTAAGTAAGTGACAAAGTAAATTTTTTGTTAATTCTAGAAGGATAAAAAACATAAGGGGAGGTTTCTCCCAGCCTTGGCATTTTCTGTCATCACAAGGGGTTGTCCCAGTCTTAGTGAAACTTTATTTGCTACCGGTGATTCTTACTCTGATAACCCCATATTCCCTTGCTCTGTGGACAAGGCAGTATCAGAGCTCTCTGGAAGATAACACAGCTAATAAAATCAGCTGTTGGATGATCCTGAAATAATACCCTTTGCCAACAGAAGGCAAAAGAGTGAGTACATGTATAAACATCATGCAGCACTTGGGCTGCAGATCAGGAGAAATGTTCCTCAATATAAATTAAAATCTGTCTTCCAGACCATCTTTAAAGATAAATTTTGCTGCAGTATTCCTTGCTGTGGAAAGCCTTAGGCCCTTGCACTGCAAAGGGTGGACAGAGATGAGGGAATTTGGGTTGTAAGGGAATGTGGGGTCAGGTTGCTTACCTGTTGACCACCGTTAACCACAAAAACATCCTTTCACTTTGAAACATAAAGCCTTTCAATTTTACAGATTATTATTTAATTATTGGCTGGAGTCAGGTTATCTTGGCCCAGTGGGAGTAGTCTTTGGCCACACATGCTGTGATATAATACAGAAACGTGAATCAGACAAAGAAAGGACCTCTTTTTAATTTAAAACATACATCCTGATTCCCATTGATCCTGTTATGCACCTTCACAGCAGATTAACATGTCACTCAAGTACCAAACCACAGAAATAAAGCAAGGTGTCACACAGAACAAATTCCTCTATGACAGAAGGCACCACCACCTCATATACAAGGAGAGCTTAAGCTATTAAGTATAAGAAGTGTTTTCTTAACAGGAAAACGTGCACCATGCAGTAAAAGCAATTCCTTCCTCTATCTAAGCTGTAAAAAAATATTCCCCCATAGCAGCAAGCCATGATGGATGGGAGAGTCAGTCAGTTTTTAACTACTGTAGCAATACTGCAGTTATCTTGATTTACACCAGCTGAGGATCTGAACACAGTGATCTTCAATGATCTGCCAAAAGCTCAAACTTCTTTTGTTCTTCCTTCAAAACATTTTTTTGTGGAAAAGAACGGCAGTTTCCAGGCATTTTGCCATGGTAATGGCAAGGGTCCACCAGGGAAAAATTCAGGATGTTGTCCTAGGAGTACAATCACACTTCTTTCCTTTTTTTTTCTCTCTCTCTCTTTTTTTTTTCCTCTTTCCCTCTGATGTTTTTTTCATGCAGGAACGGCCACAGTAAGCCCAGGATCAGTTTTGGGAACACTCACAAACATGTCAGTCTTTGCATATGATTACTCACAGAGGAGGAATGCATTATATAACTCCTGTCTTTGTCTGAAATCAGTCAGTCTTCTGATTATTTAGTGAAGACTCTCAGATGTCCTTTCTCTTCTCCATTTGCAGTTTCTCTCACCCTTGGACTTCTCCAGTGCAGGCTGTAGTTTCCAGAGGAAGAGGAACAGACAGATTCCCTTTTGGAAGCTGTCAGTGCCTATTCCTGTAGGAGATGGAAAGGTTGTTCTTGATCACAGAGAGCAGATAGTCTTTGGCTGCAGACTGAGTACCTCTTCCTGCAGCAGTATTCAGCAGGAAACAAATACAGGTAAAACTGGTTAAAAAAAAAAAATCTGTTTCTGAGTAAGAACTCTCATATCAACACCAATCCCTGAAAAGCAGTTTAGTCAGGAACACAAATTCTGTCCCCAAAAGGACAACCAGCTATGCCACAGGTCTATTCACAAGTATGAATTTCAGCATGTGCATACAGTCAAAGGCTTGTTCTTTGTGCTATTCTTAACATTACTGTAAATTAGCATATGATAATGCTATTTCTCCTATTAGAGGCTTGGTATGTTTTGCCCTGTAGCTGTGATTAGGGAAAGAAAAGGAGGATAAGCTTAAAACCTGTTTTTTCCCCCAACTAGGTTAACACAAACACAGCCCAAGTTGTGCTCAAAAACAAGCCATTTCAGAGCAGGCATAATATTCCATGCCTGTTATTAAAATACTTGAGCTCATGCTGAACAGATTAATAGGGCTGAACCAGCAAAAAAAAAAAAAAAAAAAAAAAAAAAAAAAAGAGAAATCTCACAATGCATTTCTTTGCAGGAATTCTGCATCCATGTCACATTCTTCATCAAGGCAGGTATAGAAATTACTGTGCTACGATGCCTTTGATAAAGCCCAGATCCAGCTCTGAATGGTGGTTAACACACACTCAGCTGTTTCATGTGTCTGGACATATAGGTATGTATAAAAGGGCAACAACTGTTGCAACAATATGGGGTCACTTACCACATATTTGTACAAATATCATCCTCTCCCTGAACTGGCATCCTATTTGTTACTATAAATGCAGTGCAGATTGCTGGTGACTGACAGTTATTATCTTCCTGGGGCTGCTGGGTGGCAAAACCATCAATTCAGCTGACGTGAGGCAGAGGGGAATATTTAACCTGCAGAGGCTGGGAACCCAGCATTCCTAAAAAGACATCTTACATACCTCATATATTACCTCCACAACTGGAGCACATGTCTGTGTCTTTAGCAGGGCTTTCCTTTGTTTGTTCTGTGTCCAGGTCTTGTTACTGCTGTCATGCTAGCAACTTGCATGATCACCAAAGACAGCACAAATAGATATAACTTAATACCTCCTCGGGAGATTATTACTGAACTGTTGTGCTTGAAATTAGGCACAATGATGCACTTTGCATCAGGAGCTCACAACCAGGAGCAAAAGGCCTGTCAGCAAAGCAAATTTCAGATGAAGCATGCTAACAGTGAGCTGGAAAAGGCCTTCTCACCAGCAATCATTCTGTGTGGGTAGTGAGATATTCCAGCCAGCCAGCCATACATCATGAATATCAATTACCACACGGACACACGCAAACAGACAAGCACATGCACACACACAAACACTGAGCTGGCTTGCTAATTGTCTGATAAAATCTGGATACTTCATAACTAAGTGATTCTAGTGGCTGCCAAACATAAAAGTCTTTATACAGTGAGATAATTTAGCAGGAAAAACCAGAGAATGAGGAGAAAAGAGGATTCAGTCCATGAGCGTGTGGTTTCAGAACTCCTTGCTTTGGATGCAATCTGCTAAAACTAAATCTTCTCCCTAAAGACTGATGTTGGAGAAGTTGCACATCGAGTTTGAGAGAAGAATGGAAGACAGGGAGATCTCTACACAATTTGCTTACAATATTCTGAGAACCTTCCCCTCCTGATATTTTGCAACAGGCATAAAGGTGACTCTGTTAGGCTCTTGCTATGCAGCATCTTCCTTTCTCTCTCTGGATAGACAGATAGATAGATAGATAGACAGATGATAGATATCTTGGAGACCTACCAGATGTCCATGATGGCTGTAGGTGTAGTCTGAAGGTTCACTCAAAGCCTGGAGTGCATGGTGGCAGCTTGGTGGGGAGTCTCTCCCCTGACTCAGGGGGACCTTGTCTGATTTGGTTTTTACCATCACACACATCATTTTTACATCAGACAGAGTGGGAGGTGTCTTTGTTCAGTTTTGGGGGGAATGCTGGGGGAGGAAGAGGATGGAGCTATCAAGATGGGAGTGCTCTGCTGGTGATGACAGTGGAAGCCTTAGAGCCAAGGGGAGATAACATCTCCACCCACTGCTGAGAGCAAGAGCTCCAATATGATAACTACTAGCGTTTCATGCTGCAAATCCAGCATTTGCAACATAAAGCACCCAGCACAGATATCTCTGCAGCCTGTGTGGAGTCATTTGGAATCTGCAGAAGAGATTATAGTGTGGCTGACAGCTCTTCTTCCTGGCTGTATGCACTGAGATGTCTGGAGCTCCCAGCCCTGAGTGCTCCACCACATCACCACATCTGTTTCTCTCCCCAGTGCTTCAGACCAAGTACCTCTTGCCTTTTTAAAACAGGAGAACAATGCACCTTGTCCTCAAGGACATTCTTCTGCAGGCAAACAGCTCTTTTTTAGTTCTCTCCTTTGAGGCTGGCCTGATATTTTGGGGGATTTTTTTGAAAAGCAGCTTTTTTTAAAGAAAAAATCAATTAAAAATTAGCTTGTAGAAAGAAATATCTCTTACACTTGTCAGACTGAAACATGATGCTCTATATGATGAGTCTCACCCATTTCCATGGGTCCACTTTACATCACCATTGTCATGTCATGGATGTGGCTGATAAGAACAGACAAGAGGATGCGAAATTTCCAAATTCAAGAGGTGGAGTTTGTAAATGTTAACAAAAAAACCCCCAAAAAACCACAAAACCAAAATACAACACTTCCTCAGCCAAAAATAACTAAAAGACAGAAACACAGAAAATACTGAGGTTTTTCGTTTAAACAATTCTTCATATTCTGGATGGCTATTTGATTTGTCTTCATCTTTATGAAAACAATTAATCCAGTATGAAGTGAGCCATGCCTCATGCAGCCTCCTCATCTCACTCAGTGCATGTATCAGAAGCAGAGCACTTTGGCTTAGCACTGGGTATTCCACAAGCTCATCCCATTTGCTGGTTTAATCCTCATCAATACTGCTATCCTCCACGCTCCACCTCATCCTCTGAAAAGAAATGCAAATGAGTGAGATTTATAGCCTGGGATGTTTTCAAGTTTTCAAACAAGGTGGGGCTTCCACTGCCCACCAGGCTCAATGAGGAGCCTTTGGCTGCAAATTCCTTTGACTGAGCAACTCTGTGTGCACGTCAGTAACACTGCCCAAGAGTGCCAGCATCCTCCACCCCCTTCTTTGCTGGCTTAGAGGCACATTTGAAAGCCTCCTTGGGCTGTTTGGCCTCTTGCTGTGCAAACAAGCCATGCAGGGCACATCTGTAATCACAGCAGATTCTTCTGTATGCATTAACTTCAGCCTAGATTTAAAGACAGTGAATATGTCCAAGGCAGGGATTGCCTCAAGTTCATTCACTCCTGCTCAAGACCCTGATATTCTTCCCTTTCACTTGGGTTTCTGGGGATTAACAGCACCTGGTTTTGCAGTCAGTAACTCTCAGCCTGATGGCAAATAAACCCCACCATCACCACCCACCAGGATGATCTTTTAATGTGAGCTCTCTCGTGAACCTGAAATGAGGTTTTCAATGTGTTTCAGCCACTCCTGGGTGTTTTTGGTCTTCTTTCCTTTCTTTCTGGAAGACTCTAGGCAGACAGTGATATTTCACTGTCTGACTTGACCAGGGTGACTTAGATCTTCAGGCAGAAAAAGGACAGAGGCAAAGCTCAGGCTTGTGGTGGATGTTCACTGACAGGAGACTACAGACTGTCCTTTTCTGTGTGAAAACCAGCACAGCTGCTGGGGCTGAGATGCCTGGAATGTCTTGGCAGTGTGACACAAGCCCAGCTAAACCATTTCAGGACAGCAGCACGAATTTGTCCAACACAGCCATGATGATGAACTGTCACTGCACAAAGTGAAATTCATGGTTTCTGTCCTCTTGTACTGGTCAGCTGTCCACATCACTAAAATAACCTGTGCTAATTGGCACCTACCTCAGCAGAGAGCCCAATGATTAGAAAGATGTGGAGAGTGAACTCCAAGCTTGAGGTGATACCTCTAGGTCAGAGATGTGCAAAAATTGGCAAGACAAGTGAAACAGCCACTTCCTCTACCTGTGCTGTGGATGAATAAAGGACTTTATATTCCAGAACTGTCAATCTGGCTTCTTTTTTTTTTTCTTTTCCTCCCCCAGCAGCACAAGTTTCCCTAACAAATAGAAATTAAATTTGTTCAAAATTCAACCTGTAGGGAAAGGAGCTTGGGCTCTATTTTAATGGCCTCTTTATAAAGGAGCAAGAGGAATAATGGACAGTCTCCGTGCTACTGTGTTAACAAGCTTCCATTATTGATAATGGACACCTTAACACACTGTGGAGAACAAAGTGCATCAGGCCTGCACACACTGGGCAAGGAGAGGGCTGGAAAACTGAAACCTTCCTCTTACTTTGCATCCTCTCCTAACTATTTCTACCCGTGCCAGGAAAGTTTTTCCGATGTCAGGAGGTGAAAACGACAATTTATGTAGGGAGAGATACAGGGAAGCATCAGACACTAATAAAAAGTATTGGGATGAACAAAGGAATTGCTGAATTATTGGAAAAGAGCAAGTTTCATGGATCGTGAGCAAAAACGGGTCTACAGGAGTGGAAAGCATCTTAATATCTGTTTGCCTCAAACAAAATTAAACCTTGAAGGAATTATGAGGAGGAGCTGCCTAAGAAACGGAATGCAGGAGATAGAGATGGGAAAGGAGACAACAAACAAAAATGCATTTCAGATGCAAGCCATTCTCTTACCGTGCCATTCCTGGTGTTGATATGCATTCATAGCTCTTGAGAGAGTGAAATACAGAGCAGCAATATCACCTCTGAATCCTGACTTTACTCCTGCTGCAAAACCCACCGAGCACAGCTACGGCTTTACAGGAGTCATAACCCAGCAGAGGAAGAATGTGGGGAAGTTCTGATCAGTGGAGGACAAAAAAAAAAAAGCCTCTTAGGAAGTTTAAAGGTATATGAGCAGAGGTTATTTTGTGGGTTGGCATTGGTGGAGAGAGCAGCACTAGTGAGAAGAGGTTTGGGGATTATCAGTGAGCAGCTGAAACCAAATGTCACTGCCAAAAAGAAGGGACAGATTTGTGTCAGATTTAGTGAATAAATCCAACATTTTCCAGTACCAGTGGGCAGTCTCAGGTCCTCCACCACCTGAGGACTTTGACTGAAAGGCTGATGGCCATACCCTGAGAAGATTTTGGTTGTTAAAATGCAGGGTGGGCTGTTAAAGGTATGCTCTGAGTGCATTGAAAGGGTTCAGGTATGTAAATGCTTGAAGCATCAGTAACAGAAGCACAAGGATGGGACCCAAAAGCATTCCAATCACAGATAAAATAGCAAGAACCTCCAGTGCAGACCTAGGGTGTGCATTTATAATGTCCACACAACAATACCAACTTCAATTCCTCCCCTTTCCCCAGGCTCCCAGGAGCAGTGTTTGCCTTGCAGAGATCTTTCACTGTCATTAGCAAAGCCTTGCATCAGAAAACTGATCAGCAACACTACTGTGTCCATACACATATTATCTAGAGTGAATTGACAGTGTTAGATTCTTCAAGAAATAAAAAAAATCAATATTAAAATGGGCAATCTAAGCAAAACTAGTTTGTGTAAGGAGAATTTCTATGCTGTTTACAAAATGACAGATCTCAAGTTCTCTTTATAGCTCCAGTATGTTAAAAGCTAATTAAGAAAAGTTTGGTTCCCTAGAAGTATTTCAAAAAGTAAATTTCTTTTCATTCATATAAACATTTCCCTTTAAATTTTACTTCCAAAAATCCATGAAAACTTTAACTTTCCAGTGGCTGAAGGAAAAAAAATCTTTCCTAGCTTTTGAAAATTAAATAGAGGAGTGTTGACATTTTAGAGAAGAAAATTAGTCTGATTGAAATGCTAGTCTCTGACCAAAAAAAAAAAAAAAAAGTTTCAATAAAAAAACATTTTGATCAACAAAAATTTAAATTCTGCTTAATCTATACATGCTTGAATGTGCCATCTGTTTTATTGGGGTGACCCTTGGATAACCAGTGTAGCCAAGCAAACAAGAATGACTGGTACTTATTCAGCAGTAAATTAGAGTAAGCTTCAGAGGAACATATTTAGTTATCACCAAACAGCAAGAGTGATGCTTTGAGGTGTGAAATTATACCCACTGCAGCACCGTAGGAAGAGAAGGTTTGCCCCTGGGGTGGATGCAAAGGAGATGGACCTCGATCTTTTTATCTCTGGAAGAAAAATGCTGCTTGGTTTGCAAGCCAGGGAGTGCTATGGCAGGAGGGGAGGGGGAGCAGGGAAAGAGAAGGGGGAAAGAAAAGGCTGAAAAGCTGAACACCAGGAAAAAATTCACTTCCTCACCAGCCTCTTTCTGCTGTCCAAGAAAACACCAATAGAAATGCCAAACATGCGCCATCCCCCACTCCATGCAGAAATTTTCAGGTCCTCGTGTTTCCTCCACAAAGTTTTGCTGCTGCATCCCTCACTCACCTACTCCTCTCAGAAAACTTCTGCCGTGCTCTAACCATCCTGGGGACCTTTGGATGATTTGGTATGCTTTCTTCCCAAATTATTATTCTGTTCATCATGCCGCAAGGATGCCCCAGTTAGGAGAATGTGTCTGAAAAGATCAGCGACCAGCTAGGACATTATGGTTTGTGCTTCACAATGCAGCCATTCAAAGCTCCTCAGTGACAGCAGAGAGCAAGCTTGGATTTTCTCATCTAAACACTCAAACTTCCCTGGGCTCGAGTAAAAGGAGAGCCTTCACTGCCTGAGAGCTTTGAAGAGATGGGAACATGGGGAGGAACAGAGCTGTCTAAAAATTTCCTTCAGTCTCAACTTGAAATGATGTTCTGTGCTGGTGAGGCAGAGGCCAGACCCTGCAGGAGAGAGGGAAGAGGTCTGTGCTGGAGGCAAGAATGTGATTGATGCCACATAAAACAGACCAGGAGCTGCCCAGGAATGCGTTAAAAAACCTTGTTTGCTCATTTTGGAGGATAATTCCTGGGTATCACAGCACAGACGCCAAGTTATTTGATGCTGTGGTCATCTGAAATAAAGGCCAGAAATATTCCCTGCCTCCCCTTGCCCACTGTGCCCATTCAGACCTGCAGTTAATCCAGTGGATTAACACTGTAGACCTGCTTTCTATTTTAAATTTGACAGAAGCCATTCCACTTCCTCCTGAGCTTCCATTCCTTGAAGCATTTTACTGCTAAGAAAAGCAATTACATTATCATTTCATAACGATCACCACATTTCCACAGGTAACACAAATTCTACTGCATTTGTGAGTGAAATGGTATTTTCATTGCACATAACAGTAAACTTGGGCAGTGGCTATTTAACAAGTTAGGTCTCAGATAGCACTTTAGGAGATCCAACTGTTTCTACCACACAACCAAACATATTTCCCCAAAGCCACTGAATGATTAGCAATTTTTTTCATCAGGAGAGACCGTAAACTGTGAGAATAAAATATATTTTACTGTTTACTTTGAGATTTTTATGGAAAACAAACAAGCAATCCATCAAGCTGGCTGAGTTTGTCAAGTTACTGGAGACCAGTTAACTGAATGAGAGTCACTGGAAACAGTTGAGTAAATATTTAAGATCAAATGGAGCAACATTTGGTACAGCACAGCTTGCTGAAAGATTGCAAAGATACCAGCATGTTTCAGGAGAGGCAGGTCACGCCTCACAAAATTGCTGGAATTCTTTGAAAGTGCTGTATTGCCACTAGGACAGACGAGGGAAATACAGTGGACTTCGTTTTTCAAAGTATTTGACAAAGTTCCTTGCTTGAGGTTAATGACCTAAGGAGCCAAGGCACAGAACAGAAGAAAAGTTGCTGGAGTGAAAATTGACTTCAGGGCAAAAACCACAAGGAAACTGTAAATATAATTTGTGAGGTGGGAAGAAACTTGCTGGTGCGTTAGCAGGTGAAAAAAGTGTAGGGATCTTGCTGGGTAATTTTTGTAATAATAGACTTCAAATATTTTTTCTTCACTTCTGCTTTTTCTTAGTTTAAATGATTATTTAAAAGGTACTGGATTCACAGCCTGAAGTCTGCAAAACTATTCTTTCAATCCACATGTATCTACATACCTGTAAAATGGGGTTTCTTCCCCTCTCCTACAGTGAGTGAAGGAGGGTTGAGCAGCCTGCCTGATTCCAATTGCCCATTCTCCCCTTGTCCTCCCTGCTTTCCACACTCCATCAAGTGAAGGCACCAAGGCCAGGTTTTCCAAACAAATTCATTTAAAAAAAAAAAATTACGGTCAAAGGTAGAGAGTTGTTTCCCCAAGCTGTTTGTACCCCAAATCAAAGAAAAAGTAAAAAATAACATTTTCACCACTTGCAAACAAGCAATTCACTGATGCTCTTCTTCAGAAGAAATGTTGACAGCACAAAATCACATGGAGAAAAAGGAAAAAAAAATGGACCAGAGAAAAATTTCAGTAAACCTCGTAAAGGGGTGCATTGAATATTAGAGTGCCCATTTCCAAATAGCTTAGCAGTGATGAATTAGACATTTTAATGGCTTTAAATAGGAAAGAACTGGGAAGTCAGTTGTCACAGAAATCTAGTGGGCCCAACTGTGTGCTTCTAAATGTAATTTCCAACACCACTTGCTGATAGAATAATGATACCATTTATAATAGCTTGTTATTTGGGTCTGTAACATCATGTATTAATGATTTATTAACCATCTTTAATGACATATAAATGGACCATGAATACAGTGGGTGCTTATTATGCATGAATTTAATAAAGCTGCATTCCTAGACTTGGTCTCCTTCTCTGTCACTTGTCCACATCCTGTGTTTTGAGACCTGAGTCCCAACTCAGTGGCAAAACCAGGGGCATGGAGAATTCAGAATGAGGTGTTTGGTGCAGAAAGACATCTGTTCCTTCCGACTGGCCATGTAGATAATAAACAGAAGGATTTAAAGCACCTGCAGTACGTGCACCAGTAAATTGTAAATGCACCTCAGCCCAGGTACACGGCGTATAAACAGAATAATGTCTTGAAGCAAAGAATAAAAAGCACCAATATTTGCTGAAAAGGCAACGCTGCGCTTTATAGTGTGGGAGAGAGATTTGGGAGCACTTGAAGAAAAATCCCCGAGCCCCCAGCCCCATCTACAGCACTGTGCTGCTGCAGTGAACAAAGCAAATGTGATTCTGTGCTACGGCACAGGAGCACAAGATAAATCAAGGGAGGTGGTAGTAATGTAAATGTTATATTTATAATGGAAATGCTGATACAACCCCTGACTTACAGAGGTGCTTGGCAGGAGCTGCCATAATACGGCGAGATATCATTTAGGCAGTGTTTGCAGAACTGATCATTGTATCTCACAAGGAACACCCTGTGCTTGCTCTCAGAGATGCAAACCTCTGGCTATGAATCAGCCAGAATGACTAAATGCACACTGCACAAGCCCAACCTGGAGAGAGAGAGAGAAAAAAAAAAATTCAAATACTGTGTTTGTTCTTTACATTTCAAAAGCTGGAGGAAGCAATCAAATCCATAGTACTTCCTTCTTCTTCAGTAAGTTGTATTAAAAAACTCAGTTGGTTCAGGAACTATTGATCTGAATTGACAGTGATGCTCTCAAATTCATATAAAAGAGCCATCTCATTACAAGCCCATTTAAAGAATCTCTGGCTCAGAATTAACAAAACAAGTTTTCATGGAACACTAAAAAAAAAAAAAAAAGAAAGAAAGAATAAAAGAAAATAACTTTTGAGAATAGATGGTACAAATCATTTTACTTTGGTATCATGTGTAATTTGTAAGAAGCAGCCAGAAATTCTTGTTTTAATTTCTGGAGGAATCGTTGCAGGATTTGTAGCTTGCCAAAACCCACACATTTGCAGAAACTATTGAGAAGGAGTGGCTGATAGGAACAGAGTCTACTGATGTTGCTGGAGCTAAACTGTGAATAAGGTGCCATTAAATTTGATCCATGTGAAAGTGTTAACAGTGACTAAAACCAAACCTGACAATTAAAAAGCAAAACATCTTTCATTTTTAAATTCACTACTCTGAATCCTTGTGAAAGGGGTTGGGGTTTTTATATCAAAGCTCTGTGCAAAGTGAGGAAATTAGGTAACTAGCATTAGAAATCAGAGCTCTTGAACAGAATGTAGAAGTCTAAGAGTAAAAACCTAGCACCCAGACATACTTTCATTAGAGCACCTAATTCACAGGAGTCAAACAGCTGGAGGGTTTCAAAAACACTCCAGAATATCCATCATGGATAGGAAAATAAATCCAGCCCTAAGAACACATGGCACACTGGAGGAAGAGCATGTGGCTCTTGAAAGAAGGGAGATGCAGGTCAGCAGCTCTGAGCTCCCTCTGCTAATCACCATGAGACCTTCTCATCAACAAATAAAAAATAAATAATACATGAGGAAGATCTAAAATTTACCGTGGAGGAAGAGCAGTAGAACAAAATGGTTTTGTACATGCAGTGTCTGATAAACTCTGAAGATTGCTTCCATTCCTGTGCATTTTTCTTTCCCCTCTTCGCCAAAGTCAGGACTAAAATCCATCCCTGCCTTTTGACTTCAACACTGGCTGCCCGACCTGTTTCAGAAGAAGGTGGAGCTTCTGTCCCACTTCAGGGGGTGAGGTTGCTAGTTTGGGTGGTGATGCATTCCTCCAGCATTTTTAATAAAGTGAATTAGCACAACCTGGGCTGCAGGAAGCTCCATGCCATGAGTTAGGTTTGGTGCAGTTTCATTCCCTTCCCAAAGGCCCTGAAATCTTACAGGAAATGCACAAAGCCTTGAAAGAGAGTGTTGACACCACGGAAATTTCAATTAAGGAAAGACAAAGGAAGTGAAAAAAAACCCTTTTCTGTGGATAAAATACAAAATCAAAAGACAACCTCCTATCACTGACATTCTTCCCTGGTTTTGCCTTCGATTGACAACACCTGAGTTTTCAATGTGGGGATGTAGGAACATATTTTGGAGGTTTGCCACCCATCTACCCCTTCTTGACAGCTAGCTGTGATTGGGTTTGTTTTCAAAAACTCTGCTGCAACACCAGATCACAAGGTGGGGGGAAAAAAACCCACGTGTGACAATTTGTACTGGGCTATCTCCAAGTCAGATAGAAGGTTTATCATGTCCTTCTGTGAAGCATTTAAGGTTGCATAGCTTAATAGCCACTGTGCTTGCTCTTGTGCCTGAAGTTATACAGCTGCCTGTGCATGTTACCAGAGCAAGGCCTCAGGCATCATTGTGGAGACAATTCCTTGCACAGAAGATACAGCAAAACACAGATATCACAGCTCATTTTCCATTAAAATTGATTCCTGTCTGTCCTTTTGCACTGAGGGCATTTATGACACCACTGACTCACAGGAAAACAAGGGCTGTGGAGGTGACCATGCTCATAAAATACTAAAACCTCTACTAACAAACAGGAAAGGTGATAAATATGCCCTGCAAGATGTAGTGGATTTATGCTGGGGCAAATTAAGAAGGAAGAACATCAGAGATATACATCTCAGAGCCACTTGAGCAGCAACACAGCCTCCCAGTAACTGGAAATGTCGACTCCTCTCCACTATTTTCTAAGCTAGTCGTGATCTTCACAAAGAATGCTGGCTGTTGGTACAGAGGATTGCAGCTCAGCTTTTTGCATAAAAATTCATGAGACAGTATCTATTTCAACTATCTTATACAGCAGTGAAGAGGAGAGGGGAAAAAAAAAAAGTTTAGCCCTACAACTGAGACAGGATTCATTTTGAGTAATGATTGCAAACCAGCGGTGGAAATTACAGATGCTACTTGGTTCACTATTATTTTGCAGCATCTCCAGTAATCTTCAGTGATCATTTATAACAGCATGTCTGATGACTTTCAAAACATAACTGGAAAAGATACTTCTGTGGAGAATGTGGCTACTCAGAGGAGAAATCAATCCCTGCTGCTCAGGGAGTCAACTTGGTGGTGCTGCTATCAGACAGTCAGGGATTTTGATGTCCAGGAGGAGAGCTGGGAGTGCTCCAGACCATTTCACCCCAAGCACCACCCTTGGAAATGAGAATACAAAGATCGATCCCAGGGAAGGTTTCATCACTGGCAGGGAATATCCTAATGTATAGTGGTAGAAAGGCCCCTGGCAAAACACAATACAGGCAAGTCTGGCTCGCTTAGGGTAATAAGATTTGGTTTGGGGTGACCCAAACAAAATAGAAATAGTGTTTTAGTATAAAAAATTACCAAGAAAATAAAAAATAACTGAGTAAAACAGGGGGAATGCTCTTTAAAAAAGATGAATGGCTTCATGATGATGAAGTCAAATAAGAGCTTTTGTTAGAATTATGAAATCCCTGCAGACCCTGGCAAATCAGACATGTCAATGAGTAATGGCAACAGCCACATGGAATCACTGGCTGCTTTGTGGCCCATGCAAGTGGATAGTGTGGTCCCCCCTCCATCCTTATTGGATATATATCAGTGCCATGTGAGCCACCATATCACACCATCTGCAGGCTCAGACAAGAGGCCCCACACTGAACAGGAATGCAGAACTATCTCCTTACAGTTTAACGAACACTTGAAGCAAATACTTCCCCCCAAAAAACCTGAAACATGAGGTAGAGGAAGCAGGAGGGTGTTTTAATAAAATTTGTGTGGTTGCTAAGGTAGTTGAGCAATCATATCAGCTCTGGGATTCTTTGGTTTTCTATTACAGCACGCGGAATGAAAACATCTTAACATCCAAATTTGCATTTAAACTACTCTGAAGCCCTCACAGCACAGAGGACAGCAAGAACCTCCTCTGTCCCTGATCCCACACCTCTCAGTCTTCTCCTGCCATGGCTCACCTCCAGCCTCCACCCCAGCTCAGCATCTCCAGCACACCTCACTGAGGTTTGCCCAATTTTCCTGCAGCCCAAGGTTGCTCTGAGTCACAATCTCTGGCCAAACCTACTTCTTTCTGGTTTTTTTTTTTTTTTTTTCCTCCTTAATGCATCACACACTGCAGTGGTCCTACCCATCCACATTCAGGACAAACACATGGTGTGCACACACATGCATATCCATTTCAAAGAACGTATTAAGTGCAGCCCCAGCTAAATTGCAAGATGCAATCTAATACCAGCAATTAACTGAGCACATATTTTTGTATCAGTGAGCTGCTGCAGCACAAGTGCTAGCAGTTAGATGTCTTTTCATATGGTGAAGTTTAAAAATAACTTTAGGGTACTTTTGTCATGGCAAATGCCTGCACAAGGTATTATTAGAGGAGTTATTCACACAAGCTGCAGACAAAATCTGCACCGTGATAGACAGCAGAGGCATCTGGGAAGCAAAAAGGCAGAAGAGATAGGAAACTTAACCAGGAAATATGCAAACACTTGGATTTAGACAATGTCTATAGACAGGAGTATATTCTAGTTGGTTCTTAGTTTCACTTGCTTAAAAATTAGGATGCAAAACCACCATAGGGTAAAACTGACCACAGGGTCAGAACAGCACAGTATTCATTCACTCCTTTGTTTTATCCTAGATAAAATGATAAAACTTTGTCCCTTTTCAGCTTTGGGAGTCCTTCCTAGTGAGACCATTCAAACACAATTTCTTACCAAGAGAAGGAATGTGGAGGGAAATGCACAGGATCATGTGCAGGAATCCCCAACAATTAATCACAAGTGAGATCTTTTGTCATTTTATCCTACATAAACATGATGGGCTGGACTCTAAGCCTGCCATGTATTGATGACAATCATATGGACACAAAGTACTTTTTTCCTTCCTTTCAGCATATTGCTGCCTCTTCCTGAGTTTGCTGGAGTCCTACAGGACTGAATTCAGGATGAAAAAGAGAATCACCTAAGCTGAAAGAATGCTTGGGAACCCTACATGTCTGTGCCCAACAGATGCAGAAAAAGTCAATTAAAGACTATTTATAGTTGGAGGTACTGAGCAGTAACTAGTAGTGATGTGTGGCTAGCACAGGTTTTTCCCGTGGGAACATTTTGTTATATTTCATAAACAAGATAAAGTTTGGATGTTTTGCAAACAGTTTCTCTGGATTGAGTGAGTTCAGGCCTGGCTAATTGTGCCTAGGGGGAGGTCTCGGGCTGACCAATCTAGGGCACTTCTGTAAACTCTATATATATGGAATTCAAAACAATAAAGTGCTTTTCTCCTCTCTTCGCTTGTCTGAGAACTTGGGTCAGTCCTCAGCTAGCCGCTCAACAGCGACATCGATGGATAATGGTTAAGAATACAGGTGGATAAAGCACCCATTTCCTGGGATTACTTGCTTGTCCCTAATCATTTCTGCTCATTGATTTCTTCTCCTCCTCTTCTGTTTCTGAGAATTTTGCTGTCACCTAAGAAAGCTCTAGGAGCTGAAGCTCATTTTCTCACCAGGATGCAGGGTTTCAGAACTCCCCAGCACAGGAAACAGAGTCCTTACTCTGTGATTAAATCCATGCATCAGTGGCACCCAACACTTCCCAAGGGGAGTTGTGGATTTTTTCCTTTGTGGGTTACAATGGCCAAGAGGAGAGAAGGTGAGAGCAGCCAAGTCTGTGTGGCAATGAGCAGCCTGACCCAACAAAAGGCTCCTGAAAGTAACACAGGAGAAGGACAACAGCCCAGGTACCAATTGGATCCAACATCATTTCCATGGAAGTCAATAAAACCTGGAAATAAAGCAAAACTATTTGGCTCAACACAAAAAAAGCAAGCCAACCCAACCAACCAAAAAACCAAAACAAAAAAACAAAAGCAACAAACAAACAAACAAAACCCAAAGAAACCACCACCAAAAAACCCAACAAACAAACAAAAAACCTCAACAAAACAAACACAAATCCAAAAAAAAACCCCAAACCAAAACACCCCACAAGAACAAACAAACAAAAAAAATCACCAAAAAAAAAGTCAAACCCCACCCCCAGCTTATATGTATTGCCAAAGCTAACTTTTGTGTCATGAATCTCATGACACCTCCTGTTTTCTCGAAGACCTAGCTCAAGGAGGAATAAAAGAGTTTTCATTTTTAATTAAAAAAAAATCTTTCTAGAGTTTGGTCATGACCAAAAACCAGAATGTACTCTGACAGACTTGAGAAATAAGAAACCAAATAAAAAGAATGCTCTTCTAGTATTAAAAAAAATAAAGGTAAGTTAATTTTTAAAGTGACAGCCTGATTTTTGAGATATGATTTACAAATCTGAAGTCCTCTCCCAGAAATATTCTTCCATTCTGTGGAAGTCCACAGAGCCAATACATCATTCCTTCTCAAATGTCCTTCTTGAAACTCACCCTGGAGAGCACAAACCCTTGTCTAAGCTGCACATGCTCTGCCAGGTCTCCTTTAAATGTTCACTGATACCTTGAATTCTCCTGTCTCACTTTGAACTCTCCTGTCTCATGACTCATCCTCTCCTACTTCACACCTGATGCAAAAGTCACAGTCACGTTATTGCAATTTAAGGAGTTGACAATAAATGAGACAGCAGCGGTGCTCACACTTTTCCCACATGCAAGCTGCAATAAATAATTAATTTTAGATGGTGGAACTGCACCATCAGTCCTTGCAGTGGTCACACTCTTCAGCAGCAAAATTTAGGGTGCTGCTGACCTCTGTGCTGTATGTACAAAAGTTGTTTCCACTCCTGGCTGATATGTCCTGGTGCATTTCCAACATCACAGTAAAAACTGATGTGTTCCTGTATCTCTTTGGATCCTCACTGGAACCTGGAGCACCACCTGCTTAAAGAATATGCAGAAATACTGAAATACACAAGGCCACGGCCTTAAAACTTAATGGGTTTTCTGACAGCAGTAGAACAGAAGAAGAATAAATTCATAATGTCACAAACCCTGTTGTGGATTGAAAATTCCATTCCAGCCTTCTGTGTTTTCCTGATTGGGCTCACTGCTGTTAAAGTTGTAATTATTCACACAGTTTGTAGTATACTGTGGATATCCAGAGCACCTTGTGTTAATATATTAGGAAAGAGACACAAAAAAAATACCCCATCTCAATATTCATAGATGAACAATGCCAGTGAATTGCTGACAGAATGTTTCCTGGGGTGGAAAAAAAATGGAGAAGATTCTGTTTTACGGGTTGCCAGAGGGAACAGAGATTCTAATGCACAACTTGTGCATTGCTGGAAAATGAGCACAGTCCCAAAAACAACACCCTCAGCTCAAGGTTTTCCATTATGGAGTTGTTTTTGTTTTATTTACAATGCAAACAGAAGTGCTGATTGTCATGATTCAGCGCTCTCTGAGAGAGATGGGAGCAGTAAATAGAGAAGGCAGAAGATGGAGGGACTTCCCACCACACCCAGGGCACAGCATCTCCACAGGTTTCAGATATTTTAGGAACAATGTTCCTTTGCCATCAACAAGCACTCAGACATTTCTTGCAACTGATGAGAGGACCAATATCTGACTTTCTCTTCTACCTTTTTGTGGCCTTCTTAAAATCTGTCCTCAAGGGTTTTTTAAACAGCAATTTTGGGACATCTGGAGACCATTTAAAACACTTAAATTAATACAGTTCTGAGCTAAAATGCTCATGCAGAAATGATTAAAACTTCACAGACGTGGTACACACCAGCCTTATCTTGCCAGACATCACCTGTTTAGGCACAGCTCTGGGGCAAGGTCACATCTGAGTCAATAGTCCCACAGGATGTTATGTGGTTGTTTGAGACAAGATAAGGCAGAAAACAAACATCCACCACCACTTCTCACCATTAACAGCCTCGCTGAATTTTTCATGGGGTCTCCTTGTGTTCTCTGCTCTCCTGACTAGCCTGACTCAAATTTGGGCAACTGCCTTGCTTGAACTCATTGTTAGGTGCCACTAACCACAAAATCTTCCACATGATCCTAATTCTGCTCGGGGAGAGGAAAGACACTCCAGGAATTGCCAGATCAGGCTTGGAGGAAGTTTTTCTGACTTGACTGGTGAGCAGAAGTTGTGCTGCTTCCAGCCCCTTGGCACCACAAGTGTTTCTTGATGGTGTTGCCACATGTCTGAGAATTTGGCTCATTACAGTTGTGTTGGGTTTGTACAGCCAGTTTTTGGTAGCCACACTCTCACTCCCCTGTGGATGGACAGGGGAGAGGAAACATAATGAAGATTTCATGAGTTGAGGTAAGAGCTGGGAGAGATCACTCACTAAATACTGTCACAGGGAAAACAGACTGAATTAGAGATATTAATTGAAATTATTGCTAGCAAAATCAGAGCAGGATAGTGAGAAGTAAAATAGACCCTTGAAAACACAAGCCCTGCCAGCAAACTACTCCAGCCTGGGCTTCTCCAGGGGCTGCAGGTGGATCTCTGCACCCTTGTGTCACCAATGGGTTGCAGGGCAGGGGCACAAGGTTTTTTTTTCTCTTTATTCATTGGAGACTGGCGTTTGAGTAACCATGCAGGATAAGATATGACTGAATCTCATGAATCCTCCTCTGCAGTTGAGCAAGAGAGTTTGAGAGAGGGCAGGCTGGATTAGAAAAAAAAGCCTTGAACAGAAGTTCATGAATGCTCCAAGGACATGGGTTATCTGGCTTTAAGTTCCCAAATAGTTATGGCCTTGGGGATTCAATATCCCACTGCTTGACCTCTGTAGTGAAAGCACCTAGCAAAATAAAAAGGAAAACTTAAGATAAAATGAGGAGAGTGGGGGGAACTCAGACCCAGTGGCAACGTAAGGACATTGGTCAGCAGGGCTTGGGAAAGGTAGGAATTCCAGACTTGAGAAATCATCCAAAAACTCAGAAGTGAGTAGTCTACTTGCAATTGTTTTGCCTGGCAGCTTGAAATCCATGCAGCTGCTTGAATTTTAGTTGTGAGGGAGAAAGTGCCACTGTCTGTGCAGGTTTCAGCTGGAATCTGAAGCCATCCAGAAACCACCACTCGAATCTCTGCCCAGCACTGTAACAGAGCTGCCACCAGCTGGGAACAGAGAATGTGCTCCCACAGGTGGCACATCTGTTGGCAAAAATAACCCTGATGAGAAATTCTGCCTTTTCCACACACCCAGGAGGATCTGGGACAGCTCTTGACCTCCATCAGGATGGCACATCCTGAAACCTGTGTGGGGACATTCTGCATGATAAAAGCTTAACTCACCATGGTATGTAAGTATTTAACACAAATACCCTTTCTTACAAGGATTTTTTTTCAAGAAGAGTAATATTCTTCCACTAATCTTGGGGGGTTAAAAAAGTAGAAAATGGCATCATGTACTAACTGGAATATAAAATATAGAATTCATTTGAGGTCTAGTACATGTGGGGAAATATATATTTTCTTTTAAAAGATTAATTTAGTTCGTATATCCATGCTAATGTGGTGTTAGCATTTGTAATAAGGACACCTGAGTGCCCCAGCTGAGCCCAGATCCCTGTGGTGCCAGGAACTGAACACACCCAGGGGTTAGAAAGCATATTAGCTCCTTCCTTAGATGTTCTCAAACAAATAAATAGAAGAAACACGTATTCTCATTTTACAGTTGGACAACTGAGGCACAAAGAAATTAACCACCAGTCACAGAGCCTGAGGTGCACACCAGTGTTTCTCAGCCCTGTACCTAAGTGGGAAGGCCATTCCTCCTTCCATGTGTTTTCTCTGAGATTCTTTACACTTTGTTAATTAAACACAAGTGACTTCAGTCGTGATCAGAAAGAATGCACCTGTTTTCCTTGCCATAAAGGGATTCTGTAGGGCACATCCATGTATTTTTCCCAGGCAATTGCCTTCCCACTGTGTGGTCTCTATGTTGGTTCTCCTTAACATATATAAACTATGAACTGAAGCCATTGCTCTTGTCCTTAAACCGGTCATAATAATCTCTCCCCTCAGCAGAAAATAAAATAAAATCATGGCCATTTATTTGTAGAACTTGGCAAACAACCTTATATTTTCAGAAGAGGATGTGTGCACTGGGGAGCAGTGAGTTCCCCTGCTAAGCATCTGGGTGTATTCCTGGGCAAGACCTTGGCAGATATGGCAGAGGAGATGAGTACTGAAAAAAGGCTGCAGGAGGTGGGAACCTGCTGCAGACTTCTCCTAGCAGCAGAGCAGTTTTATTGACAGACACATCCAAGTGCATATTTGTGTATGTTTGTGTGGAAACTGAGGACCCTGTCCAAGCCAACAGCAAGGAAAATACAGCTGGGTCCAGTGCACAGTGTCTCATTTCTAAGGAGACTCTACAGATTCCAAGAAAAGCAAAGCGAAAGAAGTTCTTCCCAATGCCCATCTCAGATTGCTGGAGACATCAGAGGGAAGCCAAAGTGGAGAAGCTGCAGATATGGATTAAATTATCTGAAAGAAGAAATCCCCAGTAACTTCCATGGCCCTTTGATAAGGTCTCCAGGGAGCAGATGATCAGCAAAGATAACGTTCTGGAACTGCACAGCATTTCCTGTCTGTCTGTGTTACATATTTAGCAATGTACCACCAGGACTGCAGAGGACAGCATTATTTCTTGATTATACAATATCATGTATCTATTCAAACTTTTCTGTGGAAGACAGGAGCATAATGCATTATAAAACTATTTATTTTTCTGCCACTTCCAATTTTTTTCTCCAGTCACTCCCAGCCTTGTTGGTTTCAACATCCATGATACATGAACTTCACTTCAGCTTTCATTCAGAGATATTCACAAGAGCTGAAAAATAGGAAAAATTTGGTTACAGCACCAGAAAAAACATGTTCAGACCTACATCTGAAATTTATTTTGTCATTAAATAAATTCTTCTCTTTCCTTTTTTTTTTTTAAAGAAGAGTTTTTCTCCTCTTCGTCTTATCAAGAAAATTCTTAGCATTGTTTTGCTACATTACAGGTCAACATGTGCTTTGGCTAACTGTGGTATAAAGGTGTGATACACAACCTTCTGCTGTTCAAATCACAGGACACAATCCCAAGACTCATCTGGAAATTGGTATCTTTCAGACAAATCTTTCTTCTCCTGATGCTGCCTTTTCCCACATGTATTGAACTGGTGACCAGAAAATGTAGGAGGGGGAAAAAAAACCAACAAAGCAATTCTTGACTGACCCAGCAGAGGAACAGACCTTCTGGCACTTTTCCAGCATCCCTGACATTGAGGTTATTACAGAAATCCAATCACATGCTTTACAATTAGAGCTTGGGTTATCAAAATTACTGGCTTGTTTTTCACCACGTCTAAGGTGAAAGGTGACAGAAAACAGCAAACTAACAGAGAATGGGTAAATACAATTGTCAAGCATATTGGGCAAAGCACAACAATTAAGAAATGACCATTGGGATTAGGTTCCTCAGCCCTACATTAGACCTCTGACAATGGAGTTGAAGCATGACTGACAGAGGATCATGACTGCACTGCTCGGAGCCTGGATCCTGTAAAGCCCCTCACTGGAGCCCTGACACAAAAGTAATTAAATAAATCAGACAGAAAAATGGCATGTCCTTCACGTCTGGGGCCACAGACACTGCTCATCGTTCCATGACACACATGCAGTGATGGGGAGAAAAAAATGCTAAGAAACTCAAGTATGGCCAACATTATAAAGCTCTGATGTCAGTGACAATTCTTCAGGCAGACACTAGAAAGGGTTAAAATGCCCCAGTAATTCCCTCGTCTTGTCTACCTCCTAATTCCATCACCTGCTGCCATCCAGAGAATCTCAGGTTAAATGGTTTGCTCATGCCTTCTCTGTCCAGGGCAGTCACCCAGGGAAGCAGGAAGGTGCTGAGAATTCGGGAGGTGTCAGCACGGGGTGAGACCTCTGTGCTGCCCTGGGCCATTCCCTCAGACTGGGCCCTACAGGAATTCAGGATTTGGATGCCAGTGGCACAAATTCAACCCACCAGGCAGCATAAAGCAAGGGGCAAACGCCTGCAAGGGCTGTGAACAGTCTGAAAAGTGAGAGTGCAGCCTCCCAAAACTATACTTAGTTTTGTTTATCATCAACGATTAGCCCTGCTCTGATTTACACCCCGCTGAGCATACCCAGGTCACAATCCATTTGTGTGAGGAACAACACAGGATTCAGGTTCCAACTCTGTTTTTCATTCCTTTAAGCAACAGCTGACATAGAGTCTTGTTCCAGATTGTCTCTTAACAGTCTGTGGAGGGATCATGTATTCTGGGCACCAAACCAGCATCAACACTCCCGGGTGGGGATGGATGGTGAGAGGAGAAAGACAAGTGGAGGTAGGAAAATTTTGCCAAAACAAAACAGCAGAACTTCCTGGCTTCTCCCCAGTCTCCACAATTCACTGTCCTTCTCAAAGGAAGGTGGAAATCCCACCAAGGAGGGTCCTTGCAGATCCCTGACCTGGTTGTTCTGAATGCTGGGGAAAAGGATGCTTGCCCTGGTTGTGCTGGAATGGGTAATTATATCACACAGCACAGCCAGTGGGCATATCAGGGAATATTCCACTCAAAGAGGAAAGAAGTTGCAGGCAGCAGTAAAGCTGAGCTATTTGCTCAACCTACCTTGGAAGAAATAATACCTTTCTTTGTGCAGAAGTACAAAAAGTACATGGTAACACAGCGGAAACATGTTCTTAAGTAAACAAGTGTTAAAAAAAAGCTGTTATAAGAATGCAATGGTTGGGCATTTGGGTTAATGCATTTGCCAGGGTTTCTACAGCAACACAGTGAATTAACTTTCAATCATGATGAAATAGACTTCTGTTTTGACTATGTCGGAATTCAATTCACATGTCTTCCACTCTCCAGCTTCCTCGCTCTCCTTGACTCTTTTCAGGGGAGAAAAAGAGGATGAAGGAGGCACCATTCATTCAGCTTGACAATGTAGCTGCTGAAGAGCACACCTCTGGACTGACCACTTCACTGGGTCTGCAGCACAGCTGTTACTTTCTGCAGGTGAATCTGCTGCTGCACAACGAGCTTGGGAGATGCTGAGTGCTTCAGAGTCCTGTTGGCTTCAAAGGGAACTCCAGCATTCTCTACACCCTTCCTCCAGGGCAGGATCAAGACCTCTAAGAACCAGTTCAAAATTGTACTGCAACCTACAGCTCACATTTAAAGCTCTGGGCCTTTTATACCTTTTTTTTCAGGATGCTTTAGACATCCTCCTTTGCCTGCCCTCATGTGTTATGTAGAAGAAGCATAACTGGTTTATTAATGCCAGCTCAAAGTCACATACACATGCATAGACACACTCTCAGACAAATCCTCCTCTCTATTACAATAAATATCTCATAAAAAATTACATACCCTGAATATATTCAGCAGCAAAATAGCAGCTGTTGCATAGTTTGAGGGGTTTTTATTTTTAACTTATTAATATGCTGATCAGATTCTTGTAATCAGAAACAAGGGACATTAATCTCATAAAATATGTAAACTGTATTTTATCTGAGAAAAAAAAAATAAAAGGAAAATGTCAAAGCTGTAGCTTCTTTCCTTTCTTTTCTTTATTTCATGAGGTGAGAAGACATCTGCAGGTGGAGTTGAAAGTGACTGCAGGTTACCACCACAGGCCCAGAGTAGCAGATGAGAGGTCAAGAGAGAACACAGAGCTTTTGGCCCATGGTTTAATTTTTGTCCTGATCAGTGGCTGCTCTGAGAGCAGTTCTGAGTCACAGTTCATGTGAACAGAGCTGGTGGCTGCCTCTACATCCACCTCAGAAAAATCATGTTTACAAAAGGCATCCCTTGTAGGCAGAGACAAGCAGGAGCCCCAGGGATTTAGATCAGCACCTGCAAAGAGAGTGGGACCCCCTTCAGTGACTAAAAGTCAGTATTTTATAATACCACTAAGCAAGGAGAAGAGAGGCTGGCCTCCTCTCTTGCTTCCATGGACAATTTCTTCAGAAGACACACCAAAGTTTGTCAAGGAAAGAGGCAAAGGAAGGAGCCATGAGCTGGCAGGGAAGAGATTCAGGTTTTAGCATCAACACTTCAGGGGCTTTGATATAAAATCTGAGATGTTTTAAACCGACCTGATAGGGAATATCAGCATTTGGCATTTGGTGGTTTCTGAAAATCTAAGGTTGCACAGAGCAAACTGAACAAGACCAAAACCTTGGGGTAGCTATGTATTTAGTCAGTGATCAATTCAGGAGAAAAAACACAAACTCACCAGAACCAACCAAACAAGGAAGAGCTGCATTTTGAATTTAAACTCAACAAATGTTTATATTTTATTGAGCTAAGGACAGACATTGAGTTTTTAAGATCTTTCTTACACTTTAATCAATATCCTTCTCCGGGTTCTTTAAAAACAGGAGTGAATGTTTCAAAAACTTGAGTAGGGAGAGAGCAATGCAAAAGATGCCTGAGTTGGATCAGTTCAGGTGTTTTCTAGTGATGAAATACAATTAAAACCAGCTTGGTCTTTTTGGGCTTGCCACACATCTCTTCAGAGGCAAAAGCTCTCTGGTCACCTCCACCACAGTTAATCAAGAGATGCCTTCACAATGATGATTGTATCAAATCTGACCCAACAGGATTTGTCATTTAATCTTCCATTAATAGATCCAGTCATACGAAGTTAAATCTAGTAAGGCCAGTCCAGTTCAATGCACAAAAAACCAGAACAAACTTTGCAAAATCTTGGAGGTAACCTGGTAGTTACAACCTAACAATCACTGAGTTGGTGACAATGAAAAACTAAAAATTCTGCTTTTATTTTTCCAAATTGTAGGGTGTCTTCAGCTGCAACTTTTTTGTTTTTTTCCACCACTAACCTGCCATACATTAGTTGCAAACTATGCATTATATATCAAATGCATACCTGATTTTGAACATAAATTTTAGCTCTGGAGGAAACTTCTGGTACAAGAGGAGAACTTTGAGAAAGATGGCCCATTAACCATGAATTTTCTCTGAAACAAGGAGGCATTTTTGCTTGTTTTGTTTCAGCAGAGTGTCTGTAGTACTGTATTAAGTTCAAACCTACCAAACAGATAAATTTAGGGAGTTTAGGTTTTGTCAGAAGCCAGATGGGGTAAAATACCTGTACAAAAGCTGTGTCCTTCCTCTTTCCTCAGGAACCTGGTAGCTGTCAAAGTCAAGATAAGGGATAATGTTTGCCTTTGGTGTGTTCTGCCATCCTTACATGCTGTCATGTGGATGCAAATTGTGACTCTTGGCACAGCTGAGAGAGGAGCTCAACAGAAGGTGGAATCAGTGCCCCTGAGGACAGTCAAAGATGCAGAGGGAGCCCTGGGCTGTTCTACAAGCAAGGAGACACGACAGATTCTGTAGTCAAATAACAACTCAGGTAAAAATCTCACACCTGCACCTGCTGTAGTCAAAGCAGTTTCACCACTGAGAGCTCCACACTGACCTCATATCTTCCTTTGAACCAGAACTGTGGCCCTAGGAAGAGAGGAAATAAAGGATTAAGCTGAAGTGAAAATTTTGAACAGGATTTTTTCTTTTAGTGCATTTTCATAAAACATGTTTTATATGTGACAGCCTTGCCAGACAGATCATTTATCCACCATGGTCACTGAAATGAAAATCAGAAGACACCAGTTCTGTTTGCAAATTTGCTGTTTCTGTCCATATTTACAGGCTGCTGGTGAAATTTGTAGAATATAATGCCAACACTCACCTCAGAAACAAAATGTTCTCGGTTATCAAATCTTTGGGAAAACCCTGGTAGTTCAGCAAGTAAAGGCACTCACAGGACAGCAAGAGGCATTTAGCCTCAAATTTGGGGCTGCCACTTGCTACTTTTAGACTCATGACCTACAGAGCTCCTGCATGAGATATGATAACAGCAAAATCATTCCAGTTCAGGTATTTGCACATCTGAGACCTGTAAGGTTTGAATACAGGCACAGATGCTGAAGGCTTGCTCAAAAAAAAAAAAAAAAAAAAAAAAAAAATTGAGAACAACTAGAAAAATCCGGTGCTTACTGATTGTGGCTAGCACAGGTTCTTCCCATGGGAACATTTTGCTATATTTCATAAACAAGATAAAGTTTGGATGTTTTGCAAACAGTTTCTCTGGATTGAGTGAGTTCGGGCTTGGCCAATTGTGCCTAGGGGGAGGTCTCGGGCTGACCAATCTGGGGCACTTCTGTAGACTCTATATATATGGAATTCAAAACAATAAACTTCCTTTTCTCCTCTCTTCGCTTGTCTGAGAACTTGGGTCAGTCCTCAGCTAGCCGCTCAACAGCGACAACTGATAAGGCAGATCTCTGCCAGTCAGACTCACGAAACAGTCTGACAAATGTTACTGGTGACCTGTGGGAAACAAAATATTGGAACCAGCATAAGATGATTGCAGGAATGATGACCTCAGAGTGAGAAGAGTGATCTTCCTGCACAGACATTTCACAAACTGATGTCCTAACAGCAAATTTAAAGTGTTTTCAGCCATAGGCTAGGAAAAAAAGGGCTGGAGAGGAAGTCAGATTCCAAGGAGGTGGGAAGCAATACATTAGAAATACATTATTTGTGACTCAGACCAGATAACTAGACACTGAGCTCTTATTTTTTGAGGGCCAGCATGAAAAAGAAGGAAGGCAACAACAATTATAGGAATATCACTGCATGTATCCCTGTCTGAAGTCATCTCCAGGCCACTTGTCTGCTTTACTGGTGGAACTGGCTTGGTCCCCAGCAGGAAGGTGGCTTACAAGGCATTTTCAGGCCCTGCAAAATCTGATTATCATGAGAATGAAATGAAGGAGCAGAATTTCACAAAACTGAAGCACTGTCAAGCTCCTTAAAGGGACTCAAATATTCAATGGACAAGACACAAGCTTTATTTTCCAGGACAGAGCTCCAGGTAACAAAGTCTGATAAAAGACAATTTTGCCACAGGAAGAAATCGCCTTCCTGCTTCCTCAAAGGATGGAACAAACAGGAGACTGCAGAACTGAACTGTACTACAGTGCTCTTTATACATCCTGTGTGAGCTGCTCACCTTCAAGCTTACCAAAGACCTCGATGAAGATGTAAAATGTTTAAGATCATCTCCTGCACTCTGTGCTTGAAATAAAGGGTACTAATCAGCCCAGCAGGCTGCAGCAAGCTGACATATTGCTGATTGTGTCAGAAAGATGGAACTTTTGAATCAGACTCGTAAGATTCACTAACTTTAATAATATGGTGTAGCACACTCCCTTGGGCTTGTTGCATACACAGGTCTGCAGCTTTTTTTGAGGTGCCATCCTTTTAGTAGCATGTCAGGAGAGCAAAGGACTTTAAAACTTTTGCAGTTATTACATATATTTCTTTTTTTCCTTTTTTTTTTTTTTTAAATTTGGACAAACAGAGAAGCTTTCTCTCAGATCCCTCAGAAGCTGCAGAAGTTAACATGCCATCTGGATGTCCCTGAAGTGTAACAACAGAAACTTAGCGGCTGCTGTTATCAGCCTTCTGCACCACAAAGGCAGAATTCAGACTTTGGACTCAAAAAAAAAAAAAAAAAAAAAATTGCTTCTCAGACTTAAGACATTCCAGCCTTAATCAAGGGCAGCCACAGGGAGGAATTTTGAGATGCAAACCTAACCTGCTGGGTCAGAAGCTAGGAGTGGACAGCTAGTGCCAAAGACAATGGAAAGCAGAGGAATGGCTGTGTCAGCAGTGCCCAGAGCTGTCTCCAGGCTCACGAAATGGCTCTGTGCCTGTGCTGATCACACCACTGTGGATTTATGTGTCTGCCACAGATTCACAACTGCATCAAGCAGTAGCAGCTGTAGATCCACACAATCAGAAGGGCTGAGAAGGAGGAGGCGAGTGTGAGCCCGTTCCTCAGAGATTTTGAGAAGAGGGGAAATCTTCTTGATGTTTGAAAAATAAAGCTAAAGACATCACTACCAGAGACAATAATGTGGCTTCCCTTAACAGGCATTTTTAACCCACAGAACATCTCATCCTCAGATAGACATCTCAAGTAGGTCACTGGCTTGTGCCCTAGAAAGATTTATTCCTTTCCATTGCCTATAAAAAGCAACCCAGATGATTAGCTCAGATTTAGATATCTAGAATTAAGTGAGCTAAGATGCTTTCATCATAAGAAGATACGATTATTTGCTTTGTTATTTAAACAAGGAATAAAAACGTTATGCTTGTGCTGAGAATCACTTTCTGGCTGGCAAACAATTGTGGTGTTACATTTAGAAAGATGGTTTCCTCAGGCACATGAAGAATGCAGATGCCTCAACACAGCTGCAATTCATTGAAGGGCACCACATCTGAACAAAGAGCACAAAAAGTGCTACAAGCAGCATCAGAACTTGCTACCCAAGCTGTACCAAAAGCTGAAATTTTGGTGACATTGACTCTGCATGATTAAAGCACCTAGAGCCAGAAAAATTGTCCTGTGCAAGGACTGTGCCTTCAGACTTCTGACTGCTGTAATTTGCTGCATCTCCATTGACTCCAGCATACCTGTGTTTAATCACCCTGCAATTAATCTGTCCATTCCCACAAAAATGGGGTGCTCAGCTAACTATCAGAACTCCCACCTTGTTTCACAACACAGGTGCAGCTGCAGTGGTCTGGGAGTCCACTCTCCCACAGAAATTCCCACTGCAGCCCTGACAGCAGCAGACACGTTTGGCTGGTCAGATGCTCCAGCTGCTCCTCTGGCAAACACTCACTGGTTTCTGTAATTATTTTATGCTCTTAAAAAGCTTTTATTTGATTGGGTGTTTTGTTTGCAGTATTGTCTGACGAACAGCAGAGGATGCCCAAAGAATACATGGACTGAAGAGCACGAGGTGTCAGGTGCCCTACAGGGCTCAGTTTCTGTGCAAAACCAGAATTTCCAACACCAGAGGCACAGAGAAATCCTCTTTGCTGCTTCAGTTCATACCCTGTCCAGCCAATGGGCTGGACAGAAACTAAATAGCAACACCCTGCCATGACTTTTTGAATCCTTTATATCATTTAACAGTGTTGACTGTGCCCCTTTTCATCCATACAAACACCTGAACGTGGGCAAATTTTCTCTTAACACAAAAATCTACCTCACGCAAAAATTACCCTGATTTCTCTTAATTTTGTGGGTGTTTGAAGTAGGGAGTAAACTAGTCTTATTAGTCAGTCATTAGTTGACATCCTTCTCATTACAGACTGAAAAATTAAATTCAAGGGGTTTCATCAGGGGGGAAAAAAGCATAGATGAAATATCAGTGCCACTTTGTTCACACTCACTGGGTTTGCAAAGAAGCTGTAAAAAGTGATAACTTAGTGACCCTGAAAGAAAGTGATCACTAAAACTTATGGGTTAAATAATCAGGCAGGAAAAAACACTTATCTATTTGGAATTTTGGCCACTCCCAGGTATGTCTCTGTTTGAAAGGGCAATTAATGTGTTTCCTGTGTTTGATAGTGATGAGGAGGCTAGCAGGGATGTCCAAAAGGAAAGTAGCATCATGAATTAGCATGGGGAAAGCTGTTGCTTGTTGCTTATTCAAAATTTGATCATGAATAACCTACAACTTCAAATTTTGAAAACATTTTTGGGGTTTTTTTTACTTTGGGTGTTATTACAACCGTAGCATATGGATGTGAAATCTGGAAATCCATCAGGAGTATAGGCAGGTGTCTAAACACCTTCAAAAGGAAATTGCTAGAAACATACTAGATATAATATGGCATTAATTTATAAAAAATACTGAGATTCCTCAGACAATCAGACTTTAAAATTATCAAGTAAGGAAATAGAAGTATCTTGAGTATGAGTTAATAATTAAATCAGAGCATCTGCCATTGCAAGTGTGTTATGAAATGCTGTGAAAAGGCACATACAAAGGGTTTAAACTGGCAAAATTGTCAGAACTTCACAGCACACAGGCTTTGGAAGTTGCATCCCATTGTTGAAGTAACTGACTGAATGAACTTAATGACACAAGTTATGTTTCCTGTGGCAGGAAAGATCCAGATTCAAATTGTGGGATAAAAAAAAAACCCAGCATGTCCTGAATAGACCAAGCATGTAAAGACTTACAACAGAGATACAGAAAGAAAAGTCTTAGAAATTTTTTCTCACCAAGCTTACTGGCAAACTTGAGGGTGAAATATGTTCTCAGAAACATTGATCAGCTCACAAGTCAGTTGTGAATAGAAAAGCAGTGAAACCTGTTATTTGCAATTATTTTTTTGCTATTTATTTCTAATGCCTACTTTTTTACAATTTTAAAAAAATTTACAGATTAATTTTGCCCATTAATTGAATAATGGACTTTGTTTTTTAACACCTTGGGCTTTTTCCTTTAAAAAAAGAGTCAGTAAAACCAAAATTTTTATATATAGTAGAGGTAAAAAAACCAGTAAGCTTATTGTTCTGATCTGGAATGGCAATTAAACTAAAAATCAATTACATTTTTTCTAAATGTACCACAGATGTTAATATTTTTGTTTTGGAACAGATACTTCTATATCATTGATTGTTCTGAAAAAGTGAAAATAATCTAACCTTTCCCTCCCTTCCTAATAAGGAGTGTGAACACTTCTCTTCTTTAATTAAATGTTGAAAATATTGAGATTTATGTAGGCAGATTTGGCAGCTTTTTCATATCTACTTGGACTGCATAGTATATTTTTATGTATGCCTCTGTATGCAAAGCAATTTTTTTTTACTAAGTTTGTTTTGTCATACATGGATCAGATACTAGTAATGTCAGAAGACCTATTCTCTTGCCACTTAAAGCTGTGTGAATTGGAAATAATCACTGAAATCAGCAGAGTCACAAGGATGTAAAAACTGCAAGAACAGCATGCAAGGTGTCGGAAATATCTGAGACACATGAGTGAAATCACTACTGCCAGTCAAGAACTGCAGATCAGCCCTGAAAATTAGGCTGGAATTATATTTTCCTTTTGCAGCTTTGTATTGTTTTCTCAAATTTGTATTTGGTAATATGTTTCACCCTCTTAATTTTTTCCTTTGCAAGTGCATTTTGTCACTGCCAGTTGTCAGTGGACAATTGCAATTCTGTGCTGCAAAATTCAGAGCCAGATCCAAAATTCAGAGCCAGAACCAAAATTCAGAGCCAGATCCAAAATTCAGAGCCAGAACCAAAATTCAGAGCCAGATCCAAAATTCAGAGCCAGAACCAAAATTCAGAGCCAGATCCAAAGTTCAGCTCATGCTCCACTCTGTCCTGAACGAGAGTGCTAGCTTGGGCCATCATATAATTGAGAGTAAACTCAGGATTTGGATTTGGACTCAGGTCCAGCCTCAGCTTCCATGGAGCCTGGTGCTGTTCTGATTCCAGGGTTTCATTCCAGACTTCTTGTAATTTGTGCTATTTAACATCTACTAATCCTTTTTCCTTTTTTTTTTTTTTTTTTTTTTTTTTTTTTTTGGTGGGGGGGATGTCATTTCAGACTTCAGAACCATATTTAGGAAAAAAAAAATAATAAAAAAGAGCCAAACCCAAAACAAAACAGAGGGAATCTAACAAACCTTCGTGTATTTTTTTTCCCCAACATCAGCAGATGTAGGGAAACGACAGATTTAAAAAAAAAAAAAACAAAAGTGTGTGGGAAACAGCTGCAGAGCAATGTTTAAACACACAGGGGCAAACAAAGGCAGCCAGCAGCGCCGTGAAGAGATCTCCCATCCTCAGGACGGCAAAGCTCTCCCTGAGAACCACGCGGGACAAAGGAGCATCCCGAGGATGCTCGCAGCCTCTCCGACCTGCCCAGGAGATGCGGGAAAAGCTGGGAAGGAGAGGCGATTCCCGCTGCCGGTCACGCCTGCCTGGAGGAGGAGGACGGGAGGATTCCACAAAGGATTTCCTGCCCACAAGCAGGGCTTTGTGCTCTTTGTGAGGTGCGCTGCTCTCGGTCCCTCCTCCTCCAGCCATCCAGGGAGCTGGAGGTGAACCAGGGAAGAGCTGCGAGGACAATTAAAGCACCGGGAAATGCGCCTGGTGGCTTAAATAAATCAAGTGTTTCTCTGCGGAGAGACACGTTGAGAGGGGGTGAATTAATTAGAGGTTGCAGCCAACTAGGAGGGATTAAAAATTTGGTGGCCGAGGGAGGTTTTCGGTGTGGAGACAAAGAGATGTGGAGGTTTGACATCTGCTGGAGTTGGAGGTAAAACAATTTAGAGCAGGGGAAAAAAATTAAAAAAGGAAAAAAAGAATTAAAGAAGGACGATTAACTACTAGGCAAACACACCAAACTGAGATGTAAAGATTTGCACTGAATTTCCCCCATAAATTCTGGAGGTTTTTTTTTCCTTTAGAAGATAGGCTGCAGGTTAAGCAGGAATTAATTTTAGCAAGTTCAACCGCATGCACTGCAAAAAGAGTTGGAATAAAAGATCAAAACAGGCCCTCCTAGCTTTGTAAATAAGGAGTCCAATAATAAGCAGCTAAGCTCACATTCCAGGCTCCTGAGGACACATTGCAGGCAGGAACGTGACATGATTTTCCAAAGGCTGCATGACAAATCTGTGCCCAGACCTGAAGAGAGACCCCAGGATTCCCGACAGGAATGCTCTTTGTCCTTGCCGTGTTTCCATCCCGCCCTTTCTTTCTTTAAAGCGCTTATCCCCTTCCTGTCCTGCTCCCTTCCTCCTTTGCTCCGTGCTTGCCACCAGGTCCCATTCCTGCCTGGAGTCTTCTCTGCCCCTCCTCCCCCCCTCTCCCATTTTTCTTTGGAGCCTCTGGAATTCTGCACTGACATCTCCTGCAGGAAAACTGGGCTGGTGCACTTCCTAGCCAGGACACAGTGCTGTTGGCCACATTTTCCGGGAGACACCCACGGGTGACAAAGATCAGGAATGAGAAAAAAAAGATGTTTACTGCTGGTCTGAATGTCAGGAATGTGTCAAAGAGGGTGAGGGCTGCAGTGTGGAGCTGCCACTCCAGGAGAGAGACAAAAAAACTGTCCTGGCCATGAATAAACCTTTCAACCTCCTTGGTGATCTTCCTGTCTCCTGCAGAGCTCTCCCCACGACCACAGAAGAGTCCTGCCACCACTGATGCCACCCTGACCATTTTGCTGCAATCCAAAACAGGGAGTCTCCCATCAGAGGGTATGGAAATGAGGGTGAACCTACAAGCAGCTTCAGCACTGGCCCTCTTAATTTTCCCAGTTTCTTCCTACTATAATATCCGTATCTAAAATCTCAGCCTTGTCTATTGCTTTAAACAGTCACTTTTCCTCTATTTCCAAACCCTCAGATCAGTTCTGTTCAAAAGAGGAACATATTAATAGCAACCTCTATATTCCCTCTAGGATACTCTCAAGTCTTACTGTGTTTTTAATCTTTGCAGAGCCCAAAAAACCAACCACATCAGGTGATGTGAATACCAGGGGTTTTTTTCATTTCTTTATGGACGTGACTAGTTAGGAGTTCTGCAAAGATTAAAAACACCATTCAATAAAACTATAGATTTGAAAAAGGTGCATCATGATATGATTAACAGGGGATTCAAAAGAGAAGATAAAAAGAATATTCCTGACATCTACAGTGTGGTAAAAATCTACAGAATAGGTGGAGCAGCATTGACCTGCTCTTTAATAACAGCGAGAGATAAAACAACCTCATCAAAACTTGGAAGGCATCAGAAGCAGAAAGATTAGGCTGAGATTTCTGGATTTCCAGATTGCAAAGAAAAAGAGTCTGTTTAGCTGGTCTGAAACCAAAGAAGAAGAAAAGCTGTGAAAATGGAAACCAGAACATTGTGTTTTGACCATAGGCTACAGGGTAATATTCATGGTCAGGGGAGGAGAGGAATTGAGTTTCTCCTGTGGACTGGGGGGAGCAAAAAAAGCTCCTACAGCACATGACATTTAAAACTGCAAGCAGAGTGCCACAACTGGTGTGTCATCTACGTTCTCTAACTTCAGTTTTCTCAGTTTGCATTAAGGATACATTCAAAACTCACTTCTTTAGAGTTTTGTTTTCATCTTGCTCTTCAAGTGTGTTTTTCCCTTCCAGCACACAGTAATCCTTCTGGTGTGTTATATAACAGAATATTCTACCCTGGGAAAATATTTTTTTGTTCTTGTTTGCAACTCTTCACTCTTTTCTGAAAAGTTATCCTGTTTTGGGGTAAACACAGTGAAATAGAAAATGACAGGCAGAAGAGATGTTTACTATTGCACCTTTTGAGTAAGTTGCAACACAGTGCCATGGTCTTGGCTGGTCACCACAGAGAGCATCTTGACCATTTGCTGTGACTTTTTGTAGGCTGACACATTATGTGACAATAAAGCTCATCAGTGGGTGATGATTCTGTTCCATGGCAACTTCCTGTGTTTCAAATCATTATTCTTCTATGCTGGAACACAAAGAAAATGCTTTCATAAAAGGCTGTAAATGCCTGTTCTCTGGCATTTCTGTTACCTGGTGACTAGAATCCTTACCCGGAATTTCTTTTTTCCCCCCATTCCAGGTCACTCAAAATGAAGTGTTTGTTTTCCTCACTACAGTCAAAGCATAATCCTCTTCTCCCCCCAATTTCACTGCAATTTTTTGTCCTGACTGAAAGCATTGTGAATAACAGCAAGTAGTTGCTTCCATCAGACTCAGCTTCAAAATAAGAACCAAAACCCCAATGCTTGCTTCACTGTAGATACACAGTTTACCCTCATTGAAACCAGAACAAATGAATAGTTTTTTTAAAGGATAGTCCTATAAAGTTTGTACAAATAACTGCTAAATAACTGACCTAAAACTGAAAAAATAAAGAAGAATCAGGCCCATTGAACTGTCAGTTGTTAAGTAAATCCACCATGAGAGTAACATAGACCAAGCACCAAGTTGTAGTTCTGAGTCCAGTGTGTCTTCTGAAACAGACTGAGGTCTTTGAGATTACATTTGAGGGGGAGGTTGGGTGTGTTTCTGATTTTCCCATATGAGCAAGAGACCCTGGCAATCTTGGACACCCTGAGCACTGGTTACCACCACTCCTTGTTTTCATCCTCCCTTTGTGCATTCTGCACCCTTAAGGAGAAAAACCTTCAATCAACACCAGCCTCGCTGCAGCATGTGGCTTCATCACCTTTGCAACACATTTAGCAAGGGAAATATTGCATGAACAGCAGGGAAAATTATTTATCTGTAACAGGTGATGAGTGCTTCATTTTGGGTCAGACCTATCCTAACTGAAGGAGAAAGTAATCACCTTATTCTTCACAAAACTCAAAGGCAGGAAAGCTTAGAGCTTCATCCCTGTGGCCACACAGCACCACACTCGATTGTCCCAGCCAGATTTCTGCTTTCTCAGCCCTCTGAGACTCCTGCAGCTGAACCACACAATGTCTTCTCCAGCAGCATCTGTGCAGCAGGAATCTTCAGCCTACAGAGAAGCTTGGGAGACAGACTGCTTCCTTACACGTGGTTGCTTTTGTCAGCACATAAATCAGCCCCTGAGAGGCCTCAGAAAGCAGTTCTGATCCAGGGGAGGGTGCCTCAGCTAGAGAGGAGGGACAACTGCTCTAAGCCTGGCTGAGGAAAACAGGGAGCTGGGAAGAGCCCATGAGCCCAGAACTTTATAGTCTTAAAAATCTCAAGGTGCTTTTTCTGATAATGTAACTTCCTTAACAGATAATTCTGCAGGAAATTACAGAACACTTTCAGGGTGTTTTATCCAGCTGCAAAGGATGGACATCATGTGATGCAGAACATTGCAGACACAGCAGAAGGATCCCACAGGAGATTGGGGAGAAACTTGCAGTATCAGACAGTTCCTCATGGGCACACACTGACCACACGGGATTTTGAAGGGACATTTGCTGCTGCTTCTCTTGCAGCAAAATTATATTTTTTTCCAGGTCTCCAGGGGCTCACAAAACATTTCTGAGTTTCAGAAACATCCAAGAGTTCCCCTCCATATCTCAGCCATGGACCAAACCAAAAGAGAAGATATCTAGCTGATGCCCCTGGAAGAAAGACCATTTGTAGGAGGAAAAAGATGCCTGGTGAAGCACTGGAGATCAAACTGCACATACAACACCCATGTGAAATTTCATGTGAAATTTCCCCTTTCTGAAGAACAGCTGCTTCACTGAATGCCTGCACAGCCCAGCAGGAGTCCCTGCTTTCCATCAGGGATTGTGGAGAAAACTCTTGGCATAGAGCAAGGAGACTTCCTCTCCCAGACAGAGGAGAAACAGACTCTTGTCCTCACATCTTCCAACCATTTAGGGCTGCTGTAACAAAAAATCCTCTTGACTGCTATTTCTCTATACTAATCAAAGCATCTTGGACTCCATCAGAGAAGCCAAAGATGCTAGCAGGGTGTTTGGCACACACAAAACTGATTTTAGTGTTTTCAGCCTTTAGTTTCTCAGCAACTGCTTTTGCAGCACCTTCATGAGGATCAGCCTCATCTGTTGTCAGCTTGCAGCATCCCAGTTTGTATGCCCTACTTAACTGCCTGAAGTTCAGAGGTATTGAGCACCTGGGACTCCAGTGGAATTTGATGAGATCTGTGGTTGCTTCCTCACCTCTGGAAAGTGAGGCCCACAGGACTGCTTTTGAAGGTGTCAATTGCTGTCCTCTATCCTGGCTTCCCATATTACTTCCAAACAAGCAGCTATCACTCCCTGTGCTGGCAGGTTTGGCTTTTGAATGTTAAGTGTCCTGGTCGAAGACATCAATTTTAGCCCAACTTCATCTGTTTAAAAGGGACAGGGATTATATTACTTTGCAATTCCCTCTTAACTTTGTTCTATTCTATATCAAATATGAATTATTGACAGAATCACCCCAATCTGTCACATTTGATGAGACACATATACCATGGAATACATTAAATGGAGAATATAATTTTAGAAGCACATGCAAGAGAAGCTGAGAGAATTAATTTCTAATTCAGTGCATGAAACAAACAACAACGAAGAACATTACGGAGCTTTGTGACCTCACAGTAGCACTGGAAATGAAAGGTTTCAGTGAAGTCTAAAAGGGCAAACTACAGTCCCTCATAAAAAAACCAGCTGAAAAACAGACATGCACATGGACACACACATAAAGTTCAACTAGCAAATTTGATTTAAGGACCAGATTCCGAGGTTTTTAGTCGTGTTGAATGGCACCTTCCCACCAATGAATGATCCCTTTGAACCAACAGGACTATTTGTGGAACAAGGTACTATTCAGCTCAGGTGTAAAGTAAGAGGAATCAGAATCCATCCTGAAGTTAAAAGAAAACAGGAAATTCCATATTGCAAAGTAATCAGTGTGAAAAAAGAGTCAGGACTCCCCAGCTCTTCCCACAGCAAGATATTCCAGCCATCCCCACACACCAGGCTCCAGTATCCCACAGATTGCTAACAAAACATCTCCACTGGGTATTTGCATATGGGTGTCAATTAGTGAACTCAGCAGAGATCAGGGATTCTGTGGCAGGAATGTGATCCTAAATATTGCCTGCTCCAAGGAGGTTATGATCCACAGCACAGCCAGACAAATGTGTGCACAGCAGAGAGCCTCAACGTTTCATCTGAACACGAGGAGAAAAATAATTAAAAAAAAAAGCGCAGCAACCATCCCCCCCCTTCATTCAAATTTCTCGGTTCTCAAAGTTTTAAATTGAAAAGGTGGTAACTTTTGAAAGTTAGATTTGCCCTCTCTTCCCATGCAGTCAAAAAGACCTGAAAAATCTTTACTTCAGGACTAACTAAATTGCACCCATTAATGAGATCTGTAAGGCACACACATAATTGACTGGTCATTTTGTCCTGTTTTTTGATCAGGATAATGGGTACATCTCCTTTCTATGACTTTTCTCAACACTCTCCAAATGTGTAATATCACAAATAAAAGGGATATGAATTTCTGTTACTTAACTGGGTGAGAATAACAAGCATGTGAGCTACATGTGCAGTGGAAATTACTTATCCAATAATAAATGAGGTCAAATAACACAAGAAATTCACTATCAGAAATTTAATAGATCTTTATTTATGTCAGAATTGTGACCATTATTGTGCTCATGCATAGGTAAGTACAATTTCAGGCATACATTATGTCGAAACAAGTATTGATTGCCGTTTATCTTCTGGTTGCAATGTTCTTCATTCAAAATTTTCCTTAGACCAAATTATTTACCAAAAAAAAAATCTGTGAAAACACAAAATTGCTTGCCTATTCTTTCATGAGACACACTTCCAGGAGTTACGCACAGCAAGTCCATGAAAAGACTGGCTTATAAAATGTGGATGCACTCCTCAATACACCTGCAAAAAATTCCTGGCTGAGTTAAAGCTGAAGTTTAAAAGTGGTGGGTATTGAATAGTTCATGCTACAAGTTTTCATCTTCTTGGCCCAGCCTCCAGCAAAGGGAAAACAAACAGCATCAAGGTGGCCTTGAGATGTTCTTAAAAAGGCAGAAGACCTGCACCATGTAGAAGAAACCTATTTCAAGGTGAACCTTGGGAATAAGATGAGAAAGGGTCACTTATTCATAGCTCTTTCCAGAGGGTGCCATAAAAGAGGTCTTTAGAGTCAGCTTCAATCAGCTGTGAACAGTGGTTTCCTCTGCAAAAAGCCTGGCTCCCACATTTTCGCACCACATTGTGTAACTTGAACTTATATTTAATTCATTTTTCCCTTCAGACTACAGGGTATTTAGCCATCTGTGACATCATTACACCAGCTACCAGATTCCCTTCGCTGCTATGAAGGCTGACAATTCAATAAAGTCTAATTGACGACCTTTTTAAAAGGACCCAGATTAAGAGTAATTAGCACACAAACGAGTAACACTCAACATTCCAGTGATGTAGTGATTTGATCAAATTCAGCATACCTTAGGGGAGATATACAGAACAGCAGTATAAGGGACAATCAGATTTATTGCAAGAAAAACACACAACAGACATTTTTTATTTATATGCTCCCATTCCTTATTAAGTGAAGATTAGCCTCAGAAAAGAGAAAAAAAAAGAAAAGATGGTATTGTGGAAAACTGAGAAGTCCTTTAATTAATCATGACTTAGAAAGCAGAGAAAACATTCACAGAGTTAAGTGTCAAGACAGACAAGATTGACTGAGTAAAAGAGATGGGTTATGGAGACTAGAATATGTATGTATGGAGAAACTCTACACTTATAAAGAGTATTTACCAAGAGTCTCCTGCATGGGCATCTCATCTAGGGAAGCAAGGAAGACATTCTAGCACACCTTAAACACATGTTCTGAGAATATTTAACAGGAGGAATGTTGAAATCCTTCCATCCTGGTGGAGGTTTTGCTCCAGCATTGGGTGAGAAGTGTGCAGCACAGAGGTGACATGGCATTCTAGTCCCACATTAAGGTCCCTGTGCTCCACATCACCAGGAAAGGAGCCTTTCCACCATGAAAACAACACTGCCAGAACGATGAAGATCTCCATCCAAGCACCTCACTGGACCTCTTGGACCCTGTGTGGACCCTTGAAAATACATCCTGCCTTTCCCCTCCAGCGCTGCAGGCCAGCAGGAGAAGGAGAGGAGTGCTGTGAGTCCCAGCACCTCTCCCACGCAGTGCAGGGTGGCACAGGCAGGACCTGGTGCACAGCGAAACAGGGAGACAGAACAGAAGCATCACATAGCAGGGAGCTGCCAGCCTGCTGGCCCCAAAATAGATGTGCTACCTGAAGTGTTAATACAGTCCTCGCTGTCAGATATCTCAGCATTTCTCCTCAGTGCCAGGAGACTGCACCCTTGTGACATCCCAGAGGGGTGTGGAGGAGGGAGGGTTAAACCTCATCTGCAGATTCAGATTCAGAGACTTGGCTAAGGTGGGAGTGTCAGCCCACTAAACTGACTCCACATTATGTTGCAGCTTTACAACTCTCATTATTTGGTCTTATAACTGAAAATTCAGCCATTTTATTAGTGTAATTTGTTTCAAACAACACCAGCTGGTCACAATGAAGCGCTCATTAAAATTTATCACCATGATACTGTACAAATATATATATATATCACAGGTGGGCCATACCTCTCCACAAAGTCTGCTCTTACAGATAAAGTCAACTCAGTGGATATGTACTTGAATTAAGTAATGCTGGTAAGCAAGAAACTAATTGAGTTTCTGCACCCTGGTGTTGTCCTTTTTTATGCATGACCCTGCAACGTCTGCATGAGTCTCCTCTTGTTTTTTGTTTTGCAGTAATTTGGCCCACCCAGACATCTGCAGAAGACACCATCTCTCCCTTCAGGGCTTGGGGAAGGAGACGAGAGAGTCACTGGGAAGGGGCAGAGCCACACTGAGTCCCAGCTGAAGGGTGGCTGTACTCAGCCAGGCTCTCCAAGGTGCTCCTCTTTTGCACAACACAGAGCTCAGCCTGAAGGATTGGGCTGAGTCAAAAACTCAGCCTCAGTGAGATCATTTCAGAGGCTTCAGAAGTGGACTTATACCCTCCTGGCCAGTGCTGTAGGTAAGAACAGATTGTTCATCTTAATCAGCATCACCCCTTCAGTTAAAGATGCACAATGTCTATGATGGGTTTTCTCTATGCTGTCAGGAACATCTGACCAGATGATTACCTAGAGGTTGCTCCTTCCATGATGAGTTATTCTGTGAATCAAGCATTAATTCTACAAAAAAAAAAAAAATAGAAATATGGTCAGGAATTGATCTTGTCTCAGACTGGGGCTTGGTGGGGTTTTTCCTGTCTGTCACAATGCAACTTCTATGGTTGATAATTATAGCATGGAACAGGCTCTGGGTAGGTTTCAGACAGGGGAAAATGTCTTTCAAGGAGATGTCCCTAGTTGGTTGAGATGGAAAATAAGGACAACCTTGTTTCGTAGAGGGAAAAGATGCATTAATTTTTGGCAGCATTTCAGACAAGATTTTTAATTTATTTAGGTTTCTCCCCCTTCTATAAATTTCACTCAGCATTATCTCCATTACTAAGCAGGCATACTGACTGAAATCTGCCCAATTTACTCCCATCTATATTTAGATCCAGGAAGCTATATTTTAGTTTATGTTTAATAAGACCTTTTGCAAGTGATAAGAAGAACCCACTTGGTTCCATACTACCACAAATCTTTCATTTGTGGTAGCTGATGAAAGCTCAAAAACGATTAGATTACAGAAAACAGGGGTAAAAGTGGCTCTAAATATGGTTCTGTCTTTTCCCTGGCAAGTTAGCAACAGTATTACCAGTGACCTCCCAAAACCTTCTGCTCCAAAATCCTCTCCTAAAAGGAGAGTATAAATGTGAGTAGAGGTGCATCTTTCTATCAGTTCAACCATACTACATGTAAGGGTCACTAATTACAAGTTTATTTTTCTTCATAGTATCAATAAAGTCTCAAAATAGTCTTTAAAGTGAGGCTTAACTGGTGTGTAAAATCTTGCTGCACTTTAGTACAGCTGGGGAGGGGGACTGAATTTTGACAAACTCAATTGCAAAGCATAATATGAGACTTTTAAAACAGGTGAAACTGAAGTTTTTATGCTAAAAATGTATGTAAGGAGAACAAGCCCATAGGAAAACAGCTGAGAGCTCACCTCATTCAAACACAGTTACCTACAGGTCAGTTCACCTGGTAAATAAATGTCCCTTCCCCAAATACATACATTTCTGCTCCTAGACCTCCAGATCTGGGAGGAAATCCAAGTCCCAGATTTGGGAGCAAGTACCTTCATCCCACCAACAACCACACAAAATGAAAAATCTCTGGTACCTTCACCAAGAAGGGTTTCACAGAGATGGAAAACAAAGAATCTAAGTTTCACAGCCAGACAAGCACTTCTTTACTGGTGAGCATGACCTCGTAGCCTTCACAAAAGGGTTTCACAAATTTATTTGGTGCAGGTATCACCACAAAGCCAAGCACATCAAGGAGAAGAGACATTCTGCTCTTTGAGTGTAGCATCCCCCACAACGCAGTGTGCAAATCCTGCAGTCAGATATGTTAGTTTAGAACAGTCATCTAAAAGCGCCTTTTTCTTCTCATAGTCTTCACACAAAACAATGCTTGATGACTAAGATTTCTGGCCTTGCAGCCCTAAATGAAGATCCCACTTCTCACTACATATTTCAAGGTTATGTTTTGGGATGCACGTGGCTCACACAGAAAACATAACAAGGTGCAGAGAGTTTGCTGCATTCCGTCTAGGACGGTCCCATAAATAACACACCAGTTCAAAATCATGCCAATAAAGCATCATAAAAGTATCACCCCGCTTGTCCCATGTCTATCATTAAATGGGAGGAGGCATATTTATAGAGCTTCATTCTCTGACTGTGTATCATCATCAAAAATAAAAAGGGAAAAAGAACAAAGCACTTAGAGCAGCTTACAGCAGATAATATCCAAAAGGTTTGGGTTTGTTGGGTTTTTTAATGCCTTTGGGACTGTTGGGTTTTTTTAAGTCTTTGGGTCTTGCTTTTCCACCAGCAACCAGCCCAGGAAAACTAACATGCAGAATTTCATGTTTGGATAGAAGGCAGCCCTGCCTAGCTTCCTAATCTTCCATATAATTATGGAATGACTAGCAACTCTTCCCTGTGTTTCAAGGCAAAGACAAGTGAAAAGGAGAACAGAAGACTGTGCGATAAGTGTACATAAATTCAAAAAAGAACTTTGCAGGGGAAAAGTGGGAGTCTGGGAGGAAATGTAAGTCTATGCATGCAATTCTTGCTTATCTTGTTCATGTGAGCTTTTCTCTTGACTGAGGAGTATGAATTACTGTAGAAATGTAAAAGTAGGAGTACTCTCCAGAGGACATCTGTTTCACATCACAGACAGATGTCTGTCTGACCCATTTTCCGGACTTGAAACAAGGATTCCAGAATATCCTCAGAAACCCTGTTCCAGTGCAGTATCATCCCCATAGCCAGAACATCTATCTGAGATCTATTTATCTGCTTCAGCTTATTTCATCCTTTGGTTTTTTGGGTTTTTTTTTAACACCATTTTAGACAGGGAATGCAGGTAAGTGTCCTCTTCTTTATAACATTTTAAATAACATTTTTGCGTACTTTATATGTATTTACACCTTTTCCTAAGAAAAAAGTCCACGCTCAGTTAATCAACCTTTTCCTCACAGTTGTTTTCTAGGCTTTATTCTTTCTCCTTTCTAAAGGAGAATGATTTTCAAAATGTGCCATTACCACTGGGCACAGATATAATATTCCTGGGTCAGACTCCGCCACTCAGGGCAGAACTAGATAATTGTTTCCCAGTTATTCACAATATTGCTGTTAATTCATACAATCATGGAATTTACTCTTCATACATCTTCACATTTCTGGATTTCATTTTGTTTGTGCTCTGTGCTAAGCCTCTTTTATGAAAACTGCTCTCAAACTAGTTGTTTCCCATTTAATATTTGTGCATTTGATTTTTTCTTCCCCAAAAGTAATACATTGCACTTATCTTTCTTTATTGAATTTCATCCTATTGATTTCAGACACTTTCTTCAATTTATCAAGCCCATTTTGTATTCAAATCCTGTTCTGAAAAGTGTTTGCAACCCCTCCTAGTTCAGTATCATATGCAATTTTTAAAAGTTTTCTACATATTCCATCATCAAAGCTGAAAATATTGAACAATACTGGACCTAAGACAGTCCTCTGTGGTATCTTATTTGATGTTTTCCCAGTCTGACAACAAACCATTGATAAGCCCAGTTTTTCAGTTTTGCACCCATCACGTAATAACTTCATCTAAACCATATTTCTCCAGCTTACTTATGAAAATGTCATGTGGATGTGTGTCAAAAGCCTCGCTAAAGTCAAGATCTATCACATCTGCTCCTTCCTCCTTATCCACTGGGCCAGTTACTCTGTCAAAGAAGGAAATGAGATTGCTTTGATGTGATTTGTTCTTGACAAACCCATGCAGGCTGTTTCTTATCACCTTATTTTCCTCTAGGTGTTTACAAATTGATTGTTCAATAATTTGCTCCTGCATTTTTCTCAGTATCAAAGCCAGTCTGACTGGCCTGTGATTCTCTGGGTCTTCCTTATTTCCCCTTTTCACAGATAGGTTCTGTGTTTGCCTCTCTCCCATCCACTGGGACCTCACTCATCCTCCACAAGCTCTCAGAGATAATTGCTAATAGTTCAGAGATCACCTCTGCTAGTACCTGCAGTACTCCAGGGTGAATTTCACGAGGCCCTGCTGACTTGCATATATCTAACTTATCTGAATATTCTTTAACCTCTGCACCTCTTCCCCGTGTATTTAACAACTTGCTGCCCAGAGCGTGTTTCACACTTTTAACGCTCAGAGGCAGCAATCCTAATAAGGTAGGCTTAATTTATTTTGACTGGTGGAGCAGTCACTTTTCACTCCATAATGTCAATAAAGAAGAGTGGCTGTATTCACTAAATGGGTGGGAGAGATGCCCCTAAACCCAAACATATGGTGTTTCAAAATGTGTCTTCTGCTCTGCCCCTGGAGACTAAACACTCTGAGGACAGGGAAGCCCAGTGAGACTTTAACACCCTCTCATGGCCCCAAAGACCCTTGTTCAGGTCAGGTCCAGGGCAGGTCCAGCTCAGAAAACCAGCAGCTGCTTTTTTACTCCATCTAAGTGTCATCCAGCCATCAGCCATTCCCCCAGCTATTTTTCCCAAACCTAGAATTGTTTACAAAACATGACACACATTTATTCAATCAAGCTTCATATAAAATGCAGCAGGGGCATCCAGCAGGAGATAAAACAAAGATATGTTGATCTAGAATTTTACCTACTTCTTCTCTTCATCAAATAAGGTTTCTTGGGGGTAGCTTTAGCTGCAGAATGACCCTTAGCTATTGTCCTTCTGTTTCAGCAGCTCTGTTCCTGTTTACAAAAACAGTCCTTACCTCTGTCTCTCAAATTCACACTCGACATGCCTGCTGTACTTGCAATTAGGGCAGGAGGAGCCCATTGTTCATGTTTTCCCCTCTGTCTTTTCTACACAAGTATTTCTCACTGGGGACCTAAAAGACAAAATATTGATTTTTTTTTTTTTCCCCCTAAATGGCTTGTTCTTTTTTATTATGTTATCCTGGTGGTTTTAATTTCTTACTGCCTACTTTGATGTAGCAACCTAAAGACAGCCAAAGATGAAGTTCTAACCCTAAGGCCTTGAAACAAAAGATACAGCATCTTCTCTCTGTCCCTCAGAAACAGAAATAAAATGTCTTAGTTGAAAGAAATCCACAGCAAGGAGGGTGTGAAGAAACCTTTACATTTCCTCACCCGTCGATTAACACAGAGGATGCACCCTGGACACTGGGGTGGCCTTTCTGACAGGCAGGAATCCATCTTTCAGGCTGAGAAATTATTCTCACTTCAGTCCCGTGGTGAATTCTGTGGCAGTCAATGCTGTGTGTGCCCGAGGGAGCCTCGGGGAAGCCACCAGGAAGCCACACAAGCACAGGATCACCACGGGGCTGGCAGCAGCAAACAAAGGAACTCTGAGCAACCACATTTCACAAGCGTGCAAGCATGTCATCTTTAACTCAAGCGGGGATTCCTTTAAAAGTACAATTCTCCCACTGCTTTTATACTCGAGGAAAGCATTGCTAAGTTAAAGGCTTGCGAGTGAAAAATATTACAAGATATTTTATTCCAAGAGATAAATTTTGGGGAGAAAAGCTCTCCGAGGTGAAAAATTGTGGAAGTAACCAGTGGTGCCATGGCAAGCTTTGTGTGTACATCAGCCAGCAGTGGAGTGGGCTAGGCTGGACCTCAGGAAGGCTCCAGCACAAACCAGGGCTAGCAGGAGCAGACTAATCCCAGATGGAGATCCCATGGCTTCTCTGGGCAACCTGTTCATGGTTCAGACCACCACCCATGGCACCAAATGTGCAGTTTTTGCCTCAAAGCAGCATCCCCTTTTGCAAGCTGTGTGCCCACATCCTGTCAGCTGCTGGTCCTCCTTGCCCACCCATCTTTCTCTACATCCATCCTGTCCCACCCACGGCACAGGGGTTTGCATCTGCCTTTGTCCAAATTTGTGAGATTCCCATCAGTCCAGTTCTTCACCTGTCACCTGCTGCAGGTCAGCTGCAACTTCTGCACTGGGACCTGCCAGCAACAATCCTGCAGAGAGAAGGGAATGCAAGACAAGAGACCAATATCCCACAAAAAGAGAACAAGGCAGAAAAATGGGTAGGATCAGAGGGTAAATGGCCTTAAACTCTTCTCTCATTCCCACAATGATCCATCCAGTCTGGAACTGGCTTTTATAAGTAATAATCCCTGGAGGAAGCAGTCTCCAAGATGTAATGGTGCTGTTGAGAAAGGCTTCATTTTCCTTAGCTGTAAGACACTTCTTCTGCAGAAAGTAATAAACTCCAAATCTTAATTGCAGCCAAATATCACAGACACAAAGTGAGCTCCAAAGATGCTTTTGCATGAGGGAAAAAGGGATGGGGAAGAGGAAAGGAGAATATTCATATCTAGACCTGTATTTAAGGTTCCTTTTCATTTATGCGGAGTGAAGCTTGGAAGCCAAGCTGCAGTTTAGGCCAAATATAATTCCAATAGGACTGAGAATGGTGGAAAATAAAGAAATTATGTTCAACTTCAGCACATATTAGTAATAAATATAATAATTCGTGCACTCTAGAAGCACAGAGAGCAAGCTTATCACAAGGCACAAAAAAAAAAAAAAAAAGCACAACTGGGCAAAAATAAGTTCTACCATAAAAACAGACAACCCTCTTTCTATAATTAGCTGCAAAAGAGACTTCCACTAACACCTGTGAAATAAAAGCACAAGCAATTCACAGCCCTTAAAATCATTTGATCTGCTTTCTATGACCAAGGAAAGCTCAAAGTTTCCTGAAGCACTGGGACTGTAGGTTATAATGAGGTGTGTCTGGCCTTTACTTACAAGCACCTGCACCTCACCTTCTTCTCTGTAACTCCTAATGCACCCTGTGAGGATAAAGATTTCAGAAAACCTCAAAATATTCAACAGGTACTCTTCTCATTTACCTGGTCTGGTGTAAGACCCGTGCAGGTCTTCCCCCTGATTTTGCAGAAGGCATTCTCATCTTCTAATTCACCAGAACTTTGATAAATTCTCATTCAGCTGTTGTGCTGAGGCCCCTGGGCAGGCAGATTTTGTAGTATGCTTAACAGCTGTATTTTATTCAGGGAGAACAACCAAAATCCAGTGAAATTATTTCTACATGTGTGATTTTCTCCAAGATGCATTTCAAAGTATATTTTTCAATATGTTACTTGGGCATGGTCTGGAAACCAGCCCATGGACAGCAGGGAGAATGGACCAGAGGGAAGGTCTTGGTTGCTGTCCACCTCTGAGGCAATGACTGTCTCAGTAAGTGATAACTGAAGATTAGGAACCTGCATTTCACATAGAAACTCACATAAGTAATAGGAGCACTAATAATAACTCATATGAGTAATACAAAAACTCTGAGCTTATTCCAGACCTTGAATTCAGACAATAAAATATGTCCTGAATGACTGTGTCTGGCTGGAGAACCAAACTCATTTCTCCCTCCAGTTCCTCTGATACTGACAAGGAGCATGTCTTTCTTTTGTCAGGGGGAAAGCAAGCTTGGCAGGCCAGCTGGTGACATGACCTTTATGAAAATGAGAAGCTAGAAAGAATGGCTGCTTCCTATGTTTATGCAGCAAGGTTGCCCCTTACCAAGGATGTCAGTCAGATGCTGGGCTTTTCTCCCTCTGTTCCTTCAGGTTTTTTAGCACTCTCCAAGCTCATTTCTTTGTTCTATCAACATAGCAGGTGGTCTGTGTTGGGCATCCAGTCAAATAAATTTATGAACCATCTGAGAAAGCACACCAGGGCTCAAACAGACTCTCTGCTGTTTGTTTGGGTTGTTTTTAAGGGTACAGACGGTGGTCAGATCCCCAGCTGATGTAACCCAGCCCTGCTTTACTGTCTTTAACACTACCAGACTAGTTTTGGTCAGGTCCTCCACTGCTGCAACCTGGCTGCTAGGAAAATATCAAAAGGTATGATCTACCCATTGCTTTGTGCATGTTAAATGCTAACTACCTTCCCTCCAGCAGAGGGAAAAGGTAGGGCTGCTTTCCCAGGGCGCCACCACAAACAAGATGCTGAGGGGACTCCTAAAATGTTCTCTGAGCCACAGTGGGACAGGATTTGAAACAAAGAAGAGCAGAAAGCACTGAAATACATCTGCGAAACACAGGCTCTCACCTGTGCACTCAGCTGTTCTGAGGACATGCAAAGGGCATGCTGTGTTTGCATATACTTTAAACTGGCATGTTTACAAGCTGGCTTGTAAACACTCCTTCTGTGAGCTGCAGCTAGCAAAGGGAAATAAAATTAGAAAATAATTAGACCTATTTTTGATGTTTTTTCCCTTCATCTCAGCCCCCCTTCTGTTTCTCAGCCAGGTAGATTTTTCACGCTGAGGTGGTAAGTACACAGAGAAACATAAAGATGATATAGATATAGTTAGATAGGTATGGATATAGATATAGATATAGATATAGATGATAGATATAGATATAGATTAGATATAGATATAGATATAGATATAGATAGATATATGATAGATATAGATATAGGTATAGGTATATAGATATATACAGATGATATAGATTAGATATAGATGATATAGATATAGATAGATGATATAGATATATTTGTGTACCTTTGGATGCCATTGCATTTTCCATGTGTATCAACAACAGCCCCTGTGTCCTGCTCTGACACCAGCTCAGTTAGTTACATCCTGCCTTGCTAATGACCTCCCCAGAGATTCTTTTGGATGCAGGTTTTCTTCTTTCTTACCTCTCTGTCCTAAACAGTTTGCCTTCCTTTGAAGCTAAGCTAGAGGCTACAACATGTCCTTTGAGCACTGCCAACATAAGGTTCAGTTTGTGCCTCCCAGTCCCACTGCACCTCTAAGGAAATTCCTGAGTAAAGTGACTTATTTGTAAGGCTAGACCTTCAAACTCACATTTGGTTTAAGTGTAAAGCCCTCCATGTTTGCACCTAGAAAAATTAATCCTTGGAGGAAAAGAGGAAATGCTTCTTATGTGATTTCTTCACCATGTGAGCAGAAAACACCCAGTCACATGAGTTCTACACTGTAAAGATCAGATTAGCACCTGAGGATTGTCTTCAGACACATTTAAAATATGATGTATTTTAACTTAGAACACTGTTTTGAAGGTGGTTTCAACTGCTACCACTGACTCCCTGGCACGAGTCCATCCTAGCCAGGTCTGGTATGAGAAAGCCTGTTGAGCAGGCTTTTCACAACTTGCACTTCATGGCTGATGAATAAAGAAGCAAGTGTTGGCTACTCACAGCAATTTCCATGGCTCTGGGGCTCCTGACATGCTAGGGCTGATGGGTCAGTCACGTTCCTGCCATGGCTTAAGGCACAGTGAGTGTAACCTCCTTTCACGCAATGCCTTGGAATGATGCTAAGTTTGAATGATTTCACATGGCCTTCAGAAGGTAAAGCTCCTTCTATTTACTTAAACACACAGTGCCTGGTAGAGAGCTCTTGTGTGGCAAAGAGAAACATTTCTGGATTCCATCCTGCAAGGCAATGGAAAGAAAGACTATTTTCCTCACCTCTGATTGCTATCACCAGCTACTGTAATTTACTACCACAGGGCAATGAGAAATGCAGGCTTGGAGCACTTGCTTGAATCATGTGGGAAGTCAGGCAACATTGGCCTTGCAATCTGTGATGCTATTCCAAATCACATTTTAACCCCCACTCCTCTTTGATGACTTATCTTAGAAGAAAATAAAAAAGCAAGCCACAAGTGATGAATGACAAACAACAGATCACCCATCCAAGAGCTCTTTAAAGAAGAATCAGATAAAAAGGTGGAAGTGAGCTGGATAATGTTAAGGTCCTGTTTTCTACCCTGTTGTTTGATGTAGGATGGAGACAAATCTTCAAGCCAAAATGTTAAAGAGAAAGAAAGGTAACATTTTTAATGAACATGGACACCTCTTGTGAAGGCTCTCTACACATCATTTGTGGGTTTTCTGCAATATTAATGACTTGGTGGCTATAATCAGTGCTCCTGGCTACATTAACAACAAAGAGAAGAGCGAATTTTGCTTAAGACTTCACATTTTAATGAAAATTTTGTCAAATACTCTTTTCAGGGATGGGAGAAGTAAGAAAAAAAACTCTTTTTTTTTTTCCTGTTTATTCAACTGGTTCCCAAAATAGCTTTAGAAAACTGGTAGACACATACCTCATTATTTACTGGGTATATGGACAGCTCACATGGATTAGAAAGAAAATATTCTCTCCCATGTCACAGTTTGATCAAACTGCCTAGCTGCATTTTGGAGATTTTGCCCCTCATTTATTTATTTGCAGTTGGACTCCGTATAAATCATCAGAAAAATAACCAGTGGTCTAATCCAGCATGTCGGCACTGTTCCTGCAGGTTTTGGGCCTTGCAGAGTATCTGGGATTTCAAAGCTCCCTCCAAGAATCAGTTCCCTTCCTAAACACCGAGAACCCACTAAAGAGCAAAGAAATCCTCCTGAAGAAATGTCCAGTTTGGTAAAAACCATAATGAATTCTGGCTGAGGAAAGGAAATGCACACTCTCCCTACACACAGAGACAATTTGACAGATAATTATTCCTGTGAGTCAGTCATGAGGTAGACTTCCTCTGATAAGAAACAAATTGCCATCATCCTTTTTTGTTGTTGTTATTCCTTCCTTAGTGTCATGACAGAAACTGCTGGGGGAGGAGGGGGAGGTCTGTGGTTGCCAGCTGTTTAAGCAAGGAGGGAGAGCCTGGTACTTGTAGATTTACAGGTATTCAAATACCACAGAAGTATTTAAAAGTGATTTCTGACGACCCTGAAATTATTGGTCTTTCTTCAAAGAGGGGCCACAGGAAATGAGTTTGTCCTCCAACACACTCACTCCCAGTTCTGTTTCCTCAGGGGTACAGCAGGTGATTTCAGGCATCCTGATGGAGGCTCTGATAGCATTTTTCTGCATTTTCACCATTAATGACACCTGATTCTTTTGTGTCCTTACAGAAACAGATACAATATATGAAACCTTAAAAGCTTTTTGATTATTATAAGCACACACCGTCATATTGACCCTGGATGTACTGGGAACAATTTAAGGAGCATGCAGTAATTGCTCCTTAAATTGCAATGATTTTATAAGACCTTCCTGTTATCACAGCCAAAGCAATGCTCCAAGCAGGAGAGACAGGAACATATGTGGCTCAAGAAGAAAAATTACAGCACCCTTCAGTTACTGTTTTAACAAAACACTTCCCAGTGCTTAGCCACTGGTCTCTCAGTGGCATGCAATACCTGTATGCCAGGGAGTTTTGGTTGTGTAGAGTCTGATGATGCTGAAGGATCAGGCCACTGAGGAGGACAACATGGGTATTGTGAGGTTATGCAGGAAGACAATAAGAAGGTCCAAAGCCCGGCTGGAACTTAATCTGTCTGCTGACAATGTAATTATTTTTGTAAATTCATCAGCAACAAAAGGAGAGCTAAGTCTCCATCCTTTATTGGATGAAGGGAGAAGCACAGTGAAAGAGGATGAGGAAAAGGCTGAGACACTTAATGCCCTTTTTTTTTGCGTCAGTAAACACTTCTCTTATTTATTGTTTATTATTAAACAATAATAAAACTGGCTGTTCTCAGGGAACCAAGTCGCCTGAGCTGGAAGACAGGGACGGGAGCATAAGCACCCATAATCAACGCAGAAATGGTTAATGAGCCACCTAGACACCACCTAGACACAAAGAAGTCCATGGGGCCAAGTGGGATCCACCCAGGGGTGTTGAGGGAGCTGGCAGAGAGCTCACTGAGCCACTTCCAATCATTTGCCACAGCCCAGGCATACTGGGGAAGCCCCAGTTCACTGGAGGTTGGCAAATGTGACACACACCTACAGGAATGGTCAGAAGGAGGATCCAGGGAATTCCAGGCTGTCAGCTGCCCTCAGTGCCAGGGAGGTCATGGAGCAGATCACCCTGAGTGCCATCAAGCAGCAGGTCCAGCACAGCCAGGGGATCAGCCCAGCCAGCCTGGGGTTAGGAGAGGCAGGTCCTGCCTGAGCACCCTCATCTCCTCCTGGGACAAGGTGGAGGCTCAGGGCACAAGGGAAAGGCTGTGGATGTGTCTGCCTGGGCTTTGCAAAGCCTTGGACAGCTTCTCCCACAGCCTCTCCTGGAGAGCCTGGCTGCTTTGGACAGATCCTGCTCTCTGGGGAAGAAGTGGCTGTGCAGGGCCAGGGAGTGCTGGGGAGAGGAGGGACATGCAGCTGGGCTGGGCAGCAGAGGGGCTGCCATGGGGTCAGTCCTGCTGGACATCTTTCTCCAAGGCCTGCAGGAGGGGATCCAGGGCCCCTCAGGAGTCTGCTGACAGCAAACTGGGCTGGGAGTGTGGATGTGCTGGAGGGCAGGAGGGCTCTGCAGGGGATCTGGACAGGCTGGAGCTGTGGGATGAGGCCAGCGGGGTGAGGGACAGCCAGGGGAAGTGCTGGGTGCTGCCCTTGGGGCACAACAACCCCTGCAGCTCCAGGCTGGGGGAAAAGTGGCTGAAAGCTGGAAAAGGCCCTGGGGGTGCTGCTGACAGCAGCTGGACATGAGCCCAGGGGTGCCCAGGTGGCCAAGAAAGCCAGTGGCCCCTGGGCTGTGCCAGCCATGGTGTGGCAGCAGGAGCAGGGCAGTGACCATCCCTGTGCTGGCACTGCTGAGGCCACACCTCGAGTGCTGTGTCCAGCTCTGGGCCTCTCCCGACAAGAGACTGAGGGGCTGGAGAGTGTCCAGGGAAGGGAATGGAGCTGGGAAGGGGCTGGAGCACCTGGAGAGGCTGAGGGAGCTGGGAAAGGAGCTCAGCCTGGAGAAAAGGAGGCTCAGGGGGACCTTGTGGCTCTGCACAGCTCCTGACAGGAGGGGACAGCCGGGGGGTGAGTCAGGCTCTGCTTCCAAGTAATAAGGAACAGGATGAGAAGAAACTACCTCATGCTGCACCTTGTTTAGTTTGAATACCAGGAAAAATTTATTCACTGAAAGGGTTGTCAAGCACAGGAACAGGCTGCCCGGGGAAGTGTTTGAATCACTGTCCCCTGAGGTATTTAAAAGACGTGTAGATGTGGCACTAAGGGACAAGGTTTTGCGTTGGGCTCGGCAGTGCTGGGTTAATGGTTGGACTTGATGATCCTAAATTACTGAATTCCAGCTCAAATTGCCCTATCATTGTACTCTATGGTTCTAAGCACTGAATCAGTGAAGATGAGCATCATGTTAGGAATGCAAAGCACTTAATAAAATAAAGGCTAGCATCTCTGAAATACAAAAAACACTAACCTTTGATTACCTGGGAAGACACTACAGGGAAAAATTCATGACCATTGAAAATAGTTTTCAAATTATATACAGCACAATGTAAGCATTCAAAACTAGATGCAAGCAGTGTAAAATGGATTTTTCCAAAAGAGCATCCAGTAGTGAATTTAGGAATAATTTGCAGTGGGGTCTGACTTTCCTTTGTTTTGAGTGTGCTACAGCTGTTTACACCCAAGAAAAGCAGGTCAAAGCTCTCATCAGTTGGAGCAGGGTTGGCTCTTTGTCTGCTTTCCATTTCTGCAAATTAAGATGCAAGATAATACAAATAATTGCAGACAAGAGGGAGGAAGGCCTTCAGTTCTATTTCTTTCACATTGCAGTAAAACAAGAGGCTTGTGGGAAAAACAAAAACTGTTTAAAGATCTGTAGTAAACACTGAAGAGAAAATTGAAGTCTGATGAGAGAGACTGTTTGTACTTTTACTCCATGTGGTCACTTGAGACTGATTTGAGCACTGCAGACTGCAAGACACACAGCATTACAGCAAGGCTACTCTCTTGCCAGGTAAGTCCTTCAAATTGCTGCATGGCTCCTCCTGACTCAACAGCAAGAGAGAGAGATTATGATCAGAGAAGAGAGGTACACAAATAATCCAGACATTATTCAGAGAATCAGATGTTTAGACCTTGAACTGATGGCCCACCAAACTCAGCAGGAGATTTCCCATTGTTTCCAGCGGGCTTTGGATCTGACACTGTTCCAGTGAATTTTAGGGTGGGATTTCCTCTCTCCAGATATGCACTTAACAGATCTCTTTTTAATTTCATCACAGAAGAGCAGATGAAAATCAGCTTTCAAACAGTTATGTTTATGACTGAGGGATAGAATATGTGTCCTGAAATAATTTAAATATTGTCATCCCTCACTTTCATTTATTATAGGAGCATTTTTCCAGACTCTAATATTAAAACTTGCAAAATTGAGGAGACCAAGAAGGAAGGAAGCTCATCCAGCCATTGCCTCAATAACCCATCATCTCTGCTTGTGGCCTCTCCTCACCCAAGGGTCTTTCTGGCTCCTCCTGGCAGGAGAGAAGAGAGAGAAATCACTTCATGGTCAGAGGGAGCTGCTTCAGACAAGCTTTATAACCTCCATCCTCAGTCAGAAGCAAGACAAAGAGACCCTAAACCAGCATCTTGATGAAGAACAGTTTTCTCCTTGTTTCACTCAGGTCCAACCTGCTGTATCCCTGCTCTGCTCACTCCACACCTGTTCACCCATTTTCTCCTTGGCATGTTGCAATACTGCAATGCACATATGGAGCAGGGATATATCCTTCACCTCCTGGCTTGGTCCCACTGGAGAGAGCTGGCATTTCCAGGTAATGCTGTCTCAGTCTAATTCGTTGAGTGGGGAATTTCAGCTCGGATGCATGACAGAATATGACTAACGTGAGGCTTAGAGTGAGCAGGCTCTGTCAAGAAAACACAAACAGCCACATTCACAAATACACTCTGTGTCTGTGTGTTTGTGGTTCAGAGAATACCTGCTGTGACGGCATGCTGCTATTTTTCCCACTTACTAGCCCAGAAGAGATGATTATGAGGCAAAATGAAAAACAAAAAAAAAAAAAAAAGAAATTAAAACCTTCCACAAGATGACAACGTTTCAATGCTTTAGCAAACACTTCAAAGATGTTTTCCAACGTTGGTGCTACATGCACATTCCATCTGACCTAACCCCCTGTGACAGCCAGCAGAATCCCATTCATTCATTTCCATGAACACAGTTTAGGCCCCGTGTGTGTGTGTAAATCAACATCATCTCTAATCCCATCATCCTGTGTGTTTACTTGCATGCTCAAAAGGAAAAGTCAAACAGGTGAAAACGGCAGCAATGTCACATTTTCAACCCAGCTCTAAGAGCAGGATCCAGTGGGGATGAATTTGGGTGGGATCAAGTGACAGAGGCACTGGCTCAGCACCTCCAGGAAGGTGTGGCTCAGCACTGCCAGCAAGCTGAGCGCTGCCACCACCCCTCACAAGTGCCACACTGGGGTACAACCAGCACTGCCACTGCCACAAGGGGTGTGACATCACTGGCAGCCAAGGGTGCACTAAACAGAGGCTCCAAAGTGGAGACTGCAAGGAGGTATCACCCAACAGAACTGAACCAGGGGGTGTCAGGATCCAAAAACCACCAAGGAGCACTGCAGGACAAATAGGGTACAAATCAGAATGCAAGAAAAGGCGTTGACTCAAATGCACACACTGCTTTTTCCCCATGAGTAGTTTAGCCAGGTCAGTGCTGTGGGATGACACCAACCATTGTGTTATTGGTGTATTTGGGACAGTGCTTCCCACTGCAGCTAAACCAGCTCGTCCAGGGAAAGTCTAACAACATAATCCTGCCTAGGATGCAGCCAGAGCTGTCATTTCCCACCTGTGCTAAATAACTACTCGTGTATATTCATGAACAGTGGTCTTATTACTAAGAATACACCTAATGTGTATTGCTGTGTAACAGGAGACAACTTACAACAGGCCTATTAAAGGAAATCGCAGAGATCACAGAATTGACACATTCTGTTTAAAGGCAGCCACACTTATACTTGATTGCACAACTAGAGACAAGTTTGTTATGTTCCTCATCTTTCATGAACACTCATATTTACTAGTTTAAAATGCAAGATAAAAGCCAGACAGGCTTTGGCAAAGGAATAGGGGACAATATCAAATGATAAGCTAGGCATATTTATAGGTGTAAACAGATCTAGAAAAGGAAGCGTTAGATATAATAAGCACTCAATGATGTGGGGCAAACACTGAGACTTAAAAGCAAGAAATATCCAACAACTTGTAACATCAAACCCAGCAATTGCAGGTCTTAGCAGGCGAATGAAATATGAACAACAAATAAGTATGCATAGGAAGGGAGCAACCACATTAAATACTTTGATCATTGCTAGAGAATGAGTGTTTTACAACAAAACAATGCAAAATTAATTGTGCAATTATTTGTAAATGCTGATTATTTTGAGAGGAAGTATGGTTTCTCTAGCTCATACCAAGGATGCCATGCTGCGTTTCAGCTGAAATTGTAACTTTGGAAAAGTGAGGCAAGGTATCAGGAAGCATGCAGAAGGAACACTGAATTGTTAAGAGTGAATTAAAGCCACAGGTTTAGGTGACATAATACATCCAGAATTTAAAAACAATGAAAAAAACAAAGCAAAAAAACCCCCACCAAAACAAAAACAAAAAACAAAACAAAACAAAACAAAAAAAACCCCAAAAAAACAACAACCAAGCAAACAAAAAAAAAAGGAAGCCAGAGAAGCATCCTTGCATGTTTCCATATGACGGCTGTGTTTAGGAGAAGTGGCTTATGAACTCAAAAGTGAATTATATAAGGCAGTTATGTGGTTTTTGTTAAACAAAAAAAAAAAAAGAGGAGACAAAGAGACATAATAAAAAAGGAACACAGACTGGAGCATGTTAACGTCAGCAGTAGAGACAGCCTGGGAAACTATTTTAAGAGATCAAGAGGAAAAATATTTAGAAAAGTATGAGCTGACTAAGAACAGGCAATGCGAATATCTAGAAATGGAGATCAACTCTCCCCTGTTGGAATTCACTAGGAATGATGCCTCTCAGGTCCAACAGCATTGCACATTTGGAACAGCAGGAAGGTCTGCTGTCATCTCCACAGAAACTCGTACACACCCCTGGACCCCTTTATGGCTTTTTTGTGTCCCACACAGAACCCACGATTTCACAGCTCCTGCAGGAAAGAAATCATGCAGTGAAGAGCTTGATGCTGTGGCTAGAAAATCCCTTCTGAATTAAACCCAGAGAGCAAGAGGAATCTGCTTCAGAATGCCTTAATGCTCTTTGATGCACAGCCAAAGATCATTCTCCTCTTCATATTTCCAGCACATTTAGCTGTAGCCTGTTCAGCTCTGCATTTTTCACATAAGTGGCCATTGTCAGTGCAGGAGGAGCTGTGGTTATTCCTGTTCAGACTGGGGTAGCAGGACTGCAGGAGAAGCATATCTAGTGCAGGTAGAAAGAAAGTATATGCTTCATTTGCTGGCCAGCAGACAACCAAGGAGCTGATAGCAAAGAAGGCCACCCCATCTTTCTCAGATGAGGGTGAACCATTAAAAATCAATGCAGCTGTGTTTATTACAGCTCTGTCATGCCCAGTTAGGGAGCAAAGACATGGCAAGAAAGTGGCACAAATAGACTGGAATAGTGAACATGCATTAGCTGACACCAGCTGGGGATCTCATCTGGTGATAAGATCAGGGTGATGCTGCCTGGGACTCTTACAAGCTGAGGGCACAAGACAATTTGGAGATCACTCCAAGTTGTTATTTTTGATCACTTCCTTCTGCTGAACTAGACATAAGTCAATATGATAGCAACGGAGCAGATTCCAAAGTCCAACTCCAGAAGCTATTAAAAATAACAAATAAAGCAACTCAGAAAAGTTTGAAATTTTGTTGAGCTGGAGCCTGGCAAGGAGAAATATTTTTCTGTTCCATTATGGGAACAGTGAGAAGGAAATGTCACCAAAGTCTAGATACTGCTGCTCAGCAAATCCCATCTTCTTCTCACATATGGGTCCTAATAAATGTCCTGCAGCAATTGTGGCACCAGGATAGGGAAGGCAGCACGGGAGGAATGGCATGGCTGGAATCAGCCAATCTGGCTAATGAGGGATGCCTCTATGGTGCAGCACACTGTGCCAGCTGCCTCTGGAGCCCCTGCACAGAGAAACCACAAGCAGGGGTCCATGTGGGCTCTTGCTTTCTGCAGAGGTTGTCATTTTAGGAGGAAATGCAAGATCACACCCAGGAACTTCCAAACATTCTTTCAAACACCCTGTAATGCTCAATAGATGCAGCACTGCTGAAGGAAACTTTAGGCCAGCCACTGCTTTGTAACTCTCCACCCCACGTTCCTCTTATCTCCACTTTCCTCAGATGGTCAGTGCTGACCTTTTCATCACCCGATCCGCTGACAGCCTTTCTCACATCCCTCAAAAACGAATGCATCAAACTCCCAGCAGCTGGAACACGTTTGCATTTGACAGGAACTCTGCAGCCCACCCGAGTCAAGGCAGAATGGTGCACACTTCTTGGGGATGAAAAGGATTAGGAGCCAGGGCCTGATGCTGGTGTGAGCCCCCTGTGCACAGAAAAAGCAGGGGGAGGAGAGATGATGCTCTTATGGAGAATGAGGACAGGTGGGGTCTGTATACCAGTGCTGCCATCTCAGATGCCTGTGGAGAAGAAACAATAAATACTAGATAAAGTGCTTTAAGGGTTAAGAACTTCAAGGGGATAGCCTGCACAGTCTCAAAGAAGAGTTAATAAAGAGCCTGTAACACTAGATCCAGCCTCTATGTAAAGATAATCTACTCGATGGAGGCTTAATCCTAGCAAGGGCTCTATAAAGTCTGGGAAAAAAGGGGGTATAGTGTGAACCCTGAATAGTCTAATTGATCCCAAAAGTAGAGTTCCTTTTTATATGTAAATATCCCATCTCCCCTCAACCTCTTGATCATCCAGGGTCTAATCAAGGAGTTCCTAAAAAGACATCTGCTGTCAGGAGAAAAACCATCCCCTTGTTTAAAGCTCTTGTCTCTCACCTAAGGTTTCAAGCTGTGAGTTCTCTCATGTTCACTTTCATCTCAGAAGCTCATAGACATGCTCTGGTACAGGTGATGGGGACACAGCTCAGACAAGAGGGTCTCTGCCCATCACTCCATGGCCGTGGCAGGCACAGTGGCTACAGAGCCAAAGCTGAAGAGCACCAGAGAACTCATGGGATTGCTTCAGGAAGTTTGTGATTTTTGAGCACTTTTTCTGCCTAAAGAGAGAGAAGTTTGCAGCTGAAGCTATTTTAAATGAAGGTATCATACCCTTGCTTTGGCAGAAGGCATCTGTTTATTTCAGCTCGACCTGAGATCCAAGCACACAGGCTTCTTGGGTGCTGGAAACCAGAATAATTCACTTTCCTGTCCTCACATCTTTTGTGTTTCAGTGAAGGTGAGAAGAAGCACAAAAGAATGCTGGGGGAGGAGGGCAAAACACTGAGCCAGGGAGAACTCCTTCATGGACAATCCTGCTTCAAGGAATGATGAGCTACCAGGGTCACCCTCCTGCTATCATCAGGGAAGCAGCAAGGTCACAGTTAGGAAATATGGGCAGATGGGTCACAGGATGTGCAGGCAGCCACAGAGCAACTGGAATTTTCTGCTACATCCTCTTGGCATGGAGAGGGGAGGGGATGCCATCCCCTGCCTGACACTAATCTCACAGACACTGGTGGGAATGAGTTAGGGATTCTTGGTCCCTCCAAGCAGACTCCCCTTCTGGGAGACTTCTGCCTTGGGCTTGCTGACAGCCACAAAGCCCTGCTCCTCCTGAGAAAAGAGGAGGTGTGAAGACAGCTCTTCACCATCATGGTGCCAGGAAGGGCAATTGGAAAGGGACAGAATCAGAAGGGCTCCTCACCACAAGGGAAGCATTTCAGTGGTTTCCTCTCTTCCTTTTTGCTTTTGCTCACTTGTCAGTTGGTTTTGCTTTCTACTTTATGCTGGAGGAAGGGGTAAGTTTGGGGAAATTAAAAGTTCCAGAGAACTATCTGGAAGCCAGAGTGAGAACCAGTCCCCTTCTGAACTCACTGTCTGCATAGCACAAGACAACAAAAGTCAGCAGAGTTAAATACACCACAGTTCTAAAGCTCACTGAATATCACTGACCTTAATTAGACTTCTGCCTTTCTTCCTTCCAACAGCTAAGATGGCAAAGCAGAGGAAAACTGTCTAGAAATAGATGACTTTACCCATTCAATGGAAACAGATCAGCAAAACAGCAAAAGCAGCAGATATGATTGACCAAATGGTCTCTGCTTGTTCTGCAGAGGTCTCACAACATATCCCTCTTACTTGTATTCTAGATGTATGTGCTTTTCCACAAATTGCATTGTTACTGTATATTTTCTTGTCTGAAAAATTTCCTTCAGTCGGATGAAAATAAAATCAATGCTCTAGCTGATGCTTGGAATGATGTGGCCCCAACACACAAATACACACATCTGTTGTCAGAACTCTTCTGCCTTTCTTTTCCTTTCTTTTAATACAAGTCTGGAATCCACTGAGTGTTCTTCAAGTCTAAGCTCCAAACATTTCAAACAGCACAAAAGGTATGACAAGATGAAAGAAAATGTCCACAAATAGACAGCTAGACAACTAGTTAGCAGCTGTCTGCTTTTCTTCAGGGTTTTTTTTGTGTGTGTGTGGTTTTTGTTGGGTTTGGTTTTTTGTTGTTTTTCTTTTTCCCCTGCAGGGGAAAAAACCCCAACTTTATTTTTCAATCTTGAAGGAACTGACTGCAGATTCTTTTGTTCTGGCAAGAATCCAACTCTGTTTAGCACTGGAAGTGGGGGAGGAGGTGAACTCCTTATGATGCCATGTGTAACCTTGAACCTGAGAAATGTCTAACACAATATGTGTACAGTTGCAGCAGTTTAAATGGCATTGATCATTTTCAACTTTCCTATTGTACTGATCTCAACTTAATGAGGGTTTTGGTGTTCTATCAAGTTGGGGTATTTAGGCAGCAAAAGGAACCAAAAAGAGCAGGTTTTGATTAAAAATGTGTATGGGCTTTTGGGACCTGGTTTAAATATTTCAGATCTTGAGCGAGCATGGAGCCTGCAGTTGAAGTTATTTATCTTCTCCCCAGACAAATCTGGCTGGGGGGAGGGGGTGGCAGTGCTTAAATGCTTGATTTTAATTACTGTTGTTGTTTGCAAGTATTTTTCTTCTGTCATTTCTGTTCTCCTTCTCCCCCTAAACAGATGATCAGCAGACAACATGGACTCCCGTCTAACTTGCAGATTTAATTTGGAAACCTGAGCATCCAACGCAAATATGAAACACAAGCTGCAGTTGGATTCTCCTCCAAATCCTTGCCGCCCGCTCGGAGAATTCGCTCTCTCCCTTTGTGAGGCTTAGTGTGAGGCTGAAAAACTTTCCCTTCTCACCTCCTTCTGGGTCTCTTTGTGTGTCCACAAATGAATGTGTGTGTGTGTGTGTGTGTGTGTGTCTGTGTGTGCATGCACAGGAGTCAGCATGCCAGACAGCATTCCACAGCAGAAGGTAATTTCTCCTTCCTCCCTTTATTTGCACATTTAGCACGAGTTGCATTCCTCCAGTACCTGCTGAAAGACTGAAGTGATATTGTCAAAGGCTGGGCTGCAGGAGATGTGTGGAAGAAACCTCCCTTGTCTGGATAGATCATACATAACCAGACACAGCAGAGTTTCCATCCCACTGAAATAAATTAGTATGGCAACACTTAACTCTGCAGCTCTTTCCATTGACAGCTTCCAAGCCATTTTGCTTTTTTTTCCCCTTTTCCACCCAGTCCCTTCCCTGCACTTACAGATCATAAGTTCTTCAAGACAGAGCCTTTATTACTGTGTTTCTACAGCACCTGCTACCTTGCTTTTCGTAGAGTGGTAATCTCAATTTGCATTTTATCCAGCTTTCATACAAATAGCAGATAAACAGGTCTGGGTTAACCCCAGATTTGGCTGGGTGACAGAGCTGTTCCAGGTTCAGACTTCTCCAAATGAAACTTGGGGAAGTGCTGGCCAGAGAGGCTCCATGCTTTTGCATCTCATTTTAGCACTGGGACATATTCTCCAAAGCACAGATGAACCTGAATGCTAAGCTAGGGCTGCAGGCTGCAGTGTGAGTTTGCAACACACACCTTGATCCATCCCAGATGAGCAAGAGTTGCCATATCTAGCAGGAAGAGCACTTGAAATTCAAACAATAGCTTTTCTTGTTTCTCCATAGATCTTGCGCTGGTCTGTTTCACATCCCCCTCTACCCCTTCCCCCAGCCCAAAAATCTGTTGGGATTTTACTCCAGTGGCCCTGTATAAATCTAATCACTCTTAACAACAAGTGACATCTCTCTCTGGAGAAGGAGTAATGATCAGGTTCAGGTTAGGGCTGTTACTCACAAGATTGAACCATGGAGAAAGCTCAAAAGGGTAACTCCTTAAGAGTGACTTTTGTGACTTTTACCACTTTTTTTACCACTCCTTAAGAGTAGTAAATTCTTGCAGTCAAGCTGAAGGGAACTGTTTGGCTATGCCTTGCCACCTCATCCCTTGCTGGACACACCAAAACCTCAAACTTCTTGAATCAGTGAGGATTGTCTAAAACAGAGTAAGGCAGCAAAGCACACACAACTTTCATTAGGCAGGGGATCTGTTTGTGCTTGTCAAGGCACCCCTGCAAATACTCACCTGCTTGAAGGTTGCCTGAGGCTCCTGCTCAAAGCTGAAGCCCTCCAGATGTGAACAAGACATGCCAACAGCAGCTGAAGGGCCATTTTCTGCTGCTTATTGCAGTTCTTGAGCTAGGGTTCATAGAGACAAGGAGGTCATTGTATTTACAAGGCAGCTCATGAGCTCAAGGCGAACTCTGTTACAGAAGCAGGGCTCACAAGCCCAGAAGGGGCAATAGGTGGGTTCAAAACAAAAAGAATCAGGCTTAGTCCCTGGCTTTTTCACCAGTATAGGGAACTACAGCCTCATGGGACATTACTCCAGCATCTTCCTAGCGCTGCTTAAGCACAAGCGATTGCATCAGCCCTGGAGGAGTGGGGAATCAGGCCATGAGCTAGCACAAGGTTAAAAGGACTGTGCAAATAAAAACTCTCTTTCGGCACAAAGGACATCACAGTTCAAGGCCAAAAGCTTTTCTCTGTTGTTCTGGAACTAATTTCAAACATGAATCAGAAGTCTAACATGGAGAGGTTACTGTCAATAACCCCTTCCTGAGAGTGCCTTGTTTAATGAGATGTTTAACTGGGTGATATGAGAATGAATTCATAAGCAAGTGAGGGAAAAGGTCCATTGCTTTCTTTCCCCCAGCAAGGAAGGAACAAAGGAAAATAAGGACGCTGAACAGATACCAAAGGAGAAGAATAGAGAAGATGGACAACAAGTGAAAGAGAAATAAATAATGTGGACATGCACACAATAACAAACACTTTACCCAAAACTAGGAGCTCACCATGAGGGAGATAATCATGTGCTGCTAATAGTGAAGACTCTTGGTGCACGAGGGAGAAGGATTTAGGACCCTGGTCCTGGGGCAACGCAGTGTGCAACTACAAGGCTTGGAAAGTCACTTTCTCCACTGCAGCCCAGCCAGCCAGCAGACCTCAGCAGAGAAAACTGGGACCATTGTAAATCACCCTGTAAAGCAGGATCATCTGTACTGTTTTTAAGCCTGCAGAGCAGAGCAAAATCTCAGCAATTTCAGGCCACCAAAACATTTCTTCACAGTAGTCCCTTTTCAATCCTGTCATCATCAACACATGGTAAACGAGACTGTTCCAAATCTCAGGCCTGGATCTTGTACAGATGTTTGCTATCTATTTCCTGTCAAGGCTCCCACTGATATCCAGGAATGAGGATCTCAAATACCTCTGTGGAGCTGAGCCTTGGAGTGCAAGACAAATACATGGGAAGGATAAAGGCACAGAGAGAGAGCTGCTTCACAGCCTCCAGGTGGCTCTAAATTAGATGAAGGCACTGGTCCAACTCCTAGCCAGCCCTTCAGAGATGCTTCAGCAGCCACATCTGTGCTACAGAGCTTCACTGAGGATGTTCACAGTGAGCTCCCAAGGAAAGACCCAGTGTTCACACAAAACACAAGTTGCCTCAGAGTGTCAGGACACTAAAATTTCCCCACTTCTTTTTTTATTTTTTATTTTCCCTCCAGGAGGTCTATTCACAGAGCTGGTACAAAGAAGCCTTCTAGGCATGGAAGGCTCACTGCTTTGTGTAGGCATGAAGGAAGGAGGAAACAGGACACTTCAGGTATTTATTTTAAAAGTCTATCATGCATTTGGGTGGCTGCTGGTGCCAAAACTAATCATGCTAGTGGAAGAGGTACAGAAGCAGAACAAGCAAAGTACAGAGAGCAAGTAAAAAGGGAAGAAGCTTGGAATGACAAGCAGAAAAGGTAACTCTACAGATCAGAGGGTTTCCAATGCATTGCACATGCTGCAACCTTTTAAACAGTATATTATGGATCCTGAAACATTTTAAATGATATAACATGGTTCAAAGGTTTAAAAATATGGCATGGCATCTCCAGTGTATAACTCTGCTGGAGCCAGATAATGCATGTTGCCCTCTCAAATTGAGAGGAAGAGAATTAAATTTAAAGAGGAAACAAAATGCTCATTTTAATCACCCACTGTCCTTTGAGGATCTTTTTCTGTCCCCTTTGTAGTGTAATGCAGAGTAACAGGCAATTGCCATATCCCCAGCTGATAGTTAGGCTGCCCAGGATCCCAGGATTATAAACTCCCTATTTTCTCTGGCCTTTTTCACAGATGCATCTTCATATACAGTGACAATTGCATCAGTGCCATTACCTTTTGGATAGAAAAGCCTGCAAAGTGAAATCATTGGCAGCCAAAGGCAACACAATCAGCTGTTCTCATTACTTATAGAATATATGGGGTTTGTGTGTAGAGAAATTACAGAGGTGGAAAGGGCTGACTAATGAAAATGTAGAAGGGACGTGCACTTAAGGCATTTGCCTCAGGATGAGGAAGTGTGGCATTATCTGAATCACACTGCACTGGGAAATCATCCCTCCCTGCTATTTGGTGTCCTTCAAGAAATGAATCCCACCCACAAGGCATTTAATGGACTCTTGCAAGGGGCTTCATTAACTGAGGTTTCAAGACATCTAAAATACTTTGTGCAGGCCCAGGTAAGTGAAGGGATTAAATTATACTTTACTTTGCTAAGCTATCTTTTACCCAAGTATGTTCCCAAGCAAACTGTCTTTTACCCAAGCCATCTTTTTACCCAGGTATAAATTGCAATGGGTGCAAACTGCAAACTGTACTGCTTTGGGAGGAAGGGGGAAAAAAAGAGGTAATCACGACAAATTATACTTTTTCAAGTTATCATCATCTTGCTCTGTCTCTGTCAAATTGTTCCTCAAACACAGCAGTCTGCGAAGCCACCTGATTCCTCTGCTTGCCTTTTTTTTTTTCTTCCTCTCTTTGTACTATTTATACTTCTTGGATAAAACGTGCACTTTTGCATATCTCAGCCATTTCAAGGGCTGAGATGATGAACTGCAGCATTTAGTCCCTTCCATCACAGTGTCACTAGTGGTCATGTCCCTGATTATCTCTAAGGACAATGCATTCAATAATAGATTCAATCCAAATCTGTCTATAATTATGATCAAGGATGATATACTAAGTTATATATGTGAAGGAATGGTTCATTTTTCAAGCCTACATGTTGTTTTCCAAATTCTTTGTAGCTGCAACATAACCTTGGTCTGCAACTTCACCAAACAGTGAATGTGACTTTTCACTAAACTGATTTCACCTCTCTTAAAAAAAAAAAAAAAAAAAAAGAACAACAGAAAAGAGCAAACCATTCTTACACACATACATTTCACACACTTTAACTTTTTTTCTACTTTCACCATTTCAGGGATGTTGGTTTTCTCCCAAGCCTTAGATAAAACCAATTCAGTTCCCTGTAAAGATCACTCAGTATCTGGTGTGGGCTTTTGGGTGGTGAAATGAAAAGAGAAATCTGTTCTGAAAAGAAAAGTCTGCTCTCTGAGTTCAGTCTGTGCTCAGGACTACTTCAGTGCATTAGAAAGAAGACAGGTAGAGCTCTGTTATTGCTTGCTTGGACCTTTAAAATTTCTGCTCCTTGCCTCTGCTGGGAGCAATTTCACTGCAATTACTGAAACGAAGCCCCTGAATTCCACTCTGCAGCTATTCACATGACCCTCAGTGTTTTGGACTTGATTATTCTCCAGTTTTCTCCACAACAGGAAGAGTCGTGAGGAAATTTTCCTCAGTCAGTGGCTTCAGGTTTCTATTAAAAACTTTTGCTACTTGTAACACTTCTCAAAACCTTTAAAAAACAAACCTAGCATTGGAATTATTCAATCAAATGGTATTAAAAGCACAGATTATGCTTTAGAAACCACTTACAAAGAAGGTTTTTACAGATCAGTGAGGACGCTAGCGAGGAGGGGCCCCTGATATGAATGGAAACGTTTGTTTCAATCCTCATTTATCTTAAGGCCCGGGTGCTTTCTGGACAGTGAAACATTCTTCTCCTCCCTGCACTTGGAAAAGTGAGGATCAAGTTGCGAGAGAGTGCCCTTGAATGCTCAAGTAAGGAATTTGCTAAGTGGCCTCCTCAGCCAACACAGCTCCCATGGTTAACGGTGGCTTCTTAATTCCCTCTGCCCTCTGCTGCAGGATTACCCATCCCTTCTTATCCCAGCTGAGCCCCCACAGCAGCGTCCACCCACAAAACCAGGACCACTTCTCAGGTTAAAATGTTTGCCATTTCTCCACCACCCTGAAATTTTAACCAAGCCTTGATAAGGATGCAACACAATCCACGGTTTTGTAAAGGTCCCAGTGTTCTTAATTTTTCCAGGGCTGCTCAGGGACCTGTGTAACTCTGTAAATTCAGTGGTTCTATTATTGAATGTGTTGTCCTTAGAGATAATCAGGGACATGTGTGCATGGGACTGCTCCAGCCTGCCTGGATTCCACACACCCCTGCAATATAAACATTAATTAAACAGAATAATGAGTTACTAATTGTCATTGAGGCCACCAGTCATATTGATCTGGAATCCACTCATATTTAAGGAAAGTGCAAGAAAACATTGGAATACTTCGGTCTTCTTAAAAACAAGCATTAGATGGGTTAAATCCACTTTTGCCTCAGTACCATATTCAGTGCAAACGTGGGGTCCCACTGAATCCCTTCCAAAATCAGCAGTGAAGTTCTTTAGCAGAAGCAGAGCCCAGTCCTTGGTGAGGCAGTGGCCTCCACAACTGTATCAGAAACAGGATCTGCAGCCCTGTTCTCAAACCCAACTCTTGTTGATGGTTGTGGAATTTTGGCCAGAGTAAAGATCACAGTTGTTTGTCCTGCGACTTCCACAGCTAGCTTGAAGCTTTTCTTCTTCCTGCCATCCAAAGCTTCTTGGGATTAGTCAGGACTGATATTGATGTATGAACATCTTAAAAGGACTGTACATAGCTTCCAGGCTGAAGACTAAACATTGCTGCGTAAAACAGAATTTGGCAGTGATTCTATAGGATGAACCTAATCAGAGCAGACAGATTACAATACATGGTAAAGGCATGGAGTTGAAAAGAAAAAAGGACTTGCTCTGCAGTATTGCATAATACATTCTGGAGAAACTAGAAAACCTTTCAGAGCATCTGGGACAGCGGGAAATGAACCATTTGTTCCCAAGTGAAATAAACAAAAGAAGGAAATGCTCCAAACTCTCTCCAAACTAGGAAAGGAATGGTGGTGAGAAAAGTGACCAGAGCCTGAACCAAGCTTTTCATATTGTCCAGTTCCTGACAGTAGCTGTGTCTCAAGTGCACAGGACCATATCTCCTCATCCCCTGGTCAGTCCTGGTGAGCCCCAGACCTCAGCAGGGGAATGCAGCCTTTGGCAGACAGAACTGGGTGCCTGCAGTGTAGCACCAGGCAGCACAGCTGCTCTGTTTTTGAGTCCTGGTACATCATCTGATAAAGCAAAAAAATCAAAGCAATCCCCTCTTGCTCCAAATCACCTGCACTGCTCTGGACGTCACCAAGAAAACATTCCAGACACCTGAGATGAGTTCGGCGGAGAAAGGTAATTTTTCAGTACAAAAATCCACACAACAAAGTTCAGACAGAGTGGAAAGACCTGCAATTCAGAAGAAGGACAGAACTCTGGCGTTTATTGTGAAACATTCAACACAGTCAGTCATCTCTTCCTTGCTTGTTTTTTTTGTCACTAAAACATCACTGTTGGATTTATTTTTTTTTTAATAGATGACAACCAGCTCCATGAAGAAAGAGAGCACAAAACTGACTCCTGGTACCTGCTTGACAAGAGTGTGAGTTCTTCACATCATCCCTCTCCTTTTAAGATTTAAAGTTAGGGACCACTCTGACATTTTGATTCACGTAAGAAAACTGCTAACTTGAACTTGAGAACCTGAAAGAAAGCCAAGCAACCATCTTGTCCAGGCTTGTTGCCTTTACTGAGCATCTCTCAAGATTTTATATTTCTGACTTAATGCCAGTACTCCTTTCCCTTTTAAAACAGAACCCAAACAAGGCTCTTGTTTAGTAATAGCACTGTGAGTCAGTCTGCAACTCCAATAATGTTGCCTTTCTGGGGAAATCTTATTGAAATCTTCTGAGATAAATTGTCCATTCTTTTATACATCCTTGTATTCACAGCCAGTGAATTGAGGCAGATGGACAATTGCTGCAATTGACCCATGCATCCTGATTCTCGCTTATTTAGTCGCCTTCTCAGTGCAGACTGGAAAAGCTCAGCTCTCGAGGTGAGCAGCCAAACCACTGGCGTGCCCTGAGGGACACATCTGGAGCACTTGAGAGTGTCTGCATGCAGTAACACCACCTAATCTCTCTTGGAAATGTACTCAACTCAATCAGACCTTTCCTTGCACACTTCTGGGCAGCAGGCAGGTCCAGAACCTCCTTCAAGTACTTAAGCATCTTCACCTAATTTCTGGAGGAAAAAGAAAATCTCTACAGTGAGTCTGTAACAATTTCTTCCTGTGTTAGATCTGTTCTTTACTAAAAAATTGTCTCCCCCAGATACCCCCTTATAACTCAGTGATCATGTTCCCTCTTTTCTGTAATCCCACTAGGGTGAGAAGGTTTAGCTTATAAGGTTTAAAACAAACTGCATGTCCAGAGCTGTACACGTGTATATAGGTGTGTTCTCACTGCTTCCTGGTTCTGCAAGACTAAACTGCTGGGGATCTATCTTCTCATGGGTCCTAAAGGACACATGGGGACTCTCTTTAGCCCTTGGTTATTCTGCATCAGTTTACTGAACTGGGAATTGCACTTCACATGTTCCCGTTCCAAGGCGAAGGGAGAAGGTAAACATGTTTCAGTGGCTGGGAAAATTAGACCCCTCTTGACCTTGCTTTTTCACTCTGAACACGAGGGCTGTTCTGCTTGCCTAAATTCCCATATTTTTCCTCTTTTCACAAGGTAATAGTGTAGCTCAAGCAGTTGAGAGAGCCATTTGGAGGAGGAACAATCAGAAGAGGGTTTCATGTTGCAGCGGCTTCCTGAGTGAGAGAAGACAGGCATGGGAAATAATAACTCTGCTCCAATGTCAGGGCTGAGGAGATTTCTATTTCCAATTTAAATGTAATTTTAAGAGCTCTTTGTAGCAGTGAGGGTTCACTTCAAGAACCTGGAGGCTTAGTACACAAATTGTGTAGTCCACAGAAAGGTTCCCATCAATTTCAGGGTGACGTGCCTTATGAATGTGTGCTCTTATGCTGCAATCAGGAATGAGGGAGCACTTTAAAAATGCTGGTGCTGTGCAATATTTATGGGGTTTTTCTTCCTGCATCATTCAGTTCTTGCACTCTTCAGGCAATTCCAAGATCTGCTCACCTGTGGATTGTGATGTGTGGTTTCCTTCAGGGAGACCAAAGGAGAGACTTGTAGGGAGATTTTAGGAACATGATAAGGAGGTAAAATCTGTATTGCTGGGGTTTGACAGTCTTAGATTGATTCAAAATAAATAAAGAAAAAGTTAATGGTTGAACACTAAAATAACAGACTAGCCACAAATGCAACGCACAGCAATTTGACATACTGTAATTCCTGTAGCCTTCAAAAGGTAAATATGTGCTCATCATACTTCCACACACAATGTTTAGAAATCCTCACTGGTGTTTTTCACGGTGATTAATTATGTTGAATTATCAGATGGACTAAAAAGGAAAGGATTTTTATTCTGGAAGGACAACTCACTGGCCAAAAAGAAGGAGAAAATTAAACACTGTGCAGGCTTTTCAACTTTGAATATCAACAGAGATCTTCTAAATAAATTCAACAGTAGAAAAGAAAGACAGACAATTCTGAGAAAATGCTCCCTTGAACATGTGTTTGAAAGGTATCAAGTCTGGAAAGTGGAGAACTCTCCAGATCTAGAGGGCTTAAATTTGCAACTCAAGTCATGTCCTAGTTTTGCCCACATACAGCAGCATTCCCTTGATTTCCATAAAATATCAAGTAGCTGAAGAAACATTCACAGCACATCCTTCCAAACTGCTTAAAGCAGGATTTCTGAAATCTAGTAGATATGAACTCTAAAAGCAGATATGGTATTCCTCCACTCTATCAATGCTCTGGGCTGCAACCAGCAAATATTAAGAAAATATGTACAAATAGGAAATGCCATCTTTGTTTTCACTCTTGGCATCAGAGCAGCGAAATCCAGATATGTGGCAGCAGAGTGTGAGGCTGTGTTTCAACATCTCTCCAGCTGCATGAAAACCCTGGTTTGCTCAAAGATCCACCCAAGGGGATAACTTACTTTTTTTCTTCAAACATTTTTCTGTGTTTTTATTACTAAAGGGGAAGTGCTGCAGGACTTATTTAGGGAGTGATAGCGGATGACAGATTAAATATGAGCTCACAGTGAGAGATTGTAGCACAAAGAGGCAAATACCATACTGGGATGTGGAGCAGAATTACTTGCAAGGCTACAGAGGTAATAATTCCTCCATACATAGCCCTGGTGAGGCCCTTCTTGGAAAACTGTGATCAGTTTTGGGCAACTCAATATAAAAAGGAAGTCAATAAAATAGAGTGACTACAATGAACAGTGATAAACATAAGAGGGTTGGAAGGTATGATGTATGAGCAAAAGGCAAGGGAACCCAAGTTACTACACACAGCTGAAAGTTGGAGGAAAGGAAAGGGCAAGGGGAGTAAGGACATGACAATGCCAAAGTATTCACAGGTGGGTGGAAAACTTAAATGTGTCTGCAGATGTATTTCAGAGGTGGTGAGCAAAAAATGTCATATTTTGTGGAGAATTTTAAGATAGGTTTTAACAATTCCCTTGCTCCTTCTCATCTTATAGATATATTTTGGTTGTGGGAGGGAACAAAGTAATTTATTGAGGTGGGAAAAAAAATACCAAAAAGAGACATTTTGGAAAGAAAATATGATTTTCCCTCACAGAGAAAGAAGAAAACAAACCATAGAGCACACCTCCAAGTACACACATGTTCTAACACACTCATATATTTTGTCCCCAGGGAAAAAAAAAAAAACATTAATGGAGCATTACCAGCCAGCTCTAATCAAAGTCTCGTGTTCAAACTTCATTCTATTCCTAAAGATTAGATTTTCCTGGTAACTTTACCACACTCTCACCAGCCCACTTCTCATGTAACCACTTTCCTCTCAGCAGGCTGATGTCTATCATCACAAAAGGGCAGCACCGTGCTTGAGAAGGCTTCCTTCTGGATGGGTTGGATGATCTCCATCTGGACTGGTGGTCAGGGAAGAGCAGCTGGCATTGCTCTGAAATATTGAGGGTTCTTAGGTTTCAACCTGCTGAAGCCCAGACCTGCTTGGGTATCTCCAAGCACTCAGGCTAATGAAATTAATAGCAAGGTGGCTGAGCCAGGCTGGGGGTGGAGGTAGCCACTGGAGCTGGAGGACAGGAAAGCTGTCAAAGTCAGCACTGCATGGTTCAGACAAAGCTGGTTTGGAGCTGGGGAGTATAAAAAAATACTCTTGCATTGTTTATTACCACTCATGGCTTTGCATTAGCTCAGCTGCACACCTGCAATTAATACATGGAGCTGTCTTCTGGAGTCAGTCTGCTTTATGATGTTGTTTACATAATCCTTCCACCACCCTGCCTGTTTCCTGGCAGTTTGTGACTTTCCTTCAACATCCTAAAAAAACTTCTCTGGGGAAAAAAAAACCAAAACACTAGAACCAAACAAATTGTTTAACCAATTTCCTCCTTTCTCTCTCCCTCCCTTACTTTTTCTAGGACAACTAGCTGAGCTGGATCCTCTCACTTTGACTCAACAACTTCTTTCTCCTTCCAACTACTCTTCTTTAGACTTGCAGTGTGCTCTGTTTATAAAACTTCCACAAAAAACTGAAGTTTGCTTTTTGAATCTTCAACTCCAAACAGCATTCAGCTTTTGAATTTACCAGATTGTGTTTATTTTTACTGTATACTCTTATAAGTTATCCTGGCCACCTTTCCAGTTCTTCTTCACTCTTGGGTGCTCATGAAAGCATTATTTTTTTGTAGTTGTTAAGCAGGCCCTCATCTCTAAAACAAAAATTCTTCTCACTTTCTTCCCTCAGGCTTTCTTGCCTGAGCCTTAGAGTAGAAGTTGGGTTCAAACCTTGTTTCTTTTCTTTCATCAGAGAAGGAAAGATGGCAAAAGACGGATGCTGTCACCTCTTTTAAATTAACAGTTTGGTGCTGGCCAAGTCAATAGGATGAATTCCCTGCACGGTGAGCTGTGATTACCCAGGAGCCTGACACAGAGGAGCTACACAAGCACAGGGAACCCTGGAGTGAAATCCCAGCTCCTCAAGCTGTGTGCCAACATCCCAGCATCAGCTGTCAGCTGCAATTCCAGCGCCCTGCCTTCCTCGGGGGCTACTCAGCACTTTGAGAGCTGCAGGCACCTCACCACTGCTGGGAGAAATTGAGCAATGGCTTCACAGCAGGACCAGTCCCGGAGTGTTCCCTGTGAAATTACAGACTTTTAAACTGGAGAAAATATATAATTTAGAGGCGAATCCTTGGGTTTTTTTACTTTTTTTCTTCCTGCAATAGTTTGTGTTGCTTTTATTTACCCTAAAGGAGCAAGAATGCAAAAAATATTGCCACCCGTAAGCACTGTGAGAGGAAACTACAGCAGGCTCTTTTGCAGGATGGAAGCTCTGTTTAGGATCCCTGTTGCCTCCATGGGGATTCTTACCTGTTTTGACAGTGCTGTCTGGTAAAAAAGGGGAGCTGCCAATCCTGACTCAAAAGAAAATAGCCAAAACAGAGCATTTTTCTGCATCCACATCAGCTAGGAGGCACTGGAACACTTCCTTTTCCACGTAACAGAAAAATAATATCAGTGTTCTTACCAATGTGGAGATACTCTAGGTGTGTAAAAACTGCATCCCAGAGACATTTGAGTCTCCATCTCAGACTTTGAACCCAATTGTCATTTCTTCTAAAGTGTACTCTACCAAAAGTTATTACCATTTCTGAACATGTAGACATCCATAAAATCACATCTGGTTTGAGTCCATATTTTTTTGCTGCTGAATGAAGCCTCACTTGCATTAAAATTTGGTCATTCACCTACCGCAATTCCACAAAGGCTGAATTAGGCTAAAAAAGAAAGCTAGAGAAAGGGGTAAGTGTAGTGGAATTCAACTGAGAATCTTCACCTCAGCTAACGCTGGATGCAAACCATATCAAAAGCCACAATAATTTAGATATTTTCAAGCAATGATTGCACTACTTTATAAAGGAGTATTTCCCCATTTTTAACCCCAAAAGGTAATCAACTACTAGCGTTACTTAGAGAGGTTCTCATCTCAAAAAACTTCCATATTGATTTGCTTTCTTTAGAACAAACAATGAAAAAATTAAATCCTGCAATACTGTCAACACTGAGTCTGACAATGCAGAAGTCAAAACAATAACTCACATTCCCCCATTAGCATGGTTGCAAAATTAAAATGCTTGCACTGAGATTTCATTAAATTTCTCAGTTTGGTTTGCATGTTTAGTTCAGGCACACACTGCATGTGGAGGCCAAGAAGGTGGAGGCTCAGAACTGACATTACACAATTGCCTGGAAGGTCAGCACTGGTGCTAAGATTGTGTCCAGAAGCCTGTCTTATACACATTAATTCCAACACCTTTTCAGATATTATACACTTCCTTGACACCCAGAACTACAACTTGGTTGAAAACACCCCAAGTCAGATGTTCTGGGAATCCCATTTGTACATTAAAAAACACTCTCTGGGAGGAAAAAATACCAACAGACAACTCTCCAGTAACCACAGCAATCACCTCAATAACATGTGCAGTGGGCATGGAACATTTTGAAGGCACAGGCCCATTAACATTCTGGTCAGGACTGAGTTTATTAGGCATCTCTCCAGGCTGGGTAGCACTGTGGAGGCTGTGTGCCTCGGGGGATGTCAGCATAATGAGGTGCCCTGGCAGAGGAGGGGATGTGCACCTGCTCCATGGGGCCACGTGAGGAGCAGATGCAGGAGCAGCAGAGCCAGAAATGTCCCTTTCCCATCCTCCAGCAACACCCACCGTGGAGACAAGGAGTGCACAGTCCGCTTTAGCTCACCTGTGAGCGTGGATGATGAAAAACAACTTTTTCTTCTTTCTTCTTTGGTACCCAGTGGCAAGGAAGTGGCTGGAAAAACTTTGAGCTTGTAGATCATGGAATCATAGAATTCCATGGGCTTGGGTTGAAAGGGACCTCAAAGATCACTCAGTTCCAACCTCTCTGCCGCCCATCTGACCAGGCTGCTCAAAGCCCTGTCCAGCCCAGCCTTTCACACTTCTAGAGATGGGACATTCACAGCCCCTCTGCCAGGGTCTCACCACTGTCACAGTGAAGAATTTCTTCTTAACATCCAACCTAAGCCTGCTCTTTTCACTTTAAAACCATTGCCCCTTGTCTGTCACTGTCTGTTCATATAAAAGTTCCTTTTCCTCCTTTTCCCAAGCCCCCTTCAGGCATTGGAAGGCCACAATGAGGTCTCCCAGAGTCTTCACTTCTCCAGGTTGAACAGCTCTCTCAGCCTATTTCCATAGCAGAGGAGCTCCAGCTCTCTCAGCATCTTTGAGGCCCCCTGAGTGTGGCATTAAACACATGATTTCCACCACGGTATGGCGAAGACAATTTATAGTAAAAATCCAGAGTTCTTAGACTGTTAGTTTGTTATGAGTTTACATACTTTTGAGGCACAACAAATGTGCTTAACCAACCAGCACAGACCAGGATAGGAACAGCATCAGGTGTGACCAACCATGAGCCCCACGGTGTGAGCACTGATTGGTTCTAATCATTGTTTTACAATCATGTAACTTGTTTTTCACCTCCAGTTTAGCTGAGTCATTCCCAGAATGCTTTTCTAGTTAGCCAAAGTAGCAGAAGTGAGCAAGGATTTTACAAGGGCAGCAAGACCCTCATTTTGCAAGGTCTCTCTGCTCTGCAGCACCTGAGGAGCTGCTCCCTCAAGTGCATCTCTTTCTTGTGATGAAGGCAAGGGATGCAGGGGACCCCTAAAAACCTTCAAGAGGGATATAACCCTTCTAGTATTGGGTTGCCAGCCATCAGCTGGGTGAAGCCTGGCACCACTTCTAATTTTATCTTGAGAAGTTCCCCAGCTGACTGGTTGAGGGTAGCTAAAGAAGGAAAGGAAGTGTCAGCTGTAGCCACAATAAAACACAAGCATTTGTTCCAGGAATACCTCCACAAGGACCACAACAACAAATGATGGATGTTCCAGGAGAAAAAGTTCACAGTGTCCTGGAACTATTTATATACTTCGATGCAATATAAAATCTGGTGAGGCCCTGGCACAGGTTGCCCAGAGAAGCTCTGGATGGACCATCCCTGGAAGTGTTCAAAGGCCAGACTGGACGGAACTTTGAGCAGAAACTTTGTGGAAAAGGAATAAAGACAATTCACTCTGCTCTAATGCAAGGACCTAAACCCAAAACCATCCATGTTCCCTCTATAGATCCTGATAAAACATTGAGTTATTTACAGTTCATATAAGCACTTCAATTTATTTGGGAGGTGTTCATTGCCCTTAGTTGTTCTACATGTTATTACCCAAGCTCCAGGTGGAATATTTGTTTCTTTTTTTTTTTTTTTTTTTTGCGGGGGGGGGGGGTGGGTGGTACGTGTATTAGCACAGATTTGAAGGAAACACTTAGGTGGGGAGCATAATGCTTCCAATTGAAACGCACTAGCAAGCACAGACCATGGTAGTTTAGAGATTAAAAATAGAATCATTTGGATGTGTGGATTTGAATATGATTTATGGATCACTTCCAGAGACATTATTGTTGCTTATCATTCAGATGGCTGTGAAAGTGAAGACTATGTGGGAAATCATGCAAGAGATACATTGCCTGCAGAATGGGGAAAAACATTAAATCTTAGAGTTGCTGATGCAGCAATTAATATTGCAACCTTCACTGCCTTCAATGCATGGAAGAAATGGGTAAGATAGCCTAGATGTCTGCTTCCCATAAATAACTGATCTCAAGACTTAAAGGCAGAGACAGGCTTAAACATTACACACTAAAGCCCCTTTCCTATTTGCCTTGTAGGAAATGTTGAAATTAGGAGTCACTGGTGAATCAGGAATTTGTACTCAGGACTCTTGGGCTGCACCTACAGGTATGAAGGAGTCCAAAATATCAGGGCAAGCACATCTTCAGCAGGGATGGATGGGAGGTGAGGAGGTGTGCTCCAGGATCCTTGGTGTCTAAAGATCTCAACTAGAGAAGTAATTACGGAGGATCACAACTTTCCACACCTGAAATTCAGAGGTAACTCTTTAAACACCTACATGACTTTTTTTTTTAGTGGGTTTAGTGGATGTGGGGTTTTTTTTGGTTTTCTTGGTTTTGTGGGTTTTGTTTGTTTTTGTTTGTTTGTTTTGGGGGGTTTTTGTTTGGTTTTTTCCCTTTTTGTCTCTTGTTGGCTTGGTTCAGAGCAGACTGTAGGTGCCAAACAGAAGCAAGCACTGCTACAGCACTCAAGTACCTGGTTCTCCTTAGACAACTCAAAACAACAGGATAATGCCACTGGCTTCAGCAGAGCTCACCCTGATTTACACTGGCACAAGCGAGATTAGGATCATGTTGTTCATGTTTTATGCCCATCACTGTGAGGACAAAAAGCCCCTGTATATCTGACCAATCTGCCCAAAATGAGACTTTTAATTTGGCATACCCTTTCTAACAGAAAATAATGAAAGATATAGTAAAGCACATTTATTCCTCAAAACAGCCGATGTGTCAACTCCATACAGAGACAAATACTCTTAAACATATATGCAAATAATGGTCAGAGCAAAATCTCAGGAGCATTTGACCAGCACCCCAATGTCTTTACCTTCTTAATGGATGCTGTTTTGCTGAGAAAATTATGGTTCCTTAGCCAACACTCATGGTTACTCTTAAAAGCATTTCTTTTTCACACATGAAACCATAAAGTTTAAGTGAGACTTTTTTGACCTCACACATTTGTTATTTGTGAGATGGTTAATACAAGTAATTATCAGTAGTCTGTGACAAGTGGAGTGAAAATCTGAACTCTTTGATGTGCAGAGAAAAATTGTGCGTGTTCATCAAGAAATTTTATTTCTTTGGAGAATTGTCCCAATGGCTGCAAAGTTAATAAGTCATTTTCAAAACTGAAAAAGTGGAGGCCCCTGAGAGAGGGAAATAGACTTTGCTCAAAAACATCAACTCCAGCTGCCTCATAACCAGCTGTGAAGGTCAGAAATTATTTAAGAAATGTATATTTGCAAACTTTTAATTAAAGGGGCTGAAGGACGGTGCTAAGAGTGCAATCTAAGAAGGAAATACAATAATAAGCCTAATTCAGCCTCACTGCAGATTTCCACTGGTGTGACATATTTGGGAGGCAGGAGTCTGCATGATGGGAGTGACAAGATGAATTATAACCAAAATTATGGTTGCATAATCAACATTGTGGATATCAGTACTGACCCAAATGATGTCTTCTGAGCTGCTTCTTCCAGCAAGATCAGGTTTAGCAACACTATTTCAGTGTGATGAGGCTCAGGGTAGTCACCCCCTTGCCCAGAGAAGTGCAGCCAACCTGATGTCTACCAAAACAAAAAGTCTACATCTCTCAACATAATGGCTAAGGGTTTTATTTGAATTAGGACTGAAATGCTTGGCCAACAGATAGCAAAGAGCTGTACACCCAGAACAGAGGACATGAGACCACCTGGAAGACTTCCTTCCTGCCTCCACATCCCCCTCCCAAAAAAAAAAAAAAAAAGGAAATAAAAGAAAAAAAATACAGTACGGAAAGTCCTAGTTAGTTCAATTAATTATCCACTGGCCATTTACTTAAGGGACTCGTTACAAATATATCCTCATCACAATGACAGGAAATCTATCTGAAAAGTCTGCAAAAAGGCTATTAATGAAGAGAGTTTCTAATGCCTACAAGCTGAAATACCTTTTCACTCCTTTCGCCAGTAGTTCCTGTGGGTCATTTCTGGGGTCAGCAGTGGTGTGCAGAGTAAAGACTCTGCCAGTGCTGGAGAAGGAAAAAAAAAAAAAAAAAAGAAAAAAAGTACTTCAGTATTGTCAATCTTTTATCCTTGAACGATACACTAGAGGCTGACATTTAATACCCTAAGGATATAGATGTTTGAAAGCTGGTTATTGTAACAAAGGAAACCATCCAAACTCTGCAAGACCAAATGGATCAGATAAAGCTGACACTGAGATAAATCTGTTTTACATCCATTCTTGCAAAAGTTTTGCTAATCTATGTAGTTACTGCTTTCCTGGAGCAAAAGGAGAGGGGGAAAAAAGAACCTTACATCACAGCAAGTCAACATGTTGCCCCTATTTGTAATCTCCAAAGTGTAATGTCGTGGTCAGAGAACATTTTTCTCACAGATCATGGGTGAACTCCATTAAAATGAGAAAGATAAAGGAAAAAAATGAGGAAAAAAACCACAGAGAGTGAGAGAGGGTATGAGGACAAACATGCATCATGCTCTTCCTGGTTGAACTTCCATGTTAACATGGATTCTGTTTGTTTGTTTAACACATGAATTCGGATCCTTCATAGACACAGACTCATCTCCCAACCAGTCAGAAACTTTAACACCTACTCTTCATTATCTAGTATTTATACCGCCAGATTGGACTTTCATATGGAAGCCTGGAGCAATGCTGGTACAGATGGCAAGATGACTCTCAAGAGATTGATGACTCTGAAGAAATACACAGTATTAAGTCAGAAGGTGCAAATGTTAACATTCCAGTGTAGAAAAGAAATATTCCTTGCATACACTTCCCAGGTTTGTTTTCTCATGCATTACAAAGAGAAAGAAAAAGCCCTCGACACACCTCGTAGCTGGAAAACGAATGATAAATTTACTTTAGTTTCTTTTGTATGTCAACTGTTCATGCCTCAGGTACTTAACCTTTACTTTAAAAACATGGTTTAGATCCTAGCCTTGAAGGTGGGTGGGAAGGGGGGGATGGTATTCCTGTAAATGTTTCATTTAACAAAGGCAGTACTATAAGAAGGTTCAGTGGTGAGACTCTGAATGGTATTTATTGTTTCAGATTTCAGGGCTCCCATACATCTGCTGCCTGTCAAAGGCAGATACCACATTCATAAAACAAGTGCCCTGTCTGAAAACTAAAAAAAAAAAAAAAATAAATAAAAAGGACTCTCTTCTCTGTAGCTCAGCCTTCAGGGTTATGTGAGATGGGAAGCTGCAGGAAGTGAAAGTTCTAATTTGCTCTAAAGATGATCAACAAGAAAATCTTTTTTTATTAAAAAAATAAAGGAAATTTTACTTCTTTTTTCTTTATGTTTGTGGACCCAGATGCAGTAAAAGCATTTCAAGAGCAATCCCTATTCAGAAAAGCTCTTAAACTTGTTCTTATGTGTCTCCATGCTCAGGAAAGTGTCTAAGAACTTACTTAGCTGAAGCAGAGATCTAAAGAAGAACCATTTCTGTTTACGCTAACTAAGCAGCTCGTTTTACCAGGCCCATTACATGATTTCTGACTTTATTAGGTCTGGAATGTATATTTCACCCATGGTGAGAAACATGCTCATTCATTTCTTATGATATCATAGTCTTCTCCATGGTAATCTGGTGCTATGTGAGGAAAAACAATGGAAGAGAAAACTTTTCATGCCGAGATGAAGACGGATAAGGAATTATGTTCAGACGGGTGGGAGAATATATAAGAGGAACAAAACCACAGAGCCCCTGATTCTGAGGATCTGATTTATTTAGTATCTGGCATTGGCCATAAAGTGTGGGCAATGAAAAGAGGAGCTGACCTCAATGCCTCCTTAGCAGCAATCAGAAATTCATTTCAGTGTGTGAGCATTTAATTAGCTTCACTGAGTTTACAAGACCTTCAGTCATTTTAAGATACGCGAGGCAACTACGCCACACACAAGGTTACCCTGAATCTGGAATGCCAGCCACTTAGGAAGAATGTCTGGAGATTTTTAATTGAAGGGGACTCCTTTGTTTTTATATCCATTTGATGTGCCATTACCATTTCCTCCACCACTAATTTACACCGAGGGACTCAACTACTCCAAACAATTGTTTTAATCAGTAAATCACAGAAAACTTTCAAGAAATTTTAAGGTTGTTCTGCGACTATGAAGAGTCAAATGGCACCATTAAATTTTTAGAACCAATCTAATCATTACACAGTGCAGCCACTGCACCACTTCAGGCATCTGGGGAGAGTCATCACCTTCCCCTTTTCTTACAGAGGACCTGAAATATATCTGCTGCATGCATTTATTGCATGCATACAATAAATATATATGGAGTGGGATTAACTAACAGGAGGCAATTACTAATTTTATTATGGCTTCATGAGGTCTGTATATCAAGCTCCTCTCCCTGGCAAGGATGAGGAATTGCTAAATACAGCTAATTTCTGGGCTGATCTTATTTATATACTGGACGCTAATCCCCTTCACATATCTCATGTGCTTCTTTCTTCTCAGAGATACTGTCCCTCAGTGACCTCCTCCCAGCATTTCATTAAATGCCTTCAGCCTCAGTAAATTACAGCACTTTAAAAACATTGAGTTTAGCATATAAAAAGAGAGAGAGAGAGTTTCTGCACGCTGCCATGGGATAAGGTGCAGTGAAAATCCCATACAAGCTGAACTGTACTTCCTAATCAAATGGGTGTAACAGATGGCTGCTAGAGCAAGCCATCACAATGGAAATATCTGCAGTTCTCATGGTAACGGAATCTGCCAGGTCTGAGGGATTTGCTGTTTTCCAGGACATCTGAGCTGCAATCTCTTTCGAGCTGTCTAGCAGTCTCAGTCTCGCTCTCTCTCACTCTCTCAGCATGATGGAGATAGAGTTGAAAGGTGGAGCCTGATTTTGCATTCCAGCTGTGATTAAAGACACGCGCGCACAAACGCACGCGCGCGGAATCAATAGCACTGCATATTCATTTTGCTATCTAGAACCTCATTAACCACTCAGACAGAACAGCAAGGAAATTTTAATATCCCTCCTTCTTTAGGGAGGGCAAGAAAGAAGTGTAATGGGGGAGAGGGGGGAGAGTGAGGAAGATGGCATGTATGTGGGGAATTAAGATTCATGAGACGTACCTTTTAATAAAGATATGGAGCAATGTTAAAACTAGCAGTTGTTTCCATTTCATGGCAGTATGTCAAGATGACTTAACATAGCAGAGTGAAACATCTGGCCTGAAAAAAAAAATTATTATGTCGAATTTTCAAAACATAATACAGCATCTATGGAAGAAGGAGAAGGAGAAGAAAAAAATAGAGCAACTGTGTACCATAATACTGAGTAAAAGCATGTGACAGACCTCCTGGTACTGTGTAATTAGAAAGGTGATCCTTCTCATGAGGTGTAGGATAGCATAAAGACAATGAGCTTTAATTATAAATCTAAAGAATTGGGTTTAAACCCACAGGGCTCTCTTGAAAGGTTCTTATATTTCTGCATGCAATTCAGAATCATCAGCAGGAAGAAAATAATCATTCATGAGACTTTTATTAAAGTCTTTTCCTTCAAATCCCTATCAATTTAAAGAAATAAGAAGAAGCATACTGCCTTCTTTGCTAGACTACCTGCTAGAAAGCACACAGAGGGTTGATTCACAGCTGCCTATTCTCTTGGGTATTTGAGCCTGAAGATCAGACAACATGTAAGAATTCAGCCATGGCTCAAAATGGAAACAAAGAGGACCATTCTTACAGCAATGTGAAATGAAAAACTACAGGCTGTAGACCGTAGACCTTAGCATGCTGATCCACCACATTGTCCTTGAGGGCACTAAAGTTAAATACATGTGACAGCCAAAGAGACAGGAAAAATGCTTTCCAGAATAAAATGACCTGATCTCCTCTTTTTTTTTTTTTTTTTTTTTTTTTTTTTTTTTTTCACATGATGCAGAATAAGCCAGGAAAAGCAAGCTCCTCAAGTGCCCACTCAAAACCTGGGTATTCTGAGGTGTTGTTGTCTACCTAAATGTGTATCACTGAAGAACAATTTATCTGATCTCCCTGTGGAGCCTCAAATGCTTTCACCATGACTCCACTCCTCCTTGGTAATGACTTCTGTATAAGAAATTTAACTCTGATGTTGGGTTGGTAAGCTCCAAACAGGTATCTAGAGCTCTGTTGCAACACCTCCAGGGCTCTCCAAACCTGTCAGCTAGTTAGAAACGAGTGCTGGTGCCAAGCTAAAACAGCTTCAAGAGAAGAAAAATCATAATTGTTCACAGTCAGCACCGAAACTCCTGGCAGTATGAGGGGTGCAGAAGTCACCTCTGCCCACAGCAGGCAATGGCTGGAGCCACAAGCAGCTCCTCCCAGTTGCAACAGAGCTTCTTGTGCTGCAAGGTTCAGGGCTGCTCAGTGTGAGTCAGCAGTGCTCAAATCCACGTCTATTTTCTGCCACCTTTGTGCAAAGTAAATAGCACAATTACTCCTTCATCTGACTGGGAGAGGCAGCCACCCCTGGAGCGAACTTGGGCTGATTTTCAGAAGAATGTCACATTCAGATGAGCGAGTAGAAGATTTTAGTTCCTTTCTTAAAGTACAGCAGCCATTGGCAGAAGAAAAAAATGGTGCATAGTTTTGCCTTTTATCAGAGAGCAGTTCTGGGTGGGATGAGAGGGGTACTAAAAGACCCTGGAGAGGTAGTTCTGGTCATCACCCCATTAGCTGAGGCTCTATTTGCCTGTGTTTCCCCACAAAGTCAACAGAGATTGTCAATGCCATGGCCACACACACCATTTTTAATGTTGCATTCAGCACTGTGTGGACACTCACTCAGCAAATTCAACTCTCAGCGTAGTTGGTTAAAAGTTACTTTTACTCAGCTTGGAATACATCCAGGGTTAGCTCTGTGACTCTTGCAGCAACCATCCCAGCCTCGGCAATGACACAAGAATCCAAGAAAATCATTTGCACGTTCTTACTTGATAAAACAGCCCTTCAAGTAATTGACTGTTCAACACTGCACTGCACTATTACTGTACTGATAATATTTATTAAGAGATCAGAGTGTTCCTCACTGAACAGTTTGTGGAAAGTTCTGACTCAGACTCGATCCATGAGCTGTGCAGTGTGATCAGTGGTGCTCCAAGCCGTGGAGCCTCACACATGGAATTCCATCCCTGTTCCTTAAACAACAGATTTCAGCACACACAGAAAACACCAGGCTGCCTGTGAAGAGCTCTCTTCTCCAGACACCATTTGCTTCCATTCTGAAACTCTGTTGATAAGTCACTTTAGCCCTGTCTGCTGACTGTCCCTGTGCCTGCCCTCCCTGCTTGCTTATTCCCAAGCACCATTCCTCCACCAGGTCACCAGCTCTACTCCTCAACCATGACATTCCTTGGAGATCAGGGCAACAAGAAAGCCTCCTTGACTGTCAAAAAGCCTTTCTTTAGCCCAGTCAGAGCTCGAGCATCTGACCTTCAATATTAGCAAGATGTCCCAGATCCCCCACATACCTTGTAGACCTTTAAAAGTTTCTTGCATCATCCAGTCTCACTCATACCTTCCTAAAATGCTGTCCAGCTCGAGCCCTGATGTGGTCTCCCAGGTGGGACAACTCCACCATGTACCTCTGAGACCTGATGATTCCAACAGACCTCATGGTCTCCAGTAAAGCTGAAGTAGTCCCCAGCCACACTCTGTGGTGATCCTTGCTAACCCCCAAGGTAGGTCAGAGGACTGAATTTCAGCTTTAGGGTGCGTTTATGACATGCTCGCAACAGCTGAAGCTCTGAGAAATCTTGAGTTTCTTTCAGTCCCAGATTGCTCTTAGTCCCCAGCTGACTCTGGCCCAGACAGAAAAATCATCAGTACTTAAAATTAGTGGGGTGGTGCAAGCTGGAATCATAAAACTCTGAAATAGACCCTCTTGCTATTTCAGTTCTAATTGCGCTCTTCGCTGCCTGGTTAGCAGACACTTTTCAATCAATTGCTGCATTTGTGCTGACAACACTGGATTACAAGAGTTGCTCTTGTCATTTCAGTGACCTCCATCTTCAATTGTTCTTGCTTTCTGGCCAGGAGCTGTGGGGCCTTGTTCCCAACACCCATGGCCATGGAGCAGGGAAGGAATCTTCCCATTCCCAGCTGCTACAGAGAGCATGCTACAAAGCTGCCCCTGCACATCAGCTGAGGATCTGACCTGCAGCATTTACCCTGCATGTGTTTAAAAAAAGACATGGTTTAGTTGAGGTGGTGTTAGGGCATGGGTTGGACTTGGTGATCTTGGAGGTCTCTCCCAGCCTAGTGATTCTGTGATACGTGGGGATGGAGCCCTCTGATTCGACATCTTAACAACAACAAAAAAAGTACCTAAACATCCCCCTTTTGCTCAAAGCTGATCCTTCCTGGCAATTTCACACAGAGATCCCAGACCTTAAATTCCTGAGCCTTGTATGCCTTTCCCATCCCCTGCAGGGGCTTTGCAGACTCCACATACCAGAGTGAATCTGCTCCAGTCAATCAGCTCCTGCTGTCCCCTGCATGCTTCCAACACCTGCTGACAGAGGGGACAACAGAGGGGACAACCCTAGTGCCACCCCTTCACACACAGTACTGCCTTATTCCTAAAAAATACTGCTCAGGGCAAGATGCTCCATTACAGGATGCTCCTATAAATACACCACACTTTCAGATGGAGGAAGCAGGTGTGCTCTGGTAAATATTTTAGCAATGAAGTGGCATGGAGTCCTTAATGCTTGTCATTTTTCAGTGTAAGGAGCACTCCATCAGAAGGTGCTCTACACTCTAGGGAGAGAATGTGTATTCTAACAATAACAGGACAGCCAGTGGCCAGCACCTTATCAGTATTAATTTTCCTTGAAAACACGTGTGGTTCTTCCTCCACTCCACCACCTAATGTCCAGAAGCACTTGACTTAATAAGAAAGTTCATAATGTCAAGTTACAGACACCACGAGAGGGAAGCCTGGTAAAGCAGAATTGGCAAATCAACAAATTATTTAAAAAAAAAATCTTGGCTATCTCCTAGACAGATTTTAAAAAAAAAACCCAAAAAAACCAAAACCAGCTTTCCTAAGTATGTTCAGCTCTGTGGTGGTGCAGCAGGGCTTGTGAGAATCGAGACGGGGAAAGCAGCAGAGCGTGGTGGTCTGGAAAGTAGTGTGCAAGCAAGGAGTGAGGGCATGCAAGCCCTAGAGATGACTCTGCTGACACTAACTGAGTTGTTCTATGGGGATAACACTGATTGCTGAGCACAGAAATGCTGTCATGACTGACTAGGGCTGCCTGTAACAGGGACAAAGAGAAGGATCGTATTTTACAGCATGCCTGAAGTCCAGACAGAAGAGCTCCATGGCAACATGCAGGGATCTGTTATTCTTCCATTTATTCTCATGTGCAGCTCCTGGCATTGATGTGATCTCTATACCATGAGGCAGGAAGGATCTCTGCTCTTCTTTCTCACCAAGCTGCCAAGCTGCAGCTCTTCCCTCAGCCTTATCCATGCTCATGAGTTGAGGGAGTAACGTGGCTTTGCAAAACTGTTCTGGAAAGCCTTTTGAGATTAAAGGAACTCCAAGGGATGGTTTCTGCAGGACCTTGAAATATTTCTTTTCTGTGGCAAGTGACCACTAACCTCAAGCCTGCGACGTGTGAACACTTGCTGATAGGTTTAACTTCATGCATGTGATGATTTCTAGAAATCAGTTATTTCACAGACGTGTGCACACACAGACACACAGAAGAAAAACCCCTCATCCCATCCCACATATCTTCTCCTGCACCAGTCTGAAAACTGTTTGCAATGACTGGAACAAAGATCACACCACATTTCCTCTAGATAATGGAAGAGAAGAGCAAACATCAGGACTGTGGCAAGTGCAATATTTCATTCTTTCCCTTGCATACTCAGCAGACTTTGTAATCAAGCTTCCTCACTCGAAGACACCCTTCCTGCAAGTATGGAAATGGGCAGTGCCTGCTTCTCGTATTTATGAAACGTTCTCTTATCAAAGCTGCAGTAGCAGAGACAGGACAGACTGTCACCTGCCCACAGGATGGGAGATGTGCACTGCTGCTTTCCTGCAGAGGTGACCTTGGACCTCTCCTTCACTTCCAAAGCTTTATCTGTCTTGATCATTGAGATGCTAAGTTTGTAGGAGGAACAGAGAAGCAATTTTTACTGTATGTAAAGCGTACAGCACAGTGACACCATCTCAGGTGAGGTAATGTATCTGTACAGATAGTTTTCTTTTTTTCTTTTTTTATGTAAAGCCTAAAACATCTGCAGAGACATCAAAAGAGGAATGAGCATGCTGCATAGAAATACAACGAGCTGATCTAAGAGTACTTGGAGTTTTCTTGCAAGCTGTTCCTCCCACCTCTCATCTGTAATGTCACTTGGTCAAACCAGGAACAAAGGTGGCACAACACAAAACAAACAGCTGTGGTTCAAAGGGAGCAGGCAAGGCACAGACCCTGAAGATAACACCCAGAGGAGAGGCAGAAAATGGCCATTTCTAGCAGGAAGTGTGAAGAGCTCACAGGATTATCAGAACTGCAATTTTGCCTTTCAAATCTAAGGAACAATCAACAGCAAGAGGGCACACTGAAAGACATATCCTTTCTTCTTCTTCTTCTTTTTTTTTTTTTTTTTTTGTCTTTGTATATCCTTTGCAGTAAATAAACCTTCCCATTTCAATATTTGGCAAGGTGACAGACTCTAAAAAGGAGCAAGAGAGATAATTGATATTTACAGAAGAAGGAGGTGCAGTTAAAAACAGGCAAACACTACCCCATAAATATGAGGTTCCTATTGAAAAAGATTATTACCCAGATCTCTAGGTTGACACCTGAAATCAAATCACTCTTAATGGACAATGTGAGCATTATTACTGTGAGAAGGAAAGCCCCTGTAGACCTTGGGCTCTGGATTATGGAAGTAACAAGATTTGCTTCTGACCTCGCTTTTTGTCAGTTTAAAACAACAAAGAGATCGTGGTTTACTCTTGGTGAGCTAAACTTTCCACAACAGCCAGGTTTTTTCCATGTACCTAAATATTCTTCTGCTCTGAACTGGAAGAGGATGCTGGATTGTTTAGAAAGAAGCTTCCTCTAGGTCTTGGTTCCTGTTGTGCTTAGCTCTTTTCCAGAGGTCTTAATAGACATACACCCTGCACAGGGACAAGAAAAGGAAAATATTTTTCACCTGAACAAGAGGGTCTGGAGGCACAAAACTGTCTGGAATAAAATCTGAGAATCCACACTCCAGAGCAGTTTCCTTGCACTTCTAGTCCAACTGATCAGGCACGCTGAAGTATTTACATTTCCCATCTGAATAGCGGTGCACATTGTTGTAGCTCACAGGAGGGTTTTTGCCTTCTGCCAGGCTAAATAGAATGATTCAAAACTGAATCATTTCCTGCAATTTTATTTCATAGCTGAATGCACACCATAGCAAGATAAGTCCACAAACACATGGAACTACCTCCAGAAAACCATCTAACCCTCTGGCCTCCCTCAAGTGGAAGTCCTAAATGGCCAAAGGAGGTTCTGTTATTATGGTGGTATGGAAATTCTCCTGCAGGAGATGGTCAGTGGCCAGCAGCAGCTGAGACAGCACAGTAATCACTGGATTTTCCACCGATTGCCAGAGAAGAAAGGGATGCTTCCCGAGCTCCATCTCTCAGCTCTTTTAACTGAGGATCAATATCACAGAGACAGAGGGAGAGAGACAAACAACCAGCAAACGGAAAAGCAACTGCAGCCTGCCACATTCGCGGGGAAGGGAGATAAAAGCCTGCCGCACTCTGAAATCTAATACACCCAGTCACCTGGAATGAG